>CATPAH010000009.1:0-607674 GCA_954870535.1 Fusarium sp. VM40
ACCCTAACCCTAACCCTAACCCTAACCCTAACCCTAACCCTAACCCTAACCCTAACCCTAACCCTAACCCTAACCCTAACCCTAACCCTAACCCTAACCCTAACCCTAACCCTAACCCTAACCCTATACTCCCTTTACATTTTTAGAAAGTTACTTACGTTATTATTTCTTTAATATTAAAATCTGATTTAATACCTAATTCTTTCCTTTAATTACCTACTTATTACGTAGATTAGTTAAAAATAAATAGCCTATTTAAGCCTTACTATAATTATCTTCTATCCTAGCCTATTTAATTTTTAGTAATACCTTTAAGCTATTAACTATTATTAATTTATATAGTATTGCCCTGGCCTTTTATATAAATATATAGAATATTTCCGATAAGTTACCTATTATAAACCTTACTTATTAATATATAATCTCTTTACTACGCTAATTAATTATACCGCTAGCCGCTATTACATATCGGATCTTTATACTATATATTTACGTATTAAATATCTAGTCTATTAACGTCGGTTTTAAGTCCTCCTTTTCTAATACCTATATTATAAATTATTATAACTTTTTCTATATAATTTTATATATCCCTTCTGCTTTCTCCTAGGCTTTATCTTTACCTATTATCCTTATCTTTTTAATAATATCTTCCTCTTACTTAAGCTATAACTAATATAATACTAATATATATGCCACCTTAATTACGCCTAAATATTTCGGCGTATACTCTATTGGCTCTACCTAATTGCTATTTTTAATAATATCTATAATTATTAATATATTAAATATAATACTATTATAATAGCTCTCTTTAAATCGGTAATCTAATATACCGACTAATATATCTAAGTATAGCCACTTTATTTTCTTATTTATAAGCCCTTCCTCTTTAGCTAACCCCTTTACTATCTTCTCGGCGGCTTTCTTAAATATATCCTATAAATCCCCTTATCGTTTAGTAAGCTTATATAGCGGCCGGTTATTATTATCTCGATTCTCTATATACTGCTAGATATATAATATAGCCTTCTAGTAACCTTTATACTAAACCTATAACTTATCCTCTAGTTTATTATTAAATAGCTTACTTAGCTTAATATAGATCTCTTTCCTCTCGATTTGGTATAGTATAGCTAGCCTTACTATCTATTATATTAATACTGCCTTGGCGTTATTAGTAACTTAATTAAATATATTATATATTAACTGTAATACCGGCTTATTATTATATACTAAAGTAGTTAGTGATAGTAGATCCTTTTTTGCTTTAAACTTTTATAAGTAATTTACCTAACCTGTCCTTTTTAACTATATACTTAGCTCTTTTTTCTTATTAGTAACCTTAATTTCGTCCTTTTTTATAGTATTAAACCTATTAACTTACTCCTAGTATAGCCTTATAAGCTTTACTGTAATATCCTTATTAACCTTTAAGCCTCTATCTAGATAATTTAATAGGTTAACGATTTTATATATTTTAAACTATTAACTACCTAACCGATACTTAAAAAATCACTAGCATTATATCCCCTCTCTCTATAGAACCTTTCTTAATTTCTCTAATTTCTTTTTAATATTACCTCCTTTTATTTAACTACTTTTTTATTAATACCTTTCTCGGTAATAATAGTATATATTACTTTTATATAGGCTGGCATAGTTATATAAATAGTATTTCTTATAGTTTATTATTAATAGCTTTAAGTATGGAATTGACTTGTCTAATAGATTAGGAAACTTAAAGTCTTTTAAATCTATTTGCTTTCGAGCTAGCCTTATAATTAATATTATAGTTTTGGTAATAATTTTTACTTATATAGGTCGGATTGCTAGATATTTTACTTTTAAGTGGTTACTTACCTTATTAATTATATAGCTAAATTTATAAACCTTATATATAATAAATAGTAAGTCCTATATATAAATAAATAGCTTTATAATAAATTTTATTTTAATACTATATTATAAATTAGGTTTATTAGGTTAATGGTTATCTACTTTACTTATCTAGGGTTTATACTATAATAAATTATTATTATATATAGCCCTCCTTTAGATAGTAGTTTCTTTTTATATAAGTCTCCACTCTTATCTTACTATATACTAATTAAGCCCCTATTAGGTTAACTTTAACTTAATAGTAAGTAAATAAAAAACCTAGTTTTTACGCCTTAGTATTTAATTATTACTTACTAAAACCTAAATAAAATTAAATATAAGTACTTATATATTATTTCTATATTTATTATTTCTTATTTTAGTTAATAAAGTTTAATAGACTCTACCGGTAAAATTTTAATAATCTCTTACCCCTATCTTTATTAGCGTATTTTTAGTTTTAGTGAGAATGGTTAATAGACATTACTAGAGACCGTCGCCAGATTATTATAAGAAAAATCCGGATTTTGCCTTAGGGTTAGGGTTAGGGCTAGGGTTAAAGTGCAGTAAATTAATCAGGGTTAAGGTTATATATATAGAACTATCTTAATATTTTAAAGGTATAGTAACCAGAACAAGAATATAAATAAGATACGGTTCCTTAATTCTTCTAACCGGACTTTAATTTATAATATTAAATTAAGTCTAAGTAAGGTAGGGATTTTAATATATAATAGATAAGTAACTAATTATTTAGAAAGTTATAAAAATAGAGGCAAAAATAATAAATTAATAGTAAAATTCGTCGATATAAATCCAGAGGTATATATATATTAAAGTCAAGTTCTATAAGAAAAATATCTCTTTTTTATCTTCTAAGCCCTAGTTAAAGCCTAATTTCCTACCTAACCTAGACCTAATTTTCTTAGCTACAGGCTATAATTATTATAATATAATAAGATAATTAATAACTATATAAATACTATAAAGTTATAGGTTAAGTTAGTTAGGTATTTATTATTTTATAACTAGATTAAGTTATATCCTTTAAAAGTTTATATTAAATATTTATAACCTTATTTAAAACTTTATTAATAAAAAAGAAGCTATATAGTTAGTATTTATATATTAACTACCCCTTAATAATATATTCTTACCAAGCTATAATATATACTTATAGTATATCTTAAAGGACTAGTTAAAATACTTTAAAAACTATTAAGTACATCCTAGCCGACTAAACGCTCTAAAGTATAAAGGTATAACTATATCTAGGAATTAATATATTATTACCTTTTTATACTTTAGATTTATAGCTTAATATATCTTTTATAGTTAATAGTATTTTTAGTATATAATAAATCTATCTATCTATTCTTTATTTTTACTTTAATATTTATAAAATACTTTAGTCTTTACTCTAATCTAGTTATAATAATATATATAGGTAGTAATAGAATATTTAAATAGTTTGCCCTTTACCTAGTAGTAAAGGTAATAGCCCTTTATTATCTCTAGATCTTTCTTATATTAGCTTAGTTCTTTATTATATATTATATCCTGGTAAAGTACCTTAACAGGCCTAGTAAAGGTTATTATCTTAATAGTAATATTATTACTGGCCTAATCTTTATCCCTGCTACCCTAGTTTACAGTCTTAATAGCTAGTAAGGGTAGGTAAAAGTCTAAGGTAGGTAGCTAGTATTAGGTATAATATTCTAGATAGATATTATAAAGCTCCTTGCCCTTTATATACTATTACCAGTCCGGCTGTATATTAAGGAACTAACTAAAAATGCCCTGTAAGTAATAATGCTATATAAAATATAGCTATATTGCCTTCTTATCTGGCCCTAGATATTAATCTAGCTATAACTACTAGGCCATGTTAAGTAAGATAATTAATTCGGCCCTTTTCCTATCCTGGCCTACTTTACTTAATTCCTATGAGAAGTCTATAAAGAGCTTTAGGGTATTAATATATATAATATATTTAATATATAAATAGTTAAAACCGGGGCCTAGTATTAATATTACTATAATAATAGGTAAGTTAATAATTACTAGCTATTACTTTAAGATTGTTTACTTCTCCTTTACTATACCGGAATTAGCTATATAGGATAGGTAATTAAGTAATTCGGCAAGTTTGGCTATAAGGTCCTTTATTAGGCAGTAAATAATAATCTTATCCTGCCCCCTCTCGAAGAGCAGGTCTGTTTAAGTTAAGTATAACTATATAAAACGAACTACCCGCTTATAAAGACCGCCTAGCCTATATTCCCGCTATATAATATATCAAATATTAAGGCAATTTATTAACTCTCTAACAATATATAGCTATATAAACTTATTATACTTAATAAAGAATTCCTAATAGACTAACGGTAATATTACTATTAACTAGATAGTCTATATATAGATCTGCTATATATACTATACTAGCTATAATATACTTTACCAATAGCTCCCTATTATTATAGTAAAATAGTATTTATTAATTACTATTCTATCTAGTTATTACTGACTATATAATTAGTTAGTATACTTAAGGAAGCTTTCTATATAAACTACCTCGGCCGATATAATAATAATAGGTACTGACCTCTTTAAGCCTAGGTACTAGATATAATACTTTAATATAACCTTATCGAGGCGTCTAAGTATATTACCGGAAAGGGCTATAATAAGGAGGATTAATATGGTTATTATAGAACCTTTTAATATAGCCCTGACTATAAAAATTAATATCTTATTAGACCCTATTACTAAAATAATAACAACCTGCTTAGGTACCTATATACCTATTGTCGCTAGTATAGTATTTTATTAACTAGGCCGCCATAGCTAAAGCTCTAGATTACTATATAACCTTTAAGTAACTAAGGTAATCTCCTCTTTCTTTATAATTAGCCTTATATAAAACCGTATTTTCTTATAAGCCTTAAATAGCCTTTATAATTATATCTCTAAGAGTATATATAGGTACTTACCTTAGAGTACCTAGTCGATTCGGAATAGGCTTTACTAGCTTTTTAATACTTAGTAAGCTTGGTAGAGTAGGTTTATTATAATTAGAGTTATATTATTAACGTAAGTATAATTAAATATCTAAAAGCTATAGTTACTTATTTTAGTAAGAAATATAATCTTTACTTTATCCTTAATCTCTTTTAATACTATAATCTTACCTATTTTAAAATTTACCTATTCCTTACCGCTAAACTTCTCCTTTATAATAAAAGCGGTAACTTAACGCTACTATACCACCTAGAATTAAGGTACCTTAGTATAGATATATACCTATTAAAGGTAGGATAAGACTATATAGTCTTCTTAGGTTTAACCGCTAGGCTTTAACTAGAGGTATAATAAAAGTAAGGTACTAGACTTACTTTAATATAAAAAAACCTAATGTAAGTAAGGTATATATACTAGATATATTAATAAAAGGTTTTTAATAGCTAGTAATAAGAATCTAATATTATTCCTTTAGGTACCGGTCTATTCCTAGCTTTTATAGTACTGTATATATATTAAAACTATCTTCTCCTATAGTAATATAGATTAGTAATAAGTCTTTATATTAATATATATAATAGTAAGTAACTCTAGAGATTATAGTAAAGGACCGGCCGGAATTTATATAAATATTAATATTCTTTATAGGAACTCCTAGATATATACTTTATATATTACTATAGCCTTAAGGCAGAGATAAGTCTTCCTACCGTTATAATAGTTCTAATCCGGCCGAATAAATACCTTACGTAAAGCCGCCTTCCTTTCTATCTATTTAAGTAAGGTATTATAAATTCCCGCTAATATCTCTCTATTTCTCTTATTTAATATTTATAAAATACCGAATTCGTCCTTATTAAGGTTATTATATAGCCTTTACGCCTTAATCAGAGTAATATTATCTATTCTAAATAGCAGTTTATTATATAGAAATATATATACTTAGCGGAACTTTAATATGACTAGCTATAATATATAATCTATATATAACTTAACCCCCTTATAGTTAATAGTCTTTTTATTAAGAGACCAGTAGGCTTAATACTTAGTAAGATTAGTACTAAAAGTAATAAAAAGATAAAGTCACTATTATAAAATATAGCTAAATAGTATTTCCGCTATCTACTAAAAGTACCTTCTATATATCTTATTAATTATATTAAGAATTCTATCCTTATCGTCCTACTTCTTAAAGTATATAAAGTTAAATATAATAACTTAAGTAACCTAAATAAATAATAATAGGTTACTATTAAAGTTTCTAGGCTTATACTAAGTATATAGTCTTTACTATTATTTATCCCGCTAGTACGTTAGGTTCTTCTTCTGGCTAAGTATAATATAAAAGCTTAATATAATAAATCGGAACGGCCTACTTCTAACAGTATAGTAAATAAGGGAGATATAAAAGGTATAAATAGCGTAATTAAGATCGATATTACATTCCTTATCGCCGCTACTGCCTAATTTAACCCTTAAAGTTTTATCCTGCCGCTATAAAATATTAATAATACTTTATATCGCCTTTTCCTACTAGCTAGTTATTTTAATAATGTCTCCCGGTAATACCTAGTTATTATCTTCTCTAGTAAAATACCTACTATTATAGTATACTACCTAATAGTAATATATAAAAAGCTATTTTACTATTTAGAAATAAGACTTAAATAACTTCCTATTCTTAAATTCCTAGAATTTACTAGCTTTAATATTATTTATATTATCTTTGCCGCCGTAGAAATTACTTAATTATAATACCTACTATTATATTATCTTTCTATTAAGTAATACTTTATTATATAATATATATATATCTATTAATATACTATTTACTATAGTTAATATATAACTAAGATCTATATTAATATAATTATCGTTATTAAAATCGTTACTATTATTATTATTATCTTTATTATCCTGCCTGCCTAGATCTATACTTTACGGTAATATATATAATAATAGAATCTCGGCGTTATATAACCCCTGTAGGTAAGTAATAAATCCTATATATATAAGCCAGGGCACTTAGTTTATATATAACTCTTTAATACCTTATATAATCTTGGCTTTACTACCTAGGTTATATAAAGCCTAGATAATATCTACCTTTAAATTACTAAATAGTTTCCTCTCTTTTTATAATAGTAATGGCTCCCTTTTTATCCCTAATAGTAATAATAATAATAATAGCTTTACTTTATTAATAATAAAGTAATTAATAAAACCCTTTACTATAAAGTATATCTAAAACTTATATACTTTCTATAAAGGCTAAATATTAATATACTATAAGGCTTTTTTACTATATGCCGGCATATAGTTATATATCTTTTCTACACGCTATATATAATAGTCATACTTATCGTTAGTATAGATATACCTATTATAGGTAGTAAGGCCCTTTAGCGGCTAGTATAGCCTCTTTTTATTATACCTTTACTATTATAACTCTTCTACTAGGCGTAAATTATAGGTTAATAGTAGATTAATAGTTAATTATAATTCGTCGCCTCTTATTTAATACGGCCCGGCCTGTAAATAGCTTCTCTAGCTTATTACTTTCAGGACTAGGCAGGTTTTATATAATTAACAGATTATAACCTAATAATTAGGAATATAAATAAAGCTATTAAGACCTATTTTATTATATATATATATATATACTATATATTTATATAAAATATATCTTGTCTTTCTACTTGGTTTTATTTACTTATTTATTTATTTATTTATTTATTAGTTTATTTACCTTCTTATATAGTATTATATATCTCCTAACCTCTTTATTAAACTTTTCTTTTTTTTCTTTTTTTTTTTACTTTTTTTAATATCTTTCGGTTTACTATTAACTACCGTAATAAATTTAATATTTTAATATCCTATTAAGCTTTCTTAGCCCCCCCTGTTTTTACCTTTTTTTAATTAATTAGTATCTCCCCTTTTACTAAAATCCTCTTTTACTTTATACTTCCCTTACCCTTATTAATACCATATCATTTCTATATTAAATTATACTATCTAAGGTACTTTCCCAATCCGATAAGGGTCTCCTCTTTCACTAAAAGAGTGCCGACTTATACTAGATAGTAGTTTAGCCTAAATTATTACCGGCCTATCGGTTAGGTTAGTCTTTTACCTACCCTATACTTTATATTTTACCTGCCGAGTAGCGGTTAGTCTCTTACCTACCCTATACTTTATATTTTACCTACTAAGTAGCGGTTAGTCTCTTACCTACTTTATACTTTATATTTTACCTGCCGAGTAGTGGTTAGCCTCTTACCTACCTTATTATCTATATTATATCTATAAAGTAGTTATTAGTTTCTTTCTTATTTTATTATAAATTGTAAATTATATAAAATAAATACTAATTAGTTTATTACCTACCTTATATTACTAACTTTACTATATTATTAATAATTAATTAGCCTCTTTTTTATTACTAATTTATATCTTATTTTAACTATTTTATAATTAACTATTACTATTTTCTTTTACCCTTTATTATTTAATCTTTATAATGATTATTACTTTATATTATCTTTATGTTTTTTTTCTTATCTTACTTTATTAACTTAGACACTTTTATATTAGTCTTTTATAACCTACTTTAATACCTTACTAATTTATAGATCACTATGGCACTAATTTATAAACTATCTAATTAACTAATTTATATACTTACTGACTATATCCCTCATTTAGAGAATACTATATTACTAATTTAGAGACTACCTGACTATATTACTGATTTATAGACTACTATATTACTAATTTAGAGGCTATTATATTACTAATTTAGAGGCTACTATATTACTAATTTAGAGGCTACTATATTACTAATTTAGAGGCTATTACATTACTAATTTAGAGGCTACTATATTACTAATTTAGAGGCTACTATATTATTAATTTAGAGGCTATTATATTACTGATTTAGAGGCTATTATATTACTGATTTAAAGGCTACTATATTACTGACTTAGAGGCTACTATATTACTAATTTAGAGGCTATTATATTACTAATTTAGAGGCTATTATATTATTAATTTAGAGGCTATTATATTATTAATTAATAAACTACCTAACTATATTAACCATTCTAAGACTTATTTAGAGACTAACTAATTAACTAATTTATAGACTAACTAACCCTATGAATAATTTAAAGATTAATAGTTCTATACTAGTTATATTTTATAATATTTAGGTTAACTATAAATCTTTTTTTATTTATGGCATTATATAGGCAGAACTAATGGTCCTCGCTGGTATAGTTAAAAAAGGTTTGTTTTTAATTATAGCTTTTATTATATTAACTAATTTTAATACTTCCGGATTAACTAATTTAAAGGCTACCTAATTATATTACTAATTTAGATACTAACTAATTAACTGATTTAGAGACTACCTAATTAATTAGTTTCTATACTATATTATGAACTAATTTGAATATTACCTAACTGTCTAAAGAATTTAGAGACGAATGCCTCTATACTGGCTGCGTTTCTTAATATTTAGGCTAAATATAGATCTTCTTACCGCTATGGTATTATATAGGTAAAACTAGCGGCCCTGACTGGTATAGTTAAAAAAGCTTTGTTTTTTAATATTTAGGTTAAGTATAGATCTTCTTATATCTACGGTATTATATAGGTAGAACCAGTGGTCCTGACTAGTATAGTTAAAAAAGGTTGAAAAAGGTTGAAAAAGGTCGAAAATACTATATAGTTAATTGTGGTTTTTATTATAATCTGTTTATCTATTTATCTCTTTATTTATCTCTATAGTATCTAACTATATAGTTCTTTTTATCTATTGTTCTTTTTATCTATTTATCTTTTTATTTATTTTTCTTTTTATCTATTTTTTTTTTATTTATTTATCTTTTTATTTATTCTTTTTTTTATCTATTTTTTTTTTTATCTATTTATCTTTTTATCTATTCTTCTTTTTATCTATTTTTTTTTTTATCTATTTATCTTTTTATCTATTCTTCTTTTTATCTATTCTTCTTTTTATCTATTCTTCTTTTTATCTATTTATCTTTTTATTTATTCTTCTTTTTATCTATTTTTCTTTTTATCTATTCTTCTTTTTATCTATTTATCTTTTTATCTATTCTTCTTTTTATCTATTCTTCTTTTTATCTATTTGTCTTTTTATCTATTAGTCTTTTTATCTATTTATCTTTTTATCTATTAATCTATTTATCTATTAATCTATTAATTTATTAATTTATTAATCTATTTATCTATTTTTTATTTATCCTTTTTTAGACTTTAATTAAACTATTTATTATTAATATAGGTTAATATTACCCCGCGAATTAATACCGAGAATATAACCTCCTAGGCAATTAGGTTATTATAATAAGTAAGAATAGATAGATAGATAACGAGCTAGGCTTTAACTAGCTAAAGTACTTTAATTAAAGTATATCTAACCGATTAGTTAATACCTATTATCTTCTAATCCTTAATGGTTATAAAAGCCACTACTCTATTGATTTTAAGAGATACTATAAAGAGTATAAAATTATTACGTTTTATATACCGGCTTATATATTTTATTTACTCTAGTATTTATATATTAGGTACTTTAGGCCGCTTAAAAAGGTATATAGTCGAGAAATAGAGTATCTAATTAGATATTATATAACTTATATCTTAAAGACTAAGTTCTTTTTTACCTTTTATAATATATTTAGAGCTACTTTTATAAAAAGTAATATTTAAAGAGGTTCTAAAGGAGCTAGGCTTACTTTTTTAAACCTAGAAAATATAATCTTAAACCTTAATATATAATTACAGACTTTAATGCCTCCCGAGGAGGTAGCTAAACCTTCCTCCCCTTAGACTTTAAAGACCTTAATAATAGTAAATAAGGCCTAATCTTAGACTAAATACCTTAAAGGTTAAATAAGAAAGTATTATAGTAACTCCCTAAAGTTAATTATTAAAGCTTTTTAGTCTCTTACTAAGGCATTTAAGAGAGATATATATAAGACTACCTTAATAAGAAATAAGATCTAAAATCTTTAAGAGGGAAATAATATACTAAACCGGCGCTAAAAGTTAAAAAGAATAAAACTATAGAAAGGAGGGACTATAATTATATAGGAAGTATTGTAAGTAATTAATTAGATAGATATTAATATGTAGGTAATTACGGAATTATTAAGGAGTAGTGCTTAAGGAAGGTTAGTTAGACTAGGTATATAGCGTTATAGTATATACGGCACGGCCGGGTATAATTTAAGGACCTGTCAGGTAATTTAAAAGTTATCTAGGTAAGAATATAATAAGTAATTTTAATTAACTAGATAGATTATAATAATCTTATTATATAGATAATAAAGGAAATATAAAAAAGTAACTTACTTACTTATCTAGCTTACTTACTTATTATATATATTATAAGAAAACCTATCTTAATTAGACTTAAATTACTACTATACTTAATATAATAATTATTAATCCTTAGTACTTATATCCTATATTACATTCTCTTCCATTATATAACAGTACTAAAAGTAAGCCAGAATATAAATAAGTATCTAATTAAGTATATAGGCAGTTATATCTAACTACTTAGCTACTTTAATATATAAGAGAAAGGTAAAAGAAAATATAATATCTTGCCTTATTATTTTATAAAATCTTTTACCGATAAAATTAACTAAGCTTTTATTTATTTAGTTTAATTAGTAATAATACTATTTAATTAGGTTCCTCTAATTCTAAACGCCTTAATACTAAGCTATAAAAGTAAAAATAAAAGGAATATAAATATACTATAAAACTCTACCCTCTTTATAAAAATATCTACTATAGGTATTAACCTTCCCTTTTACTTTATATTCTTTACCTTTTTTTACTTTATTTACTTTATCTTATATTAGATCCTATTAATAGCTTTATCTTTCTATACTTCTTGATATTTTATTAACTTACCTTAGTTAAGGAGAATAGGCTAGGAGCCTATAATATAAAAAGTAATTTTATAATTTAGCTAGTCCTTACTTTAACCTAGAGGATTAACCTTATTACCGATTATCTTACCTTTTAATAAGTAAGCTAAGGTACCTTTATTTAGGCTTTAAGCTATATAGCTAGCTAGGTTTAACTAATTATAATCGGAATAGCTAAGCTAGATATAATTAAAATAAGAATAGCCTATAGTATTATTAAGAGAGATATAGGTATAAAATAGCTATAGGATATATTTATTATTCTAAGACTTCTAGGTAGTATATAATTAAATATATTTACGGTATATAATAGTATTATAAGTTCTTATAAGGCTAATAAAGAAGGCCTTTTTATATATAGGCTTGCTAGGATCGGCAAGTTAGTAAAAGAACTATCTATAAAGGTAGGTAAGATTAGCCAGGGTATAAATTAGCTAAATTTAAGTTTATTTCTTTAGATAATTAATTAAGGCAGTAAAAACCGAATTAAATTAACTAAAAGTTTAAAATATCTTAACTATAAGATTAATCCTAGCCTTATTTATAGAGTTATAGTTAGGTTAAAATAAAAGCTTAATATAAAGAGGGTAGTTCTAATAGTTAAAAGCATAATTACTATAGATTACGACCGTAATAAAGTTATTTAAGATAAGAACTTTATTTAGGATATTCTTTAGGTTTATTTTAATCTTTTTATAACTATTCTAGGTTAAAGGTCTTATATTCTTAAATATAGATATAAAGACCTCGGTTTTAATAAGGTCTAAGATATCTAGAAACTAACTACACTTCTTAATAATAAGATCTTTATATAGGATTTAATTAGATATAATAATAGTTATTAGGTTACAATAATAAAGTCCTAAAAAGAAAAGAAGTAAATTAATATTACTTTATATATAATAGGGTAGGAAATAATCTAATTAGATAGTCCTACCTTAAAATCTATAAAGGGGTAAAGGGTTAATATAGATATAGTAATAATAATAATAATAATAAAGAAGGAAAGGATTAAAAATTATAGGTATAACTAAGTAAGTCTCTCTCTGTAGTTATATATATATCTTCCTTTTTTGTTAAAGGTAAGAAAAAAGAAAGAAAAGAAAGGAAGAAACGAAAGGGGGGGAAAAAAGGTTTATATAGACGGTATTACATTACAGCCAGGCGTAAATATAAATCATACTCTAGTAAGTAAGACTTTTTTTTACCTTTCTAACTATTTTTTATTCTTCCTTTAATACCTTCTTCTACTTTTTTCTACTTTCTATTTAATCTAATTAATTAGATTGATTAACTTTAGCTTTAATTATCAGTCGGTAAGGTATATCTATTCCCCTCTTCCTTAGCTATATTATATTACTATTGGTATATATATAATATAAAACCCCTTGCTAAACTAAAGCGTTCTGTAAGTTCTTTTTATATATACTATCTAATTTATTACCTTGCCTTCGATTTGGCTTATTACGTACCTACTTATAAGACCGGAAACCGTTTTTACTTTATTACCTATTTACCTACCTGCCTATTCTTTCCTTTATAATTATTAATTACTATGCTTTTACGTGGCGGTAAAGTAGGCAGTAATTTATAAATATAATATTTATGTATAATAAAATAAGTACTTTCTTTTACCTTCCTTTTTATTCCTTTTTTCTTTTTTTAATAACTTTTTCTATATTTTAATTAATCTAATTAACTAGACTGGCTACTTTTAGCTTTAATTATTAATCGGTAAGGTATATTTATTTCCCTTTTCTTTAGCTATATTATATTACTATTAGTATATATATACTATAAAACCCCTTACTAAACTAAAGCGTTCTGTAAGTTCTTTTTATATATACTATCTAATTTATTACCTTACCTTCGATTTAGCTTATTACGTACCTACTTATAAGACCGGAAACCGTTTTTGCTTTATTACCTATTTACCTACCTGCCTATTTTTTTCCTTATAACTACTAATTACTGTATTTCCGTGCGGTAGTAAAGTCAGTAGTGATTTATAAATATTATATCTATATATAATAAAATAAGCATTTCTTTTTACCTTCCTTTTTATTCCTTTTTTCTTCCTTTAATAACTTCTTTTACCTTCTAATTAACTAGACTGGCTACTTTTAGCTTTAATTATTAATCGGTAAGGTATATTTATTCCCCTCTTTCCTAACTGTATTATATTACTATTATTAGTAAATATAATACTATATTCTATGCCTATTTAAAACGTTTTATAAGTTTTTTTTATATATACTATTTAATCTATTAGTCCGTCTTTAATTTAGCCTACTATATACTTACCTATATAGCCACGAAATTATTTCCTTTTTCCTACTTACTTAACTACCTATATTTTATCTACCTCGTAGCTACCTGGCCTTTACTAAATTATTTTACTATTAATAAATCTTACTCTTTACCTATCTAGTTATTAATAATAACCTTATTACTCTCCTTAGATCGACCTTACCTTCCTATTAATAGTAATCCCTAAGCGATATTAACCTTTCTTTCTTACTGGCATAAAAAATAACTTCTTTACTTTTATAATGTTAATAACCTAATAATATAAGTATTTTTATTATAGACTATCTAATTACTTACCTTTTAAGCCTATATCTATAATATTATATTTATTTAGCCTTAATGGATCTATTTTTTTATTACTTTTATATAGGGATATAAAAGTAAAATAACTATTTAATTATAAAGGTATACTCTTAAGAATATAAATTTACTAACTAATTATATAGTTACAGTCTTTTTCTTTCTTTCTGATTTTATACTATTCTCTCTTTAAATACTTAGGTTATTTTATTATTAGATATATTTTTACTTTAAAAATATAAATTATATAAAACCTTATCTTTCCTCTTTATTACTTTACTTACTATAATAATAATAATAACTATATAACTATTAAGGTATTAATATTAATAATCTATAGACTATCTAATTAGATATTAATAATACTTTTTAGATTTATATACTATATCTTCCTTTAATAGGAAAAAATATAGTACCTAACAGGCTATAGGTACTAAACCTTTACTATCCTTATTATAAGCCCCTATCCTTAATAACTTACTATAATACTTTTCAATCTTAATATCTTATTAAGGTTATTTTCTACCCTTCCTTATAGGTAAAGTCCGTAATAAGGATAGTAAAGATAGCTTTACCTAAGGTAAGATTATAATACCTACTATTTAACGGAAATATTAAAAATAGCTTACTTTTACCTAGCCTTATAAAGACTAGAGTTATTAAGATAATAATAGTCTAATTAGACTTTATAATAGTAATAATACTAACTAATTATAAGAGAAGCTAAAGGATATAAATCATCCTTATTATAACATATTATATCTCCTTATAGATTAGGATTATTATTATAAAGACCTTTAAGATCTATTTTAAAGTATTAATTATTAATAAATAATCCTAGGTAAGTAACTTTATATATTATTATATATACTAACCTATAGTCTAGAGGGTATTATTATAATAACCTATAACTATTAATAAATCTATACCGCTAAGGTAAAGGCTAATAAAGATTAGCTAGTTAATAAATAATCCCCCTTTCTTCCTTAAGACTATAATAAAGTTAATAAAAAGCCCTAGTTAAACTTTAGAGGTAATTATAGGCTTTAGCTATAAATAGTTAGATATTATTTTTTTACTGGTCTTATTCTTTACAAATAATATAAATATTAAACCTCCTTTATATTTAATTATATAGCTAGTTATTATTATTATTTTAATAGTTATATACCTAATCGGAAGGTTTAGCTATACCAGGCCGTCTTACTTTAGTAGGAAATACTTATAAATATTAATTAACCTTTTAACTTTACCTTCTATTAGCTATTTATAACCTTATAGCTTAGGGGATAGGAATATAACTTTATATATATCTATAAGCTATTTTTAATATTTTAAGGCCTGGTTAGGGTTTTTACTCCTTAAGTTTATATAATCTATCTATATAAATAAGTTTATATTAATAGCCTATTATAGACCGAAAATATATTAGATTTTTAACTTTAACTTTATAACTAGGTATTAGCCCTTAGCTACCCTATATCTATATATTATACTAAGACCTATTAGACTTTTAGCTTTATCTAGGTATTTTTTTAATACCTAATTTTAAAAAAGCTTAGTATTACTAATAGTATATATATTTAGGAATATAATTTTAATAATAAAAAGGATACTCTTAAGTTTTAAGAATAACACCCTAACCTAATCTATTAAATTAGATATTAATAAAGGTATAATTATAATCTAGTTCCTATAAATAACTTCTATACTAACTTTAGTAAATTTATTTATATCTAGCCTGCTAATTTAATATATAAAAAAGGATAGGTTTATAACTATCTAATCTTACCTAATCTAAATAAGGTAGATTAAGGGATATATCCTATATATATAACTATTATATCTATACTTTCCTTTCTAGTCCCTTTAATAGATAGTTTTCTTAAAAGTTACTACTAGGGATATAATATTATTATTAAAAATAAAATCCTAAAGGAGGTTATTATAAAATATAATACTATTCCGGTTCTAGACTTAAATAATAAGGCGGCTTTAAAGGCCTTAGGTTTAATTAAAAAGGTACTACCGAAAAAGGTACCCCTAAAGAAATTAAAGCTAAGTAAGGCTAAGGGTAAAAAGCCGGCTAGTAATAATAATACTAAGCCCTTTATACTATAATTACCTAAGCTACTAACTAATTAGCTAGTTCTTTATATACCTAGATATTTAGATTATCCTAAACTGTCTATAAAACCCTTTATATCTAGACGTCTAGATTATACTAAACCGTTTATAGTACCCTTTATGCCTAAATATTTAGATTATACTAAACTGTCTGTAATACCCTTTATACCTTAGATACCTATAATACTAATTAATTAGTTAGTTCTTTATATACCTAGACTATTATAGCCTCCTAAACCGTCTATAATACCGACTTTATTAAAGCCTATATTTCTTTAGTTATTATTTAAAGACTAAATAGTAAAGGGCTTAACTTCACTAAAGAGGACCTTACCGGCTTTAATATTACTACCTTTTATATCCCTGGCAGCTTTATTAAAGCCCTTTAAGCTATAAAATACTTAAATATATATTACTAGCAGTCCTATATCTATACTGCCGTAGTTAAAGTTAGATATCTTAATAAAGGATATAAATAATAATTATATACCTAGCTTAAAGTTATTAAAAGTATTTAATTTAATAGATCTAAATAGCTTAGCTAAGTTATATTTTTTTATAGGCCTAGGTAGGCTAAATAAACCTTTTTATTTTAGGTAGCGTTACGGTTAGGTAGATAAGTCTCTTACTATTATAGATATAAAGATCGTTTTAATTAATAAATTTTAAATATTAAGCCAAGATACTTTAAAATAAAGAAAAACTATAGCTAAAAATAGCCTAATAGTTATATCTTTAATTACTAATAAGACCTTTAATCTTCCTTTTACACTAAGGTAAGAAATAATAGTATTACTAACTAATAACTTTACGATATATATACTACCTAGCTTAGTCTTAGCTAGAATATAAAATAAGATTTATAATTAGGTTATTAGCTTCTTTACCGATAGGAATCCTATTAGTACCCCTAAGCTAACCTAAGAGTAAAGGATAAAGGTAAGGGAGGATAGGAAAGGTTTTTAAGTTACTTACTATATTAGGTAGGCTCTTATTAATATAGACAGGGGGAGAAAAGGGAATTAATTTATTAGCCAAGGAGGTCTGGCTTAACCTAGATCTATATAATTAAAAGGTCTATAGTATTTTTAGTCTTTTAATTTACTTTATTACTTTTTAGGGATTTTACTAGCTAAGATAGTCTGGCCTAAACCAGATCTAGATAATTAATTTGCTTTATTATTTACTAAGGAGGGGATTAATTTTAATTTAGATTAGTATAAGAATAAAAAAGAGAGACTATTCTTTATTATAAGATCTATATATATATAATATATAAAGTATATATATTAAGTATCTTGGTTTTCCTCTCTGGAACCGATCTGGCTGCTTATCTTCTTTTATATAATAAAAGGCCAGGTAAGAGATATTTATTATGCCAGATTAGTTAATTAATTTCCTTTTTTTATCTCTTACTATACTATTTTAATTTTAAAAATACTTTCTTTTAAATAAATATTAACTATATTAATATATTATATTTTATATACCTATTTACTAAGTAATTAATAAACTAACTATATTATTTTAAAGGTATTTTTAATGAGAACTATTTAATTAAATAATTAATAATTATATTTCCTATCTATAATATATAAATTATATTTTAATATTAATTCTAATTTCTTTCCCCTTTAAATAATTACTTATCTCTTTCCTATCCTAGCTTTCTTTCCTACCCTAGCTTTAAGCCATTATATCTTTACTAAAGCTATAAGTAAAGATCCTTAATTATAGTATAGTAAAAAAAAACCTCTTACTATTACTTAAAGATAAAAACTACCTAGTAATATATAAGTTAATATATAAAACATTAAAGAATTAAAAGAAAATAATATATAATATAAAAAGACTAACTGTCCTTTTTATAGAAATACTAAAGGTATAGCTTAAATAGCGTCTAGACGGCATAAAGTATATTATAGTAAATCTAAAGTAGTAATATTATTAGCCTAGATATGTAATTAATAGGTTAAAGGTTAAGATATATATTTCTAAGTAGTTATGATTTTCCTTAATATAATAACTATACCGATAACTTCTAATTATAGGATAGACAGGTTAAAGACATAAAGAACTATTAGATTAGATAATATAGTATATAGTAAGTAAAGTAAAGATTATCTTTAGTAAGGAGTCTACCTTAGTAGGTAATAAAGAGGGCGTACTTAAGACAAGGCTTAGGGTTCTTTCTAACTAGTTACTATATAATAGTTAGTATCTCTACAGTCTATAATCTTATTTATTATTACTTACCGAAGGGTTAGGTACTTTATAAAGTATCTGGTTATTAATAAAGGTAATATAATAGTTATATAGGAGGTATAGTAGGAAGGGAGGGTCTTAATTATAATTACTAAATATCTTAATATCGTAGGTAGGTATTGAAATGGCTTTAAGATTGTAGTAATTATTATAATTAATAGTAAAAAAAGGCAATACTATCTTAATTAACTAGTTTAAGGTAAAGTAAAAAGGCAATAAATAATAACCATAGACTTATAGTATAAATAATAATAATAAAGAAAGAAAAAAAAAGAAAAGGCTAAAAAGATAAGTAAAAAGGGTATTTATAATTTAAGGATTATAAGGTTTAGCTAGGGGAGAATTAACGTTAAATTAATGACTCCTTCCTTAATATACCTAAGGGTAGGTTTACTTCTTCGGTTCTTTTTAGGAAGGTATAATAGATTAATCTCAGTAAAGCCAACCTAAATACGAAACAAAGTGTAAATATAACTAACTAATTAATCTAATAGTTCTAATATTAAGAACCCTTACCTATAGACTTTTTGGTATATTATTTCTTTTATTCTCTTTAGGAAATAAACTAAGATAGGGTCTTAATATTTTTCTCTTCGCTATAGAAATTTTATAATTTATAGTATAATCTTAATCGTTTCTTAATAGGAACTATCTAATTTAATAGCTATTACTAAATAACTATAAATCTAAGATATCTCTCGGCCTTATTATTATCTAAGCCTATTATACCTACCCTATATAGTAAGAAGATCTATTTCTTTTTATTATTATATAATATAAACTTCCTATTTTATATACTTTATTTACTTCTTATTTTTCTTATTTTCTTTTCTTTAATTCTGTTTTTATTTATAGACCAGATTGAAAGTAGGTAAGACAGACTGAAATGTATAAAGTAGATATTAAGTATATTTTATTATATACCTTGGTTTTCTTTTCCGGAATCGATATAGCTACTTATCTTTTTTTATATAGTAAAAGGCCAGGTAAGAGATATTTACTATACCAGACTAGTTAATTAACTTCCTTTTTTTATCTCTTATTATACTATTTTAATTTTAAAAATACTTTTTTTAAAATAAATATTAACTATATTAATATATTATATTTTATAAACCTATTTACTAAGTAATTAATAAACTAGCTATATTATTTTAAAGGTATCTTTAATAAGAACTATTTAATTAAATAATTAATAATTTATATTCCCTATCTATAATATATTAATTATACCTAAATACTAATTTTAATTTCTTTCCCCTTTAAGTAATTACTTATCTCTCTTCTATCCTAGCTTTCTTTCCTAACCTAGCCTTTAACCGTTGCGTTTCTAAAAAGATATAAAGTATCGATTATTACTCTTATTATAATAGGCCAGGACGAACTTTTACTATATAAAGATAGACTTTACCTAGTTATATAGAAATTAGTATATAAAATATCTAAGGATTAAGAGAGAATAATATATAATATAAAGAGATTAACTATCCTTATTATAGAAATAATAGAAATATAGCTTAAATAATAGGTTAACTACCTTATAGAGTATATTATAGTAAATCTAAAGTAATAATATTATTAGCCTAGGTATATAATTAATAGGTTAAAGGTTAAGATATATATTTCTAAGTAGTTATAGTTTTATATAGTATAATAACTATAGTAATAATTTCTATTTATAAAATAGATAGGTTAAAGACATAAAGAACTATTAAATTAGATAGTATAGTATATAATAAATAAGGCAGAGATTATCCTTAATAAGGAGATTACCTTAGTAGGTAATAAAAAGGGTATACTTAAGATAAGCCTAAGAGGTTATAATACCTAATTATTATATAACGGTTAGTATCTTTATAGTTTAAAGTCTTATTTATTATTACTTACCGAAGGATTAGCTACTTCGTAAAGTACCTAGCTATTAACAACAGTAATATAATAGTTATATAGAAGGCGCGGTAGGATAGAGGGAGCTTATTTATTATTTATAACCTATTAAATATAGGTAGGTAGCTAGGATATTAGGAATATTACTATTACTTATCGCTACTAGAGGAGGTTACCGTAAGAGATAGTATCTAATAATAGATAGATTAATTAAAGAAGTAATAAAAGGTAGTAAAGGAAAAGGCAGGGTAAGTTAATTACGGCAATATATAAAGGCATAATATAAATAATAAAAGAGGAAGAAAAAGGAAGAGATTAGAGCGGGGGTAAAGGGGTATTTATAGGTAGATAAGTACAAGGCTAAGCTAGGGGGGAATTAATAATAAATTATTCCCTCTATTAAGATACGGCTTTATATATAGAGATTTTACCTTTTCTTTTTATAATAATATAGTAAATTAATCCCGGTAGAGCTAACCTAGATATAAAATAGAGTATTAATATAACTAACTAATTAATTTAATAGTTTTAATATTAAGAACCCTTACCTATAGTCTTTTTAGTATATTATTTCTTTTATTCTCTTTAGGAAATAAACTAAAATAAGGTCTTAATATTTTTCTCTTTACTATAGAAATTTTATAATTTATAGTATAATCTTAACTATTTCTTAACGGGAACTATCTAATTATTTACTATCTTATCTCCCCCCCTTAAAAACTATACTTTACTAAAGGCTCTAAAGGATATTACCTAGCTTCCTAAAAACATAATATATCTAAATTAAACTAACCTTAACCTAACTAACCCTCTTACCTAACTATATCCAGAGCTTCTCTCTAATCTCTTTTATAAGCTAGAGGCTATAAAATAGTATCCTAGAAGCCCCTATTATATAGTATCTATTCTACCTTACTTATTTACTACTAGAAAGTAATAATAAAAATAAAGATAATAATACCTTAATAGTAATAGGTAAGCTTAAGGACCCTTTCCTAGTTACTATATAGATCTTCCTCCTATATATTATATAATTCTTATAGTATAAAGTAAGAAAAGTAGGCTTTATATTTTATAACTATCCTCTTCTTATTATAATAATACTAAAAAAAAGTAATATAGTAAAAGTATACCTTTAAGTTATCTTTATTACTTTCCTTAATATAAATATAGGCCAGAGATATATAATTAAATACTTTATTATTATATAGTAATTAATAGAAAAGATAACCTTCCTAAAGCTAAAAAATTAATAAAGTCTTTAATATATTAAGCTCGGTTTTATTATCCCTGGCCTGCTAGGAGACTATATTATATATAAGGCTTATAATAAGTTAATATAGGTATAGGTCTTATATCTTAATATCCTCCTAGCTAGAGGTAAGACCTACTATATTTCCGTTTAGGGGTAATATTAAGGATAATAAGCTAACTTAATAGAAGTTATACCTTTCCTCTTTATCTTTATATACCTATCTATCTTAATGGCTATCTAAAGCTTAATTAAGGGCTACCTATTAATATTAACCTTAATAAAAAAACTTATAGTAACTTAGGTTAAGCTTTATATTAGCCTATATCTAATTAAATAGTTATCCCTACCGTAGCTATTCTGGTCTAAGGATAACGGCCTTACTAGGCAGGCCATCCCGTCCTATATAATTACTTTACTAGCTATAATCCTTAATTCTTTTTAATATATTAAGGTAAAAAATAAGTCTAATATTAGGTATATTAATACTAAGGCCGAGGGCGTTAATTATAATAATAACCTAACCGTTTTAGTATATCTTAGGTTATAAATTATATATCTAGTTTTATAAATAGTAAGCCTTTTCGGTATCTATGCTAATATTACTATAATAGGCATTATATCTAAGACCGTTAGTAAGAGATTTAATCTCTAACTTTATTAAGTAATATATAATAGCCTTTAAGGCGCCGCTATAATATATAAATACCTAATTAATTACTTCCCTAACGGTTATAGCCTTAAGGGCGGTAATATTATTATTACCGTTAAAGCTAAAAGTCCTAACCGTATAGCTAATATTTAGTTAGGTCGTAAGTAACTAGATAAATATAGTGGCCTTAGGTAAGCTATAAATAAGCTTAAAGAAATATAACTTCTTTATAATAGGTAGGGTAGCTATAAGGAATACTAGTTAGATATCTTATCTACCTAGGAGACTAAGCTTACTTAATTTTAGCCTAAAATTTAGGTTTCTTTTTAGGATAGTATAATACTTATTAATAATAATATAGTTAAGTAAGGCTTAGGAGTATAGAATATCTAGATAACCTTAAAAATACTTTATAAAAAGGGTCTTAGGTATTATAAATACTAATCTAGTATTACTAACTATTTAATTAGATTTCTATTAAGCAGCCAGTATATTTATTTTCCTAGTCTAGTTAACTAGATCGCCTTAAAGGGAAACTAGCGGCATAACTATAATAATAACTCTAGAAAGGTAGGTAATAATAGATAGTTAAAAAAGTAGGCTTTTACCGCCGGCGGTTAGTATAACAGTAACTATAGGGTATTACTATTACATAATAGACAAGAGGACTTTATACTAGCCTTTCTTAAAGGAAGAGATAGGAGAAGTAGAATACTAACTGTCTATAAGCCTATTAAGCTTAGACTGTAAATAAATAGCCTAAAGTTACTTAAATCTACTTTTTTAAAACTACTTAAACCGATCTAGGTTAAGTAAGGTATCTATTCTTTTCTTACCCTTAATTATAAATATAATTACTATCCTAAGGGCAGAGGGTATATTAAGGAGAAAATGCCATTCCTTACTTAGCTTATAAAAAGCTAAATAATAGCTTAAAGTCTTAAAGCTATATTTATTAATACCTCGGCCGTAAACTATTATATTTATCTAGGCTATATAACCGGTCTGTAAGGTTATTACCGTTTCTTTCTTACTGTAAACCTCCTAATTAAATACATTACTATTACTATCTTTATTAATAGTATTAAAAAAAGAGGCCCTAGCTAATAATAGATATATTATATATAAACTATTAGCTAATAGCTACCGTAATATAATACTAAGAGCTTATACTAAGAGAATTAATATCTACTATATTACCGAACTAACTAATAATCTATATTATTCTTATAGATATAAATAGCTTAGTAAAAGGGTTAATATATCTTCTATCGACGGCTTAAATAGTAAGGATATCCTTATCTTCTTAGGTAGTTAATAGCTTTTCCTTCCTAACTAGGAAGCCTACCTTTACTTTAAAGCTATCTAGTAACTAATTAGATAATTAGACTTACTTTACCTTAAAGAGCTCTTTAGATTTACTTAGGCTAGATATTAACTATAAGAAAGGTAATCTAACGTAATCTTAATTATAAGGTAGGTTTAATAATAAGGCTATACTAAATAGAATAACAAGCTAAAGGTAGTAAATTAGTAATATTCTAACCTCTTTTAAGAGAAACCGGTAGATAATCTTAAGTCTCTATATCTTAGTAAAAGTCTTATAAATATCGATAATAATTATAATAAGGTCCTAGTCTATAAAGATATTTTAAAGTCTATTAATAGTAATATTAATATACCTTAAGGTTAAGATCTCGGTAAATTAAACTAGGAGGCCGGCAGTAAGGTATATAAAAAAGAAAAGGTACTTAAGTAACTAATTAACTAGTTTTAAGTAATTAAATAATACTTTAACGTTTAGAATAAGATAGGTACCGGTAGAGAAGGGATATTACTTAGCCTTTAGATCGGGACGACTAATAATAGTAAATAACAGCCAGTTCTTATTACTATCTATAGTAATAAATAGGCCATTAATAATAGAAAAACCTACTTAGTCTTAGCTAATATAAAACTACAATCTAGCCTATAGAATAAAAAGAATAGTAACTAGCTAAGTATCTTTAGTAAGGTTAAATAACTAAAATAAAAGGTTATAATAGAGAATATAGTATATATTTATAATAATTAACTATAAAAGTATTATTAATAATAAAAGGGAGAGTTAAGTCCCTTTAAAAAAGAGGTTAGAACCTTTCTAACTAATTAGACTAGGAGATATTATATTACTCTTAGTAATAATTCCATAGCTATAGAGCCTAAAGATATACTATATTAACATAGATTTAGACCTTAGTATATTATTAACTAAGAGGCTACCTATTAACTTCTAAACATACCTAAGGATATTAATAATAACCCTCGCTATATCTTTAAGAGAAGAGCCTAATTTAATATTCACTTTAATCTTAGACTATTTAATCTAATAGGCTTCTTTTAGGATAAGTAAATAAGATATTAATATAATACCTAAAAGCCAGGGTATAAATATATTAAAGCTATATTAAGACCTATTAGGTATAATACTTAATACGGCAAGGAAAGAGACTATAATACTATTATACTCTAAGTCTTTAATTAACTAGCTAAGTATAATAATAAAAAGGCTAAATATAATATCCTTTAGCTTCTTTATTAAGTTGGCTATTATCTAATTAAATAGATCCCTCTTAATAGCTATTTACTAATTAATAGTAACTTTAGTATAATTTATTATAGTCTAATATATAAGCTTAAGCCAATCTATAAGTATAAAAGGTGGCCTATTATCTAGATCTTTATAATTAAGGTAATAAAAGGTATATATAATAAGCTATTTAGCTATATTAATATACCGTTTTTTAGTCTCTGCCTTATAGTTAAATATAAAGGGTTTAAAGGCTACGAGATAGTATAAGACTTAGGTAATATTAAGTCTGGCCGTAAAGGGGATTTCCTAACGATATATAAGACCCCTAGTCTCTAATACTAGCTAATTAAATACTTTAAAGATTAATATATAGAGAAGTTAGTTATTATTATCGTTATATTAATTATTAGGTTAATTTTTAGGTTAATTATTAGGTATAGGACCTATTTTTATATTAAGAGAAATAAAATTATATAAAAAGTCCTTATTATCGGTAAAGTCCTTTAAGTATATAATTAAGCCTATCCTATTAACCTATAGGGAAGGTTATAGAAACTGGTTAGGTTACTTTATTATATCTACTTCTTTCTGGCAGGTTTAATAGTATATTATAAAATACTATATAAACCTTTCTTTTTAATTAAATAGTTACTTAGGTTATAAAGATAGATTAACCTTAAAGTACTTACTGTAAGGTCCTTATCGAAATAGGTATTAATAATAGACCTATATTTAAAAGTATAGGCTAGATAGTATTGCTTTTCCCTTTATAGGTCTGCCTCTCTTCCCGGTATAACTTATATTATAATAAATATCCCGTAAGTGGCGGTTTATCTTACGTTAAGAGGTATAGACCTATAAATAGGATGGCTTAAATATATATTTAAATCTATTAGAGTATAGGTTATTAAGTTATTAAATAGGTAGCCTAAGGGGTATTAAGAAAGGTAGTTTAATAAGGTCCTTCTAATTTTATATAGGATCTAGTTATTATACCTTTATATATAATTCCTCGGTTTTAATATTACTTATCTAAAGATCGTAAGGGAAATTATAAAGGTATTACTATATATTATTACTTAATTCTACTTTATTATAGGTTTTATAAATTAAAATCTTTAAAGAGGGTAGGTAGTAAAAATAATCTATAATCTAGTAGTTTTTAGCGGGCTATAGGTAGAAGGTATAGTATTAAATTAGATAGTCTATTTATATAGAAAGGTAAAAAAAGAGGATAATAAAGAAAAGAGAAAGAAAAAAGAAAAAAAAAATATAGGCAGGAAGGTACTACCCCTCCCTTACTAATTTATTTATACTTTTTTATAAAAGTAATTATTAGGTTTTAAATAAAATAGTTAAAAAGGTAGTATTATATTGCTTATTATATCCTATAAAAGGTAAGAACTATATAATTAGGTAGCTAGGAATATCTACCGAGACTTATAAAGCGAACTGGCTAGTAATATAGTAACTTATTAAATATAATATATAAAGAGGTTACTATATTAAAATATATTATATTAAAGTAACGGTATTAATACTTAATTTTATATATACTATATAACTTTATTTTAAATCCTTACTATATAATTTAATACTTTTATACTTCTCTAACTAGTAAAAAACTAACTTCTTAAAAATATAGGCTAGTTACTAATAAATATAGGCTAGGAATTAAATATAGACTGGCTATCGATTTAAATATAGGCTAACCGCCAGTCTCCTAAATAAATTAAATATAAATAAGTCTAGCCTATATTTATAAAGGGTCTAATCTATAAAGTATTTAATTAGATATTACTAATAGTAAGTAATAAAATTATAAAAATACTAGGCTACTTTAGGCGATTTACCTTATTAAGGTTAACTATATTAAAATCTAGCCTATTTAATAAATAATTTAACCCTAAATTCTATAAAAGGCTTACCGCTATTTTAATAAGTATTACTATATAATTTAATACTTATGTAAAGTTACTAAGACTTTTAAAGCTTTACGATCGGTAGAATACTAACTTCTGTAAAATATAAGCTAGCTATTAATTTAAATATAGGCTAGCAAGCCAGTTATTAACGTTACGCTAGTCTCCTATATAAATTAAACGTAGGTAGGTCTAGCCTATAAATATAATTACTCTAAGGGTTATAGGTATTTCCTTATTAACTAGCTTATTTTTCTTTTTATTATTTATATTAACGATTATTAATATTAATAATAATAGCTGTAAGGTTATTAAGTATCTAAGGCTTAGCTTAGATATTTATTATAGTATTTTTAATCTTAGACTTTAAGCCTTAGTATATTTATATTATATTAATAGCTTTATTTTAGTCTAACTTAGCTAATTAGTATTAATATTTAGTTAAGTAAGTAACTATAGATCTTTTTTAAGTTAACTATTAGATTTAACCCTTTACTTTTCGTTTTTTATTAATAATTTTAAAGGTATAGGTAAGTTCTTTTTTAAAGTTTTCTATTTTTTATAGATATACTTAATTACTACCTTTTATTTATAATATAGGTAGTTAATATAGTTATAGATAATAGGTTTTATTATTTATAGTATTTTATCCTTTAGGAATCCTATTATATATTATACTTAAAGTTTATTAATAATAAACTATACTAGGTAATATATCTAGTAGCTTCTTAAGCTAGTAAGGAATCCTTAGAGCTTATTTAAGTTATTATTATAGCTATCTAGCTAGTAAGGGTAAAGGATTTCTTTTAAATCCTTTCTAGTTATATTAAGGGCTATAGTATATTTAATATATTTTTTATATAGCTTTTAAGTATTATCTATATTTTAATTAAGTAGCTTAGTAAGGTTTATAACTTTATTAAGTCTTTCCTTTAGGTCTTTAATCTTAAATAAAGAGTCCCTAGAGTTATATTTAGTGGCATTTAGTAAGTTATTATAGTTTTTCTATATATTTTTAATAGTTTATTTAAGTTTTTTAACCTTATCTTTATAAAAAGTAAGGTAAATTTTAAGGACTCTTTTTTTATTTTCTTTATTAATATCTATAGGTATTTCTAAAAGTTCTTTAGTAAAAGTAATATTCTTAGCTAGAGTTACCTATTAGCTATATATAGTAATAATAGGTCGGTTAAGGGTTATTAAAGCTATTATATTAATATTACTTAAAGTAATATAGTATAATACTAAATAAAAGCTATTAATATATAACGGTTAGATTCCTAAGGGATAAACTAGTCTATATTAAGTTTATATTAATAAATACTATAGGGTATTATATTAAGTAGTTATAAAGTATTATATCTCTTAATAATAAATAAAGTAGGTTAGGTATATTTAAGTAAAAAAGTTATATTAATAGTTAGTAAGTTAATATCTATAAAAGTACTAAATAAATATATATATATATAGTAATTTACTGATATATAAGTAAGTTTCCTGTCGAGGTTTATAATAGTCAGGGTAAACTATAGGGTAAGTTTTATATATATAGGAATAAGCTTTATAAGGCTTACTTAAGTATAGGTAAGCCTAACCGTAGTTAGTAGAAAATATAAGGTATACATAACGTAACCGCGAGGGTCGTAACATAAAATAGAAACTAAAATATCTATAAGTTACTTACCTACGTTCTGTATATAAGGAAGATTTATTCCTATGGCACCTATGTCTAAGACTTTCTGGATGAACCTATTCCCGCATTGGTGTGGCATTTATATAAAAGGCGTTATGCTAAGAGCGAGCCCTGCACTATATAGACTACCTGCATTGTTAAGAGAAAGTGTTGAATGTTCTAAATCGATAAAGAGACTGTCGAAGGTTGCATTTTTAGCCAGTTGTACGACCTGAGGGTTTGTAACGAGTCGTACACCAAGGGCCTGGAGATTTACGTTTTTAGCACCGAATAGAGGGATGTTGTCCTACCACAGCTACAAAGCCCATCTCAAGACAACGTGAAAGGCTTGGAGAATCATATCCTGGATCGCGCTTGTTATACGACAAGGGGATGTATGCATACCTTGCAGAGCTGCCCGGCGGCAGTCCTTGTCTTCAGGCTGTTTTGGCAAGCGAACATCTTCATTGGATTGTAGTATGTGCTGTATTAACTCTTAAGGTCTGGTCTAGAACCGAATTAGATTCTGCTGGTTGGATACCCTTGCTTTATCTAGATGGCCTGTCCTGCGCTACAGCCTTCGATCAATTTTCGGAGACCACTTCCCGGCTCGGCGACCACTCCCCGAATACCGGATGCGGCCCTCGGCAGTCGATAATAACTTCCCGTCGGCTTTACTGGAAGCCAATTAGCTACAGAGCCACTGATACGGGAGTGCCACAGAAAACTCTAGTTCCCTCTATTTGTAAGCTTGTCTGCTAGGTGTCGGTGTGATTATGGGACGAACGAGGCTTGAATGCGGCAAAGCAACCCTTTCACGACTCTACAAAGCTCTACGAGGGTCACTACTACTCACCACGCTCATTACCACACCTTCAAGTAGGCATGGTGGCAAGCAGAAATTGAGCGACTAAACTTCTGCCTCAAGTGATTATAGTTGGACATGGCATCGGCTTTATTTATCGTCTTAGGCTATTGAGTTCGGGAAACGACTAAGTATTGTACTAAATGAGTGAAATGATAACCTCAAAGATCTTTGGACCTTGCTGTGATGCATCCTGATTACCTTGTACGCCTAGTAGAGGTGACTTTTTGGTGTTTCAAGGTTTTTACGACCGCTTGGTAGGTAACTCACCTGGCTGGCTGGTAGTACTGTGACACAGTGCCACTCTCTTCTTTGAAGGATACTTTAGTAAATAAGTGCCTAATGCCTTCAATTCTCTTAGATCTCAAGGTAGTAAAGCTATCTATCGCTTGAACTTCTTAAGAGCACTCTTCTAAAATCCACCTTCCCAGTGCGCGTCCTCCTGTCTCTCCCTCTCCTCCCATTCCCGTCGGCCTGTACTAAGGTCCATACCTAAAGGAGATAAATAAGTTGTATTCTTTAAGATCTTCTACTATATAATATTAAAAACGAAGATTAGGGTACCGAGGTACTTAAGGATAAATACGTTAGGCTTAAAGTAAGGGATAAAAGTATTATAACCTTAAATATTATACTTAAAGATAGGTCTTATTACTTTAAGAGTAGAGGTTACTTACTATTAAAGATAATTACTAGAAGTAAGATAAAGAATAAAAAGTATAAGCTATATAGCTATAAAAACCTAGTATAAAGTAGATTAGCCACTATAACTTTTTATACCTTTAGAGCTTAATAGAAGTGGATATAAGAAATTAGAATAGTAACCTAATTAAGAATAGTAAAGACTATTATAAGATTAATAAAATAGTTAAATACCGTTAAAAAAGACTTACTGGCGTTTATATATCCTAGACAGATAAATAAAAAAGTAAGTCTAATAGTGAATATTAGGTTACCGTTTTTACATACTTTAGTAAAAAGCCGAGGTACCTAACCGTCTTTAATAAGACTATAAAGAGATCTAAAAGTATAGTAAATATCTACCTATATTAGCTAAAGAGTATATAGGCACCGGGAGACTAGGTATACCTAAACTTACTACACTTAAAGTAAATACTAAAAGGTATCTATTAATAATATCGGTAAAGATAGGGACATTACCTAAGGAAACTATAATAATAAAAAGAGAAGCGGCTAGAATTAAGTTATTAAAGACCTGATCTATAAACCCTTAATAGACTTCTTACCTCTACTAGTTACTTACTTTATAGCGTTAATAAGCTACTTATTATTATAAGGAATAGCTATACTAAGAACTAAGACTTTAAAAATATAAAAATAGGTAATTCTCTAGAATATTTACTTAATAGCTTAAGGAATATTCTTCCTTAGGTTTAGGGTCTTACTAAAGGTTATACCTATAACTTTAATACTTTATTTACTTATTAGTATTTATATCTTATTAGGTACTAAGCCTATGTACTGTAAACCTAAAACATACTTAATAATAGCAGACCTAGAAACTAAGGAACCTTCCTTTTAGCCCTTTAAGTAAGTATTCCATAAATACTCTAGGCCCTTACTAGTATTAAAAGCCAGATCGATTATAGTTTAGACCGCTACCTATAGTAACTACGAAAGTAGTAATTATAAAAGTTATTATAATAAGGATCTTAGTAAAGCCCAGCCAGAACTCGGTTTCGCCGAAACTATTTACGTATAGAATCTAGAAGCCAATTAGATATAAGAAGGACAATAGCTAGAGTTTGTAAGTATCTTACGTTAATAGTCACAATAGCAATTCCGAAAACCGTAATCTAGATAGCCACGTTCAGGTCTGGTCTCTAGAACCGGATAACCAGTCTAGCAGCCGTAAGATTAGTCGTTATGGCTATAATGTACTTAAAGAAGTAGTTCCAGCCAGTCGCGAAACTATAGTCGGTCAGTGCATAAGTTACCACAGCAGAGACCATCACTTACCCAAGAGCCGGATCAACCATACGCATCGCGTAACCTCTAAATCCCTTATTCATAGAAAGGAAAGTTACCATCTCTCTAATAGCAGTCATAACGAAGAAAACTGTAATTCCTATAATAATATATAATTAAGAAACTGCCTGGCCCTCCTCTAGATAAGGCACTGCCTGTACCAATAACAAGCCCCGTACCAATTACATAAGTAATCGAGAATATAAAGACCTGGTGAGGCTTGAAGTCCCTTTGCAGCTCGTTAGGCTGATCCATTTCGCCTTGCGTTTGGGATTCAACCAAACCAAGGTCGTTAGCCTTCTCTTTTTCGAACGATTCGGTTATTGTGGAGGTCTTGTCGAATGTTTTCCAGGAGTAGAGTTGTTGGTCAGTGAAAGCTCTCGATGCGTCCGACTCGCCCTTTATCGAAAAAGAATCAACTTTAGGCCAACCCCTTTTCATCCTAGCAGCAGCCAGTGAAGCTTATCATGGTCTCGGTTTCTGCTCACCGAGGGATGCTAGTCATGCTACCTTATCTTGTCTTACCCCATGATGCCCCACAAACCACCAAGGAATGACCCAGAGTCTGGGGTCAATCAGACGATAAAACGAAACTAGACATCATTCGGAACGTGTGACAAAAAGAAAATGGCTTCCCAGCTTTGGCTAGGAGACTGTTACCCCGCAAGATAAAATATGGGGAGATAAGGTCCCCATCCGTGCCGAGACTTCGGAGGGTGCTATCCGAAGCGTTGGGTCGGTTAGCTCTAATTCCATAGTGGTCATCGCTGCAGCATGGTTCGACATACGAGTTGTCTAGAACTTCCAAGTCCTTCCGAGTAATACACTTATATCTGGGTATCCGGGCATCTGTCGGAGCGTCTTGATATTTCGTAGCAATTTGCCCTACTATCGAAGAGTCAGGCCCATTGACAAGACCAGTAAGCTAACTCGCAATGTATATCGTTCTAGGAGCTGGCGTGGTCGGATTGACTACTGCACTTGAACTGAAGAGACAGTACCCTTCAAGCAATGTCTTGGTTCTAGCCAGAGACCTCCCCGGGGACTCTGCTCCCACATACGCATCAGCTTGGGCTGGCGGAAACTGGATCTCTAGTGCAACGGACAATGGCCCTCAAGAAGAATGGGACCGTGTTACATACCTCAAGTTTCAAGAACTGGCCAAGGCTCATCCTGAATGCGGTATAGAGGCAATGGACTTGCGATCTGTTTATGAGGATGACATCGAGAATGTCGACCTTCTGAGTCGAGTAACCAACAAGATTTGGTATGATGATCTCGTCGGAGGGATCAAGTACCTACTAAAAGAGGAGCTTCCGCAAGGCACTAAGTTTGGGTTTGAAGTCTCGACCTTTGTTATCAATGTGCAGAAATACTTGCCGTGGTATGGATTAGTAACATTCCACCAGCCAATTGCCCAACGTCAGTAATGCTAACTCATACCTATAGGCTCCAAGCTGAGGCGACAAGACTTGGCATTGAGATACGACGTGCAATCATAGACAACCTATCGGACATTCCAGATCGATTCCCAACCGCTAAAGCCGTTTTTAATTGCACGGGACTTGAATCTCTGACGTTGAAGGGCGTCGAAGACCGTGACTTATACCCAGCAAAGGTACACATCAATAGCGTTGCTGCCCGTCGCGGAATTGGATACTAAATACTACTGCAGGGCCAGGTCTATCTAGTTGAAGCGCCACCGTCAGGTATCTCAAAGATGTACTTCCGCTCAAGCCAGCGCCTGGGCAGCCACAGTACACATGTCTTCCCCCGCTGCAGAGATGGAGGCGTGGTTCTTGGAGGATGTAGGCTCAATGGTGATGCGAATGAGCAATTCGATTCAGTCATTGGCCAAGGCATTAAAGAGAGGTGCTGTGCCCTCGTCCCAGAGCTTGGAAAGCCCGAGGACCTGCGCATCATCAAGCAAGGTGTGGGTTTCAGACGTAAGTGTTTCTCGTTCTTGAACTGGATATTTTGATTCGATCGGGACTAATGAAATATGAACATGAAGCGAGCAGAAAAGGTGGTGCAAGGGTTGAGCTGGAGAGAAAGCATGGCATAAAGATCATTCACAACTAAGTACTATATACCTAGCCTAAGTATTTTAGGCCGGTTTAATATTAAAATAGGTAGAAATTAATTATATGCTTATATAGGAATAGTATAAAGGAAAAGTAACCCTAGTAGTCTTTATAGAGGTTTTTATATTATTAAGAAATAAAGTTATAGTTAATATAGTAAGTAACCTTGTTAAATTTAAGATATTATTACTTTTTTATATATATAAAGACCTTTATTATTAATATTTGTATAGATTTTATTAAAATAGTTAGATTTCTTTTTTAAATATATCACTAAGCTTAATATAAATAATTATAATTAAGTCTTAAACTATATTATTTTGTTTTATTTTTTCATATTTAGATTTATAAAAATAGTGTTCTTTTTATTATAAAATACTATTAATAGCTAAATGACTTCTTATTTAAACCTAATTATAGTAATATCTTTGTATTTTAAAGGAAATCTCTATATTTTTATTCAAGGTAAAGAAGACTTTATATTTAAGTTACTAAGTCTATCTTACCTTAAAATACATCACTACCGGTTTTATAATTATCAATTATATTTACTTTAATATATATTTATATATTATGTTAATAAATATATATACTAAATTTAAAGGTACTTTAATATAATTTAGTAAGAAAATAAGTAAATAATAAGAAAATTAGGTAGGTAAAAAAGAGAAACTAAGATTAAGTTTATATTTCCTTACTAACTGTATATAAAATAAAATAAAGGTACTATGTATTACTATAGATCTTTGAGATATACTATATCTACTTAATTAATATAGTATTCTATCTTATTAAAGACCGCTAGGTAAATATTATTTTTACTATAGGTTCTAGTACTAATACTAGTCTAGTTTATAACTTAATAGAAGTTCTCTTATATCTATATATAGACATTTATTAATCCCTATTATAAATAGAACTAGGTTTCTTATTATATCTAGAATAAACATCCTTATTAACCTATGTCTTAACGCCAATCTAAGCTTCTTCGATTGCGACTGAATTAACACGGCCACGCCGAGGCCACTCGTCGTCTACATCTTAACTAACTAAAGGACTTCACTCTAGTGTGATGTAAAATATAATAGGCTGATCAGGATTCAATTACTTAACGCCGCCACAGTCGCGTCGAATTAGCTTCCACTTATAGTATTCCTATCTTCTAATAAGCCTTGCGTGGTAAGACCGCGTGTCTACCTGCCTAACACGTGCTAGCCCCGATCGCTATGTTTATAATCCGGAAATGCGTAAGATAAGGATGTTATAAGAACCCAAGATCCGACAAAATTCGTCAAGTTCATCTAAAACCTCAACGCCATCATGACTACCTCCGGCTTTCCTGTTAATGACCCAGTCGAATCGTATTGGCAGCTGCCTCCACATCGTATAGCCAACCACCGCACTACTCCAGATCTTCCACCTAATGTCGACTACATTATCGTTGGGTCTGGTATCACTGGAGCCACTATTGCGTACAAGCTTCTTGAACGTAGAGCTTCTTCATCAATACTCATGATCGACGCAAGAACCGCCGCATCCGGTGCATCTGGTCGAAACGGCGGGCATTGCCGCGCTGGATGGTGGCACCGATTGCCCCGCCTTGTGGAAAAATACGGAGAAGACGAAGCTATCAAGATCGATAATCTTGAACAAGCCAACGTACGCGCCATGGCGGAGTTTGTGCAGTTGCACAATATAGACTGCGACTTTAGGCCAACCGAAACAGCAGAGCTATTCAAGACTCAAGAAGGGCTAGTCAAGGCATTGGAGGTTGTCAGATTTCGACAAGAAGTGAGTCAGCGACGACCAGAAGCTGGCATCGCCACATTTCAGAAGGTCCTGCAAGGGAAGGACGCCCAAGAAGCGTTCGGTATCCCTGACATTGTTGGTGCCACTTCATATCCTGCATACACACAAAACCCCTATCTCCTGGTCTGCCACATGCTCGAGCTCAGCCTGGCCAAAGGCCTCAACTTGCAGACCAATACCATGGTTACGGATATAGTCCAGGAAGATGGTGTCTGGCGCGTTCATACGCCGAGAGGCGCTGTGCAGGTTAAGAATGTCGTCCTTGCTACTAACGCATATACGAATTCCCTTTACCCTGACCTAGCGGCCACGGGCTTCCTTGTTCCTAGTCGACGTCAAGTGGCAGCTATCCGTCCAGGAAGTAAAGCTCATAATCTACCAGCCCTGAACAAGAGCTGCGCTCTGGCGGATTACAATGGTGGGGACTACTTCTTGGTACGGCAAACAGGGCTTCGTGGAGTTCAAGACATACTTTACGGCGGGGGAGAACATATCAACAAGGGAACAGGGTGCACCGACGACTCCAGAATCAATGTCGAAATCGCCGAATATCTCCATCATGCAGCAGCCGATTACGTCGGACAGGATGCTTGGGGCACCGAAGGCGAGGTAGTCCGAGATTGGGTTGGAATTACATGCTACACGCCAGACTCGTTCCCACTTGTTGGTGAGGCCCCAGGACAGCCAGGGCTTTGGGTATCTGTCGGGATGAACGGTCACGGAAGTATGTATACTCGTATCTGTCGATGAACCCACACTGACATAAATGAATAGTGGCATTTGCTTATAAGTGTTCAGAGGCGTTGGTAGAAATGATGGAGTGTTCAGAGCCGCATTGGCTACCTAAAGCGTTCCGCATTGATCGAGCATTTAATTCCAAGTAACAGTTCTAGTTACAGCCCAATCTCTAGTATTAAAGTAGGAGGATCGCAGTTGATACAAGATCTCGGAAGACGTTCGATTGAAAACGGAATTAAACACTTCAAGCAGGAACGAAATTAGCTTTTTTATGTACTTCATATAAGCTGGTGATTGTCCAAGAGATCTTAATGCACGTCGATATATGGCCTTCCTGGAGGATTGACGCTGCTGGTCGCCGAACGTACCGGCTAGACAAGACATAATTTCGATGCAAGCAGTATCATGACAGAGGGTGTGGTAATAGTAAATGATAAGAGAAATTAAGGGTAGCAGAAGGTGGAGTGTATTCGGATAGCTAGGGGGTGACAAGCTCTGAGTTTTAGGAACACAAACGATACTAAAACAGTTAAAGAACGTAGCTAGCTAGCATGGTGCCTACAACATAGTTAAGAAGTAGAAACAAGCTCCCAGGCATTGATCAAAATGAAACCGTCCCCCAGAGTTGCCTCAGCAATAACCATAATATCATTCAACCAGGAATACTTTTCACTCCCAGTCTCCAGCGTCACATGAGAGAAAGGCTGACCAGGCCCAGCTGCATGTACGAAAATGTTCGCGCCGTCGTTAGTCTGGAGTTGGTAATAGGCATTAGCCGTGAATTTTCCCACGGCATTAGTAGTGCCCCAATCAGCCCCAACATCAAGAACCATGCCTATATCTCGATAAGCGCACAGCTACGGGCATTTCTCACTAGGTAGCATACCAGAAAGTCGCGGGCCCTTAAACCATCCCCCAGTGATAGGCACAGACAACCTATTTCCCTGAGGGCCAAGCCCAAAAGAGGTAGTCTCTCCTAGTGTAAGGTAAGGTTGGATTGATAAAGTAATTTCAGCTCAGGCCGTGGAGTCCAAGTCGGGGATGCTATCACACAGGCAGCTAAAGCAGGTAAATAAGTAATAAGAGTGACAAGCATAATAATCAATAGCAAGCTAAGGATAATTGTGTACCTGAGGAGAGTTATGTGCGAGAATAAATAAGAGCTTTCAGGATTCAAATCGGTAGAGAGGGTGGAAAGTATTGGGCTTATTTATAAGCTTATTGATTCCGGCTCTTCCGAATGAATACCTATTTTTATAGTTAACCGGAATGAAACTCATTGGTTGTTCTGCACACATCTTTCTATTTGCAGGACTAAGTTCAATACGTTTTACTAGTATGCAAAGTAAGCTTATACCAGTAGTAGAATCCAACACACCCACGGACACGGACAATTAATACCGCCCCGCTAGACAGTTCTCAAAAAAGCAAGATTGATTAATATATCCTATAGTATCGAAAGCTCCTATATGTAATACTAAAATGTTTCGCATCGCATTTAATATGTAAAGTAGGTGACTGTTTACAAGTTCCTGACTATACTTACAAAACAGACATACCTACCTTGAACCCAAGTATACCTTAAAGCTTAACACTAGACATCGTTATTTATGCTAATATAATAGTAAATAGTATAAGATCTGTTAATATACCTATAGAAATTAGATTTCGTGGGAAATTTCAATTTCGCATTGCAAACTTAAATACTTAACAATTCATAATTTCTTTTACTAACTGAACACAACACTATATCAATGACAACAATAGAAGAGACCATGCCTTTGTTTCATAAGAACTCCATATTACTTAGGTCCCTTCCTAAAACGATCGTTATCGAGTGTTCAGGTATGCCTTCCACACTCAGACAGGCCAATTTGCGGTCCTTGCTCGCGTGAACCCACAAACAGAAATAGGGCGCGAGCCATGCTGCAGTGACTTGATGAGGAAAAGGCCTTATCTTAAAAGTCAAGTCTTTAAGTTATAGTTCTAGTCCTCTAGTAGACGCCACCAGGTTGTTTGTATTATCGAAACGGTATCTAGAGTTCTAAGGAATTCCACTAGTAGTTTATAACGATGACTGTCTAGGACGGCAGAGACGTCTCGCTGACGTTCTGGCTCTTGCAATGATTTCGGCAGCTATATCGAAGGGTATAAGTTAAAAGGACGTTGAATTTGACCGAGCTAAGACAGTAATTCGAAGACACTTGAAAACGTCAGAAAGATAAGCGTGCCGTGGTGCTCTAAATAATGAAGCCCCCGCTCTGAGATCCCTGCTTCTGTTGGTTGAATGGCACCTGCTAAGATAAGTATGTAACGCCATTGCCAAACGCACCAATCGGAAGGCAATGCGCCACCTGGTAGGACAAGCATTGTATGCATATGCATATGTCAGTTGATAGTTGCATGATAAGGAGGGTTTCTAACGTCTGTTGGTATGAGTGCCTAGCCAGACCTCGGCGTGTTAAAAAACTCCGCACTGTCTTAGGCTAAAATTGGCTGATCTCCCGCCTACTTAATTCCGGAAGTTTGCTACGCTCGTTGCCCATGGTAGCTTCAGTGGAGTCTTGGTCTGAGGTGGGAAGATGAATGTCTTCCGCTCGCCAAGATCTAATTGCACATCATCATAATGGATATTGAAGGTCCCACTACCGATCGGTGTCGGTCGGATTTTAGTGAGAATGAGACAGTATTTCAGCTGTTAGGTAAAAGCAGAGATTGGAGCCATGATACAATTGTACCGTGGGGAGGATTGATAAAAGATATTAAATTAAAGTCCATTATCGTGATTCTTTATATAAAGAATTACGCCAAATATAACTTAAGCAAAGCCCAAGCCATGTGATTCTTACTCGGCTCGAGATTCCCAGGCCCTTGTAACACTCAGAATGGAATCAAGAGACCCACCTGGCCAAAGGAAAGCATCGATATGGCTAGAGATCAAAGCTGGTAAAGGAACAGATTATAGAACCTCGAATGAGGTGCACAAGGAAGATCCGCGCCGGACTTATGTTTATCAATGGTATATCATTTGCTACTGCGCATAATACCCTAACCCGGATTTTCATGCTTTGGAGCTGACCGGACTGAATTACATGGCTTTCTATTGAGACTCAATACAGTCTGGTTTGATACGGTTATACCCGGGGCACTTATGGCCATCTGGACGATTATGCGCGGCCTGTAGGGTCCGGCTGCCAACCACTAGGTATTTACACATGTAGACATGTAAGTGGTCTCTCGCGCTAGCCGCGTCTGAAAGATCCACGTTCTCGCCGATCCATGAGTTTTTTATTTTATTTCACTGCAATTTTAACCCATCCCGAGGCTCTCATTCCCTGTCAACAAGTACGTAGTCTTTGTTTAACCTATTTGACACCTCGACGCATTGGGTTCCGTAAATTTCTTTCGTTATGATATGAGATAGATCTTCTTCATCATATTAGATGCCATCATAATTAGTCAATACCCTGGTAAGATCAGCGACGCATCTCACGCAGGCTACCGCGCGTAATGAATCATAAGAATTATCATTGTCCTAATCGGCCACTCATCGTTGACCGTCAAAATGGGTTAGATTCACTGCGTTTCCGTCCCTAGTGCTGACTTTAGCTTATTGACGTGATTCTTCCGTCACGTGATAAATCACAATCTAACTCGTGTCCAGCCATTAACAGTTGGACTTTTTTTTGGCAAGTATGGAAACAGCGAGGATGAAAACAGGAAAGGAGTCAGATAAAGACTCGTCGGTGCAACGTGAAGGGGCTTTATGAAGAGGTTTTCTTTTTCTTCATTGTATTTATTGTTTTGATATTAGTTGTATTCACTGCTCATGGTCATTATGCTGGCATTCTACCCCCTCAACTTCTTCCCTCACAATCATTCACACTCATGCCAGCAACCACTCGCTCCCAAACTGTTAACATCATATTTACCACATTTCCATAGAGTTGTTTATTCCTGCTAGCTAACCCGGTACGTTTTTACGGCGAAGATCTACCCTAGGCACAACTATGACTTTGCGCTTGAAAGCTCCACGCCAGTAAACAATGTCCAAGTCCAGTGTCGTAAATGCTCATCACGGCCGATAACCTATCTGATACCTCCATCAGCTATAGACCACTAATTCAATCAATCTCGAGATGCGTGATAATAGTATGAGCGGATCTGAAGGAGGAATGAGATGGATCCATGTCATGGCCGATCGAAACACTAAAAGTCCGGAACTGGAAGACTGGTCAGAAAGCTGGAAGAAGAACAACAGCACGTCCAAAAGATTGGGCTATAACAAGTCTGACCGAGTAAACCGGCAATATGCCGAAGACTGGGAAGCAAAAAGTCAGAAGTATTTCTATAGCTGAGGCGAAGGCGAGCTCTGCGTCGCATGCTGGCACCACTACGACGACACCGAGCAAAGTCAAGAGCCTAACTTAGTCTTTCGGGAGAGTTCAAGGTGAACCTCCTGAAAAAAGCTGAGCCGGGTCTCAAACTGGAAACGCAACTGACTTTAGGAACGAAAAAGACGGGACCCAATAAAGAGACGGGTGTAAGTAACGCCCTACTTTAACTAGTTGATAGACCGGAACCGGATAGGTTATGGCTGATTGGAAGAACAGGTAGGTAAGTAAATACAATATACTGCTCTAGACACTGATCTATACCAGACTTCTACTATCATTTGTAAAAGTCGTCATCTCAACTAACTCAGCTGTGCTTGATGAAGCTCTTGGTTTATGTTCCTGATAAGACCTTGCTTTATAGATAGTATGATCATTTTGCACCGATTTACTGTGCGACGTCCCCTCTTGCTGAATTGCCGCGGAAGATCCGTGTTGAGCGTTACTTGGGCCGGCGTTGATGGAGCTTCTGAGTCTCGGGAATGCCTTGAGAATCAGAACACGGAGATTCGGCATGCAGACACACCAGATCCCAACGTTGAGTTCTATTACAGACCAATAACATGTGTCGTAACTGTCCCCTGTGATAAGCGTTAGAGATTGTGAACCTTGGTGAGGTGGTGAATGGCTTACAAGTAGGGTTCGAAGAGTTACCAAACGCTACCAGATACCGCAGCCTTAAGATACTCACGACCGTAACACTAGCCAAAGGTTAGTTAATAGAACATGGAAGTGATCGTTAGACTTACAAGGTACCAACACAGAACATCGAAGCGACTGCAAGTTTCCTCTTCCATTTCATTTGGAGGTGAAGAAGCTGGGAAATCGGGATGCCAAGTATCCAAAAGTCCATAATAATTCCTACTGCAGCGATTGCCCATGCCAAAGAGTTGATTCCAATACAATGTCCTTGATGCAATTGGTCCCAGCCTTTCCAGTAAAAGCTAATGGGCTGACATTGTATAAGTGCTAGAACATCGAAAATGACCATACTGAGCGTCGCGGTGCCAATTGTTCCCCATATCAGTCGTCGGATGGTGACGCCTGGGAAAATGCGGAGATAAAAGAGCAGGACGCAGATTTTGGTGGCGAACACGTCCGTGGCGTATAGCGTCTGGCCAGCATAGAGGAACTGAGACTGTTAGTGAATACCGTGGGAAAGGGGTTGGGTTACAAACACAAAGATAAGCCGTGATTGTATCTGGGCTGAGCTGCCATGCATCCCTACCTAGGCCATTTCGTGAAACTGACATTATTTGTCAGCATTGATCTCATGAGTTGGGTGGTAATATTCTACTTACGACCATGAAGGCAGACAATCGAGTTTCCCAAGTCTACCAGCTATTCATCATCCTGTGAGTTTGCAATCACTCAAGGACGACTGGAAAGGGTCACCTACAAAGCAGCCTGCGACAACATAATCGTCCAGCTGGGGCCCGGTGTCATACTGTATTTTTTCGTAAAACCGCAGTCCGACCACAATCCCGGTGATTATGATCAAGTTGATAGTCAGAATGTCGAATTGCTTATGCTTGTCCCGTACAGGAAAGTCACAAGCTACCGAGGTCAAATTTATCGTTGCTACAGCTCGGTCAGTGTACTCCGTACATCAACGCCACATAAACTACAGCCACTCACCTAAAGCTTCTCTGGGCAGGCAATTGCTTTCAGCACATCCCAGCACTTGAGTCTTGAGCTTCGGGTCGGCACAGAGACATGCTGCATCTGTGCTACAAGAATTAGAGATAAAGTCAGCAAGGCAGCTCTCCTAAAACAAAGTGTCAGCATCAAGTGTTGTCGCTTGCTTCCGCTAGAGGATTGGCATACGGCACAGTCAGGAATCTGAGTGAGAAAGTCTGAAAACTCAGCACACGACACTTGGCATGCGAGCCAAGCCCATATCACCAACAAATACAGCAGATGCATACTGGCCGATATGTTGCATGGGTGGCATGCAGAAGGATTGAGATAGATGCAGCGAGAGCACAATCAAATTATTGTCCATCCATCACTGTCACATGTCGCGTCTTAAGATATTGTCAATCCCAGAGTTATCAATCTTTTAAACTGAAAACTTGAGAAATTAACCCCGCAAAATTTGATACAGCCATCACGAGTCTCTCCAATACGTTCCAAGCAGCGACATCCCCAAACCAAAGACAACCCCACAATCACAGGGGGATCGACGTAACTGCTGGAGCCGGAGGTAGCTCCCATTCGCGGGAATGAAAGACCTTCCTCTTCGGGAAACTGAGTTTCGATAGTCGCGTCGGTCATTATACCGTTCAAGATTTCCGTTATTCATTATTGATTGCTGAACAATATGCTTGTGTCGTGGCTTTCTCGAAAACCTGACACATCATATGAATTCATTTGATTAGCTACCGTTTCACGTCAAAGCTCAGCGTCCTCTCGTGCTCGAGTCAGGCCAAATTCGCCTCATCTTCGCTACTAGCTTTACGTTTGTGGCTGGATTGCACGGACATGATTGGCAGAACCTGGCACCTGAAGCCACCAAAACGTCAAGCATTGAGTGGAATCACAAGCCTTTTCACATGCCTTCTTATTAGAGTTAGCGCTGATGGAATGGCGAGACAGCAATGGAACTTGGGCTTGAGGCTGAATCTCGATGGTCTTTTCGGTCCCTTTTCTTTACGCATTAACACCCCACGTCACGAGGGTGAAAGCCTACATTGATGTCCATGGCCAAAAGGTCGTTGAGAACTGGAAGCTTGAGCTTTTTGTACAGTTGGTATGGGCAACCACAGCAATATATAAAACAAGGCGAACCATTGGTCTGTCAACGGAGGCATTTCCCATCGAGACAATACTAAAAACATTCGCTTCAGTATCTACAGAAGCTATACGACTGAGATTGCTTAACTCTTGCATCTAAGAAGTCTATACCTTCTTGATACGGCGAAATCTGCTGCTTACTGGGCTGTATGTGGAGCTTCGACGTGAGCGGCTCAGGCACTTGTCTTTATATGGCCAAGTCGGGCTTAGCGCAGTTACGCCGAGAGATGGAACGGAGGATTTGGTATGATTTGCTGTTGAGCGGACCTGACCTATATACCCCATCTGAGCCTACGACCTTTGGAGAGGTCTCTTTATTTCGGGCTAACTGTAAATCTCAATATTTGCTTATACTGGATCGGGAAGTCCTTGACTCCTTACAACAGAGATGGTATTCCAATTTACTGTCCATATTTGCCGCTGCTTCTTTTGGATGACCGGCCCATAGCTTCAATCCTCAACGTCTGCCTTGCTAGGACTTAATAAGAGCTTATAAACGACTTGTCGGTTTCTTTTGTAGTCGATTCGTTTGCTCTAAACAGACTATACTATTAAGTATCTACTTCTAAGAATATATAACTAATCCCAGAGATAATATTATACTTACTTAATATTATAAAAGAAACACGGATCTAGATATATCTCTAATAAACCTTTTCCGAAACAGTACAAACCGCATGGTTCAGTCCATTCTAAATCTATCCTATAACGGGATAAGTAAAACCTAAGCTCTGTTTGCTACTTTACATGGTAATGGGAGATGTCAGCCGTGTTGTAAATATACGCGCTTCATTCTTAGCCGCAGTGTGCACTTACATGACCAGCTAATAAGAGGTATATTGGGGTTTTCTGCGGCGTGGCGTTTGATCAGACTTTCTATCGCCACCTAATTCACGCTGCACAGCGCAAAACCTATTTCATTTCCACCACCTGACTGCCTATATCTTAAGACCAGGTTGTTGAGCTACTACAATTAAGTTAGAAAAAGAACGGCATGGGTAATGTTCATAGTAGTTTACTATATGATTACCCATAGCACCTATAACAATAAAGCAGATAGTATTAGCTCTGTCCGGTAAAAAGGTCAAGGCAGATATAGTCGAAAATGAATTGCTACTTCCTCGTTAACGACATGCTAAACCACTAGCACCGAGGAGTTCTTGTCGAGCACGCGAAGGGCTTGTAACAAGGCCTGTTTGTCGAAGGGTGTAATAGGCATGTATATTTACTGGCAAAATTAGGGCCTTAGGAAACTCAGGTGGAATAGAAGAAGATAAAGGTTCATAATTAAATGGAAATAGTTTAAATACCAGCTCTTAATGCTCTTTAAATGGATGAAGTGAAATTGGCGGCAGGCTAAATCTGGAGATATTACGGTTAGTAGAGACGGTCCGGCCGGCCCTTGCATCCGTACCCTGTAAACGCAACCCCAGTTCGCTGCTGGCGGTCCGGAAATCGAACCCGGCAAGGATGTAGACCACATAATACCAGTAAAAACCAGCGCTCCTTATAAAGCGAGTTTTAAATTAATTTTCTAGGAATTTAATTAAGAACCCTTGGAATTAGTTTACTTTATAAAATGGTTGGAACTCACTTGATTTAATAAGGTTTGACTTAAATTAGATGGATATTTTATCTTACCAATGAGCTTATTAATAGGGGTTATGATAGCATAAGAAAACGCTATTCTCTCTTAAGAGAAAAATTAAATACTACCCTATATGAAAATACGTTCTCCTAATGTATAGCTATATATACCCTGTACTAAGTTAGATTGGATACATAAAGGTACAAAGTTTACATTAGTTCAGACAGTGAGATAACCAATTTAAATTAACTTAATTTAAGGAAATATATATTTCATTAGTAGCGTAAGCGTGGACAGCGGAATAGGGTTCAGGATTAGCCCCGCCTTACTAGGTACTGCAGGGAAATCGGATGCCTAATTGTACGGTGGCCAATAACTTGAGTGCCTTTAACATCCTCGGGCTTTACCTCAAGAGGTATCACTAAAAGGAAAATACACTGAACCTCAAGTCACATGCAAGCCGATGATTCAAGAATAACTAAAGACGTAGTAGACTAATATCTACCTCCATTCCGCAGAAAATGTAACTACTGATCCCGGCAAAACGGGTAAAAAAATGGACTGCTAGTTCCGCATTCCTTAGCGAGGCAATCTGTAGGAACACTGAGACATTTTTATCACGGAGGCTGTAGTACATACAGACACGTCTTAGTCGAACAAGCCACAGGTCAATACTGCTACTCAATCAACAATCTTTTATAAATGTCAACCCTAAGTAAAGCACTGCGTTTTGGACGAGGATCTTTGGCACTAGACAATTTGTGATTTCGGCACATATCAGACATATTATGGTGCACTTGCCGTCACACTCTTCCCTCTTTTCAGGAGGGCGGCGTCAGGAAAACCATGGCTTGAGACAACATCCACTTATCCAGAACAATCGTCCCTTTTAACAAAGCCACCATTTGTCGCAGACAATCAGGGCGAGCGAAGCAAGTAAGCTTATTCGATAAACTTGGACCCAAACGATGTAGCTTGTTATGTGGCACATAGGCTTATCGAATTGAGATAAAATAGCTACCTTACGCCAAGAGCCCCTAGGAATGGAAATCTTCTCCCTGATTATTCCCGTGTCGCCCTGCGCAAATCGTGGTATGCGTTCTATATATTGCCACTTGACTCAGACGAGTGTTTTACTTGCCTTATTTGGACTTCAGTAATAACGAGGCATGTATTGGGCTTGGCAAGGGGCAGAGACATCCCCTTTCTGTCATTTTAAATAGAGTGATGTCTGGAACCGCAAAGACGACGCATCCTCTGAATGCATTGTTGTGACCTCTCTATCATCCTTGTGTTAAGGTTAGCTACCTCAAGAACCTCACTGTTCCATTAAAATGAGTCTCCCATTAGCCAGAATTATCTCTACCGCCCTTGCAACAATCTTTTTAGTAGCTATTACCTTCAAGACTGTTTCCCCTGGCGATGACCCCTATCGTTGCCGTGCTGTGAAGGACACAGGACGCTGGATTGATCCGCCGCGAGATGAAGAAGGCAACAGAAATCCGTTCCATCAATGGCAACCGGACGGATGCATTCTCCACCACTATGAATCTGGAGATATCCGCCGATGTACGGAAGGTCGTCCGATAGTGGTCGTTGGTGATTCTACCTCTCGAAATGTCGCTCATGGCTTTGGCCGTCTGGTAAGCACGTCTGAAACCATTTCTGTTCCTACTACTGATACTAATATTACATTACGTCCAGATCGATAGAAAGCATAACGACCACGACCGAAAGGCAAAGAAAATGCCAAAGTCTCAAGCATTTAATATGACATACCATGGCCAGCTTATCCAGCGTCTTCCCAACGTCTGGCTCTCTTCTCATGGCACCGAAGGCCAAGCACAATTTGCCCAAGCCATCAATGTCTACGCAGATGAAAAGCATAGCCTTCCATCCATTGAAGGCCAGCAAGGCCCCATGCTGATGTATGTGGCGGGAGGCGTCTGGTTCACCAACGAATACAGTATGATAAGAAAGCATGAGCTCGAATTGGCCGCCAATGCAACCGCAGCTGCCAAACTGACCAACTCGACCGACGCAACCAACAAGACTGATGCAACGACAGGGCCAAACAGCGAGGCCAATACCAACCGAACATCAGTCGTTCCTTGGGAAGAACGCTTTAAGATATATAAAGAGCATATTTCAAAGATTGAGAATTTTATTAGCGAGAATGCACCCGACTATGACCCTTTCACAGCCCCACTGGATCCAATCGATGGTTTGGGAAATCAGATCTTTTATGCCCCCCCCGCAGGACCTTTATACATTGGAGATGACGCCGGACATATACGCGATGCAAATCGGCGAGCGGCTGAGGTCATCGAGATGCAAGATTGGCTGAGTGGGGTCGAGGAGAAATGGAAGATTCCTCTTGTCTGGGCAATCCCCAGACTCACATTTGGACAGGATAAAGTCTGGATCGATCCGCTCTTCACAGGACTCCACGTCAGGAGTCAGGTTGCAGATGCTCGAGCAAATATTCTCCTCAATCTGAGGTGCAACGCCAAGCTTGATCGGATGAAATCGTATCCCTATTCACGAACCTGCTGTACTGACTACGGCGTCAAGCCAATGTCCCAGCTGGGCGTTGTCTTTGTTGGTCTTGTCTACCTCGTCGCATGTATTGTATGCGAAATCATCGATATCTGTGCCAAACGAGATGAACCACGCTGGAGTTTATGGAACATGAAAGCAGGATCTCTTGTCCTCGGGCTTCTCATGTGCTACTATGCTGATCGGACACAAATGATGGCAAAGGGAAGCAAACTCTGGCTACCACTAGACTTTGCTGCTCTCGTGGCACCCTGTATTTCTATCCTGCTCATCACGATTCGACGTTCTCATTCACTTCCCCCAAAGGAACTAGCCCTGGTAACAGATGAACCAGATGAGCCCTTCCTTTCGCGATTCCAAACTGATGAGTGGAAGGGTTGGATGCAGTTTGTTATTCTTATTTACCACTGGACTGGAAGCAAGAGCGACACCATCTATGTTTTCATCCGCCTATGTGTGGGCGCATATCTTTTTCAGACCGGATATGGACATACGCTCTACTTCATCAACAAGAGAGATTTCTCATTCAACCGCGTTGCCTCTGTCCTTTTGCGATTGAACCTTCTCAGCTGTATGCTGGCGTACTTCATGGACACAGACTACATGTTTTACTACTTCTCACCTCTGGTCTCATTCTGGTTCCTAGTAGTTTATGCCACCATGGCAATTGGCTCACGTCAGTATAACAGCGATCCACAGATACTGCTGGCTAAGATTTGTATTTCTTGCTTTGTGGTTTCTGTCATCCTTTTGAAAACACCCTTTACCAAGTGGATGTTTAACCTGTTGAAGGTCATGTTCAATATCCAGTGGAGTGTCAATGAATGGCAGTACCGCGTCACCCTCGATATTTTTATCGTGTATGTCGGTATGATTACAGCTGTTGTCAACCACGAGATGAAAAAGACTGCGATACATCTGGGTCTTCGTATTATTCTCGCAGTTGGTGGGATCTTTGCAATTGGCTATTACTTCAACGCCACATCGCCTGTGACGATGAGAGAATACCGGATGTGGCACCCACTTGCCTCATTCATTCCAATTCTTTCTTACATCGCGCTGCGTAATGTTTCTGCTCCAGTCCGAAATTATCACTCAAAGGCCATGGCCTGGCTAGGCCGGTGTTCTTTAGAGACATATATCCTCCAGTTCCATCTACTTTTAGCGGCAGATACTAATGGTATCCTGATTGTGGATGGATTCTTTGGCGATGGTACATTCATAGGAGATCGATGGAGAACTCTAGCTGTGATCGTGCCAATCTTCCTCTGGATCAGTGATTCAGTGGCCAAGTCAACAGCACACATAGTCAACATAATCATGGACGATGGTGCCGAAGACAAAGAGTACGAGGAGCCGAGGTACGCCTGGATGGAAAAGGTTCGTCGTTCTGAGCATTTCACTTGGCCGCAGCTTCGCGTGGCTTGTATCTTGTTAGTCATGTGGCTCCTCAATCTTGTCTCGCCAGGACATGTAACCCTCCAGGCATTTGACGGAGGCCACACAGTGAAAAGCTTCCCACCACCAATTACGGAGATGCCATACTAAGTAGTCTAGTATTGATCAAGAGTGAAGTAACCCTCCCATTAGATTGCCCAGCTTTATACTTGAATAAAATCTCGCGATCCTATTATGTTTAAATTGGAGTGTTTATAGGGAATGCCCTAAATCTCACCTGTCTTCAACAGATCCCTCGGTTCACTCCTGAAGTGAAATGGTTTATCTAATCTTCTCCAATCTCCCGCTATTTAACTATCTGCGCTTCTTTGCTTCTGATATATGTTGACGTTGCCGTGATAACATTCTTGCCATTTTATGCCTTCCATAAAGGTAATATATACCCTCAGGATACACACCGAGAAGCCATAGACACGCAGATGGGCATACTGACGACAGTAAATTATACCGTAACGGAACTGTAATCTAGCTCTCAGAATCCGATAAATGCATTCTTGCCTCCACTCAATGGCAAGCTAATCAAACCAGCCTTCTTCCTGAAGATTTCCAACCACTGGGGATTATCCGCCCAGGTATTGTCCCAAGTATTATCCGGTCCATATATAATCCCACTCATCTTTATTTGTATCTGTTGATCCGAGGGCACATGGCCTTGGGAAATACTCGTAGACACATATCGTAACAGCTGTTGCTCTACCTCACGATGAGAGTGTCCCGTGTTGTGTACTTCTAATTCCTTGTTGACCAGTCCAGGTCCGAGAATATTCGAGTCTGTGCTGACAGGATCCGAAAGTTTATTCGCACGATGGTCAGCCCGCGAAGCTGAGAACGGCTCCATGGTGCGTCGCTGGTCGGCTATCAAAAACGCAGGCATGTCGTTCTCTACGATTTCGTCGATCTGAGGATCAAACCCTCTGTCACCTTTCCACTCTTTCATATCAGAGCCCATGCGAAAGTGGGCGGCGAGGTGTTTCTGCTTCTCGGTCCACGAGGCCATCTGTTCGTCGCAAAACCCACAACGAGATACAACATCATCTACAGACGAAAGCCAGCTCTTCATGGAGTCGTTGATGTTGCATCCTTGGTGGAATAGGCGTAGATGTTGTCTCAGGTGGTCTTTGCGGTGAAATAGTCGAGCTTCCTCGGGCTGGGCGACACAGGCGGCGTAGTTGTGCAGCTCAGGATGTTCGGCTGTAGGGTCAGGACAGTTACAAAAGACGCAGTAAGTCTTTCCGTCCGGGCGGTTTATTGTTGGGCCGTATCTTGAGCATCTGTAATTTGGGGGTTAATTTCGCGTCTCTATATCTGGGCGTATAGTGACTTACCTCCACTGCTCAAGACTCAGGTGCATCGTCGTCTCGTGTCGTTGCCAATCATGCTTTGTCTTGAAAGCGTCTGTACAAAATGTGCACTGGTATCTTCTTTTAGCCCTCTCGCCGTCTTGTTTGTTGCTCATCTGCTGGCTCATCTGCTTCCTTCTTCTTCGTGATCGAGAAGCCAATCTTATAGAGGAAGGAATTGAGTCAATCGACCCGGCAGATGAGTCGGATGGTGGTCCATAGTATGCGCTCGACAATAGCCATGACGTGTCTTCGGTGAGAGCATCACTGGATGGTGGTGCATATTCATTTGAAGTGTCTTCAGAAGCCCTATCACATTCACTACGCTGGTGGTTAGACCCTGAACGAAAGGGCCCGCCGATGGATGAATCATCAGTGGGATTGAAATGGGCAGCGCTGCCGTCATCACCCAGGACGTCTTCGGTGTTGTGAAGCCATAAGAGCCAGTCGCCTTCAACAACAGGCTGGTCAATGCGTGGAGAGCCTGTTACACTCATACTGAAACTTATAATCAAAGACTGGGCCAACACGCAAAAAGACAAGGAAGGGTGGTGTAGTGCAAATATTGGCAAAGGGCGCAAAATCTATTTACGCCCTACGATGCGCCCTACCCCACTTCAAAGGGTTGAGATGTCTCGGTGTTAGGGTCGGCACTAGTAAAGCCGATTACTCTGGGACTGGGAGCAAAGGTATAACATATTAACTGTATCATAAAATTGACAACAAATATTTATCTTATTTTCCTACAACTTCTTCACAGCTTTACGATAATCATGGGTTCTAACACTCAGGCTCACCGGCAGCTTGACGCCAGCCGATTAGAATTCCACCTGACATCCACTTCCAGGCTGGTTCCAAAGCCTGGATCCGCTGAACTTTGGGCACAGAATGTGGCGACTGATCACATGGTCACTTGTCGCTGGACAGTGGATGGCGGTTGGGACGCCCCAGCACTGAAGCCATTCGGAGACTTGACGATTTCCCCTCTTGCATCATGCCTTCACTATGCCACCCAATGCTTCGAGGGCATGAAAGTCTATCGCGGGTTCGACAATCGCGTCAGACTCTTCAGACCGGATCGCAATGCAAAGCGCTTGGTCACAAGCGCAAAGAGAGTTTCGCTACCAGAATTTGATCCTGAGCAGCTTGTCGAGTTGATCAAAGCTTTAGTCCGAGTTGATGCTAATAGTCGGTCCCATTGCATCTCATTCCGCTTTGGGGACTACTGCTGATGAGCATTAACAGAATGGCTACCAGAGCCCGGGAACTTTCGCTATATTAGACCTGCGTTGATCGGGACTGGATCTCAATTAGGCGTTCAAATTCCAAAAGAAGCCGCATTAATGATAACCATGGTTTGTTGGCCTGACTTCTCGTCGGAGTCCCCTCCAGGACAAGAACCAAGGTCAGATCTGCGTCTGATCACCTCTAAGAATGATACCATCAGGGCGTGGCCTGGTGGCTTCGGCTATGCCAAGGTCGGTGCCAACTATGGACCTAGCTTCGCGTCTCATTGCGAGGCACAGCGAGCTGGCTATGATCAGATTCTATGGCTTTTCGGTCAAGATGGCGAGGTGACGGAAGCGGGTGCTAGCAACTTCTTTGCGGTTGTGAAGGATGCACAGACTTCAAAACCTGTGCTAATGACAGCACCCTTGACAGGAAAAGTTATTCTCGATGGAGTGACTAGAAGATCCGTCTTGGACTTGGTAAAGAGTCGACTCAACGGGGAAATTGAGGTGAGGGAAGTTAAATTTACCGCAAATGATCTCGTCGATGCTTGGAGAGACGGCCTTCTCCTCGAGGCATTCGTCTCTGGAACTGCGGTAAGTAACTGTGTTGGTCCTAGGGTAATATAGGCTGACTTACAACTGCAGTTCTTTATCAAACGTGTATCGACCATCCGATTTGGTGATCAAAACATCGATCTGCCACAGCACCAAGGGGACAAGGCCGAGTTCGGCACGTTAATAAAGGGGTGGCTGCATGATATTATGTTTGGGGCTGAAGATAATGAATGGGGTGTTGTCGTTGACATAGATGAATGAGGTGGACAATATAAAATAAATTGAGGGGTTCTGAACTTGGACATTAAAGTCCTTTCCAGCAGCTGTAAATATAACACAGTCCTTGGCTGATCTGTCACCCTCAGCGCTGACAGAATCTTGATTACTTAACAATTTCACCCTTGCACATGGCGAGTCAGAGAATTTCGGATAATACGGAGAGGGGTTTGGGGCTTGGGGCTTGGGGCTAAAAATATCTCAGTTTGAGCTTTAAAAACTGCCGGATCCCCTCCACTTGTCCTTAATGAATCTGTGCCTCCATATCACAAACAGTCGACTGTCCCCAATGGCAGAACGGAATGCTGTGTCTCTAGGTATGTTAATTAGCCAAAGGTCACAAACCTTTCTCACATTATCTATCAAAAGCACTACAGCCCATTCGTTCTTAGTACCAGGCATAACACGCGTGCCCATTCTCCCTGTAAATTCAAACACTAACAAAATATCTCATCAGGTATACTAGGGCGGTACTACTCTGCCCGTCATACTCTAGGACAATACCGCTCAGCATGTGTCACAGCAACCTACACCTTCAACTTGAAAAATAAAGTTCCAGGCCACCAAGCCTTTCGCTCGGCTTTGATGGTTGCCATACAGGCAACAATTCGACAACATTCCGGCTTGCGTTATGGCATTTCTGAACAGATGGATAGAGGGATCCCAATGTTTGAGCAACTTCGGAGAATTGACCAAGAGGATGTCCTAGAAATTATTCCCGGCCAGCAAAGCGTTGCGCCTGATAGGGCTCTTTCTGAAGTCCTTGGCAAATTCCACACCAATTTATGGTTACCTGGAAAGCCGGCATGGAAAGCTATTGTCGTTGAATATTTGGCCGAAGGATTGAACACTGTCCCGCGGCTGGATCTTGCATTCTTTGCGCACCATGCAATCGCTGATGGTCTCAGTGGGATTGCCTTCCATACCTCACTCATGGAAAATCTCAAATTTGTTCCAGACCCAAGCCTGTCGTCTAACTGGCCACTAGAGTTGGATGAAAGTCAGAAGATTCCACCAGCGGTCGAGGAATGCATGGATATTTCCCCATGCAAGTGTGCAATTTGCGATACGCAAAAGGTGACTACTCCGGCGGTCTGGGCGGGTGGTAATATCTCTTCAATCCCGGTAATTGGCTTCCAGAGTCGCGTTCACATAATCACGGTTCCCCAAGAAGGATTATCTAGTCTTCTTCAAAGGTGCAAGCGGGCCAAGGCCACTTTGACAGGACTCTTGCATGCATATATATGCATCGCTCTCCGTCACGCGCTCACCAACAATCGAATGATCCAGGGTTCTGAACAGGGGTTCCAATCGGTAACACCCTTTCAGATACGACAGCATACAGGGGCTCTCGAAAGCGAGATCCTCAATCACGTCTCGTATTTGACTACTTATGTGCCCCATACAGAACTTGACAGGGCAGTTACTCATGAGGGACTTTCCGAATCGGATGCAAAGGGGATTTCGGAACTCGCAAGGTTCTTCAGCCATGACCTAGTAAACAAGGTCAAAGCGTTCCCACACGGGAGCAACATGGCAGGGCAACTCAGTCAAATTGAGGATCCTCTGCAACAGTGCCAAAGTCAAAGCGGGCAAAAGAGACAATACACCTATGAGCTTTCGAATCTGGGATCAACTTCCAGTATAATGCCTCCAGAGGGTAGTGGTATCAGGCTTGAAAGGTTGGCTTTTACGCAGTGTGGTTTTGTGGCTGGTCCTGCTCTGGGTTTCAATTGTGTGAGTGTTAAGGGGGGCCCTTTAACATTGAGTATTACTTGGCAGACTGGTATTGTTTTGGAATCAGTTGTTGAACGGGTTGCTAAGGAACTAGAGGTTCGGCTTGGATGTCCTTAAAAGCCTGAAAGGAATTTTAGGTAGTTTGTTATCGAGGGCACCTTCCAGATTAACACGAAATTAAGTATCTTCAAAGTACAGGGAATTGTCAAGTTGATTTGTATGGCTTCAAGGAAAGCCCTTGAAGACAACCTTTTCACCAGAAATATCACCCTCACGATTAAGATTCATTGTTTCCTGAATCGTAGACGGGCTTAGCCCTCCCATAGACCGTATCGATGCTGGCCGTACAGATCCATCATGAAGCCACATCTCCATGGCGCTATGAAATTCAGCACTGAGCTCATGATCGTCCATCTTCACCTGTAAAACATGTTAGTATTTTTCTTGATCCGGTAGTTTCTATATGCATTTTTGAGCTGAATTAGGTGTACTCACAGGCCAATACGCCTTTCCTCGATAACTGTGCTCCGTAGGAAAAGCCGTAAATACAAAGACATCCGTGACTTTGATATGTGATGGCACATCCTGTGTATTCGCTTTGACTGGTCTAACAGTGCATAGCGTACCTCCTGTACTGGCCATAGCCTTGGCAACGGTTGCTGAGGAAGTTTCGTTCCCGATCGTATCAAAAGCGTGCTGAACGTTAGGCAGTGCTGAACCAAGTTTGGAAATGACATCTTTATCATTGTAGTCATACACATAGGTTGCACCAGCGTCTCGCATCTTGTTAAAGTTTCGAGGGCTGCAGGTCGTGGCTACTTCAATGTTGTAAAGTTTGGCGAGCTGGATGGCAAAATATCCAACAGTTGCTGTACAAAAGTCAATGTCACGTCTAAATACGTGCCGAGATAGAGGACATACAGTTACCTCCCCAAATAAGGAGAGTTCTTTTTTCAACAGAATTTTCCGGCTTGAAATCTAGACAGTCTTTAGAAAACAAAGCAAGCCAAGCTGTATTGGCCGCCAAGGGCACTGAAGAAGCCTGGGCTGGGCTAATGTTTGACGGTATCTTAAAGCAAAGGCGTTCGTCTGCAATCGTATAGGTCCTTTCAATTGAGATTAACTTCAATACAGTCAGAGAAAGTTCGAAAGACTCACGAGTAGGCCCCCAGGCCCTTAATCTCTCCTAGGTTCTCATGTAAGCTTCTCAACGCACATAAATAGAGGCGGCTAACCCACCTCCCCAAACAAAACCCGCGATACTATCACCATTCTTCAATTTGGTCACACTCGGGTGCGTGTCAATAACTGTCCCTGAAAAGTCGCATCCAAGGACTGCTCCGTCGCCAAAAGCATCAACGTCAAGCGCGAGGCCTAACAAGATGAGTGTCACTCCAGTGATAAATTAAGAATGGGCCTTACGATCTGTGGGATTAAATGCCGCATATTCGACTTTGACGTATACTTGGTGTTCTTTAAGGGCAGGTAGAGTGATTTTCTCCTCAATTAACTTGTTGTCTCTTTGGACAATAGCAGTGGACTCCATATTTGACAATGTTAGGTTGGTGATGAGTATTGGGGCTAGCTAACCAAGGTGGGCATCCACTGCTTATATAGACATACAGAAATGGTGGCTCTAGGGTACCCACAGTCCATTAAAACCCCCATCCATAACCCATAACATTGCGATCGATAAGCTCACGCCTATAAACGCATTTAAACTGGAACAGTTGTTTAGTCAAGTTAGTAGTTACAGGCATAAAAACCTACTGGAATGAATTTGATCTTATCCAGGTCCCAAACTCCACTGCGCGCATAGATATCTGCTTTGAGAACAGCTATAATTTCTTCCTCGGATTTCGCTCGGGCAATAATAGCGCTTCCATTAACGGCGTTTCCGGCTAATGTGCCTCCGCCCATCTGGAAAAAGCCCGACTTGACATGCTGGTCCATTTCCTTGATGTGTGTCCTGAAAAGTATTTGTATAATAGACGAGCACGGTTATGGCTTGAGGACTTACTCTCTCACTCTCATCCGCGTCTCCAGCGAATCTTGAGCGTCGGGAATAAGGACGACCCATTCGATCGTGGTGTTTAAATCCGTATCCGATGTCATGACAATTCGGCATAATCGCCATCGAATCGTTATCTTGATTCTGCGTATTTTATCTTACATACTAACCGCCCTACGCCCTGATATATTCGCCCTTTGAGACTAATAAGTAGCAAGAAGACGCCCAGGCGTACGCCCTCGCGCTGGTCTGGGTTGAAGCTTAGTGCATTTGATCCCTTTTACGCCCTTCCCCACTCTTGCTCTGGTGCTTCTTCGTGCGGATAGTTTCCCCGCATTTGTGCAATGGGCTTAGTGGATCAATTTTAAAAAACAGGCTTGCATGCTATTAAATTGATTTTTTTTTACATGTGAAGTAAGGGAAATTCATTAGAATAGAACTCGTATACTAGTAAGAAACCTATGGGCCGCTTCTGGACGACGTACTAGTAATAGTAACAGATATATCTATGGCCTTCTGTAGGGAACTAGATGTGAACAGTGCCAAGGTCCGCTTGTCACTTTTGTACTGTAAGAGACTACCTGCAGGAACAATCTGGACGTCGTAACCGTTTGGAAAGGTAGAAGCTGGTAAGATGACTTCGGTTGGTGCGATTATACTTGGGTCGCTTCTGAAACTGAGCTTGAAAACACCCGAACTGTCGTCAAAACCGAAAGAAGTAGGGGTCCCCGCCACTGCAGCAGGATACGCACGACTGTAGTGCTTCTCTAACTCTGGATATGGCTTGCCTGTACTTCCGTTGTATAGGTTCTCGTACGCCCAGCCAATCCATGATACCATGTTTGCATCTGTTGCCGTCAAGGCTTCTGCCATGGCACTCATCTGCTTATCGTCACCCATCCAAAAGGTCAACTCTGTCAGAACACCCGCAGTCTTGAGCCGCACGCTGTCCTTATGGCGGTTGTAGAGTGTATTGCTGATAGAGCTTAGTTGTGGAGGGTTGTAGTAGTGGAACGAGTGCACCGTCTTGGATCCATCTCTAAGAGGCACGTTGTTGAAGCCCGAAAGAACGTCAAATGTTGTCCCTTCGAACCAGATAAGCGTGTTATTATCAACTGTTCGAATAGCCTTGGATGCCCGATTCCAAAGTCCCTCCAGAGCTTTACGATCAGCGACACCTGGAACAAGGAGTGTTGGGTCGGCGTTCGTGTCTCCAGCCCAGGGTTCGTTCAGAAGATTGTAACCGACAACGTTGGTGGCTTCAACATACTCTGACGCTAGTTTCTTCCAGTATACAGCGAATGAGTCTCCAAGGCCATTAAAATTATTGTATAGCCTTCCGAAAGCATTTCCAACAGCCACTGACAAGTAACTCAGTGACCAATCGATAGTACCGCATTGAGACTCAGGCGAAGGAAAGCCGTTAGTGTCAGTAGTAAATGGCTTTAGCTTCTGCGGGAATGGGAACTTTCTAAAGCCAGTAATCCAGTCCTTCTGGACAAACCACTAAGCTAATGTTAATTTTTGTCAGGTTGACTGGCAATAAAAGACTCACATTAGGTACGCCATGACCACAAAATTGCTTGGCCAGGCCGTCTTGGTGCACATCCACTAACACGTAGATGCCTTGTTCTTCCGCTAACAGTGTTTGCTTCTTCATAATATCTAAAAAAGTCTGATTGTACTCGCCGCGAACTGGCTCCGCACCAGCCCAACTGTGTCCTAGCCGCACGATGTTCAATCCCATGTCGTGCATGTTTTGCAAATCCTGCTTGCCAAATGACGAGACTCCTGGAGTCCAATGGGAAGGCCGATACCAGGGGGCCTCTTTCATAACCACGTTAGTTCCATGGAAGAATCTGGTGCGGCCATGCTCGTCCACTATCTGATAGGTATCTTGGTTTACGTGCTTGATGCGGGCCATATTGGGATGAGACTGGTACCAAGCTTTTGCATCTTGAGCCGCCACCTGTAGAATGAGGTGATTAAACACCACCAACAGCCATGTCGCTTTTAGTATCCAGAGCATATTGACGGAGGTGGTTGATGAAATGTGTGATTAGTAGAACCTTGACTCTTTCTTATCAGCAGGAAAGGCGGAGAGGTTCTTATTGATAATAAACACTACATAAAGTAAATTGATTGAAAGAACAGTTTTATATATCTAACCAGTTTGCCTGAGCTAGCCGGTTAAAGCAGGTGCAATTCAATACTGGCAAATATTGTTTCTTGCAGGAGGGGAAAGCAAGCCTTTTCCATAACAATAGGTGTGTGCATACTACCCCAAATGGCACTAGAACCTGATTTTTGTTACGAAAAAGGAACGAGACATTTAACCTTTGTGCTTTCTTGAATCCACGTGATACCGAGCAGAAAGCATTATGCCTTGCTGCCGAGGGTTTGATGGCTTGGCCTTTAACACGTGAAATGCAAACCCACCTTCTATTTTCGATTAGGGACTATCGAAATACCTGCGCAATCCCCAGCGCTATTAAAGAGGATTAAGGAGAAGACTTACAAGGTGGCCTACGAATGGAGGCGAGGGATTTTGGATGCGGATAGAGCTGCATGGTGCTCGCTCTTCTCTTTCCGGCCTTCGATCTAAGTATGAGTATTTGCAGCGTGTCGAATATGTTAATAGTGTCCCGAAGACTAACAATGGGGTCACTAAATTATACGAAACTACGATTGAAGCTCAGTATCCTCCCAACGTGACAAAGACTCGAACTTCAACTCCAATATCTACCGTCACCGTATATGACGGTCGCACTGAGACTGGCACCACAGCTAAAATCGATAAGTCTTGACAATTTTCGATCAATAAGAACGTACCAATCGAGAACACCATGAACTATAGAGAGCATTATACCGACTTCCCTGTTTTGTCGTTCTAGAGCCCTTTCTGAAGAACATACTCCTGAACCGAGCCCGATGCCACCCCCTTGAAATCTTTCCGGTTGACTAACCCTCCAGAGACTACACCGCCGAATTGACCAACGGTTAAGGTTGAGCTCGCAGGGAACCAAAACGTTGTCTGGGAGAAATCAAGCACGAAACGCCAGTGCTCACGTGTCTTGGGAGACATCAAATCGATGATATATCCAGTATGGCGCGATTTGGGCAGCGTAGACATAGCTCCTGAGGCGGATGTCAGATGGACGCCGCCGCTGTTGGTCAACTTGATGGTGCCGTAGGCCTTGGCACGTGATGGATGCCCATTTGAAGTGCGGAAAATGACATCTCCGTCTTTCATCAAGGTGGCGCTGAAGTAGGACTGTCCGTCCACAGCCGATGTATAGTTCCAGAACATCAAGCCATATGGTCCAGCAACAAGCCGCCCCATGTCCCAATTACCACTAATTACAGCCCATGGTCGGGGGTTCCAATTTTTATCCCGTCCACCAACACCAGATAGGACGAAGGGTGTGCCGCGGATATCCAGATTAACTTCGGCATCAGCAACGGGGAACTGTTCTTGCCAGTACATTTCAGGGGCGAACATGACACTGGCTTTTGCGTTTGGGTATACAAGACCTCCGGGGTAAATGGGAGGACTTCGATTCTTGAGCGTGAATGTGCCATTGATCCTTGATGACTTGATAGTAACGACCGATTTCTTGAAGTCTGCAGATGCAGTGAAGCTCCAGGATACGTCCTTGTCATTGTTCGTCCACAACCCAGATGTAGACTTGGGGAACATGATCAAGGTTGACATGTTCATGAATGCGTTTTCCATGTACCGCGTTCCGTTGGCCCATGAGACAGAGATCAGACCCCGCTGGGCGCCAACAAAGTTGGCAACTGTGCCTCGGGTAAGATAAACAACGATGCTGGCCCTGCCGTCGTGGGAAACAGCGTCGAAGGACCAGTTTTCGCTCACGGTGCTATTGTAAAGAGACACCATGGGTGAATCAAAGGTAACAAGAGGGTCCACGCTCATCTTAGCAGGTCCTTCAACGAACCCTCCTGCCAAAGACTCGTGTTTGAAACATTGTTTGTTTTGGAGACTTGCTGACACAAAAAGTCCAGAGAGGGGGCCCACAGATGCGACAGCTCGGTAGAAATGCATGGCTGAAACTGGAGAGAGTTCTTTAATATTTGTTAAGTGCAAGGTAAAAGATCAAGTGGTAAGTCATGCCTTAGAGGAGAACAATACTCAATTACGGCTTTAACAGGGCTTCTTATAGTTCAGTAACCATTTAACAGCTCTAGATCGTGGCTGTGCGAGCGGACGACTTCGTCATCTTATGTCATGTAGTATGTCAATCTCGCAAGGACTCTCCAAATCGGGCCTCATAGGTAAGCATCGCGGTTTAATTTACGCTCCTGACCGCAAGGATAGTACTGCACAGGCTTAGTATGCTGGAACTAAACAGATAATAGCTATCACATCGGACACTTATATTCCTAAATGATAACGTCAGTCAAGCTGCGTCGAAGCTAACCCGACTTGGGGTATCCTCGCGCAGTAATGTTATTGGTCCGCGGTGTGGATCACACTGTTTCGTCAGCACAGTTGAGTTGGTCCGTTATTCACAACTTCTACCTTTTAAACAGGAGTTGCTCAAAAGTCGATTTCTAAATGGTATACAACGGCCCAAGTAAAGGCTGCCGGAGTTGTAGGGTACGAAGGATAAAGGTGGTACTTTTCATTGCCCCGATCTACGACCATCACTGACCCTGAGTGGAAAGTGTGATCAAGCTACGCCATCTTGCAGTAAATGCATTGCAAAAGGAACGTTATGCCCTGGATATAGTGACGTTTTCGAACAAGCCCACAAGGATGAAACGGTCAAGATTGTGAGACGGCATGCGAAAAAGCACACAACCTTCATGCCTGCAAAGTCGACAACGTTTAATTCAAATCATTTGCAACCCTTACACGGCATCCCCCGGATCCTTTCAGAAGACGTCGAGTCTAGTGCCTTGAATTTCTTCTTCCTTCGCTACAGCTTCAACCAAGATATCCAGACTACCTGCAGTTTCTTAGGTATCCTCCCAGTCATGTATGCGAATTCACACACATCATCTCCGCTATCCAAGGCCACGACGGCGCTAGCGCTTCAAGTTGCCCAGTTATACATTCCGTGCAGAGACTATTCAAACGTGGAGCACAGAATATACGCCGAGGCTCTAGCCAAAACCAATCAGGCCATTACCGGGCCGATACAGAGCAAGTCAGATGAGCTACTGATGACCACTCTCGTTTTGGACGCATACGAGAGTAATGAGGCTATATTTGGGAAGAGATATTGCAAGTCAAATTTCGACAAGCACATACTTGGTTCCGTGGCTCTGCTGCAACATCGTGGAACGCTTAACTATCGTGACGACACCTCGAGGAGCCTCCTCGTCGCCACTCGAAATAGACTCCTTTACTCTGATCGGAACCGATTCATCCAATCAGCTGGTCTTGAGGCTGTTAGTGCTGTTTGGGATAGCGCCAATACAGAACAACCCAACGGCGTCGCCATTGAGGCTGACACGCTAGCATTCAAGCTTTCCCGGCTTCAGCACCTGATAAAGATGAATCATCAGATCCCTGCCTCCCATGACTCGGCAAATGAATGTCTGATTCAAAGCAGCGCCGATGATGATACGAGACTACAACGCATTCTTACGAGCGCCACTAGCCTGGTGATCGAATGTGACCGCTGGCTGGACACCCTCCCGCCAACTTGGAGGCCAATACCTGTTCTAGGTTGTAGCCTATCTTCGTCGATAAAAGCTGCTGCTTTGTACGAGAAAGTTATTCCAACCGTCTACACCAATTTGTCGATAGCCAACTTACTGAACCGGCAGAGAATCACCCAGCTGGGTGTGCTTGAACTCATCCACAAGTGCACTGTTGCCAGATCAGCTAAGTCAATGCAGATCAAGTCTCCACAGGATAGAGATCTTCCAGCTACGCTATTAGCTAAGACTCAAATCCTCGTGGATGAAATTTGTGCGAGCGTGCCATATTTGACAGTAGACGTAAGCGACAAGGCCTCTGTCATTTCTCTAGCTCTGCCCACCCCGAACAAGAATGCCTTTTGTCACTGGGACACTGCAGAGCATAGAAGGCAGGTAGCAGCATCAGGTTTATATATGATGTATGGAATTCTCAATCAGGCTCTTGGTATTGTGGGAGATATGGGTGTGCAAGGGGGCTTCGACAATGTGATTCGCAAGGGGCAGTTCGACTGGATGGTTAGACAGTCAAACAGACTAAGAGATATCCTTTCTTTTTGAAGGAGTCTTGATGGACATAGTAGCTTCTAGTCTTTAAACGCGTTTGTATAGAGCCGACTCCTTTCCTCAGGACTACAGTAACAACATAAATCTACCCCTATCCAAGACTGACTAAAGCAGGTATTTATCCATTATTATTTAGAACTAAAATAATGACCCTTGGCTTCAGGATAAGAGTAAAGACATGGCTAGTTCAACTACATGGTCTTCTGAGGCCTAGTGGCTCCTTGTATCAAACTCGTAAGCAAAGGCAGTGGAGTTTGTAGGTGGGTCAACAGTGATTGTCACCTGTGGCAGGATAGTTAGCTATGCCATAGGCTATCACACATGTCTAGATGAAAGGCGGTGCGATATGGCTTCTAGTGAGGGTGGCTACTCACAGTGTTGGATGAAAGGAGGTAACTCCGTACTCCAAGATCAACGGGGCCGTCAACCTTTCCCTTTGGCCCAGCCCAGTCAAATTGATATCTGCGGACTTTGATTGTTCTGTCCTCGGAGAGGCCCACCGTGTCCAAACCGCTAATGGTTATATTATAAGGTGCCTTGATGGTCCTAGTGCCGGCGAGGATCTTGACGCTATGGCCCTTCTTGGCAGCGAACACATCAAACTGCAGATCTGATGAGGCTGTGGTAATGAGCCTCTGACCTGTCATAGCGGCATAGTACTTGTAGACCTGCCACTCGCCGTTTGGGTAGTACATGCCATCTGATGTGCTAGTGGTGCTGTAGATTAGATTGGCCATCCAGTTATGAAGGTCGGATCCGCTGCCCCAGTGGGCGCGCAGTCCTCGAATGTCGTGGCGCTCGCATTGGGACAGGTAGTAGACAGCGTTGGCTGGGTTTTGCTCTGTGGGCCAGGCATATTCATTGACATCAACCGGCCTGTTCGGGACGCCGTATTGCGCCCTTAAAGTATTCAGGTCACGAACTGTTGTGTCGGGTTCACGCTCCCAAGTACCGAGCTGATGCCAAGAGAAGCGATCTGGTATCGTTTTGTTGCCCGCCACTGACTGCAACCATGTTTGCCAGTTGGTATTGTCCAGGCGTGGAGAACCGGCCATGGACGGGCCACTGAGACGTGTGTCGGGGAGTTCCTTTCTGTTCTATCGGCTCAGTAATTGATTCTCATGAAGGTGGCTGAGACCCTTGACTTTCCCCTTCTACAAGCGAATAGTACAGAGAGTAAAATGATAGAAGGAATGAAGGGATAGAAGGGAAACATAGAAACAGGTGAAAATCCATTACCTCAGGAATGTAGTTGCGGGGTTGTAATACTCGAGATACTGTGGCCATGTGCGAGCCCAGAAGGAACCTATATCAGGCTCGTTCCACACATCGATAACAAGCCCCTTCAACATATCGTTGGACTTCAAGTCGGATGCAAGCTGGTCCCAAAACATCTCCATATCGGTCCAGTTACCATTGTCACCGGGGAAAGGAGACTTGGAATCCTGTCCGCCGTCCGCACCCCACAGGTCGTGAGGAAGCAGGATGAAGTCGGCATTGTACTTGCGCGTGGTGCGATAATTGGACAGAGTAGAGTTGAAGCGGCCGAGATAGCCTTCGTAGCCGCTTGTGGCCCAGCCCCGAGATGCAATCTGCGCCCCGCCGCCACGGTTTGCGTTAAACTTGATGTCAGTGGCAAAGTGATCCGGAATGGAGTTGTCTGCCTCGGTTCCGTTATCAGGCCAGCCGTAGATAAAACCTGACCCTAGAGCTCGCGCTGGGCCGTGCTCCTTGGCCAAGTTGACAATTGCAGTACCTTGGACCTGCGAAAAAGCCTTGGAAGCTAGAGCCAGCGCCACGACCGTGGAAAGGGTGGCGGGGTACATATCGACAGCGATTATAATCAGTAGAGCTTAGATCAAAGTGTGCAGGAAGCCTTCTCTGTGTTGGACAGCTTGCTTACAGCCATAGCCAGAGAGGCCCACATGGTATTTATTAATACTTCTTTCAAGCTGGATACCTGTCTGAGAGACGTGGAGATAATACAATAACCCCACCGGTGCGCAGATTCCCCGCAATATCCAGGGTCTATACCAAGTAATTTGAGAATATGTTACTATGAAGAGTGGACGACTGAGGTCGATTTTCTCCGGTGGGGTATGAATGCATCTGACCATGAATACCACCTCAGTGCTGAGCTTAATGTGACCTGCTTTACTAGGTATAATCAACAACGGTCTGCTGAAGACTAAGGATACCGTTTCAGTATTGAAGCAGGGTTCCCCACATGAGTAACCTAAGCCCCAGGAAGCGCACCTATTGCAACCTTGACTCTAGGGGCTTCAAAAGAGTGTAATTATGCCCTCTTTAGCTCAACAAGTGCTCGCACCTCAGTCTACAAGGAGCTGTGTAGGCCTCTCTGCTGATTACAGAGCAATAAGCAATTAATACCATAACGCAGAAGTCACTTTCCTTTGTATCCAAGTCAGAAGACCTCTACCAGTATTGCTTTATCAGTAACCTTTCATCTTTATATACAGCCGGAAGTGTATAAACATTCGGGGATCCAGTCCTTAGATATCCATCAAGGGAGACAGTGGAGATTTAGCACTATAGTCTAATTTTGATAACAAGAATTGTAATTCTTTATCAATTATATTCCTTACATTATCTCGATGACAATACTGAGCAAGTCTATTATAGTACTATACCTAAAGAATAAGATATTGAACTAATGTTAGTAACCTTCCCCATTCCAACTAAGTACATTTGCAAGCCACAAACTCCATGCCTACGTCACCACAACAACAACAACCCCGCACCGGGGTTGACACGAAATCAAGCCTAGCGATTATTCTTTATTGAACTTCACAATATAGATTTAGATACTATTTGTTCTATTCCCATTCCTGGCAGCACGTTACTCACAGCCGTTCTAACATCGAGAAGAGCATCCAACCACAATGCCAATAACCGTTAAAGTCGTCGATCATCCGGCCACTGCCTGGACAACCGCCAGCGTCACATCCCCTGAAGATCTTCTAAAACGGATTTCCCCACGAGACTTTCGACACTGCCAACGAATTATCCAGACCTCATTTGACACCAATGCCCTTCAAAATCAGCATATATCACCTTCTGAGAATGGCTTCGTTTGGTCAGCCTATCACGCCTACAGCCAGCACCACCACCTTACGATTCGTCCCGAAGACGTTTGGTTCGCCATCCTGACACAGATAAGCTTCTATATCAATGCGAATGCGGAAGATTTGCGCTCGTTCTTTGTTGATCACAAGGGTCAGAGAAAGCTTGAGGTCGTGGGTTTGGGCGATATGGAAAGTGCCAACTTTGGCGGTCTCGCTAAACAGATGGCGGGTCTTATCAGCAAGTCCGTCAAAGATCCAGAGTTAGGGTCTTGGGTCATGCCCAGTTTCTCTACCACATCCGACACAGATCAAGTGGTTGCTTCAGTGCTTTTCATGGGGGCCATGCAGAAGTACTTCTCTTACACAATGTCTCTGACTTGTGGGATCCCTTCCGTAACGCTACTAGGTGATATCTCAGACTGGCGGGATATTCTTGGTAGATTGGATAAGTTGGAACAACTCGGTCATGAGCCCACTCAGTTCTCCAACATGCTGCGACCGGTTTTAAAGCACATGATTCTTTCCTTTGAACAACCTGATGACCCCAATGTTATCCGCTTCTGGAACACCATTGCAACAAGAAACCCAGTCAGTAGCGGTACTGACTACATTACAGGATGGATCACTGCATTTTGCTTCTGGGACGACAAGGGAAAGCCCAAACGTCGCCGTGCAGCTGACTTGCTCGGCGGGGTCTCGTACCCTCGTGTGAAAATTGACAGTGTCCCCGTCGGATTTGCGTCAGTGCCAGTCAAGGTCAACGACAACGGCAAACTGGTTAAGAGTGTTATGCTAGCTGGATCTTTTGGCATTCGAGGCCAATCCTTTTCTGAGCACCGACAGGCTCCAATTTCAAATGATGGTCTGGGTTTGGCCGAAAGCCGCGGTCTAGAGACATTGGAATCTGATCTGCTCGGGATTCAACCTCTATCCGGCTGGTTAATGTACGAAGACGAGGCCGAAGGCGATGCAAACTCTAGAGCGGAGAAGCGGATGGCTCTGAAAAGTGAGTTAGATCAAATTAACAAGTCGCCTGACTCGGATGATTGGAATGTAATGAGCGAAAGGCTGCATAAAGTCATATCCCTACAAGGCCAGATTGAGAAGCTAGAGGCCTACTAATATAAAAGGCTGTGTTTATAGCTCCCTTTAGCTATAGGATATATTCGAGGAAGTATCCAAGACCTATTTCTTATATAGTTCACAGAATTCACTTGGATAGAGTTTAGTTACCGTATGCGACTTTTACTGCCTTGATCATATCGAGTTTTGACCTTGGAAGGGTTATTTTTATTGTTGATATCATTGAGAGATTTGGAAAGCCTGGGCTTGATAAAGTTGAAGGTTAAAGCCAAAAGAAGAAGAATAGTTAATAGAACCTACTGGTTTCTATATTACTTAGTCTGAGAAACTACTAATTACTTAAACTAAAGCATACATGTAAATTATAATAGAATGAGGTTTATGAATAGAGTTGAGTTTATGTTCTTAAGTCTCTATTAACTTCCTATCTAATGAAAGTTATATTTCAAGTGTTTAAATTTAAGAAGTAAAGGTTCAGGCACCAAGACCTGTTCAGATAGGAGTGACGTCAACCCAGAAGCGAGTGTCATCAGACTTATACTTAGGGTTAGAGTTAATTTGGCTCTGGATCCACTCAACAGACTCGCGGTAAAACTTGATATCTGGAGTGTTGGGATGGTCTAAGCCGGTGGCACCATTCCGGTGACCAGCAAACCACTTCTGGTAGCCATAGTGCCTCTGGCAATCCCAGCGCGAGGCAACATCAGCACGAACGTCAGAGCTGGGAGTATGTTAGCTGTGTTGGCCCTGGGCGCTGATGGGCCCGTACTTCAGTTTCGCACCGTTATTCCATTTATCTTCAGGCTGGCCTTTGAAGCCGGCGCGAGAGGCACAAACGCGCAGCATGCCCCAGTTGACCTTAAACAACCCGAAGTTAGCTGCGTCGCGGGTCTTGCCATCGCCTGAGGAGAGTATCAGTAGTGTTCGGCAATAGCTATAAGAGATATGAACAACATAGGGCAGTTCCTAATAATCTGCAAGTAGCTTTACTTACCATATTTATAGTTAGTCTGTATATGCCGATCCTCAAGCATGGCAATAGCGACGTCCAGAGTATTCCCACCGGCGTTTAAGATAGCCTGCTTCCTGCCGCCCAAGCCGGGAACAGTTTCATGGCCACGATCTCCGGGAGCTGCGACGGTAACTGCGGCAAGGGAAAGGGCGGTGAGAAAAGTGGTGAAATGCATGGTGAGCTGGTGGTACAGGTGAATGGTTTAAAACGCATACGTGTAAGGATGATAGGAAGGGAGAGGTGGTTCTTGGAGGCGTTTTTAACTATCGAAAGTGACTTATTTTAACGACGGCAAAGTAATGTTTTATACAACCAGTGGGCAACATACTTAATTATGGGATAGAAGACATCGCAAGGATATTTACATGGTCCCTATGCATCTCATGCAAGAGGCTGACATCTTTAGCGCATAGAAACTCAATTTGTAACACCTCAATTAAATTAACAGCTAATACGGGCAATATGTAGTCAGCCTTCAGGGGTTGCACCACCTTGACTATGTGTCTGTGACATGCCTTGGTCCGTGGATCTAATGTATTGAGGGAGACTGCTCCGGAGGTATGGCAGAAGCAAGTGCGGGCCGCGGGAGACGGAAACAAGCAGACCTCGGGAACCATTTGCTTACGAACCAGCTTCATGCTAATTGATGACCAGTGAAAAAGGGGGTATTGTGGTTTCAGGTTCATCTTCTTTGTAGATCCCCTCTGTAGCCATATACGAAGAGCAAGGATTGAGATCACACGATTTTCAATTCGGTAGCCTCGGCCCTCGCAACAAAGTGAAGATTCGACAGCATTTATCTAGAGCTACAGGGACTGAACAGGGATTGGCCTGTGCTGTTTTTATTGGAGGCACTAAGTTCGTACACGGTTGGAAGGTAGGATCGCGCATTGTACCACAATGACACAATAGCCTTCGATTATTAATCCACCTCCGCAAGGGTTGAAATTATCAACCAGACAGAAAAAGCTTCTTTTACTATCCCATAACTCAAGATTACCTCAACTACAACTATCACACTCCTGAAAAGCTTGAGACAAATAGTGCATAATAAGTGAAAAACAAGTTCGTATTCCTCCTCTTTATTTAGCCTTAACATGGCAGAAACTATATCGACATGTAGTTCCTCGATATGCTTCGTCAAGTAGAATTCGAGTTGTCAACACACGACCAGGGACCAGATGCCCCGTCGGCCTTGAGAGCATCGATGATGCCAATGACAGACCCGTAGGTACCGGAAATCATCAAGAATGTACCTGAGATAATGACAAATAAGCTCCAACAAACCATGAATAACCATTTGGCTGACTTGTCTTCTTTCCCAGTGCTCCAGTTATCGTAAAGCCACATACAGCCCATCGGCTGAAAGCACTGGAGAGTACCCAGAAGTGCACCAATCAAACCGATGAGTGGGCCGAAGACGGGAATTCCGCTCGCAATGCAGTAAGAGATTATAGCACAGCCGCAGATACATCCGAACCAAGTAGCCCAATGGGTGAATGTGTTGGAAGTAAGATGCTTAGAACCGCTTAAAATCCGAACGAAGAAGTGTTTGCCAACTAGCTGTGGTTCGTCAGTAAGAATGCCGTCTACTCAAAATGCCTAGTACTTACATGAATTGCAAGGGTGGTGCTAGCGAACAGTCCAGGGAGCGCAATGCCATATGATATCTTCTTAATCAACTTGCCAGCAGACCCAAGAGCCGGCGACGCGACATAAGATCCGCAATAATAGTAAAGAACGACACCAACTGAAACGTATGTAATAGTCACAACAACTTGGCATAGCATAAGTGCTTTCGTATAGTGACGGGGATCGCGCATCTCGGATACAATTGGGAAGAAAAAGGGTGTGCCAGCATAGGATAGCACAAACATTGAGATCGCTGAGGCCGCTGCTGCAAAGGATGGATTGCCCACTAGTTTCCAGTCAGAGGACCAAGGGCCAGGGGGTGCGGCATCGGGGTGGTCTTGAACGCCAACGCTGATAGTGACCATGAAAACTACTGTTGTTAGATACTACATTTTAGGCAAGAACAGGTGATGATACTTACCAGAGACAAGGAGTGTTACTAGTCCAACCCATGCGATCCAACTCAAGCGCTCCAAGGTTCGGATGCTGGAGAGAATTATCACCCCAACGGCTGCGACCGCAACAAAGATGGCAGTGCATGTCCCATGTGTCGAGATTGCATTCAAGCCTATCGAAATGCCGAGCATGCCAGATCCGGCAGCGAAAACCAAGTCTGGATTCGGGCATGGTTAGCAGGGAAAGATTCAAGTTGTGGGTTTGCAATGACTTACAGAGAGAAAATCCGGCAGCAAGCACCTCGCGACCGATTGTGCCAAACATGAGCTTACTCGCATCATCAATTCCGTAAACCTGAGGGTGATTGACCTTGAAGACACCGACCATATAGTTAGACCAGGTGGTAATAATCGCGACGGCCAGAAGGCAAATGACGCCTGGGAGAAGTCCAAGGGTATCAAAGGCGGCTGGAATGGACAAGACGCCGAGACCAATTTGAGTCTTCATCATCAACACTGATGTGCCAATCCATCCCACCTATGATCAAACCAATTAGTCTAACCCGAGAAAGATGTATGTTGAGGCCACAGATAATACGTACATTGCGATAATTGGGTCCATCTTCAGTGATTGTACCAAAAACAGCATCGTAAGTGACTGTGTTTGCAATATCAATTGGCCCAAGTGATGGAGACTGAACCAAGTCTCTAGTATCAGATTTCTTCGCCGCCTCGTCAACCTGCTCAAAAGGATAAGACATTGTAATGTAGACTTTAAGTGATCTGTCCAGCGAGATAAATAGTCGAGGATGGCAGCCTTTTAAGGACATCGTTCCTCTCCCGCCGGCGAATTACAGTAATGTAGTTCGGCATATGAGTTTCACGGTATTGGCTTATCGGGCTACGCCAGGTAGTGGGGACGGAAATATGATAAAATTCCGAGAATGTCCCACCTCCCTCCCCAGATTAGGATCGTAATCTTCCCCAAGTTCTCGGCTCTCTATCCGTGAGCTGACATTAAAAACGGTATAGGGGAGATATCAGACTCCGTGACATATATTTCCGTCTCCATAGATTAGCTTTCCGCCTCTGTGCCTTCGGAATCTAGAATGTGTTATCAGCTTGGAGTGTGTGACTGACTGGCTTTGAGTCCGGAACCGAGCAAAGCAGGTCATACTCCGGTCAATTGGTCATGTTATGCATGCTATTTGGGTGTTTGATAAGGAATTTCAGACCAGGATTCGAGGAAGGTACAGGCTTTTGGTTGGACCGTGAACTCATTTACAAAAAACCTAACATTTGTCCTTTCTCGACGCCTGATTATTTCCTGCACTAGCTGGGGCGACATTGGCCCTGGGATTATGGAAGATCACGTGGGGTTTCAGGAGAATTTTAATGACTCTATAAGCTTGAAGAGTATTCGAAATTGTCATCCCCATTGAAGATGTATAGACTATAGCCACTAAAGACTGCCAGAGAAGGCCACATCTACTCAGCCTGGATTGCAACCTTGCCAAAATGCTTCTGGTCAGCAAGATAATTATAGGCCTTGCCTGTATTAGCTTGTAACGGAAATCGATTTAAGATGGAATTAACTTACTCCTTGAGATCCTCGAGCTTGAAGACGTGCTGATCAAGCACAGCCTTGATGTTGGAAGCTTCGACGACAAGAATCTGGCTGTATAAGTAACAGATGCCTAAGTGAAAAGATGGCGAGAAGTAACAAAAGGAGAAAGCCGTACTTACCATTGCGTCGAATTGTTCTCGGCTTCCAACGATAATTCCCCTGACAATTGCCATACTTGATAAGATTTGGGGAAAGCTCGGCCCAGTCTCTCCCTGCCCACCAATCCATCCAATGGTGACAACACCCCCGAGGACAACGGCCTTGAGGCTCTCTGTCACAGTATGCGCGCCTCCAATCTCGATGACATGTTCAACGCCAGCCCCGCCTGTGAGCCTCTTGGCCTCCTCGCTCCAGTTTGGCGTCTCCTTGTCATTGATGACATGATCTGTTCCTAGCTTCTTCAACATGTCAGCCTTAATTGCAGAGGATGTTGTAGCAATGACTCGAGCCCCTGCAGCCTTGGCAAACTGTAAGCCAGATATACTCACACCTCCCGTTCCCTGCGTCAAGACCCAATCACCCGAAGCATTGCCTTAAGTCCGTAGAGAGCATTCCACGCCGTCAAGGCACTACAGGACCGTGTTCCAGATTCCAGGTAGCTGAGGTTCTTTGGCATATCTACCAGTTCGTTTTCGTTGAACACACCATACTGTCGGAAAGTGCCATCAATACTACCACCTAGACCTGTGCCCAACGCCATGGGGGTCAGTGGTCCACCGTAGTGAGCTTGCATAAACAGAGTCACAACTTTGGAGCCTTTCTGGAAGCGGGTCACTTTGGAGCCAACTGCCACGACTTCTCCAGCGCCGTCGGATCCTGGGATGACATTTGGCGCCAGGGGAAAAGGATAAGTGCCCTGAAGGGGTTAGGGGATGATAATGCAGGATGAAGTTGTAGGTACGTACCAGTGCAATCATGATGTCGGGGTAGTTAAGAGACGCCGCATGGATTTTGACCAAAACATCGTTGTCAGAGAGAGTAGGAAGAGTACGCTCGTTATCGAACTTGAGAGAGTCCAAACTACATGAGCCCTCAACTGTCCAAGCTGAAAGGCACATTGATCACTCTTCGTCGACCAGAAGGAGACCTCGACGCCGCACGCATGGGATCCAAGTCTGCTGGCTATGAACGGCGCTTTGTGCTTGGCGTATCGCCGCTGCACCCGGAAGTTACGGTCCGGTTCTGGGAAGAGATTCCCAATTGGTTCAAACGGGGAAAGCTTCGTCCGAGCCGTTTCAAGGTCATCAAAAGGCTTGACGCCGATGCTGTGAATCAGGCATTGGACCATTACCATGATGGGGAGGGTGTGAAGATAAATATCCATCCTTGGGAACAATCGACGATATGTACCGAGCAATACCTAAAAGTACGCCTCTTATATTCTGTAGGTACATTATAGTCACTGTATATTATATTGCATGGTAGTGTAGCGCTAATTGATTATATTGTGTACAGTATTGTGTATTGTACTTGGCATATCAGTTCCGCAATAACGTACTATGTATATCCTAGAGGAGTAAGACCCGGTCTGAAAGGTTTTTGCAAGCCCTTGAGAATGTTGTTGTTGATCTTCCACACACCCAGGGTCTGCTCGGCATCTAAAGTCTCTTTCCCTTTCTTTCCTAAGATATGAAAAACTTCATAATCATCTGGGCTTAAGTCGTTGCTGAACAGCAATGGCTGTCACCCTTTCCCTTTAGCCTTCTCCTCCTTCCTCATGCGGCGTTGTGCTTGTTCTAGGGCATTTTTGGCTTTGGAGACAGCTTCTAGATCACCCTGTTGAATGCTATACAGCACTTGGTGCCAAGCTTTATTGGACTCCCATTCATCTTGCTGCTCTATGTCGGTGTCATCTTGTCGGCTGTTGAGGTTCGCGTCTGCATCCTCGACATCGTAGACCTCCAGCACCAGGCCCGTGGAGCTTTCCTTGACAGTCCAGCCTTGACTCCAGATGCCCTCCACTGTGTATACTGGCGCCTTTGTTTTGTCTTCGGTATGATAGACTTTTGTTTCAAATTTGTTACTTTGACCGCTGAGTAAACCACCATCGCTGAACCTCAATTCGGCAACATATCCAGAGGTCGACGGGATGAAGTACGTGCCCCGAATCTCTGGATAAAGGCATGCCGAAAGAAACCCGCGTACTTGTACGTCAGGGAGCGGAAGTAGATAGTCTTCATCAAATCTGTCTATGTGAAGTATAGTGTGGCCAATCTGGCGGATCTTTAATGTGGTAGAGAACTTCATTTCCACGCGAGCATATCCATCAGCGCGAATACCGTGTGTATCACTCGCGATATGCATAGCCGTAATGGGCGGGTGATGGCTAACTTGTTCCGAGACGAGGTTTGTTGTAGCAGTCTCCTGTCCATCCACGCTAGAGTCCCAGGAGGAAAGATAAACCTCTCCCAAGAATGCATTGAGCGGTTTACGAATGCTGGTGCCTGGTCCACCCCCAATATATAATTGACGACGTAAGCCGATGAGGAACATTCGCAGCACTAATAGACTGCGCTTCGCACTTGATGCTTCGAGAGTAGGAGCTACGAAGACATCTGGTCGTTCAGCCCAGCATCGAGGGTTTTCCACTACGGAACATGGTGCTAGGAACGAGGGGGGAGCTGTGATGTTGGCTAGGTCGCCCTTGATAGTTGAGAGGAACTAACAATGATGCCAGTATCAATAAGACCATTGCTTCCACATGTACTATGGATGAGGATAACTACAACACACTTTAAGGAGGTCTTTCATTCTTGAATTCGGCACCCCATTGACTTGCGGAATCTTAGCGGCATCGTGGCCACCCATCATTATGCAGTGGATGCAGAAGAGAATGGGATATTGATCGTAAGTGGATGTAGAACCAACAAAATAGTCGCGTCGCGGGCGAATATTGAATGATCGTGGTGAGCAAAGAGGTGAGCAAAGTGACTCGGTACCTTAGAGCTTAGGCCTAGCCTTCTATCCAGATTGACTTACTGAAAGCATACTGTGCCGTGATTATATACACATTCTACCATGAGGAGAGAGTAGTGACGCTGACTCTGCCGGTCACATATGACAGTGAGCCCAGATTGACGGATACGGAGCATTGAAACTCTCCGAGACTTCAAATCTAGGCCATTGCTATCGAAATGCGACGGCACATCCTCACCAATCAGAAATCAATCATGCCGAGTATAGAGAATACTTGTGGCATCACAACGGTCTGAGTTTGGACGGCGGCCGCCCGAAGAATATTCCCTGTAAGTTTAAACTGGCATATGGTCAGGTCCCACAAACTGGGCGCAGTCGAAGCTCATTTCCTAACTACCACTACCAAGGCTGAGTCTAGTCTGGAGCCCGACATAACTCTTGGGCTAGTAACAGCATGGCTTGTTTTAGTGCAACTTTCTGCATCTAGGCAGGACCTTTATTCAAACCATTCGCACCTCATTTAGAGTTTGCAACCTTCATTGTAAACAACTAGCCACTGATAAGCACCTTCTCACATGACGAGTCACTTTCAGAACCCTGCTTCGACCTAAAACATAATACTCATCTAAGGCAATGGAAATTTCACTATCTGAAATTATCAAGATGGGAAGCAATAAGCTTGTAAGCTAACTTAGGTGTTTCTGTATGCTGGTATCTACGCTCTGCTGTCTATTACTCCCATGCCTATACTAAGGTATCTCAATGCCCTTTCATATTCCTTTTGAGTGTGCAAACCTCGACGGCGATACCAGGTCCAAAAGCACATGCCATGACGTAGTCCGCCGGCCCTGAAGCAGGCGCCTCTACGTCCATGGCATTTGTTCGCAGTCTATCCAGGACGCTACATATGGTAGCGGAACTAGAATTGCCGTTCTGAATGTATGTGTAGTAGCTGGCCCGCAGGTGCTGAGGCGTGATGCCTAGCACCCTCTCGATCCCCGTAAGGATCGTCAGACCCCCAGGATGAACAGCCCATTCAAGATTGAGCGCATTCTTTTCGTGTTCCGGAATTGATGGTATTGACGCAAGTAGGTCAGATATGATAGGAGGTAACGAAGAGCAGGTTATTGCTGGCACCTAGGGTGTGAGAACGACTTTCCAGCCTGGTACATAAAAACGATCAGCATACGTGCCGAAAATTGCTTTGCAGGATCTTATCAGGCCCATTCATGGACTTGACTTACCAAGAGGGTCAGCATCGAAGCGTAGGTGATCTGCTGTATCAGGTATAATACGGTGATCCCAGCCTAAAAGCTCGTACACCAAATTGGTCGAGCCGCCAATGTCGTTACAGAGAACCATGGCACTGGCACAGTCCGAGAAAAGCGCAGCCCCAATCCTCGTTTCCTGAAGCTCGTGAACGCTATCCAGCTCGCTACGTACCAGTGTTGTACACACTTCGAGCGCGATACATAATATCCTTGCTGGTCTTCGCCGAGCCGTTCTACCTAGATCCAGGTTTGCCGCCGTTCGCAGCACGGCAAGTCCCCCGCTGCAGCCGACTCCCTGCAGAAGAACCTTCTCTACCTGTTGCTGTAGTCCGAGTCCCTCGACGACTAGTGTGTCGAATCCTGGATTTGAATTATCCGTGCAAGTCGTCGAGACAATATGGGTGATTTCGTCCAGGTGGATTCCCGCTTCGTTGATCGCTTGGCGCGCCGCAGCTATAGCCAAAGGAACTCCTTCGTCCACAAAGACTTGATGTAGCTCTGACACTGTTGGGGGATGCTTCTGGTTGACGATCGGGTGATTTGCCGTGCCTATTGAGGATCGAGTGTCAATACCGGTGAATCTGTTGATAGAAAGGAGCTTCTTCATCCTGCATCAAGGTTTTAAGGTTAGTCAGCACGAATGGTGATGATCCAGCGTCTTTACTTACGCTGGGGTCCCGGGGTAAAATTTGTGACTGAGGGTACTGAGTGCTTCTGGTCCAAGCATGTGAGGCGGGTACTGCACCCCAATTCCAGCTATGGACAAGCCGAGATCTTCAAATAATTCATGCTCCATTCTCAAACGTACACGAATTTTAAGCTCTTGTTAGAAGATTGTTACAAGACAGTTCGGCCTCTGTGGTGTGTTAGAGGTATGTACTTATATGTAACACGATTATCTGTTGCTCCAAACGCTAGAGAATGTGCACTGCCATGGGTCTGGGTTGACTAACTGAATCGCATACATAAGTCCGTATTTGAGAGTGGCTAATGCCCCAAATGCCATTAATGGAGGCACCATACTCCATCTTCATGTCGGTTCCGAATACATAATACCACTAACTCTGTTACCTCCTTGTAGTCTTTGATGTCTTAAAGAAGCCGCCGGCACAATCATTCCGCCGCCGTTGGGCTTTGATGCGGCAGACAGCGCATGGCAAAAATTGCGAATACGGATACGTATCGGTCTTATTCTCCCGAGTCTTAGGTCACGTTTCTAAAACTAACTTATCTTAAAAAAAACTTATTTATTATGACTTTTTCGGCTTGAGTTGAAGATAAATCAGGTGAATATTACTGGGCTCACTAGGAATAGTCCTAAAACGGTTCGAAGCGGCCGCCTGTCAAAAATTCACAGACTGACCCTGGTCCATTTATAACGCTTTATTCGGCTCGGTCCGGATACGATAACGAAGCTCGGGTTATCGATTGACAGATCGGCAGTGTCTAGCTCCGGCTCTGGCTTGATCATCTCCAGGGTCAGTTGTACCTAGAAAACTGCCTATCAGCACTCATTCTTAATCCCGGGGCTTAGACTAACCAATCTTGATGCTACTGCCGGCGAGGGATTTATCACTTTAGCAAACCCGCTGTTACCTTGAAAGTTGGCTAGGCTTGAATCCACAGTCTTACACCGGGCATAAAGCAAATGAAAAATGCAAAGAGATACAGTAGAGACTTGAAAGTATAAGATAATGCAACATATGTATTTATATCTAAATTGGAAGCTAACAACAAATAAAGTTCGTAGATTCGGAATAAATTCTATGGAAAAGCTGGTAATCTCTTCTATTAGATAGCGGATCGCACAATGTTCTTCCCAGAGATCATCCCTGGGCCCTTCTCGGTAAATAAAGTTTTGCCCTTGACGGTGCTCACAACAAAGCTGGGAACCTGAAAATTGAGAAACTGTCCTACCCCCTTCTTTTTGCCCAAAGTGACAAAGATCTGAGGGCTATATCCTAGCTTGAGGTCTGTAACTTGATCAGGTCTTCCAATAAGGACAGCATCAAGGTTTTTGGCGAGATGTTGAGTTTGGCTCTCAGCGTAGATCAGCTGATTACTCTCAAGGTTTCCGACATCTCCAACTCCCCAAATATTTGTAAACCCCTCTGCCCGTAGAGTTCTTTCCAACTTGACATACCCCCGGTCATCCAGGAGATTTTGCGGGACAAATATGGTGTTTGGGCGCGTGCCGAAAAGAGGAAGGTAAAGGTGAGTCTCGTGGCTATCACCGTTGGACAGATGGGTGTGCATCTTAGACCGAGACTGAGTGGATGTCTGGACACGTGCATTGGCGACTAGCTTAACACCTAAAGCTTCCAAGCCACGCGCGGCCGCCTCGCGGATATCCATTCTCAACATCAACAGGGGTGCCTGGCCCTCGACCACCAGGGTGATATCCTTGCTGGAGTTATACGCGGACGCGAGCTCTGCTGCTGTTTCGACACCAGTAGCTCCACTTCCGGCAATGAGAATGGATGAAGCAGCTTCTATCTTGTGCTGAAGCTGGTGCAACTCATTTCGTGTGTCGTCGTAGGTACCGATGGACGTGAATGGTAGCCGAGAGGGATATGAAGAACCAGTAGCGATGACAAGTTCAGTGTAGGGAATGGACTTTGGGCCATCTGACGTCTGGATAGCAACGCACTCTTGATTAAGATCGATGCCAGACACTGAACCAATGATAAGTTCAAATGAGTCTGAAGGGTACTTTTGGAAGCCGCTGTTGATATCGTAGAAGAGACAATCGTCTGATATGGCGCCTGGTAAGACACCACGGACAGAGGCAATGTTCCAATAGTGGTGGGTTGAGCGGGAGACCAAGATGATACGCAGGGTTGGAACTTTCGGTTTGGTGTGTTTGAGTAACTTGTGCGCAGTGCCAATTCCAGAGAAGCCGCCTCCAAGTATCACAACAGTGGGCTGCATGGTGCCGATTAAAGGTCTGTGAAAGGAAGGATGATAGGACGTAAAGTTGGTAAGCCAGATGTACCCTTTTTAAAGCTGTCACGGCATTACGAACTAAAACTAAAAGTGGGCAGTTAGGTTGGAATAGTTAGCATGAAATCTTTAATTTCGTACTAAGTTCGCATAGAATGTCAAGGAAACCGGCAAAGTTTGTACCTAGTCCTATACGACCATGCACTAGCAGATGCCGAGATAAAGATGTGTCTATCTTCGGGCAGATAATTCGTCCGATCGGGGTTTTATCTTGTCTTCTGTTACGCCGAGTCCGTGATACGATCCTTAGTCCATCTTATGCAACGTTCGATAAACGATCTAAAATATTACAACGCCTTGTCGTCTCTTCTGTATCTCTCTTTATGAAGATCAAAATGTTGAATTAGTCACTTGATATGTTCTCGAAGATGACTTTGTCGAATACAATGAGAGATCTTGTTTATGTTTGGCTCACCATGGTGATCCTGTTCGCCATATACCGAGCCATTCGGCGGCCTCAAATAACACGTCACGGGAGACCTATTCGGTTTGTTACATCACCTAATCGTCTATTTGTGATTTACTCATGATATTGGTATGTAGAAAGTCTCCCAACTCATTGCCAATCGTTGGTAATGGACTGCTTTTCCTTCGGCCCCGCGAAGAACTATTGGTTTGGTTCACTAGGTATGCTATGAAACTTTTTCATTCTCCTTATTTCTTGTCTCACTCCCTCGATAGGTGCGGCTACGAAACTCTCAGCATCAGTATCCCTACTCTTCCTCCCGGCGTTATCATCTCGGATCCAGCGAACCTTGAATATGTCTTTCAACACGAGGAGAAGTTCCAGAAGGGAGATTTCTTTGGAGCTCGATTACAAGACTTATTTGGTTACGGCATCGTTAATGTCGACGGCAATCTTTGGAAACAACAGCGCAAGGCCGGAACCAAGTTCTTCACCACATCCATGATCAGAACCTTAACCCACCGAGACTTACCTGAACTCCTACAACAAGCCGTATCCAACCTTCACCCTGTGGCTCGAGGTTCGATGGTCGTTGATCTGGAATGTGTCTTTCACGAAATAACCACGCAACTGATAGGAAGGTTGGCCTACGATACAGATATGCACGCGGACGACCATTTCACCCAAGCTTTCGATCACGCCTCGGGAGAAATCGCTAAGCGTTTTCAGAACCCTCTCTGGAGATTCACCGAGCTAGTGACTGGTGCAAGACTTCGATCATCTATCCAGATTATGAAGAAGTACGGTCAAAAGCTAGTGGAACAAGCTGAGCAGTGCGAGGATTCTAACAATGAATCTACACTTGAAAAGACCCCAAGTTTGATTCATATACTGCTTGATCACCTTTGCGATCGATCATTAGTAGCTGATTCGGCACTGAACTATCTCTCTGCTGGCAAAGATACAATCGCACAAGCGTTGACGTGGACATTTTATCTTCTCTCAGAGCATCAAGATGTATCAACAAGGATATTTCATCTGGTTAAAACCAATAATATCGCTGTCATCAATCATGAACATCTCAGTTCTGATGCAAGTCACTTCATCCTTGCCGTATTTTACGAAGCATTGCGTTTATATCCCCCAATCCCAATTGAGCTCAAGCAAGCCCAAGAGGATACCTTGTTGCCCGATGGTACTTTCATCCCACAGAACTCAGTCGTACTTTGGTGCACATGGGCTATGAACCGGTCAACTTTAACCTGGGGGGACGATGCCAAGAGCTTTCGGCCTGATCGGTGGTTGCATGAAGGGGTATTAACTCATAGAAGTGCGGCAGAGTTCCCTGTCTTCCAGGGTGGTGCGAGGCTTTGTCTAGGTAAAAGAATGGCCGAGTTGATAGCTATTCAGATTATTGCAACCCTGACTAATGCTTATGTTTTCACACCAGCATTTAACGGGGCAAAGACTAGCAGAACTTACTTGACAATGCCCATGGAAGGGGGCTTACAGATGAGAGTAGAACATCGACAGCGATAAATAGGTCAGCTTGAAAGAGAAGGTTTACGTTTTGAGTTTTAATTTAAAGGACGTTTTGGAATTATTCCATCAGATAGTTGGAGTGCTAGAATCCTTCTCGACGTGCCCAGTCAACACCATCCGTATTGAACATATAAAAGTGGAAGACACTTTTGCCAAAGGCGTACTTGAAGAAGAGAGGCAGCCTGCCGCCATCACCGAGTAGGTAAACATAATGAATCAAAGCTTACACCTAAAGACTCCCTTAAAGTCAAGCTTTTTACGGCACGTTGCTTACATCATGCAGCAGACGCTTACTTTGCTTTCAGCTTTCAGCGAGTTCGGAGTACGCCGGCAGTATATGCACCCCTGCAACAGGGAAGACTTTCATTACTTGTGTCAAGCTGAAGGTAAGCTTGATGCATCTCTACTGATTCTTTTTCAGCTTCGAAATTCGACAAGGTCTTTGATACATATTCCAATGACGAAAAATGGAATTGTGGCTTTATAATACACTGCGTCTAGCAGTCTGTTGGATTTTATTGGTTCTAGCACATGAAGTGATTCAACACAGCTTCTCTCATTTTCATTTAGCTGTAATTGCGTAAAGGGATTATACACTTTGCTTATTCTCATTGGGTGATTGCTAAACTCTCGAAGTATATCTATCTGTCTGGTTGTCTCCACAGAGGAAGAAGAATCTCTACATTGTTTTGCCACTCTCGCTTCTTTACCTAAATTTTACACATCCCACCATTTTCCACAGTAAAGCTTCCAGCTCCACACAATTCCAAATATGAACAAGTTCATAGCTCCCAGTCTTCTTTTGGTCTCAGGCTCTAGAGCCGCGACCATCAGTCCACGCGAGTACCGACCCAACGAGCACTTGATGCTGGTGGACTGCGGCATTGGAGTTCTCCCTAACGGCGCCTCAACTTCAAGGGAAATGGCGTATTACTCTGGATCGTACACTGACGGCAACAGGAAGTGGATACATCCAGATATGATTGCGAATTTGCCCTGAGATGGATCATACCCATGGAGACGAGGTGGTGTTGCCACTAAGTTTCCCAATGGCGACACTTTCTAAGTCTGGATCAACCCGGATATCAGGGATTGAGCAGAGTCTAAGAGCTATGCCGGTGATGCAAAGCACACATACGGGAATGAGTTCAAGTGCTAGGCAGAGCATGGCACGGCAGCTTTCCAGCTGGCCGACGGAAAGACATGTACCAGCGCCTACATTTGCTCGCATATGGATACCCCATCCCCTCCATCTCCTACAAATTGGAAAACAAAAACCGACTATGTCATGTCCAAAAAGGATATCACGGTCCGTGTGCAAGGCACAAATGCTGAGACCGAAGCTTAGAAGCCTCAAAATGCATTCAGGCACATCAACGAAGATGACGAGGGGATCTAGTGCAAAGGAGCCTCCTATGGTATTGGCAGCGATTGTAGCATTAGATTCGACGACTGCTCTTTCTCAGCTCGCGATAACATCCCAGGAATGAAAACGATTCTGATTGACGCCGTGGGCCCCGCAGTCGAGAGAACGCCAGTGACCAAGAAGGGCCACTACAACGGGAAGTGTCCACCTAGTGGGGAACCTTGTGAGTCGGGATATGACTTCGAGTACGGCCAGTATACGTATCCAGAGACTGGCTCGATTTTGGTTAGTGTATATCCTGAGGGAAAAGGGGATAAGGCGGCGACCCAAGCGAGGATTCATTGGACTATTTCGTGTTCAGACCAAGGGTTTTGTGGTTCGTTTTGTGACAACAATCTTGACAGTATTGTTAACTTTGCAACGTCATTTGCTGGTGTGCCAGCTATTGGGAGCGTGCTTTGTGCATTCTGTTAAGGAACTTAGGTGGTTTTTACTGTCTGGTTTGACTACCTTTCTTTACTGTTATACCCAAACAGATGACAAGCCGGGGAGTCATGGATCTTATATGATTGAGTATCGCAGTAATTAGATAATAAAGCCACGACGGCACCACATCAATCAAACTACTTTCGAAGCCTGGAGCGTAAATTGTCGACTAAAAAACACTTCATGGATCAATCTCGGCAGTGACGATATTCTATGATTGGAGCCTAAAGTTTCATTATATGATTTAATCCCAATGTGAACCATTTGATTGCAGCAGCACCACCAGGAGTATTTGTCGCTTATACAACGATCTTCCACGCTCTTAAGTGTGATAAGTACCCTGGACCTTTGATCCTGATTACACGCTTGCACCACACGTGACCTGAGTATGAAGGCTCCAATTTCTGCCCCGCTGTGTACCCGCCTTTACTTCACTCTTCATTACCTTCTCCTCTTTGTTTGACTTTGGGCCACCATTCTACTTAAGCGAGTTAGGTAGTCCACTATAGGTACGAATTTTGGCTGACCAGCTTAGAGTTTTACTAAGACGGCGAGGGGTTTACCTCCCTAATCCGCTTAGTTAGCTAGGCTAGACCTTTCTTACGTTAAACAACAAGGCCACCTCGACCCTGAAATTGGAATCGATCTTCAAGATGTGCCAAACCTGTGGGCTGCCAGATTTCAGCTATGATACCATACCTTTGGCTCCGACGGGCTTTTCAACACGCCTGATCAAACTTCATCCAGCTCGGGCGTTAGAGGCAGATATCGTGCTCGACGTTATTCTCAATAATAGTCCAAAAGTCGACTTCGAGGCTGTGTCCTGGTGCTGGGGCCGAGACAAGTGGAATAATCTACTCCGCGTTAGAGGTGACGAGGGTGATACATGCCTTAAGGTGCCAGGGAATCTTGAGGTCCTCCTTCGACGCCTTCGCTTAATTGACAGGTATAGGATTATTTAGGTAGATGGAATATGTATTGATCAGGTAAGTACAGTTGAGAAGAGTCGACAGGTGCCCATGATGTCGGAGATCTATGGTAAGGCACAGCGAGTGTGTGTTTGGCTCGGTGAAGGCGACGAAACCAGTAGGAAGGCAATACGTTTTATCCATGACGATTTATTAGATCTTAAGAAGTTCGACCAGCTTTGTCGAGATGACAAATACGGGGATCAATGGATAGCACTTATCCAGTTTATGGAACAACCCTGGGTGAGTCTTCTTGTGCACCGGAGGCTATAACCCTCATGATATACAATGAACTGACTGCTCCTTATTCGAGGCTTTAGTTCAGTCGTCGATGGGTAATTCAAGAGATCGCACTAGCTGATCAAGAAGCTGCAATATTAGTGTGTGGAAAAGACACACTGAATTGGATGACATTCTCCATGGCCGCATTACTATTTCACAGAGCACTTTCTGGGTCTTTAAATCAATCACGACTATCCGTATCGGAGCTCGAGAATGCATCATTTGGCCTTAGGTATGCGCCAGCTTTAGGAGCTATTCAGATTGTCAAAGCCGTGAGAGATCTATTTCGAACTCCATACCATCAAGGCACCCCTATACCCTTACGGAGTCTCGAATACCTAGTGTCGAGCTTTACTATGTACGAAACTTCGGAGCCACGAGACGTGATATTCTCATTGCTGTCGATTTCCCGAGATGCTTTTAGGTCGGACCAAACAGACATTATTGAGACTTCGGATCTGCCGATCTTCAATACGCCTAGCACCCAGAGAATCCTTCATTCATTAATACAGCCAGACCGAGTGCGTCAACCGTTCAAAGTCGACTACTCGGCTCCTGTACTGGAGGTGTATAAACAATTCATGTCTTTTTCGATTCCTCGAGCAAATCCCTCTCGCGCTCTTGATATCTTATGCCGTCCATGGGCCCCAGAGCTCCCCGGGGAAAGGTTTCCTTCCTGGATCGCAACACTTACGAACGCAGCCTACAAACCCGTCGATCGCAGTGCCCTAGGCCGAAGATTGATTCGAAGAAATCCTGATCCGCTTGTTGGAGACGCGGACGTTACTATATATACTGCATCAAGGGCAATCGGTCCACCCAAGATAACAAGTCTTTTCAAGTACTGGAATTCTGTTGACCGGAGTATGTTCCTACAAGGTTTTGTGCTGGACACGGTTGCCCAACTCGAATTCCCTTCCCAGCTTGGCCACATACCTCCAGAGTGGCCTACTCTAGCTGGGTGGAAGCCTAAAACTGGTCCGCCCCCAGAAGAGTTCTGGAGAACTTTAGTTGCAGATCGGGGACCAGACGGAAGAGATCCGCCCTCATTTTATGGGCCAGCATGTGAAACTGTCTTCCAAGAAGCAACGGATGAAACACTAGACACGTCTATGCTGATTAATCATGGAAGTTCAGTTATTTCAGATTTTCTTAAGAGAGTGCAAGCAGTCATTTGGAACAGAAGGATGATGCGCACCGGGAACTCATGGCTTGGCTTGGCACCCAAAGGCGCTCAAGAAGGGGATTTGATATGCATCCTCTATGGGTGCAGTGTGCCTGTTGTTCTCCGGAAAGTCGAAAAGAGTCAGGAAGATCTTGAGAATGAACTAAAAGACGACGAAATCCGAAAAGCCAACATTGTTGAGTACATTGCAAAGAATTTAGCAGCAAAGGCACGCCGCAAGCGACTTGACAAAGCCAAAGAACCAGACAAGACCTTCCCCCAGAATGATACCGAAAGGTCAAGAAAGCGTGCAGCGTTATCTGACCCAGAACCTGCTTCAAGAGTCTTAAACAAGAAGGCACATGTTGAATTCGACTCTACAGACCCCGGTCGGAAACCTACAGTTTCAAAAGGCGCACAGGCTCCGGGTTACTATTACAGATTGGTTGGGGAGTGCTATGTTCACGGGATGATGAACGGAGAGTCATTGACATTTAGATGGAACTATAACCAGGGAAAGCGACTAAGTGGTTTGGAGGATCGGATTATTAGCAAAACGTTTGAACTTAGATAAATACTTATTAGAGCTACGTTAAAGGTCCTATGTAAGCGGCGTAGGGAAGGCCTGAATACAATGCAAGACATAAACAACTTAAACCCGTACTAACGGAATGATGTTTATATACTCTATGTATCTATAATGGTTAGAGGGCTTCAGAGTCGACCTGTACGTTTGAACAATGTAAGAAAGCAGATCTCTATATGATAACTTCTAGCCGTAGTTATGTACGGACTTGAAAGTATATTTAGGTGGATAATATTAAGGATATAACATTAAAAGTAAATAATTTCTTAATTTGCCACTAAAGGCCTAAATACGTTCGATAATTATATTAATCGTTGAAAGCTGAAATAGAGTAAAATTCTTAAGCCCTCGTTGTTAGTGATGTGGTGCTCTCTGTCTCCCCGAAATCATGGACCCTCTTGGTAGCTCTTATCTGGCTTAACTGAAAACCCGGTTCATTATTCATGTCGGCAGCATTGATTCTGTCAGCAAAGCTAGACCCGTTGGGATCGCTTTCCTCTAGGCGGCGACATCCAGTCCGTAAACTAGCAATAATCTGCTTACACGCGGCTCGAGACGTATAATAGTAGATCAAGGCGTTCCAGAAGCCCTGCAGAGGGAGCACAAAGGCGCTTAGATATCCTAACTTCACGGATGCCTCACCGTTAACAAGAACGTACAGACGATTCGCGCTGGCAGGAATCCAGGTGATAAGCATTGCTGTGAAAAACAAGAGGGCGCACTTGGCATAAGCCATAGCTGCCTCATCACTTGGGTTGCGTCTTTTGCGATCCAAGTGCTGTGTCGTGACGTTTCGTTGGTCAGAAGAATTTGCTACGGGCGGAGCAAGACCAGTGTAAATATTGGCTGAATGAACTGGCTCGGGTCGAGTTGCGGGTGGAAAAGGCTGGCCGAGATCAGACGAAGCAGACTCTGAAGTTGTAATGGTGATCTTAGTGGTCTTGGCAATGCCCGGGAGATCTGAGTTCGGCGCGACTTGGGACGAAGTGTTCAACTCGTTCGAATTTGAGAAGCCATGCAAGCGATTCCTCCATTTATAGATCGTAATCCCAGCGCGGACATATATAGCAAAGGCTATAAATATGATAAGCCTGAAAAAGAGTTAGACTATCCGTGACGAGCGAGCTATAGTGCCATCGAGTATTGACGGAGGACAGCAGGGATAACTTACCAGATCAGTCCATAAGTGGCAAGTTGCCAAGCATCCCACTCTACTGTAAGCCAGCACCACAAGTTCGCATTCCCGTATGCGCGAGCCCCGTCTTTATTCCTTACAAAGAGGAATGTGATAGCTATGATGAAAGGAATGCCGTAACATAAGGCGATGTAAAGTGGCTCTATTTTATGTAACCTGACGCCGTCAAATCGATGGTAGAAAGTGAGGTATACATTCGTTGCCATAGCTAGGGCCCAAAAGACATCAGCAAACATAAATCTAGCAACCAATTAGTAACCTGGTAGTAGATCAGACCACAGACGTTGTATAAAAGGACTTACGTCTCGATTAGAAATGCCTGCATTTGACACCCAGCAGAATCGGGTTGATGAATAAAACTCTTGGATATAAGAGTAGCGACATTGCTCATCATATTTCCAAAAGAGGCATAGAAGAGCATTCTGCTAATAGGCTTATGAAACAGCTTGGATGAACAGAAGGTAGAGATAATAAACAGGGAGCCAAGAAGACTAGGTACAGAGCATGTGCGCTCTATAGCGCTGATGGCTGATGCTGCTGATGTGGTGACCATAATGAATAGCTAATACCGTCCATAGAAGTCATAAGGAAATAGGTAAACAAGTACTCCGTAGGCGGTGCGAGACTCCCATGCAAGAGGAAGTAAGTAAGGGGAAAGGGGCTTTAGGAAAGAGTGGACAGAAGCTGAAGGAGCGTAAACCTTGCTTCTTTCACATGCGATCAGCACAGCTATACTTACTAGTGACCATTTCTGACATGGATGTAGAGGTAGCGGTCGATCCGTCACTGCACCTAACTAAATTGGTAAAATTCGCCACAACAGAAGCTAAGCAGTGCAGATCTCTCATTCTGCATGGGGTTTATGAATAATTGCATGCTAGCTTTATTCACTAGTTCAATGTCTGCTACACCGACATAATAAATTCACTAATAAGCCAATGATAATAGATTATGTTACACCAAGATTGAGCTCTTCAAGCCGGCTTATTCCCACCGTCTTTGAATCATACGGTATGTAGCCGCGAAATTCACTGGACTTAGCGTGATGGAGCCTATCACTGGGGACCCGCTAGGTTAGACATATTATAACAGCCAGCGATTGGCAGGACTTGGAGGAATAAAACTCCGAGAAGCCTCTTGCATAGCTACTCCACTGATTGATGGTAACAGCGGTAATAACCCAGAGCCTTAGAGCGCCACCACGCTAAATCTAATGAATTTGGCGGATATACACGGTAGCTTTGCTTTCTAGCCTTGGCTTTAAAAAACATGAAAAATCCTGCGAGTCATTGAAATAGTTCTCTTTATTAATGTAAGTAATCTGTGGTAATTACGAATTGCTATTGGCCTATTGTATGTTTTAAAATGAGGTATAGACTCCAGTGTAATTATATAACTGTGTATATACTTCAGAGGAGATAATTTTTACAATTAATATTATAAAGAGATTTAGAAAGCCTATGCTTAGTACAGTCAAAGGCTACAGTAAAAAGAAAAGCATATACACTTCTCATCCTTCTATATATTACAATTAGACTGCCACAAAGGGAACGGAATATTAAGATCCGAGCACACCCTTTAGGATACACAATACATGGCCGGGCTAGGCTCTCATAGCTCGAAGCGGCAGGTGACTTGGCGTAGATCTTGGCATCTTTGCGGGGAATCAACCCCAAGCGCATCTATTTGTCAAATAAGCAAAACCTAAGAGAATCTGAAACAGTTCTGGGGATAACACCTTCCAATCTTAAATGATTCGCCGGTAAATAGCTTATTTTCAAATAGATCAAATGTACTACTCTGTAGAGGTAGAATTGTAATGCAATGAGTTCCAGACCATGATTTGCGCCCACGTGTGTTACATTTTAATCTGTATTTGAGTTAGAGTATGACCTTTCGTGGTTCCGATAATACTGCGAGAACGGGCTATATCACTGGAAAGAGAAGGTTGCTTTTGCTTCGCATGCACCTGATCATACTTCGGTGTAAATAGACTCTAGCACTATTATAAGCGAATCACAAGCTATTATAACAATGCCTATGTGCTAAGAGCAAAGATATAAGAAGTAGGACACGTCCTCTACTGAATTGTCTGCCCTAGATCTTTACAGAGACACACAAGAAAGGCCCATATTCACCGTCGGAGCAACGCAACTATCATCCATCATGAAGCCCACTCAGGTCATCATCGCCCTTGCTGCCATTGCTTATGCAGCCCCCGTCGCAGAGGAGACCAAGATCGAGGGTCTGGAACTAGCCGATGACTTCCCGCTTGCCGACCTTGAAGCATACTTTGAGCACCACCTGAACGGCCAAGACTCCGAGGTCAACTCTCTCCAGGCCAGGCAGTTCAGTTCAAGCAGCTACAACCAGCTCACTGACGGGACACCCTGTCGCCCTGTCACTGTGGTATACGCCCGGGGAACTACCCAGGCTGGTAACGTAGGAGATCCGGCCGCAGTTGGGCCCATCTTGTTCAACAACCTTGCTTCCCGTATTGGCCTGAACAACTTAGCCGTCCAGGGTGTTGCCTATCCGGCCAACGTTGCCGGATTTCTGGCAGGAGGAGACGCTGTCGGCAGCAAGACAATGGCTGATCTAATTACCCGGGTATGTCTATAGGCAAAGACGCACGTAAAACAGAGCAGAGCACTGATATAAGACTCACAGGCTGCCAGCCAGTGCCCCAGCACTAAGATTGTCATCAGCGGCTATAGTCAGGGTGCACAACTCGTGCACAATGCTGCAGCCATGCTGTCCGCCTCTGTGACCAACCGAGTCACTGCTGGTCAGTATTTAGATACACTAAAGCCACTAGCCTCGACTGACTTGATACTTGTGCAGCTGTTACCTTTGGTGACCCTAAGCGGAGCCAGCCTTTTGGCACTATTCCCTCGTCGCGTACTCAAGTTTATTGCCGGCAGGGGGATAACATCTGTGAAGGCGGCATCATTATCACCCCAGCGCATAGCCAGTACCAGCAAGATGCTCCTGCTGCGGCTGACTGGATTGCAGCTCGCGTCTAAGCACTAAATAGAGTGGATTGCTAGAAGTCTACTGATGCCCTTGCAGTGTGCTACCTTGAAGTGTTATTGCACCATAATAACAGTCTAAGCAGAAGCGATTGTCAAGTCTTTTAGTAACGAAGCCATGAATGTGAAAGTGCTTACCTTGGTACCCTTGTAAAACCTCTCGCTGGTTGCATATGTAGTGTAATTACATTATTTACCGGAGGCTTTTGCCGTGAGTTTTGTGATTTATCACTTGTCTAGGGGACCGAGCGTAACTATCCTTATTTCCGCTAGTTAGTGGACCTCTAGTACGGTCTGGCTCAGCCCTAGCGCACATCATCACCTGAGTCAGTTGTGATTGGTATTCCCAGTTAGCCGGTGTCCGGAACTAATAGTCCACAAGTGACATACGTGTGAGCCCCATACCTTCCTTTCTCAATTTAGTGCATTGGAAGATCATTGCCATTTCAGTCACACGAAATGACCGTCTTTTGTCCTTCCATCTTGGGTAGGGGCCATATTAGAAACGCTCTTAACTAATAGCGTGATGAAACAAAACGTAAGGCCGTTCCGATCTGTTGCTCCATGCTGGGAATCCTCTAAGCGACAAACTGATGTGTGATTTGGGAGGCCCAAGCGCCGAAAATCCTACGTTCGATGCGGATTCCCCCTGGCTATCCACGCAAATCTCTCGAGTGGGCAGGGGAGCGACACTAAATATCTCCCGTACTGCCGTGACAAGCGACAAGGTCGTCGACACAGGGTAAGCTGCGAGTTTAGGCAAGACATGTTGTTAAAGCGAGCCTTTGCTTGAAAGGTTCACCACACAACTCAGTTTCAACGACTGTTATGACCACAAGACTCACTTTCTCAGTTTCAAATTGCTCACTTGGGCTCATGGTTTTCTCGATCACAATCTTTTGCTATTCAACTACCTTTCCGTACGAGAGACCTTGAGTCAAGCTACCCAAGATCTAAGTCAGATAACACATAGATTCTTTTAGCTGATGTCATCATCGAGAGGCACAATCGCTTGGAGATATCTTGCCGATGTAAGGACGTACGTTCGTACAAGATGCAGCATCTCTTCTATATCGACAGACTCGTTGGCTGCGCTGACCTTTTCACCATTAAGCCCATGCCAAAAGCCTGGAATGCCACGATATCGCCAATATCGTAGGTCAGAAATCGCCACATCAGGGACCAACTGAGGCTTGGGCCAACCCAGATCTGTGACAGTATCCTGAAGAATAGTCACCATTTCGTTGTCTGGGTTTGACATGTCCCCCAGGTCAGCTCCCACTAATTCGATCCGGGCTTCTGGATATCTAGAGACAATACCACTGGCTTTCTCGAAGATGACGTGAGGATCAAGGCCGGTGGGCATGACGACAGTGACTTCAAATTCGCAGTTGGATGCAATAACAGCGGGAGAATCACCGCCCGTAATAGTTTCAATGTTGGTAGAAATAGCGGGAATCACTTCAGCACTACCTTCACCATACATGCCATCGTACCATGCTCGATAATCACCATCGTTAAGCCTCGATGAGATGGCTGATGGAATGTCGGCGGTTATCTTCTCTAACTCGTCGAGGTCACGGATGATGTCGGTGGCAATGCGAATGGCATTGGCGCTATAGTTGGGATACCCAGCGATGGAACCCCGTGTCTCAACAGTAACGACGAAATGGAGATAGCCCTTGGAGGAGAAAGTGATGGCCTCGGTACCGCTGGGCTCGGGAGACAAGACACAATCAGCTTCCATCTGTTGAGGGATCTGACTGAACATGTATCCAGTTCCGCGACCCATGCCAGTCTCTTCATCAGAAGCAAGAACAATAGACAGTCTTCCCGACAGGTTCTGACGTAAGCGGGACAGATAGAGATACGCGAATAGCATGACGGTGACGCCAGCTTTCATATCAGCTGTTCCACGACCCCATACACAGCCATCAGAGATGAGGCCACTCCACGGATCATGAAGCCATCCCGGCTCCGATCCAGCCGGCAAAACGTCTAGATGTCCGCTCAGCATCAGGTGCCGCCCCTCTATCGGCATTGTCATAGTCGAGATGAGATTGGGCATTGTCTCGTCAGCCGTCACTTTCTCGAACGGTAGGCTTCTAGACGACAGGAAGCCTTCCACCAAGGCCATGGCCTTTCGCGTGTCGCCAGGTGGGCTGGGTGTTTGGCATTGGACAAGAGCAGAAAGAAACTTCGTAATTTCTTTCTTGTCGTCGTTGATCCATTGGTCCACTTGTTGAGCGATGGCATCCATCTTGGTCATGTTACTCATTCTGCGAGTATTGCTAAATATTGGCTGACGTTAGAAGAGGACCGGGTTTTAACATTGAAACTGAATTGAATCCCTACAGAAGAAAACTTGGACGACAAGTAAGTCTTGATGCTGGATATAAGGCTTGAGGAAGATAGTGGCCAATTTTGTGCCGGGTTCTCATGTTGGGGAACGGGGTGAGAAATAAGGATAGAAATTAGAAGACTGGATTGAAGAAGCTTTCAGTCTTCATATAGACAAGGTTTTTAATAAAAAAACTTTTTTATTATGATTACGAAGAATTTTAAAAAATTACTATAGGCTTGAGGATATTATGAATTTAGTAAGCGTGAAGACTAGATCATACCCGTTCACTACCCTATACCTCCTTTTCAGTCTATATTTCTATCAGGATCTTCATAATTAACCCTACCAAAACTTAATTACAATTGGATCTGTTATATCTCTATCTATAGCTAATTTAAATTACTATAATCTCTAAACAACTAGGAGCTATGTGAGAAAAATGGTATGAGTAGGATGTTTATTATGGTGTTTTCTCACGTACCAGAGAGTCGCGAATCGCGCGTGGTCTCCGTCACACACCGACGTCGTCATAGCCAGTGACACGAGCGAATACACACAACGAGACAAGTCCGACCAGTTACATTTCCTTCCATGATTATATGCAAGCTTACTGTCGACAGTATTACAGTTCGGACAGGGACTCTCTCAGGTGGTAAATGACTTTCATATACGACATTCACTGGTCCGAACACGTTTCTTCATGCGAGGCCGATGCAAGAGAATTCTGTGACATGAACTCTCACTTTTGCAATTGCACCAGATGCACCTTCTCAGGCGAAAGCCACATAGCCACATGATGTTCCAAATTCCTATGAGTCCCAACGATTCGGAGGTTGTCACTTCTTCTTGACAATTCCTTAGTCTCATTGGTTCGCGATAGTCAATACTGCGAATACTTCCAAATAGAAATTACAGTAGCAATGTAGTGTGACAGAACATGCTCCTTTCGCCTGTAGCGATGCGGGATACCAATTCGTGACACACCCAACTACAGCAGTCCAAAGACATCACTAGCTAAAATTAGGCATCTAATAACACAATGTCCTAATTTCCTCCATTCGGGAATGCACAAGCTACTTTCCGTATGCCCGGATTATGTGCGATTGTAATGGAGTGTGTGTACTTTTATTATCACCAGTTCCTGCATGTCTCGCATGTGTATTGCCTAAATAGGCTGTATTATACGAGATACATAGTGTTAGATAATAACCATGCTTAATTGACTTGGTATTTAATGTATATCGAAATGGGCTTTATGACCTCGGAACTAAAAGCTCGGGAACTCAGAACTCGGAACGGTCAAGAGGAGAGGGTTCCGAGGTGGGTCTCTATCTCGTCCAAGCAAGGACAGAGACTGGTTGTCTGCAACTGTGGCAACATGCTAATGCCATTGCCTCGACTCTTTACCCAAATTGGAAATTCCATACGGCGAATGCGAATTTTATCAGTCCCCACCTTTCGTAGCAATATCAGACACGAGCGCGATATTCTAAAGTCTCTACTAAATGATACATAAATACAACCTCCTATTGCTGTGCCTGATCGAAACATTCAAATTCACGGCAATATACAGCACAGATATAACAAAAAGGCAAGATGGACTCAGCACAGTTTCGCGAAGCAGCTCATACAGCCATTAATGAGAGTAAGTTTGTGAAAATTGAATTAGGGATTTTGGATGTTATTATACTAACCACGGATATACAGTCACCGAGTATTACGACAATGTTTCCTCGCAACGTGTTGTGTCGGATGTCAAGCCCGGTTACCTTCGACCTTTGCTGCCATCATCAGCCCCTCTTGAAGGAGAATCCTGGACCGACATCCATGCTGATATCGAGTCCAAAATCCTTCCAGGAATAACCCACTGGGCGAGCCCCCGCTTCATGGCCTTCTTTCCATGTTCAAGCAGCTATCCTGCTGCCTTGGCCGAAATGTACTCGAATACCTTTAACGGCGCCCATTTTAACTGGATTTGCAGCCCAGCAGTTACAGAGCTGGAAACAATTGTCATGGACTGGCTTGCGAAAGCGCTTGGCCTTCCCGAATGCTATTTGAGTGGTGGTAAAACCAATGGAGGAGGCGTTATTCACGGCAGTGCCAGCGAGGCTATCCTTACTGTTATGTGTGCTGCTCGTGACAAGTATCTTAATGCCGTCACGAAGGGCATGGACGAAGATGCTGTATGGGATGTGCGAAGCAAACTTGTCGCTCTGGGAAGCGCGGGGTCCCACTCAAGTACCAAAAAGGCTGCTCAGATTCTTGGTGTCCGTTACATTGCTATTCCTGTCACCGAAGAGGACAGTTTCGCCATGACTGGTCGAGCTGTTGCCAAGACAGTAGCTGAGCTACAGGCCCGCGGGTTGAAGCCTTTCTACTTAACGGCTACGATGGGTACGACTGATGTTTGTGCCGTTGACGACTTTGCTGGCATCGTTGAGGCGTTGACTCCTACAGCTGGAACAGAGAAAGAAATCTGGGTCCATGTCGATGCTGCTTATGCAGGATCGGCACTTCTGCTCGAGGAGAATCAGCCTTTGACTACACCAATGGCTGAATTCCACTCTTTCAACTTCAACCCTCACAAGTGGATGCTTACTACCTTCGACTGCTCTGCCGTTTGGGTCCGATCCCGAGCCTGGCTGATTGAATCTTTGAGCATCAAGCCTCCGTACTTGCGCAATCAGTTTTCTGATAATGAACTGGTCACCGACTATCGCGACTGGCAGATCCCTCTTGGGCGTCGCTTCCGATCTCTAAAGCTATGGTTTGTTCTCCGTAGCTATGGAATTCGAGGACTGCAAGCACACATTCGAAACGGAGTTACGCTTGGTGAATCCCTCCAGACGAAGTTGGCCAGTCGACCTGATCTATTTACTCTCTTCACCCCCGCGCGCTTTGGCCTGGTGACCTTCCGTGTCCACGGAGACAACGAAAAGGAGATTAACACCCGAACAGAAGAACTCTACGAATGGGTTAATAAAGCCGGAGAGTTCTACCTTACTAGTACCGTTATTCTCGATAAGTTTGCTATTCGTGTATGTACAAGCGTTGAGAGGGTTCGAGAGGAACATGTTCAATATCTATTTGATACTTTAGTAAAGAGGACTGAAGTAGATGTAGGAAAATCTACTAGGAAGTGAAGAAATCCAACAGTTCTAGACTTTGTATTCTGCCTCTAAAGAATATAGCACACTTCCACTTTTGCCTAGTTATCGGCCGTTCTAGGCCAGCATCTATTGAGGTGTCTTCATTGAGCAAAGTAATCACTTAAATAATAACTTTCTCTACCAAACTTCCTCTGTATATTCCTCTTATCCCCTCTCTCCATACAATTCTAGAATCCCAACATCTTAACCCTTGACTTTAAGCTGTGAAGAGTTTATGAAGCTACCAACCCTGGCGTCACATGAACCAATATCATTCTCCCTCCCTAGGTGGCTCAGTTACAGCCTGTACTTTTGCTACTAAAACAGACTTTGCGATGCCCCGCATTGGTTGGCGAGTAACCCGAAACCTTCACGCTATTACAGCATGATGGCACTCGTCCACATTGTTCTTCAATCAGACGCGCAACAAGATGGGCAGTATGAAATGTCAAGTCTGCTCCTGCGCCAAGAGGACCAACTCTTAAGTGGCAGGACATGTAGCTGTAGAGTAACCTTCGATCCCTGATCAGTGTCCTCTCTTGGGACATACGCTCGAGGACCTCATAATAGCTGGTTCTGTAGGCAAGATGCTCGTCACTACATTTAATGCCGTAGGTTATTCGAGCCTCTATGGTGGAGAGATTACCGACTCTAGCGTTTGATATGAGTTGGAGAACATCTGAATGTGTATCCTCGATGCTTGTGTTTGCGTAGACTGACAGGGCATGTGAAAATTGTTCGGGGGTATTAGACTTGTAGCCCATAGCGTCTTCTTCGATACTCTGAAGAACGGTGAGGTTAGTATCGCTAACGATACCATCCTTAACCTCCCCTATTATATGATATCGCGCCTAGATAGCATCTCGGAACCTCTTTTCCCGAATAGCGGTAATATATTGGCCAGCCTATGGTTGTTGTGCTGGAATGCTATTGACTGAACTGATAATGTCATGTACAGACATGTCGAGAAAAGCTGCTCGATGAGGTCTGTATCGTTTGTGCTGGCAGCCACTGTAATGGAACCGCGTAAAGTCAAAAAAATCATAAACAAGAGTAAATAAGAAAGAGCCATAATAACAACTTCAATTTAAAGATCTGATGTATTGAGGAAAGTGAGATAGATCTCCATTTTAAAGCTCTTGCTGACCTTGTATACTACTCGAAGCTGTCATCCCATTTCTATTATCCCATTCCGATATAACCTTGTCCAGCCGTGTTGATTGTGTTGGTAGTTGGTTGTGTTGGCCGTGTTGGTTGTAATATTTAGCTAAATGGCCTGAGATGTACTTTAATCCCTGACCATTTACTCCCGGCCCGACTGGTGAATGCTTCAGACGCAGGTTCACTAAGGAGTAGATGTCCTATGCATCACTGGGACCATAACAGTGAAGAGTTGTATCCCGCTGTGTTGGCCTTGTGAAGTCTAGGCCCTTGGTCGCACAGATAATGGGCTGATATATATCTCGCATGCTCCATCGCTCCCTCGTATCGAGGCTAATTGCACACTAGGATATTGAGTGATATTTTTCTTTTCCACATCCAATGTACCACCTAAATGACGCATTGCTAGAGTGCCGCCTAACCGACTTGCCGACTAATCGACTGACCGACTGATCGGTATGCCGTGATAACCGAAGATTGGTATTTACTAGTGAATACTTACATTGGGAATTTCAATTTAAAATACGTTATTAATAAAATATAACTCGGTTTTATTACTATTAAATTACTATTAGTTACCTTTTATCTTATCTAGTTACTATAGGGAGGGGTTATAAGGTTATATAATCTCGGTTAATTAATTACGGCAGTTTCTTCCCTCGGACTAAAGTGACTTAATTTATCCTTTTAGGACTTTTAACCTTTAGTAAAAAACTCTATTTTAAATATATAAACTTTCTTTTTATAACTCTAACTTTAATAGTCTTTTTATAGTCTTTAGACCCTTAGAGGTTATTATAGATTAACCTAGCCTAGCTAATTAACTATATAATTTATATCTTATAGCCTATTTTTATAGTATTAAGGAAGTCCTTTTTTTTACTATTAAGGTCTCTATCTTTTTATAGCTTTTTAGATAGGTATATTTCCTTATTAAGCTAGTAATACTTACTATAATTAAGGCCTAGACTCTTTAAGACCTTATAACTAAAGATAATAAGAGCTAGTAACTCTTAGTTAGTCTTAGTATCTTACTTAATAATTAATAACTTACTAGCTTTTTTTTATAGGTCTTTAATACCCTTAGAGGTAATATACTTATTTAATATATTAAGTATAGCTATATTACTAGGCTATAACTTATTATAGGTATCTAGCCCTCTTTATAGGCTTTAATAAGTTATTTTCTTTTTTAGCTTTAACTTTTAACTTTATTAGGCCTAGGCTTTTTAAGTCTCTTAATAATATTAATAATAAAAATAACCCTCTCGGTTAGATTACTATTAAATTACTATTAGTTACCTTACTTATCTTATCTAGTTACTATAAGGAGGGTCTATTAAGTTATATAATCTTAGTTAATTAATTACAATAGCTTCTTCCCTTAGACTAAAGTAACTTAATTTATCCTTTTAGGACTTTTTAACCTTTAATAAAAAACTCTATCTTATAAATATAAATTTTCTTCCTATAACTCTAACTTTAATAGTCTTTTTATAGTCCCTTAACTACTCTAGCTAGAGTTTAATATAGTCTAGTCTTTACTTAAAGTACCTAACCGAATTTATTATTATTACTAAGTCTATTAGCTACTTATTATACCTACCTCTTATTAGATTTATATTACCTTTATTTAATATATTAAGGAAGGTAGTCTTTTCTATTATTAATATACTAATTAGGCCTAGTAATTTAAGCTTCCTTTTAAGATAGTTAAAAAGTCATACCTCCTTTATAAGTTATATATTTTTATTACTATAATTATTATTATAAATAAAAAGGCCAGTTAATTAAAGAACTATATAGCTAAAGATAGTAAGTATAAACTTAATTTCCTAATCTATAGGTTTTATATCGACCTTAATAGTATATTATAGCTTATTATTATATAATAATTACTATAACTCTTTATATTTATTAAGGTTATTAATAATTACTTTAAGTAATACCTCTTAGCTATATTAGAATTCCCCTTTATATACCCTAGCTATATTACTATTATTAACTAGCTAAAGGTCTTTATAGAAAGGTATAAAGGCAGGTATATTAATTAATATATTAACTATAATTAAGGTTAGCTTTATTAATTTAATTATAATAGTTAGGTTAACTTATAACTTAGCAGGTTACTTATTATAATCTTTATCTTATAAGCTTAGGTAGGTTAATTAAAGTAAAGTATAAAGAGGGAAAAGTAACCCTAGTAAGGGTTTTTATACTATTAAGAAATAAAGTTATAATTAATATAGTAAGTAACCTTATTAAGTTTAAGATATTATTACTTTTCGGTCTATATAGAGACCTTTATTATTAATATATCTATAGGTTTAATTAAAATAGCTAGATCTCTTTTTTAAAGGTATTATTAAGCTTAACTTAAATAAAAATAACCCTTTTAAGGTTAATTAAAACTTAATATAATTAAGGTAATAAAAGTTATATAAGGTAACTAAACTCTATTTAAGTAAATATATAGATAACTTATATAGCTATATATATAAAAGCTAGCTTTTCCCCCTATACCCTTAACCTAATCTATACTATAAGTATACTACCTAGTTAATTAACCCTTATAGCTACTTAATAGAGGTTAGAATCGAGAAGTAAGATATAAGCCTAGTTATATATAGTTAGTTAATTAACCCTTACCTTTTAGTTTATATTACTAATTTCTTTATAGTTATTATAATAAGTACTATTTAAATATTAAGTATTTACTGTAATATAAGCCTTGGCTTAGATTATAATAATATCTATAATATATTTAATAAGTATGTATAATAGATTAGTAAATATAATAAAAATCCCTTATTATATATTATTACTATCTAGTTAGATATTTCTTAACTATTTATAATATTACAGTTTTTAAATAACGCTAGGGTATTTCTTATATCTTATACTATATAGAATAACTAAAGATTAAGCCTTTAATATACTATAGATATCTATTATATTTCTTACTAGACTTTATATTACTAATAAAATAGTATTTAATTATTTATATTAAGTATAGTAATACCTTTAAAAAGAAGATCTAACTATCCTAATTAAACCTATAAAACTATTAATAATAAAGGTCTTTATATAGACCAAAAAGTAATAATATCTTAAATTTAATAAGGTTACTTACTATATTAATTATAACTTTATTTCTTAATAGTATAAAATCCCTTACTAAGGCTACTTTTCCCTTTTTATACTTTACTTTAATTAACCTACCTAAGCTTTTAAAGTAAAAGTTAGCTTTAAATATTATAAAGTAATACCTATATCTATATAAAATAAAGATTATAATAAATAACCTACTAAGCCTATAAGTTAGCTAGACTAAACTAGATTAATAAAGCTAACCTTAATTATAGCTAAGATATTAATTAATACCCTAACTTTTATACCTTTCTATATAGACCTTTAGCTAGTTAATAATAGTAATATAGCTAGGGTATATAAAGGGGAATTTTAATATTACTAAAAGGTACTTATTAAAGTAATAAATAATAATTCTAAGACCTATAATAAACTATAAAACCTACTTAATAAGATTAAGCAGTAATATAAAGTTTATAAATTAAAAGGCTAAGGTTATACTTACTATCTTTAGTTATAAGGTCCTTTAGTTATATAATCTATTTATTATTAATAATAATTATTTATATAAAAAGGTAAAGCTTATAATAAAGATATTACTTTTTAACTATATTAAAAAGAAGCTTAAATTATATAGTATAACTAGACCTTTAATAATAAAAAAGACTACTTTTCTTAATATATTAAATAAAGATAATATAAATCTAATAAAAGGTAGGTATAAAGAATAGTTAATAGACTTAATTATAATAGTGAATTCGGTTAGGGAATTTAATTAATATAAAAAGACTATTGAAGTTAGAGTTATAAAAGGAAAACTTATATATACTACTAGTTAAGATAGAGTTTTTTACTAAAGGCTAAAAAGTCCTTTAGTGTAAGGGAAGAAGCTATTATAATTAACTAACTAAAATTATATAACCTAATAGACCTTCCCTATAGTAACTAAATAAGATAAAAGGTAAGTAATAGTAATTTAATAATAATATAACTTAGGTATTTAATTATAGTATAATTATAATATAATTTTATTTTAAACTTAAGGAAATTAATTAATCTAAAGGAATAAATAAAACTTTAATTTATTTTAACCTAGATTTATAAGGATTTCTTTTATAATTATATTTTATAAAAGAAAACTTTAATTCTTTATATATTAATTATAATATATTACCTATTAGTAAGTACTAAGCTTATAACTCTATTAAGTAATAACTAAAGTTAAAAATATATTTATTTTAAAAATATAACTATTAAAAGGCTTAATATAAAGATCTTACTATTTTTATAATTAGTTTTAGCTTATATAAAATATATTTATAAAGTATAATATTAAATTAAATAATATTTAGAATTTTAATAAAACTAGCTTAATAATAGGTATTATAATAACTAGAATAGTAATTATTAATTTAAAAAGGTAAGGAGAACCTAAACTAATATGATTTGAAAATCGAAAATAGATTACTATAATTTAAATAATTAATATAAAAGGTTAATTAATTATAGTATTTATTATTCATATAATATAACGGTTAGATTCCTAAGGGATAAACTAGTCTATATTAGGTTTATATTAATAGATACTATAGGGGGTTATACTAAGTAATTATAAAGTATTATATCTTTTAATAGTAAATAAGGCAGGTTAGGTATATTTAGGTAAAGAAATTATATTAATATCTAGTAAGTTAATATCTATAAAAATACTAATAAATATATTCTATATACTAAGGGTAGTTACCTTAATAACTATTATAATTACTAATAATTATATTAATTATTAAGTAATTCTAGTATTAAAAGGTAACTATATCGTAATAGTTATTATATATATTCTATAGTATAATAGTAATTATATATAATAGGTAAGAAAATATAAAATATATATAATATAAATACTAAGGTTATAATATAATCTCTCCCCTCTCTAGGGTCTTATCCTTAAGACCTATATAATTTTATTTCTTACGTTATTAATCTTAGGTAAAAAACCTAGATTTATAATCCTTTCTATACTAATAATATTATCTATAAAAACTACTTATTATAAAGTTAAAACTACTTTAATTTTTTTTAAAGGTTATATTATTATACTATACTCTTTTTATTCTATAAAAAGTTTATAATACATAATAAAAGGGGGTTATAAAAATTATTCTAAATATACCTATTAGGGTTATTCTTATAATAGTAAAGGAATATTAATATCTAAAGGTTTATATACTTTTTTCTTACTATAATTATATATATATACTGATTTCTTTAATAGATTATTTAATTTAGGCTAAGGCTTATTTAAAGGCTAATAAAAAGGCTATTAAAAAGAAGTTAATAGATTTATAATATTAACTAAATAAATATCTTTTTAAGTTAATATACCTTTATAGGTAAAAATACCTTCTTTAATCTAGAGGTATAAAAATATTAAAATAGGATTTTCAGTCTATTAAGGAATTAAAGTCTATATAGATAGCTAAATTAAGTATTACTAAAAAGTCTTTTTTAATAATTAATTTAATTACTGCCAATACCGCTAATCTAATTAATTAGTTAACTATTTTTATAGATCTTATTTCTTTTAGTAGAAGTTCTTTAAGAGTTATTAGGTATTAATAAGGTATTTTAATAATTCTTATATATTTTTACTTTTTAGGTAGTTTTTCTATTTAATTAGGTATTCTATTTTACCTTTATATTTACGTATTTCCTTAATTACCTTTACTTTATAAACTTCTAGTCCTTTAATTTCTTTTAATTTATTACCGATTTTAACTTAAATTATATTAACTATTAATTTAAGTAATATAATATAAAAGATTAGATAGAGTCTAACCTTCGGTAATAGATTTAATTTATAATTATTTTCTAAGATTTTTTATAATACCTTATAGGGTTTAATATATTTCTAATTAAGCTTTTTTATTAATTATTTTATTAAAATATTTTTTATAGTAAGGTAAACTATATCTCCTTTTAAGAAAGATAGTCTTTTTATCCTTTTTAAATTATAGTAATTCTTTATTTTATTTTTAATAAATTCTAATTCTATTTTTATTTCTTTATATAGATTCTTTAAATTATTACTTTTTATTATTATAGCTAGGTTAATATTCTTAGCTCCTTTTATACTATAAAAGGTATCTAGGTTAAATTTAAAGTTTATATAAGCCACTATAAGTTTTATAGTCTTATTATAAATAATATTATAGGTAAGTTAAATAGCTAGAAGTTTTTTAACCTAATTATTTTATTTATAATTAATATAATACTATAGGTATTATTTAAATACCTGGTTTATATATTTAATTTATCTATCTACTTAAGGCCTAAATACTATTATAAGTTAGTAATTTAGTCCTAAGTAGGCTATAAGTAATTACTAGAATTTAAATATAAATATAGTTTCTCTATCTATTAGGATTTCTAAAGGTAACCTATATATATTAATAATATTTCTATGAAAGATATAGGAAAGTTCTTTTATATCTATTAATTCTTTATATAGTAAATAATATAAGAATTTTATAAATCGGTCTATAATAACTATAATACTATTATAAAAGATACCGATTAAGGGTTCCTTTAATAAGGGTAATTTAATTATATAATCTATTATAATTAAATCCTAAGGTCGTTATATAACTAGTAATATTTATAAATTCCTATAGGGTTTATATCGTTAAGACTTAATTTTTTTATATAGGTTATATTACCTAATAACTTTTTTTACTATTTTTTTAAGGTTTTCTCCTTAATAGTTTTTTTATATTCTTTTTAATATTTTTATAATACCTTAATAGCTATATAGGGGATATTTATATATTTCCTATACTAATAGTTCTTAGTATTTTTATAGTATATATTATTCTATAACTATGCCATTTATATTAAAAATCATCTTTTATATATTATAAAAGGCATTTTATAGCTATTTTTAAAATTCTTTCTATAACTATTTTTCTACTTTTAATATAGTTTATTAAATATTATATTAATTATATTTTTTATATTTCTTAATAGCTTTTTTAACTATATTCTTTAAATTAGGCTTATTATAGATTTAGTTTATTAATTTCTATATTTTATAATAGTCCTTACTATATCTAGTTTTCTTATAGTAATTATTAAAAATTATCTTAAATACTTAGGTTAGTATAAAGATTTTATTATTATAATATATATAGTCTTTATATTCTTTATATCTTAGGTACTAATCCATAAAGTCTCCTAGTTTATCTTATTACTAAAGTCTTTTATATTCCGGCTAGGGCTACTTCCTAATAATTTATATAATTATTCTAGTTTATTAGGTAAATCTATATTTTTTTTTATCATTATATTGTAAAACTTATTTATTAAATTTTATTATACCGGTATTATAATCCGGTCTTTAATTAATAGTATCTATATATTTATTATTAAATCCTTTACGATAAATAATTATAAAATTAAACTTATATAGATATTCTATATAGTATAACTATTATTAATTTAATTCTTAAGTAATAGTAAAATATATAATATTCTAATAATCGGTATAAACTTTAACTTAATAAAGGCTTTCTATAAAGTAATATCTAAATTCCTTAAAATAGTTAATAATAGCTAGGAATTCCTTATTATAGATAAGGTAGTTAAGTTCTACTCTATATAGCTTATATAAATAGAAGGCTATTAAATATAGCTTTCCTTATTTATTGTATTAACTAATCTATCCTCCTAAAGCGAAATCTAATAAGTCTATTTTAAACTTGATTTCCTTAATAGGATTAAATATAATAAGTACTAATTTACTAAAAATTATATCTTTAAGCTTTATAAAAGCTTCCTTAACTTAACTTCTAAATATAAATTTTTATCCTTTTTAATTAATTTAATAAGTAGGTTTATAATTTTACTAAAGTCTTTAATAAATTATTAATAGTAATTAATAAAACCTAAAAAGCTTTATACTTCTTTAACTATTACTAGTTATAGCTATTTCTATATTACTAATATTTTCTTTTAGTCTATTTAAATCTCTCTTAATAAGATAATATATCCTAGGAAGTCTATTTCTTTTATATAAAAATAACCTTTCTTAGGTTTAATAAGTAAGTTAATATCTTATAATACCTTAAGTACCTTATAAATATATTCTAAATATTCTTCTTTTAAGTTAAAGAAAATAAAGATATTATTTAGGTAATAAACTATAAAGATATTAAGGTACTATTATAAAATATTATTAATTATCTATTAAAAGGTTATAAATATATTAATAAGTCTAAAAAGTATAATTAAATATTTAAAAAGTCTAAATTTAGTTCTAAATACTATTTTCTATTTATCTCTTTCCTTAATATAGATTAGATTATAGGCTTTTTTAAGGTCTAAAGCTATAAAGATCTATTTCCCTTATAGACAGTCTTTAAGTTCTATAATAAGTAAAAATAAGGTTCTATCCTTAATAATAAGCTTATTTAGTTATTAAAAATCTATAATAGGTTATAGTAATCTATCTTTCTTAAGAATAAATATTATTAAAAATCCTATTAATAAGGTAAAGATCTTAATATTTCCCTTAACTAACTTTACGTTAAGATATTCCCTTAAGGTATATAATTCCTTCTAGTTAAGGTTATAAATCTTTTAAAGTAATAGGTTATTTAATTTAAGCTATATTTTATAGTCCTAGTAACTATACTATAATACCTTTATTTCTAGTTCTTCCTTAAATAATTTCTTATAAATATAGTATTTTAATAATATATTCTTAAGCCTATTATCCTTTTCTTTTTTCTATTAAGTTTTTATAGTTTATAGTTATCTTTCTATTTTATAGTATTAATACCTAACCTTTATAATTATTTATTATATAAATTTCTTCTTATCTTTATTATATTTATATTATATCCCCTTTAGGGGTAGGTAAGCTTTATTATACTTATCTTTATTATAGTCTTTAATTAAAGTTTAAGATCTTTATTTATTATCTAAATTACTAAATCTATTATTAAAGAGGTTAACTTTATAGTTAGCCTAGCCAGTCCTTTAATTAATATATAGGTTATAGTATTATAACTATAATAATCCTAAGACTAGGCTATATCCTAGGCTTAGGAATATATTAAAGTTAATACCTTAGTTATATCTATTAATAAATACCTTTAAGTAATTAATCTCTTAGTTAATTTATCTACTATTATACTTAAAACGTTTTCCTTTTAAATTAAATACTAAGTAAAAGTATATTTTATTTAATAAAATATATACTTTTAAAAAGGTAATAATGAGGTTACCCTATAGATAATATAATAAATTTTAATACAATAAGAGGCATTATATACAATACCAGATAATATAATAACCAATCTATTAAAGTTTATAATAATATTATTTAAATAGCCAATTACCTAAATAACTATAGCTAATATCCTTAATAAACCTTATTTAAGATAAATAGCTAGCTTTAATCCGTAATATATAAATTTACAGTTTCCCTCCGCTCTTAGCAAACTAAATTCTTTATATACCATTAAATTCCTAAATAGATTATAACTATATTATTAACCGGCCACTACGAAAATATATTACTATATAATTTAAGTTATTAACTACTTTAAAATTAACGTTATCGACAAGTATATAACCTAGTATTTAATTATTAATACCTTCTTAAATTCAATTAGTAATAATAATATTGTAATATTAAATAGGGAATTCCTTATAGAAATACTGCTTTTTAAGATATATAGCAGTTAGCTTTTACTAATTAATAAGCTATAATTACTATAATAAGTATATCTTACTATCTTTAGCTATCTATTACTATAACTACTAATCCCTAATAATCTAGATAATAATTCCGACGAGGGATCCTATAATAGATTCTAATAGGTTATATTATAGAAGCTATTAGACCGGCTTAATTAAAGAGAGCTATTAATATAGTAATAATAGGCCTTTATAGACAGTATAATACCTATTAATAGTTATAATTAGTATCTAATATAGTTTACAGAGTTAAAATACGCCGTAGTATTTATTAAGTTTAAGGCGTTAATATTAAACTAAGGGGTAATAGGAATAGAAAGTTTTAATAAAAGCGGGGAAACCCAGGACGAAAAGCTAGATTATTAATTATACTTAACTTAATTTAATCTTCCGTTAATTATATAATAAAGCAATAAATAATTAACTTATTAGATATAATAACACAGTATAGTAACATAGCAGTCTAACATAGCAGAAAGTATATTTTATATCTCTATAATAACTTTAACTTATTAATTATATTAAGGTTAATATAATTATAGTTAGCTCTATAGTTAATAAAAGCGATTAGCTATTTCCCTTTAATTCTAACTTTTAATTCTAGGTAAGTTAGTTAACCGGTCTAGGTTATTCTAAAAGTATTTTTTTAAAGTCTTTATATTCCTTACTCTTCACTTATTTATAGTTTTATTATAAATAGTATCGGCCTTTTCTTATAGTACTTAGGTAGTCTAGGCTATATTTACTATTATAATAGTTTTTATCTTTTAGGTATTTATTTTATTATTAAAGTTATTTTTAATAGTCTACTACTTATTATTAGATTAATAGATTTATTTATTATTAGACTAATAAATTTACTTATTTTTATTATCTTAGGGTTTTAAGGTCTAAAGTAATCCCTTAATTAAGGTCTCTTTTTATATTATTTCTTTATTATTTAATAAGATATTTATTATCTAGAATTTATAATTCCTATTTACTAATTCCTAATAGTAATATTATAATATATTATCTTTATAGTAAAATGGTTTATTATTATTATATATAATCTAAGGCCTTTTCCCTAGTTTCTATATATACTTAGAATTAGATTACTTAAATTCCGGGGTATTTATAATATACCTAGTATCCTAACGTATTAATAATAACGTAAGGTTCTTAAGTAATATATTTAGGTATTTATTCTAAAAAGTAGTTATTACTAACCTTATATTAATAATATAAAGTATAATAATAAGCTATATATAAGATCTATAATAATTACTTATATAAAAGGTAGCTTAAATATTATCTTTAATCTATAAATACAATTATTTATTATATTAATATTATTAGGTCTTATTATTATTTATTAATAATTACGTAAATATAGATATTATCATTCTATACTATTTTTATACATTCTTTTATAAGCCTTATATATTTCTCTCTTTTTCCTTCTTAATATTAATTTCTAAATTTATTATATTATAAAATATATAATATTTCCTATAGATCTTTATCTTTATAAGATAATTTTTATCCCTTAATTAGCTATTTACCTTATTATTCTTTATATATTTATCTAGTATTTAGGTAATTAAGGTCTTTATAATATTAATTCGGTTATTTAATAAAAGTATTATTAACCTTTTAGTTTTAAAGTACTTATATTAAGGTTTAAATAGTTCTATTTACCTATAATACTAGTAGTTATATAAAGGTAGTATTTAATAACTTATTTAGTCTTTAATAAATTTCTTTAGGTATAAATATTAATTCTAGGTTAAGGTTAATCTCTTTACCCTTTTATACTATAGTAATAGTTAATCCTTTAGGTTTTTCTTTAGGTCCTTTAGGTATTAAGGTCTAATTTTCTTTATTTTAAAGGTTTTCCCTATACTTTTATTAATAGCCTTATTATTTAATTTATTTAGCTTTTTCTTTATATTTTTATAGATTTCATTCTTATTCCTTAGTTTATAGAAATACCCAGCTTCCCTTTATAAAGTCCTTAATATATTAAATTTCTAATTTATTATACCTAGATTAATATATTCAGATTTATATTAATCTAATTACTATTTATAGATTATATTTTTCTTCCTAACTAGAGGTTTAGTTATTTGTTTTACCTTTAGGGACTGGTTTATACTTTTAGTTAGTTTTAATAAGGTTTTTATATTTTATATTAAAATATCCTTTTTTTTTATAGTTTTAGTAAGTAATCTTAGATTTATTATATTTAATTACTATAATAACTATAGGTCCTGGCTGTATTTTATAAAATATATTAATATTTTATAATTATCCCTAATTAATATAATTATAATTTCTATTTTAAAGGTTCCTAGTCTAGCTAAGGTTATAAATATTTCCTTATTAATTAGCTTACTTTTCCTTTTATTATTTATACTAGTAATTATTAATATTAACGATAATAGCTATAAGGTTATTAAGTATTTAGGGCTTAGCTTAGATATTTACTATAATATCTTTAACCTTAGACTTTAAGCCTTGGTATATTTATATTATATTAATAGCCTTATTCTAGTCTAGTTTAATTAACTAGTATTAATATTTAACTAGATAGATAGCTATAAATCCTTTTTAAGTTAACTATTAGATCTTAATTTCTACTTCTCGTTTTTTATTTATAATTCTAAAGGTATAGGTAAGTTTTTTCTTAAAGTTTTTATATTTCTTATAAATATACTTAATTACCTCCTTTTATTTATAGTATAGGTAATTAATATAATTATAAATAATAGGTTTTATTATTTATAATAATTTATCTTTTAGGAATTTTATTATATATTATACTTAAAGTTTATTAATAATAAATTATATTAAGTAATATATCTAATAGCTCCTTAGACTAGTAAGGAATCCCTAAAGCTTATCTAAATTACTATTATAACTATCTAGCTAGTAAGGTTAAAGGATTTTTCCTAGATCTTTTCTAGTTATAGTAAGGACTACGGTATACTTAATATATTCTTTATATAATTTTTAAGTATTATTTATATCTTAGCTAAGTAATTTAGTAAGATTTATAACTTTATTAAGTTTTTCCTTTAGATCTTTAATTTTAAATAAAGATTCTTTAGAGTTATATTTAATAACGTTTAGTAAATTATTATAATTCTTTTATATACCTTTAATAATTCATTTAAGTTTTTTAACCTTATTTTTATAAGTAATAAGATAGATCTTTTCTTCCTCTTTATTAATATCTATAGGCCTTTCTAGGAATTCCTTAATAAAAATAATATTCTTAACTAGGGTTACCTATTAGCTAGGTATAGCTATAATAGGTCGGTTAGGGGTTACTAAAGTTATTATATTTATATTACTTAAAGTAATATAATATAATACTAAATAAAAACTATTAATATATAATAGTTAGATTCTTAAGGAATAAACTAATCTATATTAAGTTTATATTAATAGATACTATAGGGGGTTATACTAAGTAGTTATAAAGTATTACGTCTTTTAATAGTAAATAAGGCAGGTTAGGTATATTTAAATAAAGAAATTATATTAATAAGTAGTAAGCTAATATCTATAAAAATATTAATAAATATATTCTATATACTAAAGGTAGTTACCTTAATAACTATTATAATTACTAATAATTATATTAATTACTAAGTAATTCTAGTATTAAGAGGTAACCATATCGTAATGGTTATTATACATATTTTATAGTATAGTAATAACCATATATAATAGGTAAGAAAATATAGGGTGCATGTAATGTAGATACTGGGGTCGTAATATATAGGCTAATATTACCTTATAAATTATTATTAAAAATATAACCTCCTAGGTAATTAAGTTATTATAATAAGTAAAAATAAATAGATAGATAATAAGCTAGGTCTTAAGTAATTAAAATACTTTAATTAAAGTATATCTAACTAATTAATTAATACCTATTATCTTTTTATCTTTAATAATTATAAAAGGTATTATTTTATTAATTTTAAAAGATATTATAAAAAGTATAAAATTATTATACTTTATATATAAATTTATTACTTAGTTATATTATTATTAAATTACTATTAATTACCTCTTATCTTATCTAGTTACTATAAAGAGGGGTTATTAAGTTATATAATCTCGGTTAATTAATTACAGTAGTTTCTTCCCTTAGACTAAAATAACTTATTTTACCCTTTAGGACTTTTTAACCTTTAATAAAAAACTCTATCTTATATATATATAAATTTCCCTCCTATAACTCTAACTTTAATAGTCTTTTTACAGTCCTTAGACCCTTAGTTAGCTTTATAGATTAATATAGCCTAACTAATTAGCTATATAATCTATATCTTATAGCCTGTTTTTAAGGTATTAAGGAAGTCCTTTTTTATATCTTTATAGCCTTTATTTTCTTCTAGCTCTTTAAGTAGGTATATCTCCTTATTAAGCCAGTAATACCGGCTAGGATAGAGGCCTAGAAGCTATAAGACCTTATAGCTAAAGATAATAAAGGCCAGTAGCTTTTTATTAGTCTTACTATTTTACTTAATTACTAATAGCTTACTAGCCTCTTTCTATAGCTTTTTATAGTCTTTAGTAATAATATTCTTATATAATATAGTTATAATAGCCTCTTTACTAGGCTATATCCAGTCTTTATAAATATCTAGCCTTATATATAGGCTTTAATAAGTAGGTATATTAATTACGATTAATATCTTAACTATAATTAAGGTTAGCTTAGTTAATCTATTTATAACTAGTAGGCCTATTTTTAGCTTAATAGGTTCCTTAATAATTATAATCTTTACCTTATAAGCTTAGGTAGGTTAATTAAAGTAAAGTATAGAAAGGGAAAAGTAGCCCTAGTAGTAATCTTTATAGAGGTTTTTATATTATTAAGAAATAGAGTTATAACTAATATAGTAAGTAATCTTATTAAATTTAAGATATTATAACTTTTCGGTCTATATAGAGACCTTTATTATTAATATTTTTATAGGTTTAATTAGGATAGCTAGATCTCTTTTTTAAAGGTATTACCAGACTTAATATAAATAAAATATAAATAATTATCGGGCTACTAACCTTTCCCGGGAATCTCTTTACTAGTTATACCCTCCCTATTAATACGCAAGATAATCTCAATCACATCAGTGTGGCCATCTACTTTGCTAGTACCCTTGTAGAAGGATACAGCCTCAGTGAATTGCTTTGCCGCGTGCTTTTTGTATCCGATTGCATCTTGGGTAATACTCTCAAGGACAGTCAACCCTTCAACCCTCCCATCTATGACATCCCCAAAAATGTGATACCGCGCCCAGATTGCATCGCCATACCTTGTACTCTTGATTGCATCAACATATTGGCTGGCCCAAGGCTCGACAACATGGACTCCGTCGCGCCTAAGAACTTGTTCCACAGGGAGATCTAGGAAAAGTTGCTCTACTAGCCCTGCATATTCGACATTCATGTTCTTCTGCAAAATCAGTATATTATCAGATAGACATCACTAGTCTCAAATACCTTGATTTGACAGGTTGTACTTTTTGGTAAGTTAGGAGAAAATGTTGTTTGTATTAAATAGGAAAAGAAGAAAAAAGAAGGGAAGACAGCCAGATCTTTATATTACATACTGAGCTAAAAAGGAGTGGGGCTGTATGTAATAAAGCATCAATGCATATACAATATCGGTTTATTTTATATTAGTAAGAAGAGCTGTAATTTATCAGTTTTACATATATTATACGACACAAGACTTCACAAGATACGGCAATCTCACTAAAGGAAGCAAACATTGTAAATATCGAGACACTAGCCTCCGGCGGGCAAACAAAAGCATTTCTTACTGGCTTGCCTGAGCATCACATCATCATAGGTCGATGAGGGCTTATCGCTAGTAGCAGGAGCACAACCGCCCAACTAACATAATTCCATTGTCAATATGCTGCTAATGTAGGTACATATACTACCTCCTTCCATTTTTGACGACACTGGCTAATTTATTATCGGTGAAACACCCTGAGGATTCCAAAAGATATTCGTTGGGTCAAACTTGGCTTTTATAACCTTCAGTCGTGGGAGATTCTCCCCCCAGTATAGATCCTGTGCAATTTCCCCTTCTAACTCTGTATCAATGAAGTTTGAGTACTTGCCCCATTGACTGGGAGCTAGAGACTCCGTTACTCTGTTCATCAGGTGTCTTAAAAACTCAAAGATCTCCCGAGGTAAGCTGCCATGCTCACCTATGTCAGACAGTTGTCAGAGTATGACTTTGTCTCTGTGAGGATAAGCCGTGGCAGATGAGTTAACCATGGACACTGCTGAGTTGGGTCCCCCGTGCATCTCGATGAAGATTTCCCACGAGTGGCGGGCGGAAGCATTATTGATATTCCGAAACATGGCTGTTGTTAATGACTTGATTTGCTGTTCAGTCAGAGCCGGTGTCGTAAGACTGCTGGTATAGAAGGTCCCGTGCTGTGACCCGCCATTAGCCAAAGCTTGTGCATGGTGACATATCGGATACATACTGCTTTATAGGGAGCGGATGAGTCCAAAGGTTCACCATCAGCGAAGTACTCAAGCCCCTCGAGCCATCCCACAGTCTCCATATCCGAGACGGTTGTGTCTACACGTGCCAGTAAAGGCTGCAGACCATGGACGAGACCATCCTGGTCTCCGAAATACAGCCCCTGGATGACCTGACTTGTCGCAGTCACGAAGGAAAACATGTTGAACGTTTGTGGAGCGACCAAAGCAAAGTCTTGCAGCGCGCTGAGAGCGTCGAATGCCGCTTGCTCATTCCAAGGAAGTTCAATGGTAAATGGAGTAACATGCTCAGGTGCCTGAAAGGTTTTGAACTCAAATTCGGCTACGATACCAAAGGAGGATCCAGCGCCTCTTAGTGCCCAGAATAATTCTGAGTTCTCATAGGTAGAGCAGAAGACAATAGAGCCATCAGCGAGGATGACACGTGCGCCAGTCATCCAGTCCAATGTAAGACCGTGAGTTCGTGAGGCTCTGCCATAGCCACCATGAAGAGCGTGTCCGGCGAGACCAACACTGCCAGTGTCAGTTGTGTAGCTCCACAGGATCATCGAATCTCATAGTAGAGTTGGGGAAATACTGACCCAGGACATGCCCCGTGTGGGATAGCTCTACCGCCTTGTTTATACAACTCGCTAGAAACATGGCCCAGCCTAGCTCCCGGCTGAATCCTTGCTGTGCCGTTCTCGAACAGAGTGACCTTGTTCAGCTGCTGAAGCTCAATCACAAGATGTCCATCTTCACCACCAAGACCATATGACCCAAAACTGTGGCCTCCACCTTTGGCAGTTACACGTACTCTGTTTTTAATGCCACAATTGACGGCTACTTGAATCTGCTCAATCGTATGTGGGGTTGCAACAGCCGCGGGAGTATAGGTCAGCCTTACATTCCAAGGTCTAATTGATCGTTTCCAATCGACTGATCCTTGGACCATGAATGGTACATTTGCATCGGCAAGACAAAAAGACAATGCAGATGAACTGACCCGAGGCAAGAAGATAGTAGCGATAACGACGCTCAAGATGCATACGCCGCAGAGGATGGAGGTCATGGTCTTCACAGCCCAAGAATAATTTCTGTATACAGCAAAGGAATTTTGGTACTTTGAATGTCTTGTCGAGGTCTGGTTTAGCTTGGCGATTAAGGGCCTGGTTGCCTCATCTTCTTGGGTATTGTAACGAGAAACCATCATAGTGGATGCAAGATCGTAGTCTAGCACTTGCGCGAGCTTTTCCGTGAAGCAAATTTTCGAAGGCTAGTAATAATACTCAGCCAACTGGTTTGAATTCCTACTATGAGCAGTAATGCAAATTGTCCCCTGATAAAACGTTATGGAAGGTGTTAGATCCATTCCAATACCAAGATCGAGCGTCAAATCGCAAAACCGGTCCGTTAATTATTGCACAACATTACATCAGCGGCGACGGCCACGAAAACCAGAGGGAAGATGCGACAGACTCGTGCTACTAGCAGCTCGGGTTCGAAAAGCCCGTGTCTATCTCATGTGTGACATGTTAAACGCGAGGTCAATATTGGCTGAAAGTATGTCGGTTGTCCGGCCCTTGTATTGGCTCAGGTAATTTGGACCGCAAAACAGACATTGCGAAAAAGTGATACCTTCGGAACCCATTAAGAAGGTAAGACGTACTAAGACGTACTAAGATTGTACTTTTAAAAGGCGGCTATTAAGCTCGATCGCAGTAACGTCTGGATGTTTTCCAGCCTATCCATGACAGCAATGGCAGAATCGGACACGAAGGAGCTCCGCCTGGCTACTGCCGGTGGCTATACGACACGCACTATTCTCTGCACACCTGTCCGGAAAGCCACAGCTTCTGAAATTCCAATCATTGACATATCGCCCATTTTCAGCCAGGATTTAGCGGCGCGACAGACTGTTGCTCGTGAGATCCACAAGGCTGCTCATAACAATGGTTTCTTCTACATCAAACATCACGGTGTACCAGCCGAGGTTATCCACCAGGCATACTCTTCTTGTTTGAGCTTTTTCCGTCAAGACATGAAGACTAAAACCAGTACAAACGCCAACGAACCTGGGTCGTTTAATAATGGCTTTCGAGGTCCCAATACGCAGAATTTCAACGCAAATGAAGGGATCGACATCCTGGAGAGCTACGCTGTCGGGTACGACCCCAGAATGGACCCTTGGGTTACCAACCCAAGCGATGTCCCTGAACACTATGCACCGGGAGGGCATCCCTGGGAGTACACAAACAACCTACCCGATTTCAAGAATGCTATGACTTCTTATTTCCAAGAATGTCTAACCCTAGCCCGAACACTTACGCGGGCCTTTGCTCTTTCATTGGACCTTGCTGAAGACTTTTTCGACAACAAGGTGAAATACCCGGAGGCTACTTTGACGCTGAATTATTATCCCCCGCTCGAGACGGAACATCGGATGCGGGAAACCGAAAATTCCCCCGCACGAGTGTCCATCGGGTCACACACTGATTGGCAACTATTCACCATCTTGTGGCAAGACAATGCTGGCGGTCTACAAGTACTTACCCGGGATGGTCAGTGGATCCAAGCACCGCCACTTGACGGAACTCTTGTGGTCAACGTCGCTGACTACATGCAACGTATGACAAACGATAAGTACGTCAGCGCCCTGCATCGAGCACGCAACGTTAGTGGGAGAGAAAGGGTTAGCATTCCGTTTTTCTGGGGGTTTGGCTTGAACGAGAGTTGTGGTGTTTTGGACAGTTGTCTGGACGGAGGCGAGAAGAAGTATGAAGAGATCAAGTGCCTGGAATGGTTGGAATTGAGAAGTAGTTATGTTCTTGACATTTAGAAGGATGGAGAGGATTGAAGTTTGATTGAGCTGTACCTGAGTCCTTAGCTATACACAGTATCCTATTCAACAGTCCCATGTCTTAAAGTGTTTGGCCAATGTAAGCATGTGCCAGTACAGCAGAAATGCCAGACATCAGGGCAAAGGCAGGGCCCATGTATTCATAACCAAATGCATCCCTTATCGCCCCTCCCGCAAGTGGGCCGATAGTAAGACCAAGAAAGAAACAAAGAGAATTAAAGCCAAAGATCTGAGCATATGGGCCACTGTCCCCAAAGAATCCAGGGTTTGCTGCCTCATATTTGGAAGTGAGATCACTGGCATCAACAAAGCTTGGCGAGCTGACAATGCCGAGCGAAACACCATTAAACATCAAGATGACACAGAACAGTACCAGGTTACCCACGCCAGGTAGAAAGCTTCGCGAAGGGATACCGAGTAAGGCTAAAGAAGGTGTCATGAGGGCATACCCATATGTCGCCACCAGCTTTGTACCATACTTATCAGCGGCCATACCTGCCACTGGACCGAGACCAATGTAGGGAAGTATGAGAGCCGTGAAAAGAAGACCAGCTTTAAAGGAGGAGAAGTGAAATAAAGCAGCCGCTTCTGTCGGTATAGTAGCATCAAAAGCCCCAAGAATGGAGCCTTGCACGGCAGTAAGACCCAAAGCTACAAGAAGCCTAGTTTCACGGAAGCAGTACAGAATGGGAAGTGCTCGAATAATACTGCTAACCTCCCCTTCAATCCTATACTTATCATCAGGTATAGCTGGTAGCAAGCGAGTCTCTTCGTTGGCTTGCGATGACTCTGCGTCATGGTCCTGAGCACGGCAGGTCTGCTCTACTACCAAGGTCTTGGATTCAACAACAAGTAACAGCAAGATCAATTCAATGGAAAGAGTTGCTGCTGAGAGCCAGAATACTGCATCCATACCAGCGGCATCATACAGGACACCTCCCAAAGCTGGAGCTATCAGTTCACCTGTGGTGACAACAGAGAAGATCTTGTGACAGGATTAGTAGCTGCCTATGTCAAAAAAGGGAACGGTATGCTTACAGCTCCAATAGCCTGGCCCAGCTTGCCTGAGCCTACACTGTCCTGAACTATGGCTAGCCCGACAGTCCAAACGACAGCGGCAGCCATACCCTGGAGTATTCGAGCAAGAAGTAAGATGGTGAAGCTTTGGCCGATGACAAACAGAGCAGTGCCGGCAACTAAAAAGACCCAGCCAGCGAGGAAAGTGGGCTTACGCGAGCTGTACCTGTCGGCAATCCACCCAGAAGGAATTGAGAACAAGACCGAAGCTCCTGAGTATGCTGCAAGTAGACCCGATGTGTAAGGCTGAACATCTTCGGCCGGAAGACCGAGTCTGTCCTGCAGAAGGAATGGAAGTATAGGTACCACAAGTGCATAGAGGAAAAGATCTGTGAATAGGCAGAAGGCCACGGTAGTAAGAATAAAGGTCGACTTGGACCGCCAATGAACGCCAGCAATATTCTCTGTGCCAGGCATGTCGATGTTGTGAATAGGGACGAGAGTATTTGCGGGTAGATTTTAATGGAAGATATGTTGTTGCAGTCTCTTGAGCTACTATGATGTGCTGACGATGCTGTCGCTGTATGGGTAGTATGTAAAGTCAGCATGGTTTATCATGTTCTCAAGCAGACAGGACACGTTGCTGATGTGAGAAAATTACGTAAAGGCCCAGGTCGGACTGGTAACACAAGACGAGAATGCCGTGAAACGAGAATGACCCTAATGAGATGTACTTTTGCTATCATGTTGTCGTATTTTACTCCACCTCTTTGAAATGACATTCTCGTCGCCCATGGGACGAGAACAAGGCGGCTCAAGGCCAGGCGGCTCATGTCGTACTCGTAGCCACCATTTCTGGGCATTCGAAACATATTGTTACGCTTGTGCCTCGTCGAGATCGAGTCCTAAATGCTGTAACCCGTTGCTGCCCAACATCGGCCTCGGAATTACCCATTGATCAGCCCCTGAGACTAGAGATCATCATCCATGATGTAACACTACTAGGAGTACAGAAACAGGAAGGATCAATGGTCTTAGGTACGCCTGGCCTAACGTGTACCACAACGAACAACACATCACACGGGATCGGATCTGCAGCTGGCTTCTTGAAGAACTTGGCGAGGATTGTCTCTATTTGCAACAGTGTCTCGAGTGTACTTCGTGTTAAAGCTACCACTTTAACCATGCTTGATGCAACCGAATCGGGTTATCGACTTGGTAGGTCATCCATTAATCGTCAGAACGAGACTTTTAACTCGCTACCTGCAGTGTGGAGCCATAGTCATGGAAATCCGAAATTCGTGTCGAGAGGAATTATGTAGGTGAATCACTGGAACATAGGTACTCGGCCATAGTGCAGCTGCTTTTACGAATGCTGTACTTTCTTTCAGGCCACGATATTCACACCTGTTCCACAAGTGGCAGTATATACAAATGCCTGCTCTATGCTATAAATTAAATCGTGACAAGAGTCAATTGTACCAGGACAAGCAAAAAAAGAAAGAGAAAATAAAGGATTCAGCAATACAACCTATATTTTCACCAGGATGCAAGTGGAAACCTTCCATAACACTCAGAGGCATGATGGCCTCGGGCGTTCTAAGCACCCCACGCCGAGCACCAATGAATCGATAAAAAAAGACGACAAGATTCAGGGATTCAACGCGCTCCAAGCTCACAATTATGACATCTCTCGCGTATCTCCCCCAGACTCTGATCGAGATATCACCATCGTGGAGTCTATCGACACTCAGGATTCTGCACCGTTGCAAGAGCTGCAATTTTGGAAGACCTACCTCAAGGACAGTCGCCCAGCAGAGTTTCTACTTGACATGCCCCGTCCAGCTATCTCATCTGAGAAAGCAGAGGTGGAAACCTTCAGCATTGATGGTGGATTGTGGGATCAGTTGCAGCAGTTCTGTCAACAAGAACAAACTACCCCGTTTTCTGTGCTTCTTGCAGCTTTCAGGATTACCCAATTTCGAATGAGTGGCACTTCTGATGCGGTCATTGCGGGTACTGAGAGTACGAACACCAAGCATTTGGGCATAACGGATCATTTTCGCATCAAGATTGAGGATAAGGAATCTTTCCAGCAGGTCCTCAGTCAGATTGATGCCATCAACGATGACATTGTGGACTTCAAGAGGCCGCAGATGGAGCAAGTTGCGGGCAGTCTAGGTCAGACGGTCAAATATTCGTCTGCCACTCCTCTTTCACGGTTACTCCTGAACCTCCACAGCGAGTTGGAAATTCATCAAGATGGAACCAAATATGCCCAGCCAAAGATTCTACCTCTGCCTGATGAAACGGTCTTTGACATGGAGATGCACATCTATCCTCGAAGTGCTTATTTGGAACTCAAAGTTGTTTTTGCAAAGGACCTTTTCAAGCCTGCAACTATCAAAAGCTTGCTGTCAATCTTCCATCAGGTGATTGACCAAGGAATTCACAATCCTGATGTCCCTGTGGAGACTTTGAACTTGATGACCAACGACGATTATGATATCCTCCGTCGTATGAACCTGTTGTCGCCTCAGACCACAGCGTACCCCAGAGATTCCACTGTGGTCGATATTTTTCGACAGCAGGTCAAGGTAATCCCTGACCTCACTGCTGTCAAGGATACCATTAACTATTTGACATACGCGGAACTTGATAAGCAGTCGAATATACTTGCCTTGTGGCTAAGACATCAGAACCTTCCACTAGAGGCCCTGGTGGGAGTATTTGCGCCACGTTCTTGTCAGGTCATCGTCACATTCATTGGTATCTTGAAGGCAGGGTTAGCCTACTTGCCATTCGACACAACAACACCGCACAATCGCATCAAGACTATCCTCTCGTCCCTCAAAGGGCGAACTGTTGTGCTTACGGGATCAGTATCCTCGGTTCCTAACTCTGGCAACACAGAGTTCGTCAAGATCTCCGATATCTTGGAGGGGTCTGTTGCAACTCCAGAGCTCTTACAGGAACTGCCATTACACAATGGAATTACGCCCACCAACCTTGCGTACGTCATGTTCACTTCAGGCTCTACGGGTCGTCCCAAGGGTGTTATGGTCGAACATCGTGGTATCGTAAGGCTGGTCAAAGGAGGCAACATGGCCGGACATCTCCCAAAGCGTACCGTGATGGCTCACTTGACCAGTATTACATTTGACAATTCCACCTGGGAGATATATGCTGCGTTGCTGACTGGAGGAACGTTGGTTTGCATTGATGCCGTGACGGTGCTCGATTGCAGTGCCATCGCTGAAACCTCTATACGAGAGCAGATTCGATCGACAATGCTCACACCTGCTTTACTCAAGCAGTATCTCATCGGGTGCCCAGATGCCATCGCGGCCCTGGACATGATGTGCATCCAGGGTGAGAAGGCCATTGCTGAGGATATGTTCCTAGCAAAGCAGCTCAGCGGTGGCACTGTTATCAACGCCTATGGACCGACGGAGAATACAGTCACAAGCAGCTTCTTTATTATTGACGACGCGGAACCCTGCATCAACGGCGTTCCAATAGGTCTTCCGATTAGCAACTCTGGCGCCCATGTCATGGATTCCGAACAACGACTGGTCCCGATTGGTGTCATCGGGGAACTTGTCGTGACGGGTGATGGTCTTGCTCGAGGATACGATGATCCAGAGAGGAACTTGGAGAGATTCATATCCATCAATGTTAATGGCTGCACAATCCCAGCCTATAGAACAGGAGACTATGTCCGTCATAGGCCTACCGATGGTCAACTTGAGTTCTTTGGCAGGATTGATGGACAAGTCAAGATACATGGCAATCGTATCGAACTGGAAGAGATTGAACACGTAATTCGCATTCACCAACACGTCAGAGATGTCGTTGTCGTTGTACAAAGCATGGACCAGGATCCTCGACTGGCAGCGTATCTCACACTTGACGAGGTTCGTCCAGGCAGTATCGAAGAATCAGCATTGGTCGAGACCTGGTTGGACCATTGGGATGTCAAAACCTACACACCAATAACCAAGATCCAGCTAGAGGACATAGGACGTGACTTTATTAGCTAGACTTCGATGCATGATGGAAGCGATATTCCCAGAGAGGAGATGATCCAGTGGCTGGACGAGACCATCGACGCAATTCTTGATGGAGGTATCGCTGGACATATTCTGGAGATAGGCACAGGCTCAGGGATGATTCTTTTCAACCTGGGCGATGGTCTTGAGAGCTACATGGGCATTGAACCGTCAGAGAGAGCCGTGGCCTTTGTCAACCAAGCCGCCGCCTTGATGCCGGAGTTTGCAAACAAGGTCAAAATGCACCGAGGAACGGCTGGGGGCCTTGATCAGCTCAACTTCACCAACCCACCAGATACAGCTATTCTTAATTCAGTCATCCAATACTTCCCGAGTCAGGACTATCTGCTGAGTGTTATTCAGTCGCTGGTCAAGATTGGTGCAAAGAAGATCTTTCTCGGTGACGTGCGGTCTTATGCTCTCCACAGGGAATTCTTAGCTGCACGAGCTTTGTTCATCGTCAGGGACAATCTTGTGTCCCCGGCTGAGTTCAGACGTATCATGAGTGATATCGAGAAAGCAGAATCCGAACTACTTCTTGATCCAGCATTTTTCACAAATTTGCCTCAGCGCTTACCAAACATCGTCCACGTCGAGATCCTCCCAAAGAGGATGCAAGCTGTCAATGAGCTCAGCTGCTACCGCTATAATGTTGTGTTGCATATCAGACAAGATGCTTCTAGGGCATGCGTTCAGCCTTCAGACATCGGCCAAGGAACCCGAATCAACTTCCGAGATGAGAACCTGGACTGCAAGTCACTTCTTCATTTACTAACCAGTTCCAATGAGGATGCTATGATGTTTGTCGAGAACATCCCGGATAGCAAGACGAGTCTGGAGAGAAGTGTGATCGGGTTGCTCGACACGTTAGATCAATCGGCCGATACTGACGTTGGGAAGATATGGTTAAAGAGGGCTCATCAACAAGCTTCCCTACAATCCTCCATGTCAACTACTGATTTGGTGATGCTTGCTCAACAGACAGGATGGCAAATTGAACTCAGCTGGGCTCGACATGGCATACAGAACGGCGGTATAGATGCTGTTTTCTACCGAGATCACTCAGCAGCTGGGTGCAGCGGCCGTGTCAAGTTTAGCTTTCCGGTTGAAGACCATAGCAGACTAAACATTGCTCTTAGCAGCCACCCGCTTCGACGTGAGGTGACGAGAAATGTTCAGGACCAACTGCAGCGATTACTCCAAGACACCTTACCATCCTATATGATGCCCCAATCCTTCACCTTCCTCGACAAGTTACCTGTCAACCAGAACAGCAAGATCGACCGAAAGGCTATTTCTTCCTACTTCCAACCAGAGGGAGTCAGTCAAGGGAACATTCAAGAATCAATGTCAATGGCAGAAGGCATGATGCAGAACATCTGGAGTCGAGTACTATGCATCGACTCTTCCAGGATCAGCAAGAACAGCAGCTTCTTCAACCTTGGAGGCGACTCTATCGCTGCCATGATGCTGGTCAATGAGTCACGGAAGGTCGGTATTAAGATTGCAGTGGCAGACATCTTTCGGTGGCCAGTCCTTCATACCCTCGCCAGTAACACTGGGATAATAGTTGACCATTCTACGGAGAAGATTCCACCATTCGCTCTGCTTGGCAATTGCATCCATGTTCCATCCCTTACCAATGAGCTTTCTACTTGCTGTGGTATGAGTCCCGATGCCATAGAGGATGCCTTCCCATGCACGCCCTTACAAGAAGGTCTTGTCTTCGAGACACTGAAGCGTCCTGGATATTATATAAGACAGGCAGTCATCAAGCTTTCTCATGGTATGTCGCGGACAAGACTGGTGAGGGCTTGGGAGCGTGTAATTTGTGCAAAGCCCATCATGCGCACTCGAGTCATACAGCATGATCAACTAGGCCTCCTGCAAGTTGTTTCCAACGAGCAGATAGACTGGATTGATGCCAGTTCAATGGGTCTACAGACCTACCTAATGGCCGATAAGCAGGAGTCAATGGGTCTTGGTCAACCTCTCAGTCGATATGCCCTTCTTGGGAACGAGTCGGGAGATCCTGATAGGCTTGTGTGGAGTTGTCACCATGCTCTCTATGATGGGTGGTCACTGCATCTGCTTCAGAATGCTCTATACAAAGCCTTTGATGACGAGTTCGCTTCGGTCGAGCCAGGGCCCCAATTTCAATCCTTTATCAAGTATGTGAAGGATATTGACGTCCAAGAGTCATCTAAATATTGGCAAAGAGTACTTGGTGGTTGCCAACATTCTCCGTTCCCCAGTCTTCCAGCAACCATTGAGCATCCTGTCGCCGATACAGTCATCAGAGACTCTATCCCGCTTCCACAAAATTCAGGAACTGACGTCACGACGTCTGTTCTTGTTCGGGCAGCCTGGGGACTTGTCATGGGCCAAATGACCAATTCAGACGACATTCTATACGCCATGACACTTTACGGCCGCAACGCACCTGTGGCAGAAGTCGCCCAAATGGCAGCTCCAACGATTTCTACTGTACCAATCCGCATCCAGATTGACAGAAGCCAGAGATGCACGGATTTCCTAGCGCAGGTGCAGGCTGAAGCGACCGAGATGATACCTTACGAGCAAACCGGCTTACAGAACATTGTCAAGACTTTGCGGTCAAGCCAAGACAGTTGCCAGTTCCAAACCCAGCTTATCATTCAGACTGGAGAGGATCACTGTAATGAGTGTCCCTTTGGTGAGTGGCAGCAAGGCAGCGAAGGAGAGGGGTTTGTTACCTATGCTTTTACACTGGAGCTGTGGCTACACAACGACAGGATCACCACAAAAGCCATGTTTGATACAAGGGCCATTGAGCCATGGTTAGTTCGGCAAATGATAGCACGGTTGTCACTTGTCATGAATCAACTCATTAGGGCGATGCCGACGCAGACGCTGTCAGGTATGGAGACATGTGCACCAGGTGATCTTCAACAAATTTGGGAGTGGAATAAGGATGTGCCCACCGAGATTGAAGAGTGCGTTCATGACATTTTCCAAAAGCAGGTTCAAACGAACCCTCATGCACCGGCGATTATAGCCTGGGACGGTTCTCTCTCCTACAGACAACTCGACGACCTATCGACTAGGGTTGCCACGAGACTTATCTCGATGGGAGTGCAGGACGAGATAATAGTCCCGCTTTGTTTCAAAAAGTCCATGTGGACGACCGTTGCCATTCTTGGCATTATCAAAGCAGGTGGTGCCTTTGTTATGCTTGATCCGACGCTCCCAGAGCTTCGACTAAGAGATGTTGTGCAGCAGGTCGAGGCGAGCGTGATCATTTCGTCATCAATTAACAAAGAGCTAGTCTCTCGCCTTGCAAAGCGCACTATGACTCTGGACTGGGGCTTCTTCGATGCTCCTGAGGTTCTATCATATGACTTGACCAGCTGGAAGCGAGCCAAGCCTTCGTCTCTCTTGTATGTTGTCTTCACGTCGGGGAGTACGGGGTCCCCCAAAGGCGTTATGATAACACATCAGAACCTTTCCTCGGCGCTACATCACCAAGCTGATCTCACCGGTCTTACATCCTCATCCAAGATCTATGACTTTGCTTCCTACAGTTTTGACGCTTCTATCAGTAACATATTCATCGCCCTGGCAGCTGGTGCTGCCTTGTGCGTTCCAAACGAGCATGAACGCCAGAATGATTTGGAAAAGAGCATACGTGCATCAGGCGCGAATGTAGTAGATCTCACGCCATCTGTCGCACAGCTACTATCGCCGTCAAGTCTGCCTGAGTTACAGTCGTTGATTTTGGCTGGTGAGGCTTTGCATGCTTCAGATATCAAAAAATGGTGGGCCGTCGGCAATGTAAAGATTCGAAACGTTTACGGACCTTGCGAATGCACCCCGACCAGTGTTATCAACTGTACTGCGACTACTCAAGAGGCCTCAAGCCAGATTGGTAAAGGTGCTGGAGCTATCACTTGGGTTGTGAATCCAGAAGACCATGAGCAATTACCCCCTCCTGGATGCACGGGTGAGCTACTGCTGGAAGGACCAATTGTTGGCCGGGGATATCTCAAAAGTCCCTCAAAAACGGCTGCACACTTCATTCAAGACCCATTGTGGCTATTGCGAGGGGCTCCTGGTAAGCCCGGTCGTCACGGGCGGATATACAAGACTGGCGATCTGGTGAAATATCACGAAGACGGGAACCTCACCTATGTCGGTCGAAAAGACGATCAGGTCAAGGTCCGGGGACAGCGTATTGAGCTTGGAGAGATTGAACATGCGCTGCGTAGTCAGGTTTCTGTCGATGAGGCCGCTGCTGTACTCCAAGACGACTCCAAGCAGAATGCTCAGATATATGGCTTTGTCACCATTCACGATGAAGTTGCTGCACGACAAGACCAATTAGAAGACGATCAAGAGTCAGATCAGAAGACTGACGCCTGGGAAGTCCGATTTGATTCCGAGATTTATTCCTCCATGGAGATGGTTCAAATCCACGAAATTGGCAGAGACTTCGTTGGATGGAGTTCGATGATCGATGGAAAGGAGATTGACCGCCAAGACATGAACGAGTGGCTAGACGACACATTAAAGTCTATCCTTAACGGCCGTACGTCAATTGGGAACGTGCTCGAGATAGGAACAGGATCAGGCATGATTTTGTTCAATCTCGCACACGCATTTGAAAGCTATATCGGCTTGGATCCCTCAGAAAAGGCAGTGGACTTTGTTGCTCGGTCGGTGGCTCGTCACCCTCAACTAAAAGACAAGGTGAGAATCTTCACGGGTACCGCCACAGACATTCCTCGACTTGCATCCAGTACATCCATTCTTCCGGATATAGTGGTCATCAACTCGGTTCTCCAATACTTCCCCAGCCAAGAATATCTTTTACAAGTCATCAAAGACATCATCCATCTAGGAAGTACCAAAACCATTTTCTTTGGCGATGTGCGATCTTTTGCACTTCATAAAGAGATTTTGGCTGAGAGAGCTATACATCGACAGGAATATCTCAGTCAAGAGGAACTTCGACGGATGATTCTCAATATGCAAAAGTCAGAACCTGAGTTGCTGGTTGATCCAGGATTCTTCACAGGTCTGTCGGAGAGATTTCCAGATCTCATCCGCCATGTTGAGATCTTGCCCAAAATCATGAGAGCGACAAATGAGCTGAGCTGTTATCGTTACGCCGCAGTGGTACACCTTGAGTCAGCAAATGTACAATACAACATCAGGCAGGTCAGCAATCATGACTGGATGGATTTTATCACACAGAGTCTCGATTGCAAGGGGATAGAGGCCTTGTTGGATGCAATGTCAGGTCCAAGTACGCTAGCTATTAGCAACATCCCTTACAGCAAGATTGCTTATCCAAGAGCTATTATCGAGGCAGTAGAAAAGCCGAAGCCCGATAGTGCAAGACATGGGGACTGGCTATCAAGGGCCAGTGACGATGCGGCTCATTGCAACTCACTTTCCCCGATGGACCTTGTCGAATTGGCACAGAACTCAAACTATCGTGTCGAGCTAAGCTGGGCTCGTCAATCATCACAATTTGGAGGACTGGACGCCATATTCTATCGCCATGACAAGGCAGACGACAACGCTGAAAGAACTCTATTCTGTTTCCCTCATGACCATTTCGGAAGACGGTATCATATTCTCAGTAGCAGACCTCTGCAACAAAGGATGGAGGGCAAGATTCTACAGAGGTTGAACAAAAGTCTGGAGTCACTACTTCCAAGGTATATGTTACCGCAATCCATCACCATTTTGGATCGGATCCCGATAAACAGAAATGGCAAGGTAGACCGAAGGAAGCTCGCAGATTCCTGTAAGAGACAGAGTATCGCTGGAAAGGTCAAACAACAGCCTACAGGGCCAGCGGAAGAGAAGATGCAAAAGATATGGTCAGAGGTTCTCAACATAAAACCAGATTCTATTGGGCTACACGACGGATTTATACAACTCGGCGGTAATTCCCTCGATGCTATGAGAGTTGTGACCCTGGCTCGTCAGGCTGGCATGAACCTGTCAGTCAAAGACATGTTCCGCCACTCCACCACCAGTATCCATCAACTCACGCTGGAACTCAAGCCTACTGAAGAAAGCGAGCCCAAGTCTGTCACTCAGAAGGTCGATCCAACACGTCTCCTGGCAGATATTGCCCGATATGATGCTCAAATCGAAGCTGTGACACTGAATGTGGATCAGGCCACTCGTACAAAAGACTCGCGGAAGCGACCAACTGTACTTCTCACTGGCGCGAACGGATTCATCGGGACGCAGATTCTACGTCAGTTTCTCGAAAACGACCAAGTAGGACGCGTGATTGCCATCATACGAGGCGAATCAGCTGAAGTAGCCAAGAGACGTCTTGTCGACGCAGCAAATAAAGCCCTATGGTGGACTGAGTTTCATGATGCTATCTTAGAAGTCTGGCCCGGAGACTTGTCCATGCCACATCTTGGACTTGAGCCAACAAAATGGGAACTCATCAAGAATGGCGAGGTCGACATATTTGTCCACAATGCTGCATCAGTACACTTTATCAAGAGCTACGATGTTTTGAAACCCGTCAATGTCGCATCTACAGTAGAAATACTTTCTGTGGCTGCATCAAACCCAGGAACAAGGTTCGTCTATGTGTCCAGCGCCCGTCACCAAGACCCAATGGAAGAGGATGAAGAAAGTGTGGCAAGAGATCTCGCTGCCAACTCCAACGGCTACATACAAACAAAATTTGTGTCCGAGGCCTTGGTCAGACGAGCAGCCCACCGCAGTACCAATGGGCAGAGCCAATTCACTATTGTGAGTCCTGGCCTAGTCAGCGGGACGCTCACTGAGGGTTATTTGAGCACTGATGATTGGATCTGGCGATTAATTTCGGCCTGCATTCGGGTCGGTACCTACAACACTGACAACGCTGCGACATGGATCCCGATGTCTGATGTTGGGATGATAGCACAAACTATAGTTGCCACAAGTATGAGCTCCGGCAGTCCATCTCAGCCTGTAGTGAAGATCAAAGGTGGCTTGACGCTTGGGGACCTTTGGGGAACGCTCATCACGATGGGCTATGAGCTGCAGGAAAGTAGTGGCTCAGAGTGTGCAGCAGCAATTCACCGGGATATCCAATTTAGCAAGGAGGCTCATCCGCTTTGGACATTGTCTGATATACTTGAAGACTTGGAGGATACGGCTCAGGACACATGGGCTGCTAGTTGGTATGACGACAAGACATGTTCTGTACGGCTTCGAGTAGCGCTACAGAAGAGCATTGGGTATTTGGTTGAGACTGGGTTTTTGATGTCTCCGAAAGGAGAGCAGAGTAGTTTAGTCTGAGCTAATATTTCCTGGTTGAAGGTTGAAGGTAACCCATAGCGTAGACTAATACTAATTGATTACTATCGAGCGTCATAATAATTGGTTAATGCAAGAACCTGACAATTACAACTCGGAGGTTGTGACCAGTTGAGTAGCTGTATCTATCGTACCTCAGAGATTACAAGCAGACAACGGCAATTAGGACATTTTGCACACAAGGATGAGATTATGTACAGTATTCGGGCTTTTTAGCCAAATCAAACGCTTTGATACTGAATTCCTTCTCTAGCAATCTCCAAAAGGTGATACAAGAATTATACTAGAACCATTCCATTGTAATCCAAAGCTTACTCGCCAGGCTGGATGGCATAGTACTTGCAGCCAACAGGCTTAATAAGGTCAACGGCCTTGAGGGTGAAGGAAGTCCAGTTCTTGTTACCACCGGGGTTGTCGATATTATTGTAGACCCACACAGACCAAGAAGTCTTCTTCAGGTTCTTGCTGTTGGGGCAGGGGACGAAGTTGTAGCCTCCGTGAGTAACTACAGTAAGATAAAACTTACTACTACTAACTTTAACTGCTAGAAGTTCTCTAGAATATAAGCCCCTAGCTTCCGCAGCCCCTCGATAAGAACATCTGTGTTACCAACATACCCAATCCTAACATAGCCCTTGAAATCGTCACCACCACCGAAGCAGTATGACCCAGGGCAGAAGTACACGTGGGTCTTGCTTAAGACGTCCTGGCAGAACTTGAAGTCATCCACAGGCTCTCCACCCTTGCTGAATCGAATGAATGCCGTCGTGCCCGCCTTAGGCTCGGCCCAATGGCAGACGCTCTTATGCTTCTCCACGAAATCCCTCAGGATCTTGATATTATTCCTCGCTAGTGAGATATTACGCTCAACAAGCGAAGGCTGTGTCGCAGGTGATAAGGCATAGCTTGCGACCTGGTCGTCTAGCTGGGAGACAGTGATAGTTGTATAATCACGTGCTGATGCAATAGCTGCCATAATGGTCCTATCTCTGGTTGCGATCCATCCGATGCGAATGCCAGCGAGGGCGAAGCCTTTCGACATTGAACCAGTGACAACGGTTTTTTCATAAGAAAGTGCTGTGGCAGGCACAGGAATGTCGATCTGCTCTGATGTTCCTCCGTGGAAGAGCGGGCGATAGACTTCATCAGAGAACAGGATAATGCCGTTTTCTTTTGCTATTTCAGCGATTTGCTCAAGGCCCTCGGTAGGAATGACAATTCCGGTCGGGCTGTTTGGATTGTTTATGATGATCATCTACGACGTATTTATTAGTCCGGGCCCATAGAGAGTCAAGAGAGATATTTTCCGCACCTTCGTATTGTCCTTGATCAAAGCCCTGAGATCCTGTATGTTATAGGCAAAGCCCTCATCCTCACGCAGTCTCCAGAAGGACACCTCAGCGCCAACGCTTCGTGGCACATCGTATAGCTGTTGGTACGCCGGGTACATACAGATTACATGATCACCGGGGTGAATCAATGTATAGAGTGCTAGGAAGTTTGCTCCAATAGCTCCTTGGGAAATGATGATGTCTTCCGCCGACAGCTGCGTTGGTCCATGACTGCAGTGAGCAGCCACAAGCTCACGGAGCTCTTGGGAGCCAGGCACGGAGCCATACGTGAGTTTCAATCCGAAGTCAATTGGACTACGCTGAGGGTCCTTAGAAAGTTGGATGAGATCGTTAATGGCAACGGAGTCGGCGCAAGACTCGGCAATGTTGATGACTCCTGGGGTGTTTTCATACTCGCCCATGTACTGCTCGACAGCGAACGGCGCGATGCGAACCATAATGAATAAGTGTAAGAAATGGCAAGGATTTCAATGCTAGAATTGTCGAATCTCATTGTGTTTGCAAGACGGGCTATTAAGTATTTCCAGATAAATACTTAACGTAGCCTATCTCTCCTCCCCTCTCTAGCTTGTCAAGTTGCGGGTGAACTTGACCGCGATGTGATTATAAAGCATTCAAGCTGATACCCCAACACCCTTGAATGTTCCCACAGTCCTTAAGGTTAGTTCGGCAGTTAACACCTCATCGCCAACTAGATAACGCAGACGTTAGTCGTGATGGTGGGCATTGAGGCTGCATCACTCGGCAGGTTGATTGAGTTGACTGTGGTTAAAACTGCCTAATTAAGCATGTGGGGATACCTCGTATACCTCGTATGCATGAGCCGCGCCAACTACAATGGCACAACCCCAGAAAAGCTTGGACATATAGGCCAACGCTATTAAATAAACTTATCTTGGCTTACGTGGTTACATTACAAAGGGCGCGCCCAGGCGCCCTAGCGTGTGTAGTTACAAAAGCTAGTTAATTATGATCAACACATTCTAGAGGCGATTGTTACACGTACCGATCCTGGTGCGAATAAGTCCTTATCATTGCCCAGTGCGTGTAACAGTCGCCCACTCTAGATTACCATGCAACCAAGCTACGCCGATCGTGTCAGCACATATCGTGATTATGACTCCTATATCTTGAACATCTGCTCTAGTGTCTATCCTCAAAGAACCATCTTGATAGGTATTCACATCGATTCAAACGGAGAACGTTATGATTTGATTTGTACGGTAGTTAAATTTTCGGACTGATAAATATTGTGCCCCTATGAAAGGCCCTTAGAAAAGAAACTACACCACAATCCACTTTTCTACAAGCTTGTTCGAGAGGGCCCACAGCTTCTTAGCGTTCTCTTCATTGAATGCCCAAGGTGCATACCCCTGATCGGACATGTCCCACGCCGAGGCGCCATCCTTTGCAGGGCCTTGCTCTGCGCAGTCAGCAATGTAGCGACCTCCGCGTCCTTCCCAACCAAGACCTACGGCTGCAAGGACTGAAGTAGCTGCGCCCTGAGGAATATCTTTCATCAGTTTGAAGCTGTTCTTGTCCTCAGCCATGCTCTTCATGACGCTTGGGTCGAGATACTGGCCCAAGTTTGTACCAACAATGCCCGGGTGAACGGCAAGACCATGAAGGCCCTGGGAGCCATATCGTCTTTCAATTTCGTTTGCCATCAACAGGTTGGCAGTCTTCGCTTGCCCATAAGCAACCATGGGGTCATAGGAACCTTCCTCATTGAAGTTGATGTCGTGGAACCGAACGCCGTTGAATCTGTGGGCCAATGACGAGAGCAGCACCACGCGTGAGTTGAAGGCCGGGGTGCTACTGGCCAGAAGAGTAGACTTCAGTAGTTCGAAAAGCAAGAAGTGGCCGACATGATTGATGCCAAACTGAGTCTCAAATCCATCCTTAGTGAGGCCCTGGGGTGTAGCCATGACTCCGGCGTTGAGTAGAAGGATATTCAGCTGGGAGCACTGGGCTAGGAAGGCCTTGGCACCAGCTCGGACCGAGTCGAGAGAGTCAAGAGACATCTCAATAAGGTGCAGAGACTTGGAATCCGGCTTGGTTGCGGTTGACAGGATGTCGTCAATGGCCTTTTGGCCCTTTTCAAGGTCTCTGACTCCCATGTAGATGGTCGCTCCGGTTTCGTACAGGGCGCGTGCACTCTCAAGGCCGATGCCCTGGTTGGCGCCTGTGATGAAGACGACCTTGCCCGTCAACTTCCCAACAAGACCTTCGTCTTTGATGATTTGTAGTGCAGTCGGCCGGCTGTCCCCGGGTCCCGCTGGGTCGGCATGCTGGGCTTGGTAGCTTGACATAGTGGAAGAATTAGGCAGAGATGAGTCTATAAGATAGCCTTTTTGTGAGGACAGTAATGAGGAGAAGAGATGTTTATTGTTGCTGAGGTTTCTATCATCGGATAACCATCATGTCGCTCTTACCGTCTTTATACATCACCTCACGTTCGTCGGGCCAGTGTCATGTCCGAGTCTGCGTAGTTACGGAGATAGCGGTGACTCGGACTCACAGACAAGAACGAGCCATCGCGGAGTAGCGGAGAAAGCTAGAGCTAGAGTTGTGATTTGTAAAGCAATTCAAAGCGAACGAAAGTGGGAACAGGCTGGCAGCCTGTATGCTACTCTCTCGTATTCGTAGGTATGGTTTGTTGCTGTTGACTTGTACATGTCGGTGGCAGATTTCCTGACATTTGTTCTTTCAGTATTGACGTAACTTGGCGTTAGGTAAGTGGCTTGCGGTAAATATGCGTTCGCTGAGATACGTGGATATTATCTCTTAAGCTTAATCGTCTCGCACATCTGACAGCAATGTTTTTCAATACAACGACACATACATAATTGTATTTATTACAATAATAAGGTTAATGCTTATAACACATAGAAAAACGCGCACGTTTTGATTTCCTGGGTATAATCAATTTAATCTTATATTTTGGTGCTTCGCAAAGCAGCTACATTAAAGAAAGTTTGGTCTATTCAAAGAATCTACACAGCCCAATCCCTTCTCCACTTAGCGCTAGGTGTATGTTTTGGGGATCTCAATCTGGTTGTCGAAAAGACGTTCAATAGCGTCTGGTGCTCCTACTTCCTTGGGATCGTCGAGCTTCCACGTTCCCAGAGTGTTTGCAAGTTGGCTATAATACGGGGCAAAAGTGAAGTATGCTCGAGGGTCAGTTGTAGTCCTCGCATTCTTCAGTAATACCTGAAGCTCCTCAATGCCGCCTAGCGACACAGGCTTCACCTTTACTCCAGTACGCATCTCGTAGGCCACTGCGATGTCCTTGGCGCTAGCCTCAGCGGAACGCACATTGAAGAAACCACCCTCACCTGCCAGAACCGACTTGTTGGTCGTAACGAGGTCGATACTGAACCGGGCTGCGTCCTCAAAGTAGGTAAAGTCCCACTTAGCGCTTCCGTCCCCCCAGTATTTCAGAAGCGTTTCATCAGCATCATCGTCGATATGAGCGATACCCATATGGCTGTCCAAGGCGAATTCGCCAACCAGTCCCGTAAAGACATACACAGGCTTGATAGGCGACGTCAGCTCAGCATGTCGGCGAAACGCAATGTAGGAGTCGTAATGCTCAAAATCGCCATGTCGGATTTTGGTCCAGTCCGCATTCCAGGAGTGGGCGTGATAGACCTTGATTCCAGCCCGTTCGACAGCACGGAGAAGACTAATTTGAGCCTCGAGGACGGCATCGGCGTGCGAGGTGTAGCAGCAGATGACACCTTGTGCTCCGGAAACTGCTTTGTCCAATGCTTCTTTGTCGTCATAAGATTCACATTGAACGAAGGATTCCAGCTTTCCCAGTAGCTCGGCCGGCAGCTTGTTTGGTGAACGACCGAAGCCCCGGATCTTATGCCCCTTCTCGAGACCGACCGTTGCAAGGTGCTTTCCCAAGTAGCCTGTCACGCCAGCAACAAGAATAAGCATGATGTTACAGTGTCTGCGATGAGTAGTTGTCTAAAGGATTTGGTCAGATCAGGTCCGGCTAGATTGCAATATGGTTTATACATACGTTAATGGCTGGCAGTCTTGAACTGAAGTAATCAAGATTCTTAAGCTAAGAACCTCCTTAGGTTGAGTGATGTGGAATCGCGATCGTGTGTGTGTTTGAGACAAAAGGATTTTCTGTACGGGGCAGATGAGTGAGACTCATCCCCTTTTCTGTTATCAGTCACAGGGAGCTGGCCTAGCTGCTTGTAGACTTAATCAACAACCAACAATAAGTGAACTTCCGGAATACGACTCAATACGTTACTACTTCGTGTTATGATTACCAACCATGATAATTATCTCCAGTGAGGAGATACCCCCACTACCTTATTTAGCATTTTCGATCTACCGATTTCGTAGCTATCTCCACCTCAAGTCCGCTACGCATTATCCGCAACTAGGACACTACGTACTTGTACCTGCGGAGTTTGAGCTATTTACCAGGCCACTCCTTGTCAGCGAAAACCTTTATCTTTACTAGCTAGGTTGTTTTAATGACTGGAATTAACAGTAGCGGTCTAGTTCACTTAATGATACATAGCTATTACCTCATACTCTAACGCTTTCAAATATGGAAGAGTACTTACGATTGTTTCAAGTATTTAATCCTCTTGTAATCCTCTCATGAAATGGAAAACTATCTTCAAACTATAAAACTAACCTTCTGAGTTCAATCTTTTGTCTAATCTCAACTTGCTTAAAGTCATTAGTTCCCATTTCTTATCAGTCTCTGAATCAAAGGATAATCTCGCAATGGTTAAAATTGCCATTGCAGGCTACGGGGGTGATTAGGCATCCCATTATCTCCTTTTCTCAACGACAGCTTACTAACACTTATCTCTTAGAAATCTCGGGACAAATCATTAAAGCCCTACTATCAAGTGGCCGTCATGAGATCACCCTTCTTGGGCGAAAAGTAGGTACATTCGGTTGTGTATCACGCTTCACTTACTGAGCAAATCAGGATACTCCTAAAGACTTGCCTGCGGGCTTGACCTGGGCCAAGGTGGACTACCTTGACAAGCAACAGCTCGTTCAGGTCTTGCAGGGAATGCACACTGTGCTCTCGTTTATTACTGTTGTGATGGACCACGAAAACCATGCTCAGATCAACCTCATCAATGCTTGCGTTGAGGCTGGCGTCAAGAGATTCGCGCCGAGTGAATGGGCATTGTATGTTATTACTCTTGTGGGTGGTGCATAACTGACTTCATGAAGCTTCAAGGTAGACGCATTTGCTATGTATCAAGGCAAAGTGGCGATTCGCAGATACTTGACGAACTTGAACAGGAACGGAAAGGTAAGCCGGTTAACGAGGACTATAGCTTTACCAGCAGTCACTGACGAACGAGTTTCAGGTCTTAGAGTACTGCCTATTTTTACCAGGAGTATTCATGAATTACCTTGGGCCACCTGAAAAAATGGAAAAGGGAGTTTCTTACACTCAGTTATTCCTAGATTTTGGAGAATGCCGTGCTATCCTCCCAGAAGGTCCTGATGCAACAGTAACCTTCACAACCCTTGAAGACATGGCAAAGACTGTTGCAAAGGCTGTGGACTATAAGGGAGAATGGCCTGTCATGGGAGGAATCGTGGGCAATAGGATCACGATTTCTGGGCTGCTCCAACTGGGAGAGAGAATTCGAGGTATTTCAAGGCTGTTTCGCCGCTGCATCAATGTGTTACGTGCTAACGATTTGTTTGCAGGCAAGAAGTTCACTATTGAAAAGGTGAAGATGGAGGATCTCAAAGTTAATGACTACGTTACATCGTGGAACCCAATAACGCTTCATCCATCGATTCCCGAAGAGCAGCGGGAAATAGCTGGGCGAGAGTTTGCGAGACTCTCTCTTATCGGTCTTCCTGATGGGGGTTGGGATGTATCCGATGATTGGAGCAAACTGTTACCAGATCAGAAGTTTGTTACTCTGGAAAACTTCCTTCAAGATTCCTGGGGCTCAGTTTAAGTGTTTAGGGGTAAACAACAATCGTTACGCTTTATGGCAACCGATCAAAATTAATATTATTTTCCTTTACAAACTCGAGATAGTTTATAAGACTTATAAATGTGAGATAATCTCCATCCCAACACAGTACACCACAAAGTTCACAGTAAGAGGTCACATGTCTATGGAAAAGATTTACTGTCTACTAACTTCAGAACCAGGGATAACATTGGAGAGCGACTGATCTCACAATTTGGAAGGCTCAAGTATACACAGACATCTCAGCCGGTATGTCATCACTGTGCGGTGTGACTTAGCGCATTGAACGTTACATTACTAGATCATGTTCTGGCGAACCTTTGGCCCCAAACTTTGACTTTGCAAAGTTCGCCATTTTGTTATGCAAACAGCCCTCAAGATTTGCACATATGGCTTCTAACTACGACGGACCGGGGTCTACACGATTCTCCCATATCTAAATCTTGTAAACTATCTTGTAGTTTGATATCTTGCCGTCCCGGTATTGCTGAAATCCCTGCTCAACGCCATCCAAGCCACCTTCAATAAGTTTTGTGATGTTTGGCTTGATCTTGCCCGACGAAAGCAGATCAGGCAGTTCTTTGAAGAAATCCGCGGCAAGTTCGTGGTCCTCTTGGCTTGGCTATCGATGTTGTTAGTTCTAAGTCATGTACCTTTTTTCCCCCGGCTACTCACAGGCCAATGGAAGTCTCCATAACGATGGTCTTGGAGGAATGCTGTCCAGACAAGAACATCGGTGACCTTGACATTCTTGGCGACATCGTCAGTGTTGGCTTTACCAGGCCGGACAGTGCACAAGACACCGCTACTGTGAGTGATCGCGCTTGAAGCAGTCTTGGAAGAGGACTCGTTTCCAATGGTATCAAATACATAGCGAAGACCTGGGACTGCCTCTCGAATCTTATCGACTACCTGCGGATCTCGATAGTCAAATACTCCCTTGACTCCGTAAGATTTCAGAAGGTCATGGTGTTTTGGGCTGCAGGTCGTAACGACTTCCAACCCATGCAACTTCGCAATCTGGACTGCGTAGAGTCCCACACTTGCTACAGATCTCGTTAGTCATTGGGGTTAGCAGGAGATCTGATGCAGAACCTACAACTACCGCCCCAGATAAGAACCGTTGGCTTGTCGTATCCACTCGCATCAATAGCAAGGCAGTCCTTTGAGAATAAGCTCAGCAGAGCTGTACATGAAGCCAGTGGAACAGCGCACGCTTGTTCCCCGGTCAAACCTTGAGGAACCGGGAAGCAAATGCGTTCGTCGGCAAGAGTATACTGGCTGTATCCCCCGAGGCCCTTGAATTCACCTAGTTATTTGTTAGAACACGCGAATTAAAACATCAAAGCGCCGGACTTTGTATTCACCTCCCCAGATCAGCCCTGCAACGGTTGTTCCCTTAGTGATCCTGGTTACATCTGACCCGGTCTCCTCGACAACACCAACAAAGTCGCAGCCGAGGACAGCACCGACCCCGAAAGCATTGCTGTCAAGAGATTGAACTGTGCAAAAATCAGCCAAGGCTATATGAACTCGAGACTTGATGTGGCGTGATCTTACCATCTGTGGGGTTTTGGGCGACATGAGACACCTTGACCAAAAGTTGGTGTTTGTCTGGCTTGGGCACGGGGACTGACTCCTTGACGAGCGCTGGGGTATTGTTGCTGTCAAGATTGACGACTAGGGCTTGGCAGAAGGGTGGGGCTGGCATTTTTGCTCGTGAAATGTAGACTATGTGAGTGTACTGTACATACAGGTAAACGACAAAACCAGTTATTTATACCGGAAGTGGCAAGACTATCCACGTTATCATTTTCTCCACTGGTAGACTGCTTACTTGGCTTGCATTTGTAATTGTACTCATCAAAGATCAGTTCTTGACTGATCCACGCTAGTTAAGGTGTCTAGGTATGGAAGGCAAGCAGGTGGAAGCGCTGTTGGTGTGGGGACATTGGGTGCCGAGTCTCGGTGTTTTGTTTTAGTGAGATAACTCCACCGTGAGGTGAGGAATGGCATGTGGACGCGCTTGTAGTCTAGTCTACCTAGATTCTAGTACGATTCAAAGCCCTTCTCCGTAATTGCGTTCACTTGTGGCCTCGTTTCAAGATACGAATATTGCATAACAAATTGTTGCCCATTTACTAGCTTGAAAATGCGAACTAATTCTCCAAGCCCCAGAGCGTTCTCAAATCTCTTGCTCGGTCTGATGTTTTCCACCCGGTTTCGCGCTCAATCTTGGCCAAATGCCTTAGAAGGGCAATCTTTTCAGCGGCGAAATTGTTGTACTCTAGTGGGCTATTCCCATTTCTTACAGTATCAGCCACAGGAGATCCGTTCCCTGCCAACCCAATATGCATCTGTTGCGGACCTCCAGACCCCGATCTCGGAGAAACATCACCCTCTTCACGACCCGGTACCAGTACGTCGCCAAAAGCCTTGCCTGCAATATACAGGGGTTGCAAATGATTCACCCAGTTTGCACTGAATTGTAATTGAGATTAATAACCTTCCGTTGACTGAGAGATCGAAATATTAGAGTGACAAGCTTACTGAGACGAGTTGCTAATGGAGATACCTGCGAGTTCCCGAGCATGCCAATGAGGGTTGCACTACACGATGTCAATAGCAACACTACCAGTCAGTTGGGTACCTACGTTGGATCCCTCCGAGAAATCACCAACTTTGACTAGTCCGCTTTGTAACAAAAGTATTGAACCGGCATGATAGAAGGTGTTTCCACATACTAGTGACTTTATCAGCCATCGACCTCCAAGATAGGCATGATTCACTCACTGGATGAAGATAAAGCAAACATTATCGTAGGGAAAGGGCTCTTTTCTGTGCTTTCCACTCTCAACAATTCCTTGACACTCGGGAAGCGCAATCTTCTCCATCGTTGAAGGTCTTCCCAGAGGACCTGAGCTAGGTCTCTTTGTCCGGTATTATCTTGCAGGTTAAGAACGTTGATGATCCTAGCAAATATCAAGATGGCCAAATTGCAGTAATCATCCGTGTCACCTTTTTAGGTAGCTAGGATTAGCGAGTCGTTATCTACCCATGAGTCTGTGGGGATTAAGGTGGTCTGATTAAGGATGAAGGCGGCCCACACATCTGACATGCGTCAGCAGTCGTCATCTAGTAATGGATTAGGAACGGCAAACCTATTCTTGCGAAAGCCCAGAAGCAGGACTTCACGATACCCTCACTGTTACCGTTCCATTTACACATTCTCAGTAAGTCGGCACAGCCCTGCAAGTACAGAGGCAAGTTAGCTCGCACTCGCCTTAGCCGAAGCAGAAAATGCTCCTCCATATATCCTCTTACCCTAAGATGACGCCTCCACTCGGGAACGCTTGACGCCATCATTTCGTAAGCGCAAAGTATAGTACATGTTGCCAGGATAGACGAATCTGCCTTTGTAGGATTCTGACCTTAGAACTTATATCCTTTTGTTGCACAGACGAAGGCGAGCGAAGAGCCTGTACCACCACCAGTTGCCTCCACCACGGTCATACCGGGCTTTATATACCCACAGTTCTCGACCTTATCAATAATTCCAACCGCCATACGATCCTTGTGAGAGCCTGCGGGGTTGTATTCTAGTTTTCTAAAAACGTCGACGTGGTTCTTCGGAACAAAATGACTGAGGTAAACGACTGGGGTACTGCTAATTGCGTCGATGATGCCGACGCTGGAGTTATAAGCGAGAGGAATTTTGCTGGTCCTAAATTGAGAACTGACGGGAGAAAGTTTTGCTGGCAGATCATGGGTCACGGACGGGCGTAAGTAATGGCGTGAAGCAGGGCTAGTGGCTAAGGTCAAGAGCAGCGACGCCTGGAAATAACCACCATGGTAACAAAACCTGTAATTCTGCTACTGATGTCATAAGAACAGATTACGGCAATGATAGACATCTTGGAATGGTAAGATAATTTCCAATTCTCCGGATCGTTTTACACAACCGTCCCGCCCCAAGAATAGATAGAGAATCATATCATGCTAAGTTTCATACCTGGGCAGATAAGCGGAAAATTTATGTATCTTAGCTCAAGTGGGGGAAATTTATCACTTGCCCCGCGATCATTTCAAATAACGCCACTTGTACCTTTGTGGGCGTAATCCGGCATTGGAGACGGCGATTGCCAGTTGCTGGGGATCGCTCGTTTAACAGCATTACAAGCATTGGATAAAAAATGAGCTGCAGTTAACATGGCTTTTTCTCCTAAGCGGTCCGTAATGCCCGATTAATAATCTAATCTTAAATTTGTAACTGAGACTGATACAGTCCGCTCTTGGTGGATTTGCTGTAAGCCCAGAGCGAAGTCTTTTCTATTGATCACAAATATCTTCTATCCTCACGTGAGGCTTATGCCCCTCGGTCACATATGCTCAATCGTTATAAAAAGCTCGCAAGAGTAGTAATTAACAACCGGCGATGACTAGTTCCCTTTCACCCACACTCCAAACCACTTCTTTCTCTTTATAACTCCCTTGCCATGAATACTTTGTCTTCTCTACGAGCTGATTTATACAATGCCCCTGTCATACCAACAAGCCGACACTTGCCAGACAGCTCGGTCGGCTTATGGCAGCCCACAGTCGTAACCTTGATCTCGGGTCAGTCGGAGGCTGTGCTCGTCGACACTCTCATCACCTCTGAGCAAGCTGTCTCCCTCGGCGACTGGATCAAAGAGACGCTGAATGGCAAGATCTTGACCACCATTTACATAACACACGGCCATGGTGATCACTGGTTTAATCTTTCTTATCTCACCAAGCGATTCCCAGGGGTCAAAGTTGTGTCAACGCAGGAGTCGATCGATCACATGTCCAGCCAGCTGACGCCCGAGTACCGTACCTTTTGGAATGATCTTTTTCCTGGGCAGATCGACGAAGAGTCATTTCAGGTTCTGGCAAAGCCTCTGAAGGATAACAAGTTCACTCTCGAGGGGCATACTTTGGAGGCCGTTAATGTTGGTCATTCTGATACCGATGCAACGACCTTTCTTTATGTACCTTCACTGAACATCTCGGTGGCTGGTGATATTGTGTACAATGATGTGCACATGTGGATGACGGAATCTCCATCACAGTCTGATCGAGATGACTGGGTTGACTCTCTCGACAAGCTTGAATCCTACAATCCATCAATTGTGATTGGGTCCCACCACCGCCCCGGCGGTGTTGACGGCGCTTTCAATATCGGGGCTTCGAGAGAGTATATCCGCACATTCAGCAAGTTCGTGAAGGAATCCAAGTCGGCGGAGCAGTTGTATGACAAGATGCTCCGTGCCTACCCAAGTCGGATTGGAAAGCTTGTTTTGTGGTTGGGTTGCCAAGCTCAGTTTCCCTAGATAATTGCTCTGCCCGGTGATGTGGCTTGTCAGAGCTGTTCTATTAACTCTTGAATATCACTGCCTGTTTGGCTGGCTTCCTATGTTAAAATTTGGAGTTAGGCCGGACATGTTTGGGGCTTGGCAATTCAGTTTAGTTGAGCTTATCGCCACTCGTTATTTTGCTTACGCTGTTTCCTAGCAATACTACTTCACATGTGGTCGCTGCTCTGTTCTTCACTCTCGCGTACCTGACTGTTGAAGTGAAATCTATTATGGGATTCCTGAACGCGGCATTTGACGTATGTAATCGTAGCAGAGAAGTTTAAACGTATTCCTGTCGTCGAGTACCCGTGTCGGTTGTATATAATGGGCTGCTTCGCAAACCGGCGTTGGTTACTTTGTGCTTCTTACTAGAGTCGACATGAAATCGAACTCGAAGCTTGGCAGAGAGTGATTAGATAATTAGCAATACCTGCCAGTTGGTCAACTACCGCAGTCTTGCCCGAATTAAGCATAAGTTACAACAGCGAGAGTCCAAAAAGGAAATTCATTACAGATCTCCACACGTCATGTTTGAATTCGTAGCTCTTAGGTACACATGAAGATTTTAGAGCCATAGGGACCCCACTCCGAGTTCTGCGGTGACTAATTTTCATTCAGCGGGTTATTTGTTCTTCCGCTTATTATACTTCCATAATCACCATTTTGCTTCCTATGCTCCTACGTGACACTACTACGACAGGACTCCCCGCGGATTAAAACAAGGCAGGGCAAGAATGCCGAAACAATCGGGCCAACGCAATATGAGCGCACGTCTTGCAGCATGTGATCCATGCAGACGCTCCAAGCTTGCTTGTAGCCACGAGAGACCTGTGTGTGCGAGGTGTCAAGCCCGAGGTCAGGAGGCCGACTGTAGCTATCGAAGCTTACCCTTCAAAAGAACAACGCGATCGAGACATCATTCACGGTGAGGCAAGACGTCAAGTGCTGCTTATGTATCTGACAAATCTTACAGCCAACAGTCATCGCCAATGCCCGACATTACAATCTTTACGCCAGTCGAAACACCTTCCCAGACGGCGCATCGGTATCCTAACCCTGGATTCCTTGGTCAGTCCAGTCACTCAACCATCTTTGCTCAAATGGCCAGCACTACTCATCATGACACGTCATCATGTCCACTTCAAGATTCGGTATTTTTCGAGTGCGGCACTGAAAGGCCGCTACCAGACGAGAGTCCAGATACTGTCGATAAAGTAAGCCAGCTGTTGAAGCATTTTCTGCAATTGAACTTTGCCCAGTTGCGTATTCTTCTACAAAGTTGGCAAGCTTCAGGGACCAACTTGGCCTTAGCGGAACCACTTACTGCTCGGTTTTCTGATGCCACAGTCGCTTTCTTACAAAGATGGAACGCAGACCTTGGTTCAGAATCATTCGCTAGGCAAAAGTCCCACTGGCTACTCAGGAATAGCCGACAGTCGATCAATTTGACAGAAACGTCCAACACTGAAGACTTCTTCAGTCAGACCATGGGCGACAATTTGCGGCTTGAAGTATTAGGCATCTTCCTGACCGCTGCATGCCGAGCAGTCATGGATATACCGTCGTTTACACCACTTTACACATCACACAGAGAAAGAGTCACACTGGCCAGAACCTTGATGTCGATTGGAGATCTGTGTCTTGAGTGCTGTCTCTCTCTCGATAGCCTCAACGATCTTCAACTTGTTCTGCAATATGAGAACATGATTGTTCATACACAAGTAGACGGAGACCAGAGTATGTCAATGCAGCCCCAACATCTTTGTCATTCTTGGACCAACTAATAAGCTGAGCCTAGGCTATCACTCCTGGAGAAGGATGGGTGATATTAGTAGCAGCCTTTTTGCACTTGGATACCACCAACTACCAGATACTTCAACAGTTCCTCCATTTATCTTGCAGCTACGGAAGGCGGGCTTTGCACGGATCTACACCGCCGATAAAATGCTGGCAGTATTTCTTGGCCGTCCACCCAGAATAGCTCGCGAATACTGGACCACTACGCTCCCTTGCAACAATTCGAACCTATGGCAGGACGGTGTTATGGATATTGATGCAAATGGTCATGAGTATTCTTCTAATCCAGCCATTGAGTGCTTACAAGGCTCATCTATGCCCAAGGAGCCTTTTAACCACATGGCCGATACTCGAGGTCGTGCTAGGTTCTCATTTCTCAAAGAAGATATTCTAAAATTCTCTCGCCGGCATCCGCCTTCCGAGTTAGACAATGCTAGCAGTGTCGAAGTGGCGTAAGAAACTCCTATACCCCACTATCCATTCGAGTGAAAGCGATCTTAACATTAATAGCCAAATCTTCAACGAGATTGAAAGTGCCTGGAATGCTCTCCCTGAACATCTCAGGCTTACACAGACTCTAAAGCTCAGCGACGCCTCTCCATTCTCTAATGACCTTCTCATTGGAATCCGTTTGGACTATCTACATACTCTGTTCTTACTCCACCTAGCGTCTTCGCGACAATTACAGCACCCTGGAAGGGATCTACTTGCTATAGCCGGGGAGATGCTCTCTCTTGTCACTGAGGCGATCATGTTACGTGATCGGCTCGTAAATTCAGGCACATCTTTAACATGGAAGGTTGGTTTCTAGTGCTACGGTTGTGTTGATGCTGTGCTGACATCTTGTTAGGTTGCCCAGTATGGCCTACCTGCAGCTGGGATTATATCGTTGTCCCTGTTGAACGTCCTAGCATACGATGACTGGGCTGGAAAACGGACCAAATGTATTCAAGATCTTAATATCCTAGTCGCGAAACTCAAAGTTGGGGCCATTGTTAGGGCAGGCGAGGCGAACTTTGCACTGTTTAGTCGCGCAACAAGGACTATGCAAAGCTTGCTGAACTTACTAGCCGGAGGTACTTCTATGATAGCCCAGCAGACACACACACCAGATTCTAATATTTGGAATTTGACCGGCGATCTTAACTTATTTGCTAATTTCGAGCCGTGGGACTTTGAGTTTGACTTTTGGGCTAGCTTTGCAGACCACCCCGGATTAAATGTTTATGAAAGTTAGGATTTAGGGTATATTAATAATAAAAGTTGCAAGTAGGAGATTCATCCTCCGATCTGAGTTCGAAGGTTGTTCTTGCGGACTCAGCCGAGGCAACACTTTGCGAGCTAGGTTAATTGTCCGATCACTCCGCTTAGTTGGAGTGGTGTTGATAAATCGGTGGAGGCCTCTAACACATGTACCTCTTCCATAAAATCGGGATAATATAGTCCAGTAGTACGTATCTTCTATAATTTTGAGAAATGATATATCGAAACCCTCACAGTTCTCTATCTCAGTGGTGTCTTTGTTGCTTCCACGAAATGAAAGCCGCCCCTGCATAGGCCAAAGCTCCTATCATTAAGGAGCCTCCTCCGTACGCGATGGTGTTTCGCCAATTACTACCGTCTCCACTGCCCAAGAGAGCCCCAGCTATCGGCGTCCCAATCAGAACAGCCAACCCCATCACGAAAAAGATCATTCCCATGCGTGTACCGATCTTGTCGGGTTGAGGCGATAAAGCCACAATCAGGCAAGGTGTGACGCTTACCACCCCTCCAGAAAAAAGTCCATACGCCAGAGCAAACACTATCAAGCCTCCCAAGCCATGCACCCCAAGCCAGATAAACATGATGACGGCACTGATGGTAGTTACTGACAACTGGATGCGCAGCGCACCGAGCCGATCAGCAAGATAGTTTGGTGCCACACGACCAGGAATACTCCCAGCGTTCAGCAACATAAGGAGGTAAGAAGAGAAGTCGACAGATGTAATTTTGTGTTGAATGGCGAATAGCTGGATGTAAAAGAACGCAACATATAGCGTTAAAAAGACGAAGAAGGAGCCGACGATAACGAGAGCAAAGATGGGGTCTTGAACCGCGCTCATGTCAATGAATGATCGTACCTTTACCTTTTGCTTGATACGTGGATGCATGGCGACTGCAGGAATAATTGAGATGGCCAAGAGGATGAGAGCAATCACTCGTGTAGCCCAAGAAAAGCCTATGATTGGTTGAAGCTTGCCAAAGACGACTGGAAAGACGATTCCCACAATGGGAGAGCCGGTAGATGCGATACCAATGACCAGGGCTCGGCGGCGTTGGAAATATTGCGAAAGTATTGCTGTTGAGGGGACGTATACAAGACCACAACCAAGTCCGATGCAAATCCCTTGTGAGAGTAGAATCTGCCAGTACGCCGTCGCAAAAGATGTGACGAATTGGCCAAAGATGATGAGGAAGAGACCAGAAAGCAGGAGGGAGGGCTCGAAAATAGCCGGCATCGTAAAGGGTTCCCGAGACCGGGGCAAGAATCAGCAGTAGAGCTCCTTGAAGCGAACCAATCCATGATATGGCGGATGATGTCGTGTCGGAGAGAAGACCGTTCTCGTAGTATGTTTGATACATGCCAAATGAATTGACAAGACCCCAACTATCGGCAAGTATGATCCAAGAACATAAAACTTGTATCCAAGCTTTGGTACCACCATCGGGGATTGGTTTTGGTGCTGCTTGCATTGTCAAGCTGGGGTTTACTTCTCAAACCGCCTAATCTCTTAAGTGTCCAAAGTGCAAATTGATCCAAGTTAACTATTTCTATTCTTGTGTGCGAGGTCAAGTATGTACTTTTTGGATGGTTATCTACTGCGACGTATCTCGGGCAGGGTTATCGTAGCTTAGGTGGAGCCTCGGAGTAATCGGTGACTCTTTTTGCTGTTTCCGACTACTTCGCCGATTACTCCGGTGGTAGGATACCGGAGAGGCCGCGCCATAGACCCACCTTTGAAAATCGCTCCCGTCGGCGTAAATGATACTGTCCTTACTCCGTACTTATGATCATTACATGCCGGTTGGTCTTACTGTATAAGGGTTAGTTCGTGCGAGTAGAGACAAGGCCGATTAGGGTAGCAGCCAAGACTTGCGTGATATTATTTAAGAAGAGGACGGACATCGTTCAACTCAACCGCAGTCTTTCAATTTTCAACAAAGCCCAAGTCGGATCCTGGCCAACTGTCATCAGTCTTCAAACTATCTACTATGGCGCCTGAAAAGCTCTTTTACCGTGAGTGGTTGGCGCGCACGAAGTAAATAATGCGGCGGGATTTAGTCCAACCTGTGTATAGTAGGCTAAAAGAGGAACCTTATGGCTTCTATATATAATTTCCTTAAACTCATGGGATTCTAGACTTTTGCTTGACAAGCATTAGATCATAGTCGCTCTGTAGTCTAGCTGGTGCTTGATTTTGTAACTCCTCCCTTCTCGAATCCACCACCCTTTCGATACGGCCTTTCCGCCTTTGCCAACTGTCCTCAGTCTCCCAAATGCTCATGTCCTGCTCTTCATTTAGGTTGCTGAGGTAATAGTATAGCGTACTTATGCCTGCAAACCCAATAAAAATGACGCTGGTATAATTCATGTTGCTTGTGGTGACAGGTAACTGTGCAGGGAAAGAGAACAGAGCAAACGCGACCATCCAGCAGCCAGAAACTACATTGAGGAGATAGCCTCATAATCCAAGTGAGAAAGTAGAATGTCTGAAAAGTTGTCGACCTCGCTAAAGTGAAATAAAGATCGGTGAAACGAAGGAGGCGAACAGGCATATGCATGTTGGTCCGGTAAAGGCTTTGGAAGCGGTTGTGGACCCAAAGTTGATTAAACCCATTGCACAAACAACAACCGTTCTGAGAAACAATGAAGCAATAGGAACCTTTAGTTCAATGTGAAATTCCATCTAATGTATTAAACCGGAAATGGCGCCATTGCAAGAAAAGGCATGCGTGCATCGCGATGACGCTGTTAACGCAGCAATGCCTGCAAATAGCATGACTCCAATAATTTATGTTGGTAGACAAAAGCTAAACATGCTTAGAACTTGTATCCTCGATTTCAACACAATATACGCTGAGACTAACAGCGACATGTTAAAAGAGGCCTTCGCCTAGGTACTTGGATTGCTAGCGAAGAGTACAGATATGGATACAAGGACCTTCGGGCCGTACCCTTATTAAAATCTCACTGTGCCTTCGTGATGCAACACACAATGGTATTAACAATTTTATCAACTGAGGATTTTCAATATTATAAATACTTTAATAAAAAACCTAGTTCCTTTTAGCCTCTCTTTCAGTTGGGCAGTAATAGAGTGCCCTCCATTACTGGCGTCGCCTGACCTGCGAGAAAGATATGTGCTACACCAGTACCCTGGTCATTCAAGATAACATCAACCTTAATGCTGCTGTCCCTTCCAATTTCCTTCCCTTGCTCAATGAGAAACCTGAACTTTGCCCCAGATCCACCTTGCTGCAGTGCAAGATAAACACTTAACGCGCATGAACCACTGCCACATGCTGGATCTTCGAGGTTGATCGCAATCATCCGAACTCGCAATCTTTGCACTATGATATCGTCCTCTTTGTACGGACTCGACTTGATATAGTACATGGTCCCGGTAAATGAAGGAGACCAGCCGTCATCCAGTTTGGTAGTCTGGCTGGGTCCAGGTTTCAAACACATGAATATCTCGGGGTGGCTGGAAAGGTCGGCCAGTGTGTAGGTGACACCTTTGACGATGGATATCGCTGGGAAGCTAGGCTGCATTGTCGATAAATGACTTTTCAAGCCCGCTTGCGTCTCAAGAAGCTGCTGTAGAGTGGTCGGGTGGTGATGGATACGGATGTTGTGAGGCACCTCTGCCGTCACAAACCCTGTTGTCGGGTCATAATTCAGCTCAACGGGCCCGGCATTGGTCAGAATATGCGTAGTGAGAGATGCCTTCTTATCCTTGAGGCTTGGCAGAAGACGTCCAAATATAGCATGGCCGGTACCGATGACAGGATGCCCAGCAAAGTCCATTTCATTCTGCGGAGTATAGATCTTGACGACAATCTCCCCATCGTTATTTTGATGAAGAAGGACTGTCTCGGAGAAGTTGAATTCCTGCGCAATCATATGCATCTGCACTGGCGAGAGAGGTGTGTCGCCAAATTCGACAATGGCCACCTGATTACCCTTGAATCTGTATAGTACTTGTTAGGATCGTTGTCAAGTGGCTGCTATGGCAAGTGGCTGTGGCTGACCTGGCATTTGTAAACACATCAAGGGTTCCTGTTATGTGACTTTTAATACAAGGTTTAAGTAGGCATCATCTATCACTTAAATATAGTGCAATTGTCATTTGAGGTTAGAGGAGATAGACCTAGGTGAACCCAGATTTACCTAGCGATTTGCTGTACAAAGTCACCACCTCTAGCCAGTATTGGATAGCCGTGCTATAAAACTGAAACTGAGGGAAGTTTCAGTTTTATAAAATCAGGCATTATAATAGTTTCATTTCATACAAAATAGTATAAAATAACAAGTGTAGCTATCTGGCACTGGGTGAAATGAAGGAGCTTCAGTGGCTTGGTCTTAGACAAACTAGTTATAAGAATGCTATGCTTCCCCATGGGCACAATTGAAGAGGGTTTTGCCGTCGCCGATATGAAAGTACTTGAAGAAGTAGTCCTTTTTATAATAAAGGATAGAGAAAACATTACAGCGTGTATTATTAAGCTCTAAGTTATGCTAAGGACCATAAGAGAATTCATTATATACAGGGCTTTCCTGAAAGCTGTTTGTGAATTTATTTTATTTTATTTTATCTTTAAATACTTAGGGCTATTTATATCTTTTTTCTCGCTATGCAAGTCTCATTAAGTAGACAACGATATTGGGATAATAATGTTATAAGCGTGGATTTCCTATGAACTAGGTATGGAGTTAGATAACTGGCCTAAGTAATTCTAGATTTCACTATAACTGAAATCTTAATAAGTCTGCTTATATAAGTAAATTCGGTATAGTAATATAGTCCGTTTCTTAACTACTTAGTTAGTATTACACCTGTATTCTAAATGTAAAGCCTTCTTAGTCTATATCTTATTACTAGCTATTATGTTTTTATATAGGTTATAGTTCTCCTAGGCTATAAAGCCGTTTTATATTACAAGGTTAGCCTTAAAACGTCCTAGGTATAGCTTAAAGTTATAATCTTCTTCTGATAGCCTCCCTTAGCTAATTCCTTAACTAATATAGTAGTGATTAACCTAAAGAGTGTTAGTTAAGCTATTGGGGTTTCTAGCTTATATTGTATTTCGCAATTAGCCTTCTTAACATGAACATTTTCTTCAGCTATCCCATCCCGGATACTAACGATAGACTGGGCCTTCTACTCCTCGGTATTAATAGGTAATAGAGAATATATTACCTCCTTCGGTTTCTCTTCCTCTATAATTAATCTCTTCATTCAATCGGTTCTATCTATTCCTAGTTGTCTGTAGACTTGTATAGGCATATTATAGGCTATTTACTTGATATATATCCATTTCCTATACTCCGAGCTTATACATCCTATAAGGTCTTATTAGGGTTAGCAGGAGGTTAGTATGATAACCGAGCTGGTTTGTAATATTATAAATATCGATTGAGTATGGAGAAGATAGTCCGAAACTGATATTCACCAGAATGGCAGGTTGGTAATCTTCGTCAACCTATCATGCACACACTGCTAGCACACCATAGCGGTGCGGCAACGTCCAGAGATTTGATAACCAGCTAGTAGCTTATGGCCCAGGGCGCCTTAATGGGCGGCGAAAACAATAACTTCAGCGTACGTCAAGGTCATGGTAGAGGGAAGTCTCGTCAACAGACGTGATATTCATAGGTGATTCTGTCGTGATATTGTAACGAGTAGCTACCTAACTTAAGAGGATACCCAACCGGAGATGGAAGCACTTTACTTGGTCCACCTTACGTGTTGCCCCAATTTATCAATCCCCGTCGTTCTAGTCATGACAAACAACCTCCCCTTCCAAGTCAAGGACCAGAGTATGTTACACAATGACTCGTATGTGCACGACGCCTAGGTCACGGCCGAATCAGGGAAGCGGTTTGACATCATCGACCTTGGCAGCAACCGCACCTTTAATTCGTGCCCAGAAAATGCATCTGAAGACTTTGAAGTGGCTATCACCTCATCGTATGACGCTTCCAAGGAAGTTCGCCTCCTAAACCCACGCAAATGCGCCGAGCTGCTTCTGGACTGGCTTCGCCTGATTGAGCAGGCCTAGGGTGACCGCGCACAGATTTTGACTTATGAGACGGGCAAGCCCCTATCCGAGTCCTATAGAGAGCTCAATTACTCTTTGGGGTTTACTTAGTGGTTCGCTGGCGAAGCTGAAAAGGGTTTAAGTGTTCCAGCAACCAATCGGCGTTGCAGTAACCCCTATTCCCTGCAATTTCCCTGTTGCAATGGTGCTTCGGAATGCTGGTGCTGCGTTAGTTGCGGGATGCACTATGCTAGGCAAGCCTTTTTTATGGACGCCGTTGACTTGTTTCGCGTTGGCCCACTTGGCTAGTCGAGCAGGCTTTCCTCCAAGTGTGCTCAACGTGCTCACAACGTCACTTGAGAATGCTCCGTCTTTATCCTAGTCGTTAATCACTCGAAGCTTGACCAAGAAAGTTACGTCACGGGGTCCACACGTGTCGGCAAGATTATTGCAGGACTTTCTTGCTTGGGGATAACTACACTTTCATCGTTTTCGACGTTCAAAGTCTTGACCATGTCGTTACCCAGTGTATGGCTCTCAAATGGAGACACGCAGGTCAGTCTTGCATCACAGCTAACCGAGTCTATGTCTAAAAGGGTATTTACGACGATGTTTTTCACGCCGTCGTGGACAAAACCAAACAGTCAGTTGTTGGGCATGGTATTGATGCCGTTACATCTATGGAACCTGTCACTACGTCATGCGCCCTGAAGAAGGTCACGGCACAGGTGGAGGATGCGGTAGCAAAGGGCGCCAAAATTGCTCTTGGCGAGGGTAACGTCTTCCAAAGCGCGACTTACTCCGAGGGCAGTGGCGACGGCAGAGGCGTGGGTGGTTACTTTATGGCGCCTACGATGCTCATCGATATGAACCATGATCCTCAATCAAGAAGAGGCATTCGCTCCAGTCTGTGGCATTTTTAAGTTCGAGAAGGAGGGGGAGGTAACTGAATAGGCCAACGATACAAGTATAGGGCTTGGTAAGTACGCCCAAGTTCGACTATTATTAAACTAAGGCACACAATACTAACAGTTACAGCGTCATATATTTCACCAAGAATGTGGACCGGCTCTGGAAAGTGTGAGACTCTCGAGGCGGGTACGATCGGGCTGAATACAGGCAATGCATCTGCCGCTGAAAGCCCCTTTAGGGGCATCAAAGATTCCAGGTACAATAAGGAAAGCAGGAAAGACATAGCTGTTCGAGAGTACTTAATTGAGAAGACCTGAACATTGACTTTATCCTACTAGGAAGGATTACTATAAAATACGCTATATATATATGTACTGGGATGAAACCTCCTGTTCAACTCAAGGCCTGCATGGGATATAGGAGGCATAGTGGGTATGGAAGTGTAGTAACCGGTTTGAATTTTGAAAACTAGTGAAGTGATACAACTAAAAGGATAACCTTCGAAAAAAAGAGAATCAGTAATATGAGCGACTTCGCACTAATATTAAGGCTAGTACGACAGACTTTTAAAACCAGAATTCGTGTTATGGCTATAAGTCAGATCTTCAGTCTGTAAAAGAATGATTATTTAATAAACAAAAGAAGGAGAGAGAGAAAAAGAGGCAGGGAAGAAAGAAGAAAATCGCAACTATAGTAATAATCCAAAATTTACAATTTAGATTTGTTAAAAGCACCATGTCTCCCTTCACCAGCACTGAACCTCAAAGCTCCATCAATACTCTCAGACTTGATAACCTTGATGCCGTTGTTAAACTCCTGGCTTAGTGCATCCTCAAAAGAATTCGAGTCCCATGCCGCGTAGTAGCAACTATATCGATCAGCATTCAGGCACCCTTGAGGATACTTGATGAGATCCTTGGCAATAGACATTGCTTCGTCCAACGCTTTGCCCCTGGGAACGACGCGGTTGGCGAGACCCATGGAAAGTGCCTCTTGTGCGGTAACCGGGCGGCCAGTAAGCACAATATCCAACGCCCTCCCCAGGCCAACGATAGATGGAAGACGAATTGACCCAGCATCAATCATAGGAACGCCAAATCGTCTCGAGAAAAGGCCAAACACAGACCCCTCTTCGGCGACTCGAATGTCTCCGAGCAGACTTAGCTCAAGGCCACCAGCCACGGCATAGCCCGAGACTGCGCAAATTACAGGCTTCTTGATCATCAGCCGCGTTGGGCCGCAGGGGCCAAGGTTTCGGCCGCTGACGCGTTCCGCGATATTGGGCCCGCTGTATTGCGAACTACGGTCAGCGAGCTTTGCAAATTCTTGCAAGTCGAAGCCGGCGCAAAATGTTCCGCCGTTGCCACTGAATACGCAGACTTTCTGAGTGGAATCATTCTCAAAGGCCAGAAACGCTAGCCAGAGCTTCTGTGCGGTAGGTCCATCGACGGCATTACGTCTGTGGGGCCGGTTGAGGGTGATGGTTGTAATACCCTCAGGTGTTGTTGTGACGAGCACTTGTTCTGTCTCTTTGGTTGATGGCGTCATGTCTGTTGCGAATAATGTGTTCAAGCGATAAGACTCGATGAAGGTTGATTTAGTGGGATAGGCTTGGTCAAAGCTGCAGTTGTCTTGTTTCTTCTCAGAAAGTGGCTGTTTTATCGTTTAACATGGCTCTCTCACTTGCCAGCGCAGGTAGCGGAACAATTCCTTCAATAGCCGGTCTTGCCTCGGCAAAAGCGGCGCGGCAAACTCAGAAGTTAAGTGAGGCTCCTTCGCTCTATTAGGTATATGTTTAGCATTTTAGCCTATTTACGAGTTGATTTGGTGACTTAGCGCAGGGTTAGGAACGTTATAGGGGGAAGGGCATAGCATTTCAAACCGTTTACTTTTATTAGTAGCTGTATAATAATAATGAGTTGATCACTTTATTCCTACAGAAGGCTCTTACTACCTAATAAAACTTATTATAACGTACTTGATATAATAGTACAGAGATGTATTACTATTAGGGCTATATCAGTGACATATATAAACTTCCTTTAATAAAAACTAAGGATTGATATAGGTATTAATTTTAAATACTCAGTTATTGTTCTTTTTTCTTGCCTAACTATCTAATTAACTCTGTTCTATTATTTTATAATAATAGCTTTAAGTTAAATCCTACTTTAAGCTTCCAGCCTGTTTAGTTTAGGTTAATTAAATTATAGTCTCGTACCCAATAATAGTTTAATAAAGAGACAACAAGCTTATACTTTATTTAAACTTTTATAAAACCGAGACTACTATCACAGCAGGCACTCATAGTACAACTTAATTAGATTAGAATGGAAATCTAAAACATTATAACTATACCCTTTCCAAAGAGAAAACTCAAGATGCTCCGATAGGAACCTAAGGATTGCGATATGAAGTCTGACAAATCGGTGCGCTGAAGGGGTCGGGCTGTGACGGGGCCATCGGCGTAAAGTGCTAGTGGGGCCGTAAATCGGACAAATCGGACAAACTTTTAGCACGGTTATCGAAAACTTTTTAATAGGCCGAAACCTTCTCTCGGCTATCTCCTTTGCCATAACTTTCTATCAGTATTAACTGCAGGCCCTCACTCAATGGGTGTAAGACTTGCCAATACCGTGTGCTTTGGTTATTTCAAGTCTCAAATAGAAGTAACCATTGTAGGAGAAGAGCCGCCGAAGTTTGTTCATATTAAGTAGGCTGCAGGCTGTTCACAGCTGGCCGAGTACCGGGAATTAGAGAGTGTAACTAACCAAGTGGGAAGGAGCAGCGGGTCATTTGCTATCTCTTAAGTGCCTGGGATGATGTAGAATTTACCAAAGCTTTCGACATGCTAGCAGAAAGCTTTGTACTTAGCTAATATACTTGACTGTTTGACACTTAGCAAGCTATATCAAGTGGTTTTCGAACCTCGATTATTTTCCATCGCCATTCAAACCTAACACCTTCTCTACTGCAATCATGTCATATTCTCCAAATCCACGGTCAATAGCTTGTTTATATAGTGATCCGGTTAGATGGATCAGAGGTGTCTGAGCGTCTAGGGCATTAGAAGCCGAGTCGATAAGCTCAGTGATGTTATAGCAGTCCTTGATGGCTGCTTGTGCGGACCAATCTTGATTGATCATCTTGGCGACTTTGATTTTGGAGTAAGCCGATGCCATAGGACCAGCGTCGAGAACCTGACCAAAGGCCTCAATGTCAAGGTTTTGGGCTCTGGCAAGGGCCATTGACTCAGCCAATCCAGCTGTCATAGTGATAAGGTAAAGATTGACGGCATATTTGGTCTTGAGACCCATACCAATCTCTCCACAATAAATCGCCTTCTTGGTGATCGGCTCCACTATAGGCATAATTTTCTCAGCAACACTGCGGTCACCGGCAATCATTCCAATGAGTTGACCTTGCTCTGCCGGCACCTTGCTACCACTGACCGGCATTTCAACGAATTGCCCACCAGCCTGGCCAACCTGGTCGGCTAGGTATTTGCTAAAGTCGACCGATACCGAGCTGGTATTGACGAGGGTTTTGCCACGGAGCGCCTCCTTGAATTTAGAATCCAGCACAGACTTGAAGGCCGTCTCGTTGAAGAGCATTGCAAAAATAACATCTGTATCTTGCACAAGCTGCCACGGTGTGTCGGCTACTTTTGCCCCAGCTTGACAAAGAACCGTGTACTTGGAAGGAGTTCGATTCCATACTGTAAGCGAGTACCTTCGGGCCATGTTCAGTGCCATGGGCGTTCCCATGACACCGAGACCCATGAATCCTATTTTCATGATGGCACTCAATGTATGTGTTTAGCTGGAGCTTGACTGGCTGGTTCAGGAATGTTCGAGTTGTATGTTACCAGGAGATTCTGATGAAGGGATTGCGTTTTGAGGGATGGACCTGGTATCAGAAACAACAATGATGACGGCTGTGATAAAGTGGCACGGTTGGGCTCAAGTACTTGCAACGAGAGAGAAAAGGTTTTCCGCAAGGTGCCTCTCCGACATTCCGGCCACAGGCCCGCCTGATGCCCCACATCAGTCCGAGCCACTATGTCAAGTTGTCGCGCCGAGCTCCTGTGCCAAGCTAGTACGCCATGCCGTGTTTAACCGGCACGGACATGGAGGCGTTTGACACGGTACTAGTAGCCGCGCTCATCAGGCATCAGGCACAATTAATCACCACCAGCGGCTTGTATGACATATATCGGCGCCCTTGAATTTGATGTCCAGCAATCGCTTTATTGTCTTGACTCTGTAGATAATGAACCAGCATGACCTGATACTTCTGAGTCCTCTAAGAGTCTACCAGCATCTTCTTGAAACTCAGTGTCAGCAGCACCCGAAAGCTCTATATCCTCATTGACAGCAAGTGCATTGTTAAAGATGGCGGTGATGTATTCATCAAGCCCTAGAGGGTAATATTGAACGTGGTGATTCTCTTTATTCTGTGATAATTCTGATTTAGATATTTTAAGGCGCGGCTTAGGCACTGCTCTGAGAACTGCGTTGGTATTTTACAAATTATGCCCCTATAGGATGCCAACCCGCGTATCTAGCTACCACTTATGGGATAAACCTACCGCTCGATCCTTTACACTACCGTCTACAAGTTTAGGATCGGTGCCTGGGATGAACCCTAGATTGCCCGAGCAGAATACAAGACCATTGTATTTGAAAGCTTGCGAGAATTGGGGAATTGGGGCAGGAGCCTCAGTAATTGATACTTCTTCCAGCTTTGGAACTATTGCGGGTGAATCGAGAAAAAGCGAGGTTTATGTGAGAAAAGAACGGGTTTAATGTAATGTTAAATTGCTGTTCATCTAAATTCTAGTTGATTGAGAATGCGATATACGATAATGAAGTGGGGACCCAATAGTTGAATGGGCCCTCTAACCTCATTCAGCATTTGATAAGCAGCGGTGGAAATCGAAAGTTAAATACTCCGTATTTTAACTTCGGATTGTGGAACCCATATCCACTGATTTACGACTACGTACAGTACTCAAGTGTATAATGACGTGAATACACACATCGTGCAGCCTGCCAAGATAACCCCCCGCGCGCCAAGATGTTCTGCCCCAAATCATCAGTGCGTGCGATATTGATGTAAAACATTGCTATAGGCTCGGTTCTAGTCATGTCCAGACTTTTGCTTGCGTTTCGAGCCGGTCCAGTAATATGAATTCACTGGGTCGCCAACTTTGTGGTAGACTAGCAAAAGACACGAATGAGCAACAATACTCAGGGTAGGAACTCGGATGAATAGGTCGCGAGATTCTAGGGTGATAGACAGGCTTAGGGTATCGCAAGAATATATAAACCCTGAGGATTTGAAGTATGATTTAATACCATCTTTCCGGGCTTCAACAGAGCACCATGATGACCTCTCTCATGCATCATCCATTTTTTACCCTTTTGGGACTTCTTTTTCTCCTTTGTAACACAGTTACTTTGGCAAACGCCCAGTCTCCAGCGATTTATTACGACAACCCACTCATTCACCAACGTGCGGATCCTCATATTCTCAAACACACCGACGGATGGTACTATTTCACTGCATCGGTCCCGGAGTATGACCGCATCATATTGCGTCGGTCCGAGACTATTCAGGGGCTTGCGGATGCTCGTGAGGTCACAATCTGGAATAGGGAATCTTCCAAGGCAGGGATTGGCTATGTCTGGGCACCAGAGATTCACCATATCGATGGCAAGTGGTATATCTACTTCGCTCTGGGCCGTAAATCCGATTTCGACATTCGAATGTTCGTCCTAGAGGGTGCCGGAGACGATGCCCTCACGGCCTTGTGGGTTGAGAAATCCTGGATCGAGACTGACTGGGATACCTTTTCCCTTGACGCAACTACCTTTGAGGTCAACAATATTCGCTACCTGAGCTGGGCCCAGGCAGAACCAGATTTGGAGGGTACTAGCCTTATGTTGGCGCCTATGGAGAATCCCTGGACGCTCAAGCTTCCGGCTGTTGTTATCTCGCGTCCTGAACTTGCCTGGGAACGTGTTGGTCATAATGTGAACGAGGGACCCTACGCTTTGATTCGGAACAACAAGGTCTGGTTGACATTTTCAGCAAGCGCTACCGACCACAACTATGTCATGGGTCTTCTCTCGGCCGATGTTGATGCTGAACTGATGAACCCTGACGTATGGAGCAAGACTGAAGAACCTGTCTTCATGAGCAATACCAATACGAGCCAATACGGGCCGGGCCATAATTGTTTCACGACTTCTGAAGATGGATTGAGTGACATTATGATATATCATTCTCGGCAGTATCGCAACATCAGTGGAGAGCCTCTTAACAATCCGGATCGTCATGCACGTGTGCAGAAGCTGTACTGGAATCCCGATGGAACCCCGGCATTTGGGATTCCGGTGGTTGATGGGGAAACCCCTATAAGATTGCGCTCGACGTCAAAGCGTCATGCCCTTGTAGAGCATAATGGTTCAGGGATTGTGGGTTTACAGCATCACGAGGGAAGTCTTACTAGGACCCAATTTCGGATAATTTCACCCGGACTTGCAGGTCGCAATACCATCAGCTTAGAATTGGCTGATACTCCCGGTTTTGTTGTCGCGATTGATGAGTCAAAGCTCAGTGTTAGTGTGGTTGCAAATGGTACTGATAATAAGACTTTTGCCAGTTTCATAAAGCATCGAGGATTGTCAGATGGAAAAGGTGCGTCTTTTGAGATGGCAGGGAAGAGGGGTCATTATGTCCAAACTGGTAACAACAACACCTTAGTCGTATCTCAAGTCCGAGGTAAAAGACAGAAGCGGCAGGCTACATTTCACTTAGAGTAGGAATTCCTAACCTCAGCTTTACAATACAAGCACGCACGATATGACTATGAATTGATGTGGTGTTGGTAAAGGACGAACGAGTCTATGTCTGTTTATTATAAGACTTCTAACAGCGAAAATACACAAAACGGCGTCTGGGTAACATAACCGATACGGATTCGCCACTCGACTCACTTTATTGTAGGTATTTCGGATAAAGCATCATAGGGATACGGCTCTTGACAACCTTGATGACTTGTATCAATGGGGATCTCATGGTTGAAAACAAAACTTCATGTATAGATGTAGTATTGGGTATCAGACGAAGGAAGCAAATTATTACTTGAATAACTAGGCTATCTGCCCATCCCAAAATCATTACAAGATGGCTTCAGCCTGCATCTCGACATACATGCCTCGCATGCTTAGATTAGATACGCCACCGCAAATCCACGTGGTAGGATATCCAGGGTATTCCCTTTTCCATACATACATCGTGACAGCCTTATAGCACATGTCGATGAGAAACCTCAAGATTTTATAAGCGACTGTCAATCCTCTCTCTACCTCGGCAGCTTTGACTTCAAGGTCGGACAGCAGCGCCGGCACTCGATCTTCCCTGTCAGAGTTATCTTATGTAGGAGGCTTAGAACAGACGAATAGCCATGCAGCCTCGAATTTCTTCACCTAATGGTTCCGCTTCTTATACTTTGGTGCGACACTAAGCTACCTGGTAGCGACTGAGAGACAAGCAAGGGTTTTCTCACGCGATGGAGGTTTCCTGTTCTCCAAGTGAGATGCAAAAGTCTCGCCCAACCGTCTCATGCCGGCAAACACAACCATTACGTGCACACTCTCCATGAACGTCTCGTACGCTATACCCCAGGGAATTGGCATTTACCGAGGCCGTCAAAAGATGTTCCCTGACCGGCACTTTAGCCTTGGGGTTACGGGATCTTTCATCAACGCCTTCTCCGTCATCTGGGTTTCTGTGTTTGCGGTTTTCTTTTGTTTTCGGGTCTTATATCCTACAACAGCTCAGAATATGAGCTATGTGAGGGTTTTTATCGCTGGAGTTATCGTGGTTATCTTGAGCGGTTGGTTTGGCGGAAGAAGGCGGACATTCAAGGGACCGGTTCTCTACTTCCAGCGTCAATTATCGGTAACAATTTGGCTAACATATATCGACAGCATGTTACTTTTCATAACCTAGACACTGTCGTAATAGAAGGGTCTTCAGTGTAACTGAATGGCTCCTCAACGATCGATTCAAGACGGCAGTTGATTAATTGATACTGGTTATGGAAGAATTGAAGGGTCATGTAGCCATGGCTTGGAAGAAGAACATGCGCGCTGAAACATGTCGATGTCGCGTAACGAGCGGGCAAAAGGCCGAGTGTCTCATGGATTGAGTCACAGCCGGCCACCTGCTGTAAGAGACCGATTTTATGGGTGCACTGTGACTCCATGAATATGATTGGATGTCTCGAGGTGTAAGAAACATGGGGTTGGTTTGTTCGAGTGAATGGAATTGTCCCTAGAGATTTGAGGCTGATAACGAGGTTGGCATCGTTTGGGTTGACCTGATCGGCCAAAGCTACGACCCCGGCATCCTTAAGAGACACTTAAAGTCCATGTAAAGGGCCCAAGGTGTTTCCTATGAGCTGGATATGCTCGTCAGCTGCCTTCGCATCTTGGACAACCTCTGGGTGTAGCTTGGTGAGGCAGTTGGTCTATGCATGTTAGTGATGATCAAGGTTTGCCGGTGATTGTCTATCTCGTTCCTTACCAGCTGCTGCGCAACGGACGCGCGTTTTCGAAAACCGTGGAGCACCGATATAGCTGTAAACTTCTGGGCAGCCAAGCCTCGGAGCAAAGCCGTAGCATCGTAGTTGTCGGTAGGCTCCAAAACGACACCGTATCTGATGTATCTTTCATGTTATCAGCTTATCCCCTCAATCATTTCTTTTCGCCTCTTCACGTGAAGCACTTCGAGCCGTCCTCGAGGCTGATAGCGAGTGTAGCAACCAGCTCCCGCCGCATACATACGCATTAGATCAACCGTGCTAAAGCAGTAATAAAATTTCGTCGTCCCTACTAGTTCTACTAGGTACGTCTTGACCTTTACTGAGGTAGCTTATCAATATAAGAATAAAGTCCATGGCGTGGTTAAGTCTTGGGTTTTACTTTTTAACATACTTAAAGCGTGCTTGGGTAAGACATACTTTCTTTGCTATGAGGAATCTAAGAAATATATCTCCTGAGTTTTATAATATAATATACATCGTTCTAGTTAAGAGTTCCCAGACAGATTTAATAATACAATATTTCCACTAACAAAGTTTTTACTTGTCAATATCTGGATTTAGTGAAAGATATACTGTATAAAAACAACTTTTATAAGCTATGGAGTAGTATTTTTAGAATACTTATCAAATAGGTCTCAGCTTCATTAAAGGACATCTAGTCTGTCTTTTAAGATATTAAATTACCTCTAATAGTAGAAACGGAGGCGAATAGTAAGTGGTTGAAAACTTTATGGGTTTACTATCTACCGGTATTCCTATCTAAAGTACCCACAAGTTCCCATTCTCACCAATACATCAATCTCTAGCGCTTTATCAATTAAGCTCTGACTTTCTGTGGTTCTGACTAATATAGCCTTAACACTTCTGAAGGTTCACGAGACTTTACTGCATAGTAGTAGTAAATCGTCATTACCACCTAAAAGCTCATAAGCCTACCACGCTCTAAGCGATCATCCAATTGGTTCCAGGTTTCAACTTAAAACCTGATTAGTATCAGAATAGTCGACCAGTCGAAACCCCTTGGCCATCTTGCCTCCTGTCAAAAGTGTCTTGACTTCGCTTGGATGGACCCAGTTCATAATCAACATGACCGCCAACATCGGGACAGCGTCAAAGAGGTAGATAAAGATCTCATGGCTGATTATGAAGCCATCGAACCCTTGTATGAACTCTACGACGCGCACGAGGGACCGAATAAAGATGAGAACGCTAGTGACGTATAGAGCGATAAGATGCCGGGCATATGGTGGGTTGTCGGTGAGAACCTTCTGCGTCGGGACGAGGCGTAGACGCTTGTGAAATAAGGCTGATGTGATGACGAAACAGCCAAAGAAGACGATCTGCACAAATAGACCGGCCACAATGAGAGTTTCGCCGGTGTCTCGAGTGTCAGCTCCGTCGGAGCTCATCATGCCGCCACCGCCGCCCTGCATGAAAAAAGAGATCACATCACCCGTCACGAAGATAAATGTGAGCCACCGTCTTCGGATAAAGAGATATTGGTCTCCATCAACGAGGGCCACTATCCGCCCAAGCTCCATATATATCGAGGCAGCGAACAAGGCAGGTGCGACAAGGAGAAAGATGCTCTGGATGATATAGGCACCCAGGGTATCAGGCTTTGCTCTTCCTATATAACCGACGATTTCAACTAGAAATAGCACGTTCGTGTTAGTACCAAACAATGCGGCAGTGAACGGGTGTCAAAACTTACATATTCCACCGCAACAAAAAGGAATAAAGAACCACGTGCGTGTCTGAACCATCTGGAAAAGATGAAGACCAGTAGTTATAGTAAACAGAATGATGAAGATAGCCGCGGCTGCGACCGAAGGGTCGTAGTGGTAAAGATGGAAAGCCATTGTGGCCGTGTGTTGCTGGGAGCAGTATAGATTTGCTTAGTAGGGACAATCTAGGAAACAGCCGTATGTGGTTGAGATACTTTGATAGAATATGAATAGAACGGATTACTGTCATGATTTTATTCTTCGCCTCCCGGAAGCTTCGGAGCGGATTTGTCTTAAATTCGACGGGAATGTCAAACCCGCTTCAAGGAATTCAAGACAATCAAGACATTCAACGTCTACTACGCACTAGTAACAGGGAATGTGAGGAGGATTTGTTGATTTCCATATACGGTGGGCCTCAAGTCCGCAGAGGGGTTCGCACATTATACCTTATCAGGTTTAGATTACGAGTTTGAGAGTGGGTCCCTTGAGATCCTAAGGTTGAGCAACGTTCGCTACAGGGAGTTTTCAGGCCTCCAAGAGTGGGATCTTTACAGAATTAGAGTTAGTCAAAACTTAAAATTAGCATCCACATTCTGGCTTTAATAATACTCCTGACTTCACCGTTATTCTTGTTCGAGACTCGCATACCTCGTATGCCCACATTTGTCCATCAAGAATGATTGGCAATTGACGATCAAATCGACCCAATCACTTAAGAATATCATAAGCTCCCTCAACCATGCCCCTGAGAGTTGCGCATGAAAAGTCGCGTCACGGTTGCACTCGCTGTAAGCAGCGCCGAGTCAAGGTAAGTGATGCATGGCCCCCCCTCCTGTTGGTTTCGGAGAATTTCCGGCTAAGTGAATTCGGCAGTGCAATGAGCTCGCTCCTTGTCAGAACTGCGTTCGGAGACACGAAGACTGCAGTCTCGTTCAAGACGGATATATTCGACAGCCACCCAGAGCACAAGTGAGTCGACTCGACATGAGTCTCAAGATTCTGACTGAAATGCTTCTGTAGCATTTACTAACCAGGTACTTCTGCTTCATCATCGATAGTCTACTTCTCCGAGTTCCGTTAACTCAACCTTCTCCCCCCATCCCACAACTGGGACAAGCCTCTTGGGCCAGCCTAAAGAGGCCATATGGGGCGAAGATTTGTTCTTGATGGCCCACTTCGTCTCATCGACAGCTCGAACAATATCTCCCCGCCCTGAAATCTCACAACTATGGCAGACTGTCATCCCCGAAGAAGCCATTACTTGCCCATTTCTGGTCCATGGCATGCTTGCCTTTTCAGCTATGCACTTGGCTAGCCTACGGCCTTCGCAGCGAGAACATTACGAGCAGTGTTGCCGACGGCACCAGAACGAAGCCATCCCTGAGTATCGACGCGCCATCCAGAACATCAAGGTGGAAATGAGCGGCCAAGTATTCGCAATGGCCTCTCTGCTTATCCTTCTTGGCCTGGCTTCAGTCTCGGATAATGCTCTCTCCAAGGAAAATGGCTCCTCTGAAAACAAACCAACAGTCGCCGATATTGTATCAATATTCACTGCGGTTAAGGGCCTGGACGCTATTCTGAAACACGGAACAATCACACGCCATGACATTATCAATAGCCGCCATAGGGTCGTTTTGACCGGTCACACAATCGTGGATGCCCAAACCTTCGACCTACCAGCTGATATCCAGCTGAGATACCAGGAACTAACGACGGAATGCCTGGACAGTACAGGCGATGAGTCAGCTCAGAAAGCATGTATCGAGGCCATTGACTTACTACGAGGTATTCACCGCGAGCTTCTATTTCTAGTTTCTAGGCCTGGCTATAACGCGGATATTGATCTTGCGCCAGGGTACCTTGTAAAATGGTTCGCATCGGTTAGTCCAGAATTCATCACCATGCTGCGACGGGAGGAGAGCGCAGCGCTTATTATACTGAGCGATTTCTTTTCGCTTCTGGGCTTAATAGAGAACAGATGGTATTTGAAAAATGCTGCATCAAACGCTCTGAGTGCGATTCAACTGGTTATAGATGCTCGAGGACTGCACTGGCTAGAGAGTAATAGAAATAAGAAATAAAGATAATATGGTTAGTTAGCGAAGATTGAATTTTCCACTACCCTATGCTAGTTATAATTAATAATACTTATTAGACTTTACTAATTTTGCTGGATACTATAAAGGGAGGAATCCCTATCCAGAGTAATATATATAGGTTTAAGTCGATTAATACTATTATAATCTCAAGTATTACTTAGAAGTATTAAAACTAGTTAAAAAGAAATAAATTTTTACTTATTACTTTAATTATAAAGTTTGTTCTTCTATGTAGGATTATGTATATTAGTAATAATGTATTTAGAATTACTAATAAAGACTTTTTAGATCTAAAGGGCAATTAATAGTAGTAATATTAATAAAACCTCTAGATCTAAAAATTCCAATCAAGTCACTACCATGTACTACCCCGCGTTTTGGAGGCCATCTTTGGTAACTATCCCGGTGCTACTATGCGGCACTAGTCTGGTACGGGTTTCCTCTCCAGCGGTGGCGGATCTTTGGTTGAGAAGAGGAGGCTCTGATGCCGTTCTACCTGGCATCCCTGTATCAAGATCGCGCCGAAAATTACTCCGCACCGGAAGGGTCAAGCTTCATATTGTTCATCTATAACAGGAATATTCAAAGTAATTCATTTTAGAACAACTAGTTCGTAAAGGATAATAAATCATCTTTCGCTCAAATAATGGACGCTTGTATATACCAATGCTACCTACTTCAGCCCGGGCTTGTTTCTACTTAACTTGAAACTTATTTAAACTTCCATCATTGCCTCGGCACAGCAGTGTCGCATTATCCCCAGAAGAGAAGGTTCGCACATCGATCCAAATGCCTCCTAGTGCTTGCAACATTGCAAGGGTAACTTACCCAACGCTTTTCCTCTCAAAGCAAATGCCGCATCTCGCAACTCCAATAATCGCCACACGTGCTGGGGCTTTGCACATTATATATGATTGCTCGCCCGCCAAGATAGTCTAGGTTCTGAAGTCCTAGACTACTTCAGATTTCACTGATAGCCCTTTCATTCTGAACAGAAGTCATGGTATCCTCAAGTGTCCTCGTTGCCTGCCTGTCTGGCGCTATAGTCGCCACAGGTTCTTCTATTCCCACATCCGGTTCTGCCTACGCCCCAAAGCACGTATCGTGCCCCTCATCACCGCTGGTCAGAGGTGCTACGGGCATTTGCGATGCTGAATCCGACTATGTCACTCGGCGACATCAAAAGGCTTCGGCTGCGTTGAAGACGTGGCTGAGATCCGTCGACAAGGGCTTCAACGAAGTCACCAAAGACTGGTCTGCGAAGAGCTACGCAAAGGGCACGAAAGCGCCCGTAGTTGCTCTCACATCGAGTGGTGGTGGATATAGGGCCATGCTTAGCGGCGCTGGTGTTATCAAGGCATTTGATGGGCGAGAGAAGGTCAAGACCGGCGTCAGTGGACTCTATCAAGCCTTGACCTACGAAGCAGGTCTCTCTGGGGGATCTTGGCTTCTTTCGTCACTTGCAGGCAACAACTACCCGACTATCAGTTCTCTGCAGAAGAAACTGTGGGAAGAAGCACTTCAGAGCAGTCTTCTCGTCACCAGTATCCTGGTCTCGCCACAGAAGGATCCCATCTATGACACAGTCGAAGCAAATGTCATGGCCAAACGAGAGGCTGGCTTTGAACCAACTATTATCGATCCATGGGGCCGACTGCTTGCGTACGGCCTTCTGTACGGGCCCGACGGCGGAGTACGAGACACAATGTCAAACATCGCTCAAACCGCTAGCTTCAAGGATCACCTTGCACCATATCCGATTATCACAGGTCTTGGTCTCGAGACTGGATCGTGCATTCCAGAGAGAAACGCAACTCAGTACGAGTTCCATCCTTATGAGTTTGGCTCATGGGATGCTGGAGTTGAGGCTTTTGCCGTGTCCAAGTACATTGGGACGTCCTTTTCCAACGGCCGCCCTACCAAGAAATGCATCACCAACTACGACCAGCTCAGCTACGTGCTTGGAATATCCTCCAACGTGTTTGCAGCAGCATGCGAACCCATCACGGCCAATAATTCCGCCGACGCTTCACTAGTGCAGAACTTTGCCGCCTTGGTGTCTCAGCCTGGTTCTGAGGTCTCCATACGCCAGAGCTTTGGCCTGATCCCGAATCCCTTCCAGGGCCGTCGCAAGTCGCCCGAGGTTTCTGCTCTCTCAACTCTAGAGCTAGTAGATGGCGGAGTTGGCATCGGCTATCAGGGAAACCCCATTTGGCCCTTCCTATACAGGTCGGATGTGGACGTCATCATTGTCAACGAAAATTCGGCTGACACAAAGGACAATTATCCCAATGGCACGCAAATTGTAAACACCTACAAGGCAGCTATGGCGGCGGGCTTGAAGCGTATGCCGACGATACCATCTTCTGAGACCTTTGTGGCCAAGAAATTGAACCAGAAGCCTGTCTTCTTCGGCTGTAATAAGGCAGACGCCGCCACTATTATCTACATTCCCAACTTCAACTACACTTTTGAGAGTGGTCAGCCGACGGCCAAGATCCAGTATTTCCGCAACGAGACAGTAGGAATGATTGACAACGGCGTTGAGGTAGGTAACTATGGTGGCAAGAAAAACTGGCCACTGTGTCTCGCATGCGGTATTATGAAGAGGACGGATGGGAAGTTGCCTAGAGGGTGTACAGCATGCTTCAAAGAGTACTGTTTCAACTGAGAATATGAGAGAATAAAATCATGGTAACAGTTATCTATTCAGCATTCACGTTTATAGTAGCAAATACTTGGGATAAAATAAAATAGATAGTGTCATGCTATCCTGAGTTCTCTATGACTTGTCTGCTCTTGATAGTAAAGTCTCATACTCTCATAGCGTACTATACTCCAAGATACAACTAGGTTGACGCACTTGTATGACTACTGTTTGACGGATATAATCATTGTCAATCACTCTACTCGATCTACGATCATTTTAGCTCGCATTTGTAAGAATAGCAATTGAAAATATATATAATGAAAAGCGAAATACAACTCGAACAAAGCAATAAAGGTGACGATACAACAACAAATGGAACAACTTAAGATGGACATCAAAGGGGCTAAACTAAACAATGTCAAATGAGCTGCTCCTACCAGTGAACCCAGTAATCTTTCCAGTAATGGGGGCCTTGCTGTCTCCGTAGTAGCTCAATCTGTATGTCCCAGCCTGGATAGCCTTAGCATCCTGCCAGCCGGTTTCCCAGGAGACATAAACCTCACTTGATCCAAGCAGACCGTCAAGGCGTTTCCATTCAAAGACGAGATCCCAATCTTCATCTGTGCGAACTTGGGTCCATTCCGAACCGTCCTTCTTCTCTACCACGACGTATGTAGATTCGAGACGAAGGTTGTTGCGCGGATTCGCTCCCACGAACGTGGCATTGATAGTGTCTCCAATCTTGAACTTTGACCTTGCAACATCCTTTATGATGTCACCAAACTTCGTTCCGACCTTGGGATTATCATAGACCACGCCGGTGACGAGGGAGATTGAGTTCTTGCGGTTATCAGGGGCCGCAGGACCAGTCGGGGGTTTCTTGGCATCTTTCTCGCCGAGCAGATAGCCGAGATAGGTTGATGTCAAATTGATGTAAGCGTCGAGGCTATGTCTTCCATGGACCGTTGATCCACCTTCATAGCGCTGCGCATCATACTCTTCGGGCGTAGTAACGTAGTGCGCATAAGTATTGCCCGGTCCACCCGCTACAACAATAGGTTTGACACCACTGCCAAGCCCACCTCTGCCCTCGATCTCATCACTTACGCTCTTACGCCAACGTCTTGAAGACATGGTTGTAAGCTCAGGCGCAGACACGATGATGAAGAGATTCCCCACACGAAGCATCTGGACGTCGACAATGTTGGGAGCCCAAGCGTACGGTAGTGTGATCTCGCCAGCGTCGATCAAAATCGGCTTTGGTGATTGGCAAGCGACTTGCTCCTTGGTAGGATTGCGCAGAAACTTAGATACCACAGCCCAAAGCGGGCTCGCATCAGGATCCCCAGAGTCTGCCTGCTTGAAGTCGAAATACCCAGGGCCGTCAGTTGTGCCAGCGGCGAATGAGTATCCAAACGCTGCCGAGCATGTCTTGACATTTTTGCCATTGGGCAACTGGAAAGTGTAGTTGGCCATATTATGGAATGAATGGTACCCCAGAACACTGTTCCCAGACACCACGACACCACTGCCAGCTTGCATTTGGTCGTACAACTTGGCTGCCTGGTTGAACACACGTCGACCAATCTCCCAGCAGGATTTAGTCCCTCCATCATTCAAGCCCCAGAAAGGACCTCGACCGTGACAGGTTTCTGTCTTGCCACCACATGTTGAATCCTTGAAATCACATTTCTCTCCAGAGCCGTCTTCACACCAGGCACCCTCAACGTTTGGCGTCGTATCTGCCACAGCAGCCTGGGAGAACCCCGCCACAAAGTCTTCAGAAGCTCCTTTGGTGCCCTGGATGGCAGTTTCAAGTAAATAGGCACTAACACCTTTGTTGTCGCCTGCCACAAGGGTGTTGTTCATGTGGAGACTTGTACCATGGATAGAGTGCCAACTCAAGACTCCTGTGACCTTTTTGTCTTCCTCTCGCTTGAACATGAGCATAGTCAACTCCTTATCAACCTCATCCTCATACTTTGCCCTCTCCGATTCAGGGTTTTTCTGATAAGCATAGAGACTTCTGTTGATAGTGACATCATCTACGCGTATCTTGCCAACGCTGAGACGTCCTTTGGCGAGCTTCTCATGCGCTCGCTTGACCGATAGAACGGCGCCATCAACTACGGCTTGATAAGACTGCTGGTTCAGTCCCAAAGCGGAGATCTGTGGCATGAGATAGTTGTTCCAACCTGCTGGCCCAGCATGAGAGTGCGTCCCAGTAATTCCCACATTGTTGGCGGTGTAAACTGCATACTCGGACCCAAGAGCTGCGAGACCCTCGAGAACACCTCTGCGAATAGCTGTGTCACCAGACTGAGTATCCAAGACCAGGTAAACGAATCGCGATTCAGGTTCATCTGGGTTTCCGATGATAAAAGCTCGCGAGTAAAGTCGTTGACGTAAGCCAGTTCCTTTCTGAGAGAGTTCGGCATATCCCATCAGATTGAGCTCGACTACAGGGCCGGTTATGTCGGCCTTGCCAACACCGAGATCGTATAGATCACCAGAACCCGAATCATCGACTCTCTTGATAAGATCATTGAGGGCATCTTTAGGTAGATGATCGACAGCAAGACATGTTGCAACTTGAAAGAATAATGAAGCAAAGCTCAAGCAGATGAGAAATACATTTGAGAGCTTGCAATATGCGACTGGGAGGATTACAGTCATTATCGAATCTAGGCGCCAGATGTATTGGCCTTGTTAGATAAATCAAGAAAATGCCCAGGGACCAAGGTCATTTATAGATGGAATCTTGACTCTAAGCGAGGTGCGAACAATGTGACGAAAGTCGTCCTTGGCTACTCTAGCAACATTACGGAATACAGCTCCGTGATAACACCCTTCATGATAGGAACGTTTGGTAGATGTGCTGGCCTAGAAGGCCAATAAAATGAATCACGGGCTGCTTCCTGATAGCTACTACGTGGAAAGCCTTTTAGCTGCAGATAATAAACTTCAGTGGGGTTGCAGTCCACTCTTGAATCGAGGCGATGTACCGACGAAAGTAACCAATATATTTGATAACATTGGAAAAAAGCAGGGCACGACTGAATTATTGCCGTATCAAGGACAACCTACAGAGATAGCAGATTCCGGCTATAGTCAAGATAGGAAGCTGGAACGATTCTACAGTGGTGGGCGAGTGCTACGTTGTGTCACGCAGATACTCCCAATAGGCATAGTTCAATACGCCCCTCACCAATAGGCACGCTCATGTACTTTTGCTTCCACTATTACTATACAGCAAACTAAGAATTCGTACACACTTGTGATTAATATCTGATATTCCTGGTATGACCCTGCAATTAAATTCAGGAGCAGATTAGTACTACTAAAGACCAATACTGTTCTAGGATGCAGTAGATAAGATACTTATTATCTCTGCTATTACGATTGCTAACGATCTTTCCGCCCGGGGTTGACTCCAGTGATAAAGTTGGATTTAATCTCGGTGCACTAGTACTTGTCTCTTAAATGATACCAAAAGTTTTAGTAACACAGTCCGGGAAACTATTTTTAACTAGTGGTCTACAATTTTCTAGACTGTTAAGTAATAATGATTAATTTAATAGGAGTAAACACAAAAGAATGTAAGAAGGGTACCTCTATGATTATTTCATGAGGCAGAAAGAATCAAAGTTAGACAATAAAAGAGATTAGGTGAATGGAAACTAAAAGTAGCATAGAGATTGTGTAGTTTTAATATACTATGCTAATTTGTAAGCTTGCGAAGGGCAGTAGAAACCTCTTCAACAGAAGTATAGTCCAAATTCCATAGCCCCCGGATGATGTATTTTGCAGGATTGTCCTCGCTGAGATGCGGGTACTGGCCGCGCATAAGCTTGTCCTGCAACTCATCAATCTGGATCTCGCCGTACGGCACTACCCATTCAGTAATTTCACAGATACCAGTTCCAAGAGCAAATAACCCCTTCTCAAACCTGCTTCTTTCCGGGCTTTCAAAGTCGGTTTCAGGAATCCAGTAGCGGGGCTCGCAAGGAAATATCACATCTGGGTATACACCACGTAGACTGGAACCGGCAAAGTCGCTCAGTTTAACATGGTGGTTATCAAAGAGGAGAATATTTCGCGTTGAGATGTCACCCCAGAGCACGCCGCGGCTGTGAATATACTGCAGGGTCTCCGCAAGGTCAAGCGCCATGCTCAACCGCTGGACCATAGGCAGTTTGTCGCCCTTGAGGATGCGCTCGCGAAGGTTGCCATGGGGAGCCCTCTCAAGTTTTAAGGCCCAGGCTTCCCTTTCACTCTCCGCCGTGGGTTCTGGCTCGTTGCTCTGGGCAGCAAGGAGATATGAAACTCCATATGATTTGAGAATGTGTTCGTGCGAACCCAGAGCATCATAAATGGCACCTTCACGTTTGAACGTCTCACTGGTGTCCTCGGCAAGGGCTGCATGGTCGTACATTTCCCCGTCTAGCCAAAAGCCGGTGGCTTTTATCGCAACATGGGGCTCGGATTTGTCAGCATAAATTATGCTGAGGGCTGTTCGTCCCAATGGCTCAAGTCTTGCATTGATCGCGGGGCCAGCGTCACGATCACTCAATCGCATGGTGGTGGATCGAGGAGGCACTAAAATAAATAGTGATCAATTGTTTGGAGCGACCGCAAATAAAACCTGAACTGGCACATGGATTGAAGTTGAAAAGAAAATTCATAGGAAATTCACTGTTGGCAGTGATTGTGTTAAGACGTGAGGGTTTAACAATAAAGAATTAGAACAATATGTATCAACAATTTGCATGGAGAAACGGTGAGGGGGATGCATTACTAACCGAGATCAGCGCCGTAGGTTGGCTATGACCCCTGTGCAGGAATTCCGATCAAGCAATTAGCAACAAAAACAGTCTCGTACCGTGGGCAAATTTTATAAAGATATTTGAGATTCATCTTATGCTCAGAGGTTAATAGGTCTTCGGGCTATATGTGTCTCCCCAGCTTTGTAAAAACCCATCTGTCCACCCAATCACAGCCCCACGCACCCCATAAGGTGTTAAATGAGCGATACAAGTAACGCCCTCGTTAAGAGCTTTCTGAAACTCATATACCGTAACGCTCTGGTCCACCTTCTTGGGCAACTGCTGACACTGGAATACGCCAACGATTATCAGCACCAAAAGGACGATATTTCCAGCAAACATAGTAAACCACGGCCTCTTCATTTTTGCACCTCGCCATCGAGTGGTCCCGCGGACAAGGAGCAAGATGACAAGATCGAACACCTGAAAAGCTAGGGATAGGGAAATAATAATAATGGAGGCCTTGAGCCACGTGTACTGCTCGTAACCTTTGAGCGTAATACAACCAACGCCCTGACTAAAGGACGCAGTGACAGTGTATAGCTCACATCCAGACTCGACAGCAAGGGCTTTGGTGAACAGTGTCGAGCACCATTTCGCTGTGACCTTGTTGTTTCGAGATCCGATAATTACCATTGCGAGTCCGAACATCTGGAGCGCAAGGAGAACAATACCCAGAATCACGGCAAGGAAGGCAACCCAAGCCCGTCCTACGAGATCCGGGCCTTCACACCCTTTCTCAGTAACATTCGTCGGTAGGGACTTATCATTCTCACTTGTGGTTTGATTCGTAGCTATAGCCTCTCATTAGCTTTGGACCCATTCGAATGAGCATGGGGCTGAACATGTTGACATACCCACCACTGCAGCCTCTTCCCCCTCAATCAACGTCTGTGCTTCATTCTGGGTACAAATGTTGCTTTGGCGCTTCCTCTGGATTACTTTAGGAAGAGCCTTAAGCAGAGATCGAAAACCGTTGTCTTCAACAATTAAAAAGGCGAGTTGCATCATTGCTACAATATCAAGAACGACGAAGATCGGCATCCAAACAAGAACTGACTCAGGATGAATACTGTTGGTATACGCCTGGAGCTGAAACCAGATGGTAATAATGGCCAAGATGATTGATAAAGCTTGCACTCTTTCCCATCGGTGTACTCTTATCAGAGTGACGGGAAAATGAATGAGGAACCAGGCAAGTGTATATGGCCAGGGTAGGATTGAGCCCGCATCATCAGGTCTGATGTAGGATGAAAGTTCAACGCATGGCTGGCTCCTGGTCCACGACGGATAGAAATCTGCGACAGTTAAGCCCATATGGGGAGGGCCGACTTGAGTGGTGTTATCTAGGCAAGCGTTTCGGTTCATAATTGATTACAAGTTAATGACTAGATTATGTCCTGACTAAAAGATTCGAAATGAAATCTAGAGGGCGCTCATTGGATTTATGATGGCCGCAATCTGTTGGATCTTTCAGCCGGGGTTCCAGACTGTATCACAAACAAACGTAAGACAGTATGTGCCAAGGCTTCAGTGGTTTTTGTTTGGTTCAACCATCAAATGAAATACTCTCCTTTGTCAATATATTTGTCATCCCCAGGTCGAACAAATTACTTGTGCCCACGTTGCAGTGCGATATCTCAGACACATGGCTTCCTATAGGCTTATATCGACAAAGCTGAATAAAGTCGACGTGTGGCGCTTCTGCCGCGCGGGGTTTTAAGTAATAGTTCAAGGTCTAGCCCAGCCATGAGGCTGCTTACCTGCGCCAAGGTTGATAGAAGGGGAAACAATAGATTAGGAATTGATTTGAACGTAGAAACCAACTGCGGGGTAGTCAGCCTTTCAAGGCATATTTAAATATCGACTTGACGGGCGGATTACGGCCATGCAAGGGGACAGCCGCCCTGCCCACCATGGCAGATCTACCATATCTGGCTGTTTCGTTCCATTTCTTAATGCCTCCTCAAGAGTGACTACCTCAATCCGTATTAGGTCAGAACGCTCACTATTCCACTCAAGAACTAACTACTTCAACTGTTGAGTGAGGCGTATTCTTTTAATAACTTTGCCGAACTAAATCTAATAATATTATAGAGAAGTATAACATGATACATAATTTTAAAAGAAAAGGTCCAGGTTACTTAAGATTGTCAGGCTGTATTCTAGGGTTGTGCTCCGGAATGAAGTGTCTAGCTAGATTGAAAAGAGAGTGTTACACCCCCTAGCAATATTCTAACTTGGTTAAAGTCATGGATGCAGGTAGTGCTCGTGATGGTGTTTACTTTGTTCTGTCTATTTAGATACAAGTGGCGGGTTGGTATGTTATGTAATACTGAAGTGATGTAGTATTTATTACCTCCTGTGCAGTCCATATTAACAAACCGGTATTTACGCAATCATGGTCTCTAGGCGCTTCATCTCGTATGGCAATACTTACTAGATACACCGGTACACTTAATATCAATAGGGAAAGTCCAAGCTATGGTGCCTGCATCTCAGCAAGGACCGTCAGGTGCCAATCAAGGCTCACATTGCGATGCGGGGTTGCTTGAGAATAGCTAGCAGATGTCTTAAAGTCCACTTCTCCCTCGCCATGGCTGAGCCAACCTGAGCTGACAGACAGGCCTGGACTCTATCCAGCCCCCCCAAAGATGACTTCTTATCCGCTGACCTGTGTTAAGGTGGAATGTGACAACTAAGACAATATTTCAGCTCGCCACATTCTGCTGCAAGCGGCCAGATACTACGGTCAGAACAGTAAGGAGAGAAAAACACGGTTTTAGTGCCGGCAGCTGAACTTTTAAGTTGGTGGGCTTGCATAAACTACTGGGCGCGATGGCTCTCGCGGTGATGGAGCTCGGAGAGATCTCAAGTATAAAAACCCGTACCTGGCTTGGATATTAATCGAACCACACAAAGACTTTCTTCCTACACATATTGAATTCTCCCAACAGCTCAACGCAGACAGTTCTACTTATTTAATCTGGATCAACCATTTAACACTTGGTGCGGTAATATAAACCAACGTGCCCTTGCCGCTCTCCCCTCCACCAGAACCAATCCCCCAGCCGCCACCATGGCTACCGTTGAAGCCACTTCCCAAACCACCTACCACTGTCACACACAGGAGGAGGAAGACCCAAGCTGGGGTCCCGCTCCCATTTCCAACCTCGCCGGCACCACCGGTGATAACGCACCAGATCAGCCTGATTCTCTCGTCGTAGGCTACGGTGAAATCGTGCCTCGATGGGATGTTAATACGACTGGTCCTGTAAAGCTTCAGTACTTTGTGGCCATAGACACTTTTCCTTCCCCCAGCGTCGCCCAGACTGCGGCGAAGGAGTTTCAGGCCGCAGCCGAGTCTTGGAATGAACTCGACCTTGGCGTTTCGATTTCTGAGACAACCGACCAAGAAGCAGTAAACTTCAACTTGGTCTACAAAGTCAATACCCTAAAGTCAGAAATGGGCACTCTGGCTCAAGCTTTCTTCCCTCACGAGACCAACGAGGAGGTCATTGTCTTCAAACTGGCCTTAGGACCCCAGTATCTGCCTATTCTGAAGAACGTCTTCCAGCACGAGATAGGCCACATCCTCGGTCTGCGCCATGAATTCGCCATCGAACAGGAAGGGCTTGGTGCTGTGCAGATCTTTGAGAAGAATCGGAAATCTGTCATGAGCTACAACTTCCCTCCCAGGATCCAAGATAGTGATCGTCAGCAAATCACTGAGTTTTACAAGCTTGCCAACGGGTACATGATCGATAACAGTCCTATTACGGACTTTCAGCCCCAGATCCGTCGCAAAGGGAGGAACTGAAACCGACAGGGCGGGCGTTCTATTTCAAATAGGCATTGCAGAAAGTAGTTGGGTGATACAGAGGAAGATGCAGCCATTCCCCAGATATTCTCCTATCTACTATAGTAATTGAATATTATTACAATACAAACTAAGTTAGGCCTTGGGAATTGATCATGGCATCCATAACCATGGACTGTCTCAACATGATGCTAGATCGCTCAAAGTGGCGCTTCAGTGCTCCCTTCTCCCGGACACTCGTTGCTGAGTGAGGTAACATTCCAATGTACTTGACGGTTACTAACTTCAAATAAGCCTAAGGACTTCCACGTGCTGTCGGGTGTGCGTTCGGTAGGTTCATACTGAGTTGTAAAACATATTATTCCTTAGTCCTGCAGCATGTTCCATACTGGTCAATATCAAATGTTCATTACTCTTCACACGTCGTGAAAATATATCCCAGAAATCCACACAAACGTCATTTCAAGTCTCGCTGTTGGGGTCAATCTTGGCCGGGATAGGATTATTCTCGACCTATCCACCCTGCTAACTCCCCTGCGCCTCGCAATCACAAAAGTCGATGGGTACCTTCATATACCGCATGCACTCACAGTAGTCCGTCTTCCAAAGACACCCCTTGTGTACCGAAAACAACAATTTGAAGTGGCAACCAGTAGAAGGCAACTTCTTACCCTCAAGCCTATCTTTGGACTAGTAGTAGCCATTGTCCTTGTTTTTACTAAGCACATCACGAAAAAGGGACTTGGCGGCGGCTGTGATGATACCGTAGCTGGACTTTTGATCTGAGTCGTATCAGTGCTTGACGTTCTGTCCGGGATCGGGAGACGCCATGCTTAGAGTGGGCGTGGGTGGGTGTAGGGGTTGTGCTGGAGGTTTTGATGTTGACACACGAGGCGCATTCGGAATTTGTCACGCAGGTGTCGTCGCCATGATGGTCGGTACTGAGGTTGCACTGGGTATAGGTGGCCGTTGAGGCAAGAGCTGCCGTCCGGTGTAGAAATGGGGAATTATAGGACGTTGGTGAGAGTGGGAAGATCTCTCAGTTGGCCAGGGCCTTCAGTGGTTGGAGCTCAGATTCCAGTCAGCCCGCAGAGAGAAGTCTACAGTTTGATTATATCTTGTTCGGAACGAGGCTCTGCTGATAACTTAATCCTTTAGAAACAGTAAGAGCTTTACTGATTTCAAGTAGTTAGTCATTCACATAGATATTATAAACTATGTAATTGGAAAAGTGTGTGTGCCATCTGCAAATGTCTAGGTGGTGCTACCCTGTATTAGCCGCTAACTGGTGATCCGACATTTCAGCGGATCAGCTCTGTACGTACTCCGTATCCGCAGCCGATATTAATACTCATCTCTTACCGGACTAACCAGATTAGTCTCAGCAGCGTTAGCTTGGCTGATAAGAAGTTTGCTTATCTATCTTAAAATAGACCAGCGCCTTGTCTCCCAATTCAGAGTTAGACTTATCATATCAAGACAAAGCATTATGTAGCTTACTACGGGGACTAATACATGCTGTGATCAGTGGAAGCTTAGTATCATTGGATATAATTAGTGTTCAGTCCTCTATAAAGAAAACTCCGAACTCCCACTTTCGTCAATGTGAAATACTCTACTTGCTATCTCTGTCCCTCGTCTCAAACCTCACTCTACTCTTCATTATAGTTCTTGGTTTAGTGGCTGAGACTTCCTCTACCGTCAGAACCTAGCACTGACTTTCATCGACCAGTATAACTTCTTTGCTATCGGTCTATTTGGTTTATTCGAGCCAAACCCTCCTCATGACCCCTTGCGTCTGTCCACTATTGATGATTGCTTGTGCACGTCTCTCTACGTCAGTATTTTCCTTATAGCACCTCTCCTCCTCTTTGCTTGGTAACCGTCGAGTAGCAAATCCTTACTATAACCTCAAGTGTATCAGAGCTAACGGTTCTCAAAAGAGCTCCAATGTCCCGACGACTTAGTGACACCAACCAATTTCAACCTTTGACCAATGTTCAGACGTTCGGTCTTCTCATTCTACCCCTGGATCATAACATGTCGGCCATTCAGCCACAAGATGTGGAGATGGAGAAACCAGAAAAGAATAAAAGTGCGTATAGGGAGGAGTCTATTGTAGACCATGATGATAGCAAACACTTTGCTCGCATGCTACCCCGAAAGAAATGACAGAACCAGGCTGCGTAAGGAATTAATATACGAATACTCGAAGCGCCGTTAGTAATTATTGAGAGCTAGATCACGGCCTAAACGAAGGGTCTTTGCCCAGAAGAGCTTGAACGCATTCAAATTAGACACAAGATGAGAGGTTCGAGATGGATCAACTTTATCAATTGAATTCTAGATCTTGAAAGACCACAGTAGTCAGAAAAGTATTTACATAAATTTAAAGCAGCATCGATGTCAACTGAAGCCGTACCAATCACTCAGACATCATTCAAGCAGTAGCCTTGGCCTTCTGGGCAGAGCCACCCATAAGGGGGCTGATAACAGCAACACCAGGAAAGAAGGAGGATCGGATAGTAGGGACAGCAATGGAAGCAGTGAGGCCGAGACCATTGACCAGCTCTCCATCCATGGTCTTGGTCGCGGAACTAGGAGCGTTGACAGTCTGAGTTGTAGTGTAAGCACCGCCGTTGCCTTTCTTCAAACAGACTCCAGAACCATAAGAGTTCTTGCAAACGTGCTCAACTGTGCTGCCCTTGCTACTGCCAACGGCAAAGTTATCAACCTTCATGTCAACGCAGGGAACATCAGCGGGGCAGTTGAACTTGACAGGCCCCCTCTGATGACCATCGTTGCAGCTTCCAGACCAACCCGAGAAAGTCATGTTGCTGTACAGAATACCATCGCCGGCGATGGGCTTCATAGAGCTCCATTCCGCATCGAGATCGAGGGTGTATGCGTTGGAGTGGCCCTGGAAATTCTTGAGGGCGACATTCGAGACGGTACCGCTTCCACCGTACGACTTGAACATGTACATCTGGTTCGATCGCTGAGTGTAGATCTTGTTGTACTCGATATGGTGGATGTTGGTATCTGTGGCGAGCGAGCCCATGGCGCAACCGCCAGACCAATTGCAGAAGACGTTTTCGATAAGAAGATGGTCAGAAGGGTTCTTGACAGTGACGCACTCGTCCTTGTTGCTGACTTCAACGTCATGGATGTGAATGTTGGATCCCCAGACGTCGATACCGTCCAGACCGCCTCGTGCGCCTCCATGAATGACTGTATTATACACTTCTCCGTTCGAGCAAGTGTCCAGAGAGAAGTGGAATGCAGGAGCTTTATTGAACATTAGTTGCGTTATCTCAATTATGACCAGGGAAACTTACAGTCAACAAGAGCAACGTCGTGCATGGAGAAGCTCTTGACATCAAAGAAGCGAAGTATACGAGGGCCGTATTTGTTATCTAATGGGCTTTTAGTATGTTGGCTCAGACACTCAACGAAGTGGATCATACTGACTCTTGTGGAACTCATATCCATAGCCTTGGATCGCACCTTTCGAAGTGCTGCTGTAGAACTCAAAATCCACCAGGTGCTTGAACATGAACATGTTGCCGTCACCAGTACTTTTCGCGTCAGCGGAGTCATTCCATTAGACCATTGAAGACTTACCCGATGCGGTAAATAGTTCCGTCAAGACGGAAAGACATGGGAGTCTTGGACGATAGAGTCAACCAGGTGCCAAGACCATAATCACCCTCCGGGATGACAACTTCTCCACCGCTGACTTTACAAGCATCCCAAGCTTTCTGAATAGCCGCGCTGTTGTCAGTCTTGGCGTTTGCCTTGGCACCGTAGTTGGCGATGTTACAGGTCTTGATGGCAGCCTTGGCTTGGCGAGTAGTCAAAGGCCCAACCTTGCCGCTAAGCTGCGCAGCAGCCTGAACGGCAGAACTAATGGCAATCAATGCCGAAATGAATGAATAACGCATGATAGGCGTAGAAAGAGAGTGTGTGAGTAAAGGAGTGAACGAAAGTAGGGAAGTTGCAAAAGCAAAATTGTCAGAAACAGAGCAGATCTACAATATCCATTCTTGTCTGAGGCTCTCTTATCTTTAAGAAGTAGGATTCCCCCTATTTTAGCCAACCACAGTTTGACATTAATGGAAAACGATCCACTGTGGTATATGATCTGTGTGGTTAATGGCTGCAGAAAATGGATCTAACAGCCCTTGCGTAATAAATCGTGATCTATCTGCTCATGACAGGGTTCTTAAAACAACTAATGTTTTGACTAGACACACCTGTTAGGGTCAACTGCGCTAATGCGCTGTTTCCACCAATAGGCACTTAGTGTATCCAGGCGACAAGCGACGTAGTGTTTTAAATAGATTGGCTTAATTTCATATAATCTCTCTTACTAAAATAACTAACTCCAGAGTAAAGTATGTATACATCTCTATATACCGCTTATACTTAGCTTAAGAGAGTCTAGAGTACATTGCCCATGTCTTCACTCTTACCTACATATTCCCTATTAGAAGGTACGAGAAATTGCTTTGCAATAACGATCACTGGCATATTAGATTCATGTCTTCCTTTTATGTGTTATCTTTCACGAGTTAGGACGTTTCAAAGAGTCTAAGGATTTATTAACAGAACCGAGTCACTTGCATGAGATATGTTGAAAAACTTCTTACATATAGGCATGGGGATTCTAGAAAATTAATATTCGTGATAATCGTCTTCAACTCATAGAATTCCGAGGAGCCAGTTAGTCAATTAACTCTTTACCTAGTAAGTAAGATCTTCCGGTTAAGGATGCAGTGAAGGAGGAGCTAAGTATGAAAATGAATGAGATCCTGTCGAAGATTCATATAGGCACCTTATAACGTGGATCACTCTGCCTTGGTATATGCCTTCGTTTTATACTTTCAGCTATTGCTTATTGGGTGGAAGCTAGGCGATGCAATGGCTATGCCGCAAAGCGAACCATAGACATTAGCAACTATAAAGTCATTTATGTCAAGCCTTATCCTTCCAAAAACACGCAATACTCCTGATCATACGACCAAGTAAGCCTTATTTACTTCTTATGATATTAGTGGTTTCGCTACCGAATACCTAAATCATCATTTTTACAATGTAGTCATCTCAGCTATACAGCCTAGTCTCTGTTATAGAGACCAATCTCAAAGCGACAATTGAAATCTGCAAACATGGCACGGACACTTTATCCTTACCTGAAAAAGTCAAGGTAATTGACTCGCAGATAGGCTGGATTTTGGCGACGTTCGAGAAAGCAAGAGAAGGCATTCCCAAAAAATCAAGATCCTTCGCCGGACACTTTTGCTTTGGAAGGTCTTCTCAACGACTGCCTTGAGAGGGTGTCTTCTTTACAAGCTGCTTTGCATCTCATAATCCCTCGCTCAGACTTTTCAAAGACTGAGCAACACAAGCGGTCCACGGAGTTGGTACTAGAGGAAGAGAAGATCACGTTGCTGAAGGATGATTTACTCTCGGATCTTAAGATGATGGCGGAGAATCAAGCTATTGAGGTAGAGACTAGAGAGGTTGTTAAATGGCTTGTAGGTTTTACATCTGGAAGACCAGGGTTCGATTTGTGGGGTGTGCCGGATAGTGAATGATAGATGATGTGGGCAATCAGATACAACATGACGTACCTTATCTTCAGACAAGATTCTATATATGACTACCTTAATTCCACTGTCTTCATCATCCCCTATTAACATAATTTTAATGTCAATGCAGTTCCCTGAGACATCCACTCTGGCATTTCTACTGCCTCCGGGAGACAATATCGAAGCCAACCGATTCGTTGATACGAGGAATGAGGCTCATCCCACTGTCCCGAACGTGGCTTCAATACCATGCCAGCGACCCAACCAGATTCGTGATCCTCTTCTACGCCGAGGAAGAGGAAGTACACATGCTGCAGTGCCTCTAGGAACTCTGTTTCTGTATTCCAGAAACAATAATCAGCAAAGAAGGTTCCGTGCGTAGTCGACCTCTGGCCATCAACTTCCTCATGGTATTTGTATCCTGGCGCACGATCTACAGCGCTGACAAGGGAGCTATCTCGCAGTGACAGGATTTGGCTATCTTCTAGCACCAGGCAATTCCTTGCCAAAGGGTAGGCCTTCTCAAATTCACCAGGCTCAGGACGACTTTGAATAGAGACAGATCGTATGAGCCCAGAAATAAGCAAGTGGCAATTTTCGGTATATGCATGCTGATTTAATCCTCGGGTTGCGTTATTAAAAGAGGTGTCTTTGATTTGAAAAGTTGAGTGCAATTTTAGCCGCGGCCACTGGATTTGTGCATCAGAAGCCGCTACCCACGTCCATGAAGGATATTGTCGGACACGGCCTAGCGAAGTATCTTGTCCATAAGCGCACCACGCCAGGTCCTCTCTAAAACTTGTAAGCCAAAGGCCCGCCAAATAGGACGAGTCTAAAACACTCTGGTTGGGTTAGCAAAAGAGCCTCTTGCACTACTAGCATATATGGACTGGTACCTGAAACCTTTTGGCGAGCCCTGCAAGAGCATACAGCTTATCAGTCGGCTTTGTGAGATTTCTACAAGTGTAGCTCTCAACCAGTTCTCTCCAAAGCGATGCAACATTCGCTAAGGGAATATCGTTCAGTCGCGAACATTGATATTTCAACGGCTGACACCTCTCAAATTTCGGTAGTCCATCACGGGGATTGAACGGACCCTCTAATATTGCGCAACTACAGGAAACATCCTCTTGGCATTCCCATAATATCTCTTGGCTTCCAAAGCATAAGTATCTCTTGGCAAGTAAGCGCTCTTGCAGGGCCCAAGCGCGTGTCATCAACGGAAGTACTTCTTTGATCGGCCATGTGCAATCTGGGTGGGAAATGCCGTGTCGCATATGGATTTCATGGCTAATCCCATCAACAGGCAAATAGATTCTGTGGGGTTTGGTGTGCTTTTCAAGAGACTGAGCGAAGAATCCTCCGTCATCGTCAGCGCTAGCTCCTGCTGCTAGAGTAATGTAGGCGTTCTCATAGATTGATGCCATAAGGGAGGCTTGGGCCTCCCAATCCTTTTCGTCATCCTGAATAATACAGAACGAGTCCACCCATAGATAGCGTATTCCAAGTGCCTTGGTTACACTTACGGCATCCTGAAATGTCATGGGCAGCTCAGACAGGCAAATCGCTTTCTCATTGGCCAGTATATTGGCCCTTTTGGTCAAGTGCTTCGATCTCGTATTGCCCCAACAATGACTCAAGCATGCGTAGCGAACGTTGGGCACGGACACGAGCTGTATGCAATCATCACCGCTTGATTGCAAGTCAAGCAACCGCAAAGGAGTAAACTCAGTTGCCTCAGAACACCTTTCGTGTGAGTTTTCGCATGCTTCTATCCAAGATTGAATGCGAGGCAGACTGTATCGAAGTTCAGTGCTGGGAGGAAGGAGAGGCGATGAAGTGATATGCTTGAGGCGGGTTTGGCCTAAGATTCTAAGAAGATGTCTGACCAAGGTTGAAGGACATGACGCACCTGGAAGAGTGAAAATCTCTATATCGAAGACGCTCTCTTTGAAAAGATGAAAATACATCTTGGATGTATCAATATTGAAAGTAAGCCATGCACTAGAACGCAATTGCTCGGCGGGAATACACCAGATCCAGACCTCGTGAAGACACCGCACTTGGCAATAAATCAGACATCTTGGTTTTTAGCCAATGTGGAATCACGAATAATACTTAAATTCCAGTCATTAAATGGCTCACGCTTGAATTACAAGGCTATATATGGCGGCGGTCAAACAATTTCCCGCTGAATCTTATGTCAGCCTTATATGAGGTCCATTTTTAGTCTATTACCAGCAATAGACCACATCCTGTGCAAAGGCCTGATTTGCTTGTAGGAGGCTCTTTACAGTTGGGTGTTTACTATAAGCCACAAATAGCTACAAAAGCCAAGTCGACTCCATTGCTATCAATACGGCGACATGTCTCCATAGCCCTGCTCATCCCGTCAGACGTGAAAGTAAACAACAGGACTGAAAACCGACTATTCATCCGTTCAGTTATTCAGGGGAGATTAAAGTTCAGGCACGATGAAGTTAGAAACCGGTGATTAGAGCGAATCTTTCAATGAGCATAAGCCTCTTGCCCCTTTCTACGATGAGCCACTGTACTGCAAGAGACTTGTATTGATGTATAAAATTCCATTTGACTGTGGGTATTGGCTAACTTAACACCGTCTGGTAGTATTGTCTTCGGGTCCTCATGATATTTGTAACATGTCGGGAGAATCAGTGCCACTACTCTTGCAATCGATTATATCACTTGTCATCAATACTGGTTATGCACTGTTACTGGGCTCTGACAGAAGGAATGTGATTTGTTAAAGATATTAACATGAAGGTTGGATGAGACGAAAATACTAGGTTGCAACGCTCCTGACTTGAACGGAACTCGGCCACTCGTCTACGTTGGTAGGTTAGGCAGGGGTATTTAGCCAGCTCGGTAAACCCATATCAGTCGGTTTCGGAGCTTTTCTACTACCGGAAAGGATTTTCAGATCTTGTTCCTGAATATGCGGGACAGGTTACAGTCTTGACTATGAAATATCAAGAACGGTATTAACAACATTTTCCAGTACTTGGGGTGCGAAGAATATAAACAAATCAATACTGAAAGCCTGTTGACTAGTATAGATTGATCATGAGCCTAGCTGAAGCGGAGTTTTGCACTAATCTAGACCCGTTCTAGTAAGAAGATGATAGCTAGGTACTTACTAGCAGTAAGTAGTACTTATATGATAGAGCCACGCTGGATTAGCTAACATTCAAAGTCAAGTATTCGTTGCTGCTCCTGGTAGTTACGGAGTATAAGCCTCCGTCCTACATTATGTCTGAAGTGCGGGGTAATACGATCACAGTCTATAGTGAGTCAAGTAGAGTAGTATTTCAATCATTAGCTGTTCATGCATGTGTAGAACACTTTTATCCGTAACAATTACGAAAAAGGATATAGGACGTTTCCTCATATCATCAGTCTAATAAATGCGGGGGCTTTATGACGGACATACCGGCTCCGGATCTCGCGGTATTTGATCTCGGCACTTTAAACTCGCGCCCCTGTCAACACCATGGTGAAGAGTTCTGTGAAGTATAAGACTGATCAGCCGCGCCCAAGGAAGAAGGTAATTACCACCAAGACAATCGGAATCAGAACGTTCACTATGATCAACATCTTCTCGCCGTCTAAGCTGTTGCTACAGCTCAGCCTGGCTGCTAGCCTGGTTACAGCTCAGCTCCAGACCATCAATAACTTCGGGCCGACCTACAGCACGCAACTAACTATGCAGGCGTACATCCCCAACAACCTCCCTGCTAGCCCAGCAGTGATGCTTGCTGTGAGTGACACAGATCATTTGTCTATGATTATTATTATAGACCTTGAGCTGACCGAGGTGTGTTACGGATATTTAGCTGCACGGCTGTAGTGGGAGCGGACCTGGATATTTCCAGCAGACCAAGTACAAGTCTCTCGCCGACTCTCGCGGCGTCATCCTTGTATTCCCTTCCTCTCCTAAGGACTCCAACTGTTGGGATGTCGCCAGCGCAAAGACGCTCAAGCATGACGGCCAAGGCGACAGCCAGGTTCTTGTCAGCATGGTCGACTATCTCATCAAGACATACAAGGCCGATCCCAAGAAAGTCTTTGTCACAGGCACCAGCTCCGGATGCATGATGACGAACGTACTTGCTGCGACATACCCTGACCGCTTTGCTGCTGCCACCTGCTACTCTGGTGTTGCCGCAGGATGTATGGCTGGGTCGCCTGGATCTAGCCCCATCAGCTCCGATCGTGTCTGCTCCGACGGTAGGATCGTAAAGACTGGACAACAGTGGGCCGACCAGGTTCGTTCTATGTACCCAGGCTATAGCGGCTCCTATCCTCGATTCAAGACCTATCACGGTACTGCCGACAACCTCGTCTTCTACCAGAACTTTCTCGAGCAGATCAAGGAGTGGTCGACTATTCATGGCGTCTCCTTTGTCCGCAACGAGACATCGACCCCGCAATCCGGCTACACCACTATGATATACGGAGACGGAACCAAGTTTGTCGGTGTATCTGCAGCTGGAGTTGGACATGTTGTGCCTACCCACGAAGATCTTGATTTCAAGTGGTTTGGACTTACCTGAGACTCATAGTTGTTGTGGGAGACCCACAAAGATGCTATGAGATTCTGGAGAGACAATCGATGAAGGATGGTGTCAAGGTTGGAAGAAGGATGAAACGGAGGAAGGATTGTTATTGGGAATTTTGATTTTTACTCGAGTATTTCACCTCATCTACGTCGCCTCTGCCTATGGAAAATCCTGCTGATCTGATCGTATGCATGGGGCCTCTCATTCTAGTGAATGGAACTTATACAAACCAATGGAATGTTTTGTGCCTACTGCTTGAAGGAGGTGTTGAGTGTAAACATGATAAATCCTCATTTGCAATATTACTGTATCGTGCTACGCACACTCACTGCTCATTAAAAGCTTTCACATTATAGCTGCTGCATATCATATTCTATGAACAATGGTCCGGTTGATGAAGGATAGCCTGTCCTGACGATGACTTGAGATAGTGTAGGTCGAGGAGCTATGACCATTCTGCCTGGTGGGTTGCTTTTTCTCACGCAAGGCAGACAAACCTTGTGTCATCTTTGTCATCCCGGGTGACAAAGTTACGGTCAAGATTCTTCCAGTCCAATAGAGCTTTGTGTAGCTCATGGAAGCCAGTGTCTCGAAATAGTGAATCTCCTGTCGGTGTAGGTTAGCTGAATGGTGCGTAGTTTCATATGATAGCAAGAAATTATCTCCAAACCCTGATCACGGATTAGGAAGCTAGATAACCGCTGCGCAACAAATCCACATGCTTCATTGGAGCTTCACCCTGGACGACGGCAGGGTTCCCCTCAATCCAGTATGGAATCTGTTATCGCAACAGGATTAGTACGTGGAGCAAAGAGAGCGAACGAGCAGTGGGCTGTCTTATCCTATGCTTGTCCCATTCTAATCTCTATTTAAAGCAGATCTGCCACGATAATAAATCCGCCGAATCTTTTTGTTCTTTTTTAATTCGAGGTATTTTTCTTACACTTACATTCTTCCGCCATTCTGTTCAATTTACCAATCGTCTATAATGCCTAAAGCGGAGGAGTTCAATCTTCATCCCTTTGGGTGGGAAGATGGCCCCGACGAGGAAAGATTCAAGCTCTGCGCATTAGACTACCTCTCGACGATAACGTACACAAACTCAGTGATCTTCTTCAAACTGAGTGATGCGGAGAAGAGGTTCGATTCTATTCAAGTCCCTATTCTTATACAGCTCAAGTTCACTAATGTGTTAATAGTAAAGCCGTGACAGTACTGAAAGAGGGTCTGGAAAGGACTCTTGCTCAAGTCAGGCATCTCGTGGGGACTATCGAGAAGGATGATGATGGTTATCATTCTATAGTTAGGAGGAAGGCCAGCACGTTCCAGTTTGTAGTTCAGCATCTTGATTCTCCTGATGATGTGTTTCCATCTTTCGACGAGATCGCAGAAGCCCATTACCTCTCACCAATACTTGGCGACATCAACGTTTTGACCAACTCGCCTATGACTTGCGGCAGCAAGCCAGAAGCACATCCGGACAATAGCCCTATCGTTGCATCATCCAAAGCCAACCTTATTCCTGGCGGACTCATTCTCACCCTATCTACACATCATTGGACCAACGGGCTCATTGGCTTTGCATCCTTTGTTCAGCAATTGTCCGAGAACTGCTATGCAGTTGCGAATAAGACTGAGTTTCCATCATTTGACCCGAGATGCATGGATCGTAGCCTGTTCGGGCCCTTTGGCTCCGACAGCCTCCCGTCTCTAGAGAAACAGGTTGACGCTCCTCCTCGTCAGACGAGGAACACAAAGCACAAACACTCACAAGCGTTGCTTTTCCACCTCCCCAAGAGTAAGGCCCAAGAGTTGAAGAGGGTTGCGACACCTAGTGACGGGACTTGGATCACCACATTCAACGCGATTTGTGCCATTCTATGGCGTGTCTCGTCAAGACTGCGCGAGCCACTCTATAAGCCCGGCTTGTCTTATAAGCCGCTCTGGGCCGGGGGAGTTAGTGTGACCAAATTCTTCACAAACCCTCCAATGCCCGAACGCATCCAAGGCAACCTACAGATAGACATCACTTCGGAGATGTCGGATGTGCCTCAGCTAACACTAGCCGAAATTATCTCAGAAGCACCATTATCAAAGTTGGCATTGTATACACGTCAGGTGACAGAAAGTGTCAACCTGGATATGTTGACTGCAGTGCTCGAGAAGGTTGCCAGCGTTCGCAACAAGCAGGATCTGTCGATCAACGTCGATTCCTTCCAACCAATGTCCTTGTTGACCAGCGACTGGAGAAAAGCCGACTTCTGCGTCTTGGACTTTGGTTTTGGAAAGCCTACTGTTCACCGACATTTGTTTGGCGGGGTACCCCTCAGTCAGGTTGTTGTTTTCCCGCCTCGTGTAGGCCCTGCGGGGGATGACGAAGGGATTGAGTTGCAGGTCACGATTGAGACGGAGATCATGTCCAAGATGATCAATGATGCCGAATGGAGCAGGTACTTTGAGTTCAGGGGTGTTGATGCTTGGGAGGAAAGAACTTTGGATAAGCAAAAGGCTAAACTATAATGGCGAAGGATTATATTCCTGGTTTCCTACAGTGGTAACAGATAGTTCTGAATATGACCTGCCTAGAAATGACTGAGAATATGTGTACTTTGTTCGGTACAAGCCTTGAGTGTCCTCAACCTTGAATCAAGCTATTCCCTCCTTCTATATTGGGCAGTAGGCCAAACCTACTTCTTCCGTCAATGCAGATCATTGCAAGATCTCCTACTTTATACGGTGTTCGTAGGATTGGCATGCATACTTGGTATAAATAGTGGTTCCTTGGGATGAGTCAATGACGCGCCTTGAAAGGCGTTAAGATAAGGATGAATCTGCAAAGGTTACCTGATACCTAAGTTTAGACTCTTGGCAGAAGAGAACTCAAGCGATCTGTTCAGGAGCGAAGATGCCGCCCCGGTCGGGGCTTTCCAGACTGATGTTACACGCATCCTCTAGAACGGGATATATAAGCGATCCGAGCCGTCTTACAGCATAATTTCACTTGGACAAAATAGGGCACTGCTAACAGGGAACGGGTTCTGGGTGGGGATAGCAACTCATTCTCATTGGTACACATGCACTGTAATCCTCCGAATCCTCCAAATCCTTTGACGGGTCCATAAGATAAGACAATGACTTTCCATTCTTTTAAGCTTCCGAAAGCATCCGCTAGATTCCTCCACCATAACGTTCCCTTTGCCAAGCAGCCAAGCTTTTTGACCCCAAGTTCCTGTCATAATCCTGAAGTGATAGAAAAGTCTACCCGATCCGCTTATGTGCAGAACCTCAATCAGATGTGCCGTAAACGCACATATACTTGCATTTCCGGCCTTAGCCACGTCACGTATCCTTTCTGATCTCTCATCCATCTCTCGGAGTTATCACTTAGCCGCATGTCAAAATGCCACAGTGCTCTGCCTAAGATAAGTCGGCCCTCCGCATACGCGAGGCTTTTAGAAAGTTAGTCATCTTCCTGCTGAAGCTGCATAGTTACATCGGGATAACTAAGCAAGAGTGAATCATGACAAACCTTTTACCAATGCAGTTACGAGGGCCCACGCTGAATGGCTGCAAAACCTCTCGTCTGTCGTCTGGGAACGCATCGAGATCAATAAATCGCTCGGGAATAAACTGTTGCGGCCGAGTAAAGTTTAGAGGCGAATGATAAGCGGCGTAGTGATTTACAGCTACTGAAGTCTGCTCCAGTTGACCAGTCAGTTATCAATGTTTCATCGCAGCGAGAAAGCAAGGGTACATACTCCACCAGGAACATACTCGCCATCAATTGAGGCTCCACCCTCTGGAACCCGTCGCGGGAATCCCGGCACAGCAGGTGAGTACAACCGTAAGCCTTCTTCAAGGACAGCTGCCAAATATGGGAGATTATTGGTGTTCTCGATAGTCATATCATTGCCGTTCTTAAATGCCGTTGTTAGCTCGTTTACTAGCTTCTCCATCTTGTCAGGGTGTTGAAGCAGAAGGAATAGGGCCCCGGACAGAAGTGTAGCTGTTGTCTCGCTACCTGCCTGAATCAACGTAGCTGAGTTGCTTAGCATCTCCTGGAACGTGAATCCTTTGCCCTGCGGTTGGCGAAGGATATGATCCATAAAGTCCGGTCTATGGGCATTGTTACTGACGCGGCGTGCGACCTTCTCATAGGTGAGTTTTCGATGGCCTTCTGATCCTCGGACAGCATCGGAAGGAAGCATTGCATTCACAATCTGACGAGCAAATCGACCCAGTAGTGGTATGTGCTGTATGATTCGGAACTGCATCTGTGCTTCTTCGATCTGGTTGAGTTTCAGAAGCCAATCTGTGGCGCCGTTTTCCAGACACCCGAAAGGCTCTCCAAATGCCAGGTCTCCAATGATATCAAAGGTCACAAAATTGAACCACTGAACCATGTCTAGCAGAGTTTCGCCCTGCTCACATGCCCGACTAATACCTTTGATGAACATTTCCACATAATTCTGGATAAGCGGCTCTTGTTCTCGCAGGGAACGTGCCGAGAACCCGGGGGAGTACAAACGTCGGTAACGCGCATGCTCCTCATGATTACCATTGACAATCGTAGGGGCATCGGGGTTCCGCACGTAAAACTCTGGATCTTTGATCATTTCCTGGTCTCGGGTTTTCTTATGGGCATAAATGTCCTTCCAGGCTTGCGGGTTTATGAACGAGAGGTTGTTGGGGGCGATGCGCACTATTGGGCCATATTTCTCATGTAGCTGATGCATAGCATGATGGTGATATCCGGTCCACATTGCCGCCAAGTATGGGATTTTGCTGGCCCTGCGAAACACAGGGCCTGGGTGCTTTGCCAATGGGTGAAATAGGACATTGTAGACGGCGAGTGAAACTGAGTAAATGGCAATCTTGCCTTTGTGAGTTCAGTGCTCATGAGAGAGAATGGCGGGTACTCACGAGAGTGACAATACCAATAATCGCGTTTGGGATGGTCAGCAGCGTCCATCTCAAGGCAAATTGATATGAGCTTGTCCAATTCCGATCTGACATGATGAAATTGTTGTTTATTTCGTTCCCATATGATGATCAGAAGTGAGCGTTTTGAAAATACTTTTTAGTTCAAAGTTAATGCCTTCTCCCCAACCATGGCTACTCACTTCCATCTTTTAACATTCACATTTCTCTCTATTCCACTAATTCTTATCAGGTCAGATTTCCAAGGTCCGTGATAATCGATATTTCTTTTGACTTGCATTGCTATTCCCGTATCCACTAAAACTCTTACCTCCCAATCCGGAAGGTATATGCACCTAAATCCCTCGAACTCCTCCTCCAAGATCCCGAGCTTGATTGTTTGTGGAGTTGACGTGGCCAAGAAGATTGCGTGGGTCTCGGGCGTATCTCTTCCTTTAATGGGGGATAATTTCCCCTCTCCATACTGTCGGCGAAAGGCCGATACGGAAGGTCAATGTGGTTTTTATCAGAGAAGACTTTCATTCTTACCCCACACGTCTTGTGTTTGTAAGGGTCTCCGCGATCTGTAATTCTGCCAAGAGGAGAAAAGCGGATATCCTGTAATACAATTGAAAATTGATTTATTTTGGTCGAGATCTGTAAAAAGATTGCTGCTTAATGATATGAACTGTACATATTCTCATTCCACACGAAATTCACTACTGAAGAATTCATACTCTTCCTCGCGACTGTGAGAGAATAGTCCTTAGTTGATGACAATGTGATGCTAATTCACCAAATAAACACTTGTAATAGTTCTTGGAATACACATATTTAGCCTGATCAGACTACCCACATTGGTAGATGCAATGGTGCCGTACTGTGAAGCTCCATAGTATCCGCATAACCCGATACATGCCCCTCCATCTTTGGTCGCCGAGTAAATACGACGAGCATATCCCTAGTTGTCGGCCGAGTCTCGTCTAGCTGATGCACAGATGTAACACTGTGCTTGAAATCGTGATCCACAAACATCAACGTGTCCAAGAAATGCTGATGATGTACGCGTCCACGGATCAGTGAAGGATTCGTCTCCCATGTCTGCACCCCGGTTGTCTCCCTGTTATCGTGGATGAATGTAACGGCGCTATCAGGCCGCATATTGTTGCTTCCGAGGAATATCGTCATGGTATGGTCAGACCCGTCCGAGTGTACGCCTTCAAGGGCTGGTTCGCCAAATATGCCGCTTTTCTTGCAGGTGTGTGTACGTGCGTTGAACATGGTGCAGATCCAGGCTGGAGAGGAGTAGTCCAGCCCTTCACGGGGTGATACAGCGACGCCCTGGAAGATCAGTGCCTTGAATAGCATCAGGGCCTGGATGACGGTGTTGCCTTGCATGTCCGTTGGCGTCTCATCGAACATGCGGGGGATCCCAGAGTCATGGCGCTTGTAATCCTCCTGCACCGTCAGAGTGTATGGCTGCGACTCAAGCCGCCGTATACTCCTGGTCTCAGGATCGATGCAGTACCGGCCATAAGTTACCGAGCGATAGTCAAGAGTGGGGTCGGGTCCAGTGAGATCACTGATATCCTTGACCGCAGCAAAGTCATCTTGTCGAGCACCCAGTCCCGTGATAATGGGTATCATGTCTTCTCCTCGGACGAATATGTGTCTTTCTCGCAAGTAGGTGCTCCGCAGAGCCATGATTTTGGCTATTGCCTCATAGAACTGAGCGTCGTAGCGTCTTTCAAGGACATTTAAAATGTGAGGAGCACGACGGGTCTTCTTGTGCCCGTTGATGAAAGGCAAGGTACTCTCGTGATGAGGCATGTTTGAGGCTAGTAGAGTATGTGGTTCATGTTTGTGTCTCAGGGAGTAACACTATTCTAGAACTATTTATAATATGATTCTTAACTCCATCAGCTGAATCAAGAATAAAGTACTTGTATAACAGTCAAGAACCCTGTGCTTTAATTCCACATCGCCCTCGGCAACTCGCACGGCAGATGTTAACCTCATCCTTCGTATGTAGTCTTTAGGCAGTTTTATTGCATACCTCCGATCATCTCTGCTTACTTGTTATGGAAGGTCCATTAGAATTCTTATTCTTCCAAGGATCGCGTCGCGCTTTTGTCCAGTAACATTTTCTCTCTTATCTCAGAGGCGTCGTATTCCGTGCAAAGCTTGGCATATTGAGAAAACATCTTACCGCATAAAGGATCTGGATCCACTGGATTAAAGGACAGATCTATTTGCAAAGAATCGTTACAGTGTGTGAAAGCTTTACACCTGAGGATACTATCCTGTTTGAACTATCTTTTTGTCAGCCTATATAAGTGTCTTTAACAATTCAATTACTGCAAGGCAACGCAAGCACCTCCTAGTACCAGGCCAACCTTCCATATCCCTTCTCCCCTCACATTCAAATTTTCCGACTCCAATGGCTACTCGTACACTTCAGGTGAACCGCCTCAATGGACATTCATCTCAAGGCGTAGGTCCTAGACCTTCCAAAGCTTCTATTCTGTCCATTGTCGAAACTTGGTCCCGCTTATTATGTCGCTTGAAGGAGACAACAGCCACTATCAAACAACGCTTTGATGAGCGAGCTGGCATAGAAAAGCAAATATCAGCCCGGGTTGATGACTGGTGCATTGAAGTCTTTCTGGAGACATACACACGGCTAGAACATCTTTCCTCCGAGTTGGAGATGCAACTCGCCATCACTGAGCGTTTGAATCAAGCCCCCAATCAAGCGGACGCAACCTTGTCAAAGTTTGCCCTCAATCCATGGCAGATGGAGGAACGCTATCGTGCATTGATACAAATGCAATCTTACTTAGGCTCATTCTTTGAGAGGGCCAGTCCTGCCTACGATCAGGCTGGAACAGTATGGTGGTTCGACCCTTCATATCACCAATCCAATGGTCTCAATTATGATCGATATGGAGCACCAGATGTGAAGGAATCCGAGGCACGACTTCTTAAAGCACTCAGTCTTGGCGATGAAAAGTTGCCACTAAAGCTGCTATTGACCTCCAGTGGCGTGGCGGCCTTCACCGTGTTACATCAATTTTTGATGAGCAAGGTACTTGTCGCTGGGGACACAATCGTCATATCTCCCTACCTGTACTTTGAGTGTTTTGAGCATTTGCGATTGGTCTCGCACCTCAACGTCGTCAATTCCAGTACTTTCGAAGCTGAAGACATCATCGCAACAGCAGAGAAGCACAACGCCAAGGCTATCTACCTCGACCCCATGGCCAACACTATTGGACTCGAGACTACAGATGTGCGCCGTTTTGCCCAACTTACTTCAAACCGAGATGGATGGGCTGACAGGTTCTTGATCATCGATGGTACACTTGTCTCAGGCGGGATGCGGGTATACGATTGGTTCAATCAACCCAGCCATCCCAATATTCTCTACTACGAGAGTGCACACAAGTACATCCAGATGGGCATGGATGTTGTCATGTGTGGACTTGCCGTCTTCCCAGAAGAATACCATGAAACCATCGGACTCATCCGCCAGGTTACTGGAACAACTCTTTACTCACGCCAAGCAAATGTCTTGCCGCCTATTGACTACGACATTCACCAGTCACGAATGCATTGGCTGACCACGAATGCTGAGAGGATGTACCATTTGTTGGAGAAGACAAACTCCAGCATTGCTCAGTTCAACTTCCCAACCCACTGGCGTAAGCTGGGCTGGGGCCACGGTGGCAACGTGGTGACAATTCGACTTCTCGGAGACAAGATGAACGAGCGGTCGAGTCTGGATCAATTTGTCAGCTTGGTTCTAAGGGCTGCTGATGAGGAGGGTGTTGCTATGACAAAAGGAGGTGGTCTTGGATTCTCGGTGACTCGCATTTGGCCATCGACTCCTTTCATCAGGAATGAGGATCCATACATGAGAATATCTGTAGGTGTGGATCCTGATGAGGTTGAGCCAGTGGTTAGAGCGATTTGCAAGGGCCTTGATAGACACTTTCGTGCTTCAGCATCTCCAATGGCACAATGGAGACTTCGCGAGAATGGACTTGCAGGTAATGACATTCCTGTCAAAACAAATGGTTATCACAAAGCAAACGGTATGAATGGGGAGAATAGTTTGGTAAAGACAGGGAGTGCTTATTTTGATCCTAATCGATAGACATAGTTTATTCCGATACATACCTCAATTCTCCATTGAATTGACTCAACTGAAGAAATTAATTGGTTGTTTCATTCTTCACGTCTTGAATGCTATCTCCCACTACTTCCTGGATACTTTGATGAATATTATCCGAAAGATATCTCTATACTAATTCGCTAAATCTTGCTTCGCCATTCGCGTAATTCCGCAACAAAGATACCTGGCACCTCCCATGCCGCAAAATGGCCGCCGCGGTCAGTCTCCTTCCAATGAATGATATTCTTATAGTACCGTTCACACCATTCTTTGGGCGCATAACTATTGTCACCACCAAACCAACTGACCCCTACTGGTAGTTCAATATGATAGCTAGTTGAGCCTAGCCCGCACTCCCAGTAATAGCGAGCCGAGGATGTGCTCGAGTTGGAGAGCCAATACAACATGATTGTGTCAAGCATCTCATCTTTGCTAAATACCGTCTCCACGTCACCGTCGTGGTGAGACCAGTCCCTGTATTTCTCGTACATCCAAGCCGCCTGTGCCACTGGTGAGTCTGCAAGCCCGTAGCCGATGGTCTGCGGTCTCGTTGATTGCTGAAGGGAATATCCACGGAATCCATCATCCCGACATTTGTCCAGATACATGGCCCGTTCTTCACCTTTCTCGTTCTGTGTGGATATTTGAACTTCTTTCTGTAAGGAATATTAGTTTATATTCAACAAGATCGTGAAGGGATCAGCGACCTTAGGTTCGAAGAATATGGAATTGAAATGGACGCTTTTCAATCCTTTCGGGGCTTGATGCCCCAGGCTCGCAGCCACATATGCACCCCAATCCCCTCCTTGAGCGACCCATCCGCCGTCTGCATAACCCAAACGGTCCATTAACTCAGTCCATGCACGTGCAGTCCGATGGTGGTCCCATCCTTTCTCCGTGGGCTTCCCGGAAAATGCGTAACCTGGAAGAGCGGGGATGACAAGGTGGAAAGCATCTTCAGGAGAGCCACCATGTGACTCAGGATCAACAAGCGGCTCAATTATGTGTCTGAATTCTAGAACCGAGCCAGGCCAGCCATGTGTAAGGACAAGTGGCAGGGCATTCTCGTGCTTTGATCGAATATGCAGAAAGTAGAATTTCACCCCGTCGATACTTGTTGTGAACTGAGGATAGGAATTGAGAAGCGCTTCGCATCGTCGCCAATCGTATTTTGTTTGCCAATATTGGCACAGTTCACGGATTCTGGCCAGAGGTACACCTTGTGACCAGTCAGATACTGTCTCCTTGTCCGGCCATCGGGTCAAGCGAAGGCGCGTTTGTAAATCATCGAGACTGGACTGAGGGATCTCGAGCTTGAAAGAATGGATAGTACTGGAAGGTGCCGACGCCATTGTAAGATGAATGCCCGGGAAATAAATACTAATTACTTGACACTTGCTTATCTTTAGGGCACCCTTTGTTCCTGGCACAAATTCGTCCTGGTTAGTGTGTTTTAATACGACACAGAATAATTCAAGGGTTTAAAAGAAGAAGAGTGAGTAACACAAATTGGATACAAAATACCTCCTCAGTGAAAGATTGCATTATTTAATGTTATCTTATTTTGTTGAATGATTTATAAGCAATATCCTCTGGGTTGAAGGAACAACTCTACAACCCTCATATGACGTATGTGGAGTCATCAAGTGGTAGATACTGAGACTTATCCTCTCAGCAGTCTCAGCTTGTATTCGGCAACACTGGGATCACAACACCGGTATATGTTATTTGCAGTTGACCAGGCCTGTAGTAATACTTTGTTTACGTCCGATAGGCTCGTACCAGACCATTTCAAGGCGTGCCAAATGGCCTCGTACCACAGAATATACATGTACAATTACTTTAATTGAGTTACGCACACACTAATTCTAAACCTTCACAATGAATTTCTCTCCACTGGCTCCAGCTTTGAGACAGTCAAGCATCTTCTGAACCGCTCCCAAGCCCCCATCGATCAGGTGAGGCCTCGGGGCAGACTTGACTTTCTCGTCTTCGAGTGCTTTCTGTAACCAACCTCCAAACACCCAGCGGCCGATCTCGGGATATTCCTGAGTGAACCGAGAACAGTCGGCGTGATGGACTTCAACCGTCTCTGGGATCGACACATCTTCCGGCCATGCTGCGAGTGTGCCGACCTTGACTCTATCGGCAGAGCCGGCCGCATTGGTTATAGCTGCCACTGAAGCAAAAGAGGAGCCCTCAGACCTGGCGTCAACCACGCCACGAATAGTCAATCCTTCACTCTTAATAGCCTGAGCTATCCTTGGTGCCACTTCTGAGTCCCGGTAATCCCAAGCGTCTGTAGCACCGAGGTCTTTCAACCATTTGTGATGCTTTGGGCTTGCTGTCACAAACACGGACCATCCCAATGCATGTGCAGTCTGCAAGGCCGCAACACCAACTGCCGAAGCTCCACTCCATACCACAATAGCGCTTTGTTCATGTTGCGCCTTTTCGCGCATGGGCAACCCAAGACTCTTAAACAAGGCGATCGAAGCAGTAATCATGCCGACAGGAAGCACTGCGCCCTCTTCAAAGGTGAGACTGTCAGGCAGGTGGGCTGTCGCGGCCTCGTCCATCAAGGTGTATGTCTGGAACGCTGCCTTGTTGCTATTTGCCTGAAGTACACCAAGCGCAAAGCCCATCACACGGTCACCTTCTTTGAAACGCGTCACACCAGATCCCACAGCCGCGACGACGCCTGTAAGTTCGCTGCCGAGAACTGCAGGGAATCCATCGATGAGAACACCATAGCTCTGAATCTTCCAGTCAGAAGGGTTTGCAGCGACCACTTTGTTGCGGACCAAGACTTCCAATGAACCAGGCGAAGGAACAGGGCGTTGTCCAGTAACAAGAAGTCCCTGCCTCTGCAGCAGGATAGCGGCAGTATTGGACTCGAAGGAGGATGTCATGATGTGCGGGGCCAATGAAGGAAGACTCTGTAATGAGTATGGCGATTTCTTGCAAGTTTTTCATGGAGTGGCTCTACGTTTTATGTACAGGTTCACAGTATCATCACCACTACAATAGACATCTTCACCCATACTAATGCTTGCATTACTTGAATTACCAACCAAGAATGCCTTTCTCTAGTCAAACCCTTGATCGTTGGATGGCGTTACTGGACTGGAAAGAATTTGCGAGAATTAATTTGTCACAAGGCGTAGCCCTGTGATTGGCACGACAAGATATGCAGCTACGAATGTTTGTTTGTGGAGATTACTCCCTGTTTTCTCCAGTTAAAGTCGACTTATCGATTGGCTACTGGCGAGAAGCAGATGTGGACCATGGAAAGCCCACTTAGACTACCCAATCTTACGAGAAATATTGAGGAAATGATAGGCTATAACTCGTCTAACGCCAGCCCACCATGCGACTTTGACCCGTATTTATACAGGGGCTAGTGACAAAGCTTCGGCGGAGTACCACATTTGGATGCCTAATTCGGTAAGCGTCGCTGCTCATCACACATCAGCGCCATAACGACCAATCAAGATTGCCATTTCCCACCAGTCCTCCATGGTTCTCAATAACAGATTACTTGGCACAATCTGCATCATAACCATTGTAGTTCTACCGGCCTTTATTTATTACATTACAATATTGTATATTCAAGGCCTGCTGCATTTCGGCATAAGGAACAGTTTATAATAATTATTATAATCCCTATATCTTTATGAAACAATACTAGTTTCAATTTGGGTACTAAGATAGTTTATCAAAATTTGTGATCAGTAGGGTATGATGGGAGACGATTGAATTGATTATAAACTGGATCTCATTTATACAAATTCGATTTCGGTATGATTCTTTGATTGAGAGGCTGTAGCCATAGCTTCTAATTAAATTTACTCTAGTAGAGGTGTAATGTCATCAATCTCTTTAATTTTGTCTGCCAATTTCCGCATTAATTAACTTCGCACCAGGCCAAAGCACCGCCACCAAGTAAGGCTGCCTTACTTGGTACTCGGTACCCTATATTAATGTGCACCCTGATTAGTTAGACGAAAGGAAAATTACCACCTAATTCAATCAGACCCAGCCACGTGATTTCTTTCACCCGCATCATCAGTTTCCCTGCGATTTGTGTCATGTTTTGACCTCGAATGGCAATTCTTACCAAATCTATTCAACTTGGCTTTCTTGCCTCACCATCTAAATATCCCCATCATCCCATCGCTCATATAAACCCAGTACGCCTTTTGGATGTCTATCTCCTGCGCACCCGGTAACGTCCGGTCGAAGGGCTCACTCATGGCAAATGTTTTTCAAGGTGTTGGGTCTGCCCAAAAGCCTGACCAGTCCGAACTTCCACAATCCAGGAACTGTCGTATGAACCAGAAAGCCATTTCATGTGCTCTTTGCTGCCGTAAACGACTGTGCACAGTACGGCCAGCAGCCGCCCAGGGCCAGATTCTATACGACGTGTCGAATATTGTGCTCCTCGCGCTCGATGTCCTTATTCAAACAATACAGTTGATGCTAAGTCAACCTGACCACATGGTTCAGTACCATGTTTCACCCGACCTTCGTTCTCGTTATCTTGATTGGCTACACATGTATCACGATACTCACAGTCTTGATCCTTCGCATAATGATACCGGAGAGAAAGGCACAACCGATGTGAGCATCGTTAATAATCATTGTGCTCACACCCCTGCCTTGAATATCGGATGCCGGCTGGAACATACAGACGAGAACATTAATTGTTTACTACTAATGCGATTATTTCATAGCCTTGTCAAGGCTGGGCTGTTTGTCGCATTGGATTCACGGACGGTCGAAATACGCCCACGGATGTTGGATAGTGAGAGGCCTACTATAAGCGATAGCCACGTCCCTATGACGACGATTCGTGACATGGAACACTCGGTACTTCTACAGCAAGATACATCCGCCCAGGCCACGGTCATATGGCCAAGCATATGCGGCATCCACTGGACTCGAGAATCGGACATCTACAGACAATCTGCCCATGTGACTAAAAACACGTCTCTGGTGCAAAACGGCGATGAAACAACCAAACAAACAGGGGGTTACTCCGTTCAAGGACAAGAAAAGCATCATCCAAATACTCAACAACAACAGAGATCATCAACTTGGCCTGCTATGCTGAGGCGGAAGAGAGGAGCAGACTCAGAGGAATCACAAGACGACGACGAGCGAAAGGAGCCGGGACCAGGCGATTCATACAAAAAACGGCGTCTCGAGAGCGAAAAGACGCCAAAATTTGCTTGTCCCTTTTTCAAGCACAACCCTACTCGCTTTGCTGTGGAGCGAGCCTGCTGTGGACCAGGATGGCTCAGCGTAAACCGAGTCAAGTAGATGGCCATAACGCTCCCAATACTTGTTACCATTATACTGACTGCTCTTCCAGGGAGCATTTGTACCGGAGGCACAGCCTTCCAGAACACCAGTGTACCCGGTGCTTCTCTAATTTTAGAACGACAGAGGAACTGCATCGCCATCATCGACAACCAAAGGCCTGTGAGGTACGGGATAAACCACATATTCTAGAAGGGCTTGATCAAGAAACATTGAGTCGTCTGAAGACGAGGTCAAAAAAGCCTCCACCGATCTCACCAAGCCTTTCTGCGGAAGAGCAAAAATGGTATATCATGTATTCAATTATCTTCCCGGGCCATACTTCGGTTCCAAGTCCTTGTGAGTTAAAATTTCCGAACCATTACTATAACGGAAGCAGCCCAGAACCAGAAGCGACTAACATGGCGTAGACTATGAGCCGGAGGATACAGGGCTTTCACTTCTTCCCTCGGAGGCTGTTGCTGAGGAGATATTTCGCCAGAATCTCCAGGAGACGCTTCCAACCTGGATCTTGAGGGATTCAACAATAATAGATTCAATAATGCATGGGAGCATATCCGCTTTCAACAAAACATTCACAGCCATCCACAGACATGGGACAGCCTCAACAACGGCGACAGCAAATATTAACAGACGATTACCAGTAACTGACGAGGCTAGCAAGGCTGAAAACGAGAGTGTCGATGATTCGTCCTGGCCTTCTCTCATGACGCCCGAAAATGATTACGTGGCGCCTCGATTGTTTTACGATCCTTATGGCCGCCTCACACAGTCTTTCACTTTTCACCAGGCTAGTGGAGACAAAGCAGAGACAACTGAGCCGTCAGTGCAGCCACCTACGCACAGTGGTTCATGGCAGCCCAGTTCACTGCCTCCGCCTTTCCCAAGCTTAGCCGCTTACGGCCCGAGTCTTACCCCTCAAGACGATTGGCCTTTCCAGGATGATACGACTGGTGGCGGTCTTGGTCGAGTGAGGGAAGGATGGGCCGTGGATCTAGCCCATTTGAGTTCATCCACATCAGGAGGGCATCAGGACGAGAATGTCTTCGATATAGAGTGACGACTTGGAGTGCAAGTGCCAGATCACTTCACTTGATAGACAGGAAATAGTGCCAGTCACATAGTGGAATTCAAGCAGGTCGAAATATCACCAGGTCGCTGTGGGTCCAAACTTGCAATGCTCTCGATTTTTGTATACTAACTAAGGTTACCAAAGTGATTGGCCCATTCCATGTCGAAGTGGTTAAGGTACTCCCCCAAGCCCATCCCCTGCTCGTCAAGCATGTGTATACTGGTGGCCGAGTTGCCAGCTTCGAGTGTCAGGGTTTGGAGAGAAACGTTGTCTGCAGCAGGTCTTGCGGAGTGTGATGCAGCTTCGTCACTGAGGGGTGAAGAAGAACTTGGCTGGGCATTGGGGAAGTGGCCATCCCTACTGAGAACGTCGAAAAAGACAGGCAGGTAGTTAAGAACGGTACGCAGGTCCCGAGTCGCTTGCTGCTGGCCCAGGTTGCCCTGGCTAGCAAAAGCAAGAACTGACCTCTGTATGAAGTACGGGGTAGGGCTACGGGCGACTGCGAGAGCCTGTACAACGGTGGGGAGGAACGGCGCAGGCACTTGGACAGCATCTGGATAAGCACGTCGATGCATCTCAGTCCACACCGGACCATCCAACTGTCCGTCCTTCTTCCGTATATCAAGGATATAGTCGATGGTATCGGGTGGGAAGTGCATAGCCCTCTCGCAGTCTTGTTGGCAGTCGCACAAGTGTTTGGTTCTGATGTGAAAACTTTCGTGAGGTTAGTCCCTACTTCAAACATGGTCTGCTTGCCCACGTCACGTACCGAAGGTGGCTCAGGTTAACTTCTCCGCTCAGACAGGCTTTGGGGATGGAGGTAGACGTGGAGGGGAATGGCACAAGTGGGCAGGCGAGACGATAGTTACTTGGTGTTTCTGGACTGGTACTCATCGTATGGCTTCAGTCCTCGATGGCGACATTTGAGGAACAGAAACGAGCCTGGCGACAGTGCCGATGATATAGAGCCTGGCTGTCACAACCACAGGCGCCTGAGAAGGTGAATGCCAGGCCCCGCCCGATAATAGGGGTAGCAAGACAGGCTGTATAGACCAAAGCGAATGCAATAAACAGAAATGTGGAAGCAACATCCTAGTCTCTGCAGCATGCGCGGTCGGACCTCTAGGACTAGTTGGAAAGTGTTGACGCGGGTGTTGGGCTCAACTTTGTTCATTCCATCATCGTCGCGATAATTTGTTGGGGCATCTGTTGGCAATGCTGTGATTCGTCATGATTTTGGCCGTGGAGTGCTTTAGTTCCATGGATAGGAGATTGTTGAAGCAATTGATCGAGTCCCTCGTGGTGCGGTGGGTTTTTGGCTATGGGGTTGAAAATGACGGCATACGCAGCAGGTTGTGCAAGCCACTCTGTCAGGCATTCATTCTACCCCTCACTTCTAGCAGGGTCATGACTCTGGAGCGTGCGTGGTAGGAAAAGTCGAAATGGGCTTTCTCCCCATCTCCTGGACCACGGTACAGTCTCCAGGGGTTAGATCGTGGCTGCAAATGCTCTGTGTTGTTGTCAGCAGGCTGCGCTTGATGTTGTTAGCGTGGATGTGACTTGAGGCCACTGGCAATGGCAAGGTAGGCCATAGTCGACGTGCTTAAAAGACCATGAAAAGAGAGGAGACCAAGAGTTGCCATATTCCTAATCTTGTTGCCATATTTCTAAGGACTACGAGATAGAAACCCACAAAGAAGACAAAGAACAAACCAAAGAAAGGTACAGTTGCAAGGACTGACTCGACAATAATCTTGTGGGGCTCGGACAATGCACTGACGCTCGAGTAAAGCAGAAATGACAACCGGCACGAATACAGAAGTCAACCAAACTTCGATACTGGAGCGATATCTGTTCTGTGAAGGACAGTCGAGTGCCCAAGGCCGCTTGGCTTCGGGTAGGCCAGCTCCAACTGTCGAAGAGAAGACCGCGGAGATGAGCCGGCACTTAGCAGGGCTAGGCCAAGGAACAATCGCAGTCCACCCAAAAGAACAGATGAACAAGATGGCTCAGGAGCTGGATAGCCTGCTTGAAGGCAAGTAGGGAGTCTCGCTGTGTCCATTGAGTTGTTGTGCTGGCCCGGCTCTGCAGCTCAGGGGTATATAATCGAGAGGGGATCGTGAAAAGGCGGTAGCGCACATATTGAGGATGTTTAGCAATCGGTGTCGCAACAAGACAGAGGAAAAGTCCAGCCCAGTAAAAAGGCGAAACTGAACAGATAAAACTCTCATCAACTTATATTAAAAACATGTAGGCTCCAGTACATATTTAATCTTCCACCTCAATTAATCTGAACGCATTTGCGTTCAAACGCAAACGCGTTGGCTGTTGCGAGGAATGGAACACAAGACAATCAATCTCCACCAGGTTGCCAACAACACAACGGGCATTCTGGCCTATTGGTTCAGATAAGAGACCCATGCCCCCTCATGGGCCTCCTCGTTCTGTGAAAAAGCAAACTTTGCACCAGCGACTTCTGCCAATGACTGTCTCACTTTCAAGCCACTTTGCAAGGTGACCCGTTGGTACAACGCGTAGCCCAATCAATACATCACTTTCTCGTTAGCCAATTAAATCTGTACAACACAGCATGACATCACGACCGCCATGGTCCTTGACCTAAAAACATACCTTCATGATTGCGTACCTAGACTGGACAAGGAAACCTGAGTCTAGCACCATTCTTTTTCCTATAATTAAAGCTTACTTGATGAGAGGAATTACTTATTATCCCACGACCTGCTCGTACTTCTTAATGCTTTTCGAAATAGACAAGGCTATATACTTGGACTTGACTCCCTTGCATTAGTGTTGCATTGCTGTTGATTGCTTTCCATACATTGGGGAGGTCTGCTCGATCATGTGATCTCGGTCATTTACCTATGGTTTCTAGCCGAAGGGCTTTTCTATGTTTTTTAAAAGTCTAGTTATTGTAGCGGATAATTAGGTAATATCATTGCATTCAAGCTATTAGTGGTTTTAATTTTATACAAACCTCTATACCATTCCTATCTCTTATTTCCAACGTTACTCCACTAGATTTAGTAAAGACACTAGATTCGTTATACCTACTAGCCTCCATACACATACGAGCCTAAACGCGTTATTGGATATGATTATCCAGCCTGTCAGTAACTTGTGAAACTATTCGTTATGCTGCCAAGTCGTACCTCTACAGGTCCTCTAAAGGCTTACCGAGCTGAGGGAAGGATCATTTTTAATGGTGACTCTGGATAACACAATTGTAACTGCGAAGGACTTTACAAATTAGCAGCTTACTCACGTGTGAACAGATATTCGTGTAAGAAAGATAAGATCTTGCTATCAGGCAGTGTTAGACCCCACTATCTTTCACAAATAGATACTACCTTAACATACGACTCTTATTGTAGTGTTTCATGCTAGGCACATCTCACTTATCTTCCACGGTTCAAGACGTGGCGTTGCTTTTGACGTAGGTTTATACAAAGTGGTTATGCAAATGAACCACTAAAACGAAAAAATATATCACAAAGAAGTATACACATACGCCCTTATATACCATCCCCCAACAACCTCACTTAACTAGTATCACATACTCGCTTAGTTGACATGGGCGTTGAAGTTAGCGACTGTAAGCTTAGCATTGCTTCCCCTGTAGTTATATATTAGTATGTGTCTATAAGACAAGAAGATATGAACTTACGTGAAGGGCTCGGTACCAAACTGGAAGGCTACACGGGAGGAATTAGTAAATGTTTCGATACTGCATTGCGTCGGGTCAACATACTCAGGAGATACTGCTTGCTGATAGGGAAGCCTTGGGTATTGGCGAGGTAGTTGTAGAATTGCTTGACGTCCGAGTTGAAGTTGTTGACAGGGTTGGCGGCGACGAAGCTGAAGACCTTCATGCTGCCGTTCATGCCAACCCAGAGTTCCCAAGTCTTGCCTTCGACGTTGACATTGCCCTGGCGAGAACCAATGGGCTGAACTCCGCCGTATCGAGCGAGCCTAGGTAAGGAAATACGGTTAGTAATTGCAACGCAGTAGTGAATCTCATATAAACCTACCAGATCATGAGCTCGTAGTCGCCGCTGGACGTGGAGTGCTTGGGGTCAGCAGCAGTGAAGAGATCGTAGGCAACATTGGCACGGATGTTGGTGCCGCTATAAGACCACGCAGTCGCGGACTGCATGTTGCTGATGCTGCTGAGGAGGCGCTTGGTGTTGAGCTGGAGTGCCGAGTTGGGGTAGGCCTTGACGTTGTCCTGTCCTCCAGACCAGTTCCAGTCGACGTGCCATCCAGCGCCGTTGCTGTTGGACCAGTCAATGTAAGTGCACTGGCTACCAGAGCCAGAGTCCTGGCCCCAGCGGTTGTTGTTGAACTCGTAGCCGGCGTTGGAGTAGTAAGAGTAGCAAGAGTAGCGGTCGCAGAGGGACTGGGCCAGGGCGAAGGGGGCAAAAAGACCGGCGAGGAAGACAAGTGAGCTCTTCATTTTTGATTTGGTATTCTGATTTGGTATTCTGATTTGGTATTCAAGGTGATTCACAAGTGTATGTTGAGAGTAGACAAGTAATTACTGTGTATCTGCCGAGAGTAGATTGATGGCTACGTGTGTTCCCTTTATATTTTAAGTCAATGGAACAAAAGTCCTTCCTTTACAGTCCCAATTCAATCACGGAAGTTTGTCCGTGGCCATATCAGTCCGTTAAACTGGACTCAATGGCTGATTCCCTTCAAAGATCAGGAGTTACCACTACAAAGCCATGGCATTTCCAATTGTATTCGGTCCGTTTAGAAGAATGAAGCCTCGCGTTTTGAGATCTAACGGGACTGCTTATTGTATAAGCCGACGGAATGCTTCACCGGGCGGGTCTGGACTACTGGTATCCAAGAAACATGTCTTGTTGAAGTGATGCTACTGTTACGCTGAAACGTCAGTGGGCTGTTCGTAAATTGCTTACCCTTTGTAGGATTTCCCCTCCCGTAGATATCTTCTCTCAGGGGAAATATTGTCCCGTTTGGTGATCTGGACAATGCACTAGCGCTTATTTAATCCCGGAATAAATATTGGCACGCTGGGGAACAACCCTGGCTACGTCGGTGTTAGCAGCCTGTCACATGACGTATCAAACGGAGGCGAGATTCCGTGGACCTGGAAGAGGTCAAGTTTCGATTGTGGAGTAAAGCGACGATGCTACGGTAGTTCATGGGCCACGGTATGACGGCCCGAGAGAACGGGTTGTGATTCCTTCTGTGGGCATGTGAGGAAGACGTCGATCGGGCGTTGACCTCTACACGTTATTTGTCAAGATAGAGTTAGCATTGCCTTTACCGGCTGTCTAGCCAGGAGAGGAAGACGAGAACTACCGAGACTTGTGCTTAATCACACCTCTGTTGCGTGCGATTAGCTGATAAGCCACGGAGTAGTAAGCATCTACTCCGTAGTAACTTAAATACCCATCTACACTTTACCTCTGTGAAACGTCCCCCTTTCGCTACTCTATGTCGCGTCTGGGATAATGCCGGGTGAGGCCATTCGAGCATGATCTGCCAAATAGCCGAAGCATCGAGGTACGATCCTGGAAACAGAAATCGATCACCGGACGAATTAATTGCATCTCTTATTGCATACAAAAACTGAATTCTTACGGGAGCGCTTATTCTTATTTCTTCCAGAGCTGCGATCTGCTCTTGCGGTCAAATGATGAGTGTCGATACGACATTTCATCTGCAACCGAGTCCAGCCTATTTGCGTTCAGCGACTATGCATTCTATAACTGCTGGCTCCGATCCGTTTTGAGAAATTAAAGCGATTCGATTTCCCAATTCGTCAATCCTTGGTTCAAACAGGACAAGCTTCAAGCCGAGACGTGGAGTAGCCGGCATTTGCAAAGATGATCTGCCGTGTATTGTTCGAGAAGGTTGCTGATATTACCCAATTGCCTGTACTTGACGGATAAATTAAACTCAAAAATGTTTCGTAGAATCTTCCTTTTATGAATAACCAGGCCTTGGAAGACATAAGCGAAATTACAGTCCCGCTCTTGATGGGCCGAACGTCTCATTGAACGGGAAAATGATCAGCTGAATTTCCTAAATGAAACTTTTGCAGTTTCGAAACACCCTGCTATTAAGTTTGTTCCGCAGGGATCTGATACGGATCCACTTAGACCATAGCTGAGCTGTGATTGCTGGAGATATGCAGCAGCTAAATGCTAAATAGCCGGATTAACGTGTTTGTCGGGTATAACGAGCTGTGATGTGAGAGCCAGCATCATTTGTGCTGAGCTTGGTCCGTTTGGAAGTTTTGCGCATCACGGCTAAGCCGTCAGAATACGAGGCGGAGAGAGTATATAAACAAGATTGATTTCACCTCGAATTATAAGTTTTAGTCTTACTCTTCAACAGGACTGCCAGACAGAGCCTATTCACTTCTTTCACATTCTTAAACTACAACACAAAGGATCCAATTCCCGTTTATCAACATGCGCTCTCCCATTGCCCTTACCCTCGCCCTGCTGGGTGCTGCTCAGCTCGGAGAGTCTGCCTCAGCTGGCTGTGGCAAGGCTGCTCCCCAGAGCGGTACCAAGTCCATGCAGGTCAACGGCAAGAACCGTGAATACATCCTTCAGGTTCCCCAGAACTACCAGCCCAACAAGCCCCACCGACTTGTCTTTGGCTACCACTGGCGTGATGGCAACATGAACAACGTTACCCAGGGCGGCTTCTATGGTCTTCAGGGTCTCGCTGCCAGCTCTACCCCTACCATCTTCATTGCCCCCAACGGTCTTAACGCTGGCTGGGCCAACCAGGGTGGCGAGGACATCAAGTTCACCGATCAGATGCTCGCCTTTGCTAAGGCCAACCTCTGCATTGAGGAGAAGCAGGTCTTTGCTACTGGATGGAGTTACGGAGGATCCATGAGCCACAGCGTCGCTTGTTCTCGACCCAGTAAGTTCACAGATGTTTACGACAGGTTTCATACAATCTTGCTAACAATCATACAGACGACTTCGCTGCCGTTGCTGTTATCTCTGGTGCTCAGCTCTCCGGCTGTGACGGTGGCAACACCCCCACTGCCTACCTCGGTATACACGGTTCTTCCGACAACGTCCTGGGCATCAACCTTGGTCGCCAGCTGCGCGACAAGTGGATTGGCACCAACGGCTGCCAGCAGAAGAACGTCGTCGACCCCAACCCTGGTGCTCAGAACCACGTCAAGACCACCTACACCTGCAGCCGCAAGCCCGTTACCTGGGGTGCCCACGGAGGTGGCCACATCCCCGATCCCACTGGCACCAACGGCGTCAAGTTCGCCCCTGGTGAGACCTGGAGCTTCTTCAACGCTGCCGTTGGTGGTAGCGCTAAGGCTCGCTGCTAAAGCACTCATTCAGACACGAAGCCCATGAGAGCTCTCGGGCTGTCTCATCTTTCTTTCCCTGTACATAGGAGCCTGATTCAAAAGGGTTTTGTTACATATCTTGAGCCTGTTTGTACCTTAGGTCTTTACTCTGAGGTTGTATTTTGTCTCTAAGTCAATAGGAATACAATGCAGTACATACATGCCAGTATCGTGTTCGGCCAAATGAATGTTCTCTATATGTGCACATGTCCTTGGCAAATTTACCAGGACTCTAGTTTCCCTGAATCTGCGGAGTAGCAGTTCCAATGCCCTTACCTCAATCGGGATTATATAAAGATTAATTTGTACAGGTTCCTTTCATCTGCTGATAGATAACAACAGTTCTTTGAGTGGGCAGGTAATAATATAGAGGTTAGTATTGGCAAAAACAGACCAGCTAGCAAGGCCTCTTAGGGCAACCAGTTGCTAAATAGTTTTCAGTGAGTGACTTACTGGCGCCTGGATGGATGATAAGCCTTGGCTTATGTAGCTCTTACGCTTGTATGGTATGATGATTTACTGCCCGCCCCAGAAATCATGCATATCGCCTTTTCAGGCAATCTGTCCTTGGTCACGACTTGCCATAAGCCGCCACTGACTTGATTGCATTGTTTATACGACGAGGAGTATGCCTTGACCATGTTGTGTATTCCCCGTTTAAGTACTATTATGCGAGAGGGAAACGTGTCAGCATCGCGCGAGGCGTTCTTTAGTTACCAATCGACGTCTCTGACTTCCATGTTAGTAGGGCGGCTCATTTCCGACTTGGAAAGGGCCAGCCATGAGGATTTAAAGGCATATTTGACTGGAAGGCGTCCTGAGGCAAGTCATCGGTCAACGCCGGTACCAGGCTTAGTAGTGTCTGGAGGGCAGCTTCGGTTTAATTTAGGGAGCTCAGAATTACTTTATAGATACTATTTGATCACGGTCGCCTGCCATTGCTTTACAGATCATCCCTAGGCCGCTCTGTTTGAGGATATGGGTCAAGCCAAACTCAAGAGATTAGATAACATGTATTCCAGTGAACAGTTCTAAGCGAATGGGAAGAAAAGACGGCCTCAAAGGGCCTTTGACTGTGAATAGCCCTGTTGACGGCAGCCTAAAGCCAACGTCAGCGGCTGGAAAGACCAGGGCAAGGACGAGCCTTAAAGAAATCCGTGGAATATATTCTTAGCCCGCCCAATTCAAGCGCATCAAACCGGGCTGGTATTGGTGTATGGACTGACCGGTCCATCTTGGAGGGTCCTTGGCATGTATGAGGCAAGTTCATCGGCGTTCTTGATGGTTCGAGCTATTTCGTATTGCTAAAGGGAGGTAGCGTGTTAGTCGATCGCAGCAACGCAGTCCAGATAGAGGCAGTTATCCACGAAGCAATCCACGGTACGCAATTCTTAATGGCAATGTGCAATAAAGGGACCGCCATTGCTCCTGAGGTTTTGGGGAAAGAGAGCTTCATTGCGGTCACGGGCTCCGAAGATGGGTTCGCCAAGGAGTTTGGACTGGCATTTTAATATCTCGTATGACGCCTTAGTTGACTAAGAGAAGAGAGAAAAGTTGGGCTGAAGAATCCCCGGTCGAGCCTGCCCAATGATCGGGACTTACAAGTGTGATCTGCAATCATACAACTACATTGGTCTCTTACTCATCGGCACTCTACACAACCCTATCGAAATTGGAACTATTATGTGTATCGAATGGCTGTATGCTAACTGACTGGGTGTAAACGACGAGTTACAAACGATAAACGACGAAGGTCTACTTGTTGTAGCCACATTGGGACATTTTTACGAGTGTAAATGCGTGTTGAAGCTAAGCACTACTCCAAGGCAGCTTATGTGTGTGTATCGTAGCCTTAGATGTCAGATTTAGTGCAGGGTTATTCACTATACTCATTGGCTTTCACATCTAAAGAATACGGATAATATTATCCTAGGCATTATGTGGTCAGTTGCAGGTTGGAGGGTCAGTATGATTGAGAAGTATAAATATAAAGTTAGTTCGTGTCTTTTTTTACCTTCCTTCTATGTAAGACATCCTACCTTTTAACATCACGTTTATCTTATCTCTAAGGACAAGGACATACAAGACTACAACGTCATTAACTGGAAACAAAATGAAGTTCACTTCACTCGCCAGTGCTCTTACTGCAGTGATTGCTATTGCCACTGCGGCACCACAAGGTACAACCCCATAACTGATAGCTGCATCTAACATAACCCGTTCTAACAATTTATGTATCAAAGGTCCGAAAAGCCCTGCATCTGAAGGGAAACTCGACAAACGCCAGCAAATTTGCAGCGTCTCGTGCTTCTGTGGCCCAGAGGACAAAGGCAAGTTGCAGGGATGCAGATCTTGCTGCAACGTTGGAAAGCCTAGTGGCTGTTATTGTCAGGTTTGCCTCTGCTAGGAAATCGATTCAGAGAGGAATATAGTGGACTGGTTGGGATGGGCTGAGGTCATAGTCGCTTGAAGTTACCTTGAGAATCTAAGTATTATGACCCAGCAGATGACCCGTCAGACCATCATGTGCACCCCCATAAATCTAGCCCAGTTAACCATGACCTAGCCCAGACTCAAATGGTGATGAGTTACCCGGCATATTCGAAGCCATCACGTCGTGCATCTTCTTCGGAACTCCCTTTTCTGGCGCACCTGTAGCCTCTATTGCTTCTATGAGAAGCACCGCACGGACTTTTCCAAGTTCAGCAATTTGACCTCTGTCTTTTTGATGGTGGAAAACTTGATACCAAAGCAGGTAACCAAATTTGCCAGTCGCGACTCTGCTGCCCTTCTAGGGGTCAAAGCTCTGGGTTTTGCATGTGACCATCGGAATCTGGGCAAGTTTAACGGACCTCAAGATATTCGATGGACAAATATGGTGCAGGGTGAGATAAAGAGAGTAACCAGGACGCTCTCTTGGCTATAAAAGCTAGCCTCAATTCACTTTCTGTAAAATTGAATGAACCCATGGAGATGTAGTAAATCCTTGATATCCTTGATATCCTTGGTATCCTAAACCTTTTCTAGTATCTTAGCACCTCTGTTGACACTGTTTTGTGCTATTAAAGCCCGACCGCAGAAGGTTATCTAATCAGTCAATGTTGGTTTTATGTCCCACTGAAATTCTGAAATTCTGAAATTCAAGGCAGTAAAGATCCTACAAACTGATTCGTCACTAATGATGGACAGGGAGCAGGCACCTTTTCTACAATAACCAATCATTAGGCATTAAACCTTGCCTAGTGCTTATTGGCAGACTCTTCTTCCTTCAGCTATATAACGCACATTCCCGCACAGTTGAGTTACGGATTATCACACGAAATATAAATCTTGCCCACGCATTAGCAGTGGGCTTTTCTGAGATGGAATCTCCTGCACCCAACAGCAGCCTTGGATCTGCACAACGACCTTCTGCGAAACCTTACTTGTTGGACAACAATATCGTCATCAATATCTATCACCTGCCAGACGACATTCTTTCTGACATCTTTTCCTATGCAGCCGTGTCGAAATCCCTCCCCGCACAGTTGAAGATTGGCAAAGCTACTGATGACATATACCTTGATACCGAGGAGTACCAAGGTTCATTGGCGAAGGCGTTCCGGACAGCGCGGGCGCTTTGCCTTGTATGTCGGCGCTTCAATTATCTTGCCACGCCATTTCTTTTCCAACACCTCATTCTCATACAGTATGTGGTAGAAACACTTCCGGACGGAAGTCTTACTGAACGGCAACAAACCCCTGGGTCTGTGGCGCAGCAAGGTAAAACTTTCGGGGAAATGATGAAGAACCTCCATGGCCTATTAGCAATGAGGCCAGACCTTGGACACCACTGCAAATCATTATGCTTCATCTTTAAAGAAGACCCACAGCCCTATGATTCTCGGTATGAGACTGATGAGGATTCCGGGGAAGATAGCGAGGGTAAAAGACCACAAAACTACATCGAGTTCCCTCAAACTGCGCTTCTCAACGACATTTACAGCCTGATGGCCAATGTGAGAGACTTTCAAGTTGATGTGACTGATTTGACAGAGAAGATGCCAGAATTCTCCCAAGCGCTAGCATCTATGCCCAGACTGACAAGGCTTTACATTATGGGCGATGTGGAATATTTACCATTAGTTAGACAAATTGCAACCCTGTCGTCAGAATCCATGTTGGAAACACTGGATATTTCCTGCACCACTGCGATCGAGTGCGTCCAAGATGAATACGAAGCCCAGCAGGCGACAATACTACAAGAACTCCAGGTAAGTCACAATATCATAAAGACAGATCTGCCGGGATAGGTTTCAATATCTAATAGCCATGACTAATATTTACCTCGCCATCTACTCAAGACCTATGCAGGCACAGGACCCTTCACAAGACTACTCACCGGGTTCCCACTCGGTCCTGAGCTACTTTTTCCGCTGGTAGCTTGGCCAAAACGCCTTGAACGACTCGCGTTGCAAATTAAATCGCAAAACACCCGCCACTCACCCCTCGATGTCCCTTTACAATCAATATTAGATACTCAGAAGCAATCACTCACACATCTTTGCATCGAGGGCAACTACGGACCGGGTCTCAAGGGTTTTGACTTGAGAGATTTCCCACGCTTGGAGTATCTTGCTCTCACTGACTCAGTTTCCTCCCATTTTGATGCGTCTCGTGATGGGCGGATCGCGCCAGAATTAGACGCACGAATCTTTGCGCCTCGTCTTAGAAGTTTCTTATGGGTGCTACCGCGAGGATGGACGAGCAGACGTCCTAAGATTCAAAATTTCTTCTCCGATAGACACGAAGAACGGTTGAGGTACTTACTACAAACTGCTTTGCAATTGAAGGAGCAAGCGAAGAATACGGGCGACTGGCACTTCAAGAGAATTTGGGTACAGAGTTCAGCCGTGGCACCAGAATCTCTTGAGCAAGAGGCCCGACAAAATTTTGAAAATAATTTGCGCAAAATTGACGACTTGAATGATGAGTTTGGTCCACTAGGAATAAGTGTACGGCACCTTCCATTCGCTAAATCTAACATGAATGGAGATGACGACGATGGTTATGGATGGTGGATTAGATGAAACTTGGTCCTGGGACAATATTCAAAGTATCTAAATTTATTGGCTGGAACAGTATTTTTAGTCATCACCAAAGAATTGCACAGGGAATCCATAAGATATACATTATGTATTGTTTAAAATTCCACAGATAATAAACCTCAAACCTCCCTGGTTTGACTTTCCACGACTATGCCAAGGCACTGCAATATGTTTACGTGACTACACTGCCGCTTTTAAATGGTCTTATCACAAGATGATATAAGGACTAGATAGAATAAGAGAGTTTATAGTAATTTATACTGTCTTAGAGAGAATATAAAAGAGAGAAACTTGTTGGAACGTTTGCCCACCTACTGCAACATGATGTTTTCATAGCGACGATCATGTAGCGAATTGAGCTGATCCAACGATAATTTTATTCACTATCTAAGGGCCTAATAAAACTACAAGAAATGAGAGATTTCAGTCGTAGCTATAAAAGGTTAACTTGTAATTGTCTTCTAGGGGTGAAAAACATAACGTCTTCAAATAGTCAGTAGAGCAACTGAGGTTGACTGAGATAACAAAGCTTATCAATATTTAGTGAGCTAAAGTCTATAAATATACCAATGAATGTGGTTTAGATGCTGAACTCTGGAATTTGGACTGAAGTAGAATTGTGTTAGGACTGATAGTGATAGAATCTCGATCCTGAAACCGACGTTGTGATCCAGGGAGGGCTGGTCTGCTAAGGACGTCGGTCCTCAATAAGGTGTTGTGAGTGGCCATGAATCATGGAGTGCACATAACACAACCGGAGGGTCACAACACTAGCATTTGCCTGCGTTGGGGTCGATTCTATTTTCAAAATTAGCTTATTGATGCAAAGCACATGCATTTTACTTGTCGTACCGCCAATACCAGCCTGCAACACCGCCCTTGCCTCCTGCCGAATTGGCGGAGAGAAAAGTGAGGCGACAAGCGTTGATCAAGTTGAGAAATTCCTTAGTGCAATCCGAATCCTTCACATCAAAGGACTTTTCTTCATTCTGGTTGGTGACTTCCATTTTGATATGATTAGAGGCAACGTTGACACAAGCGTGCTTTTTCTCTCCGGGTTTAAAGGTGCCTTGAAAAGCGCCCTTTTTGCCATCATAGCCTTCGCAGGCACGCTTGGAATGATATTTCAAGTCGTCCTATGGCATGGCAATACCTGTTCTGAAGCATTGCCATGCGTCGATGTTGGCAACAGAAGCGCTGATAACAAGGACATTCGTAAAGATGGCTGCGGTCTTCATCGTGACACGATCTTGCAATATGTTCCTTGGGCTTTTAAGTTGTAAGATCGAATGTTAGAGAGATATTTATGTATCAAGTATTAAGAGATGATCCAGACGGGAGTAAGAGCCGTTTTTATTAATTACTGTCTAAGAAGAAAAAACCATAGTACCTAGCTTTAAACCTAGGTGTTGTTTTGAGATTATACATACCAGGGAACGACATAGGCCTGTGCCATAGTGTATTCTAGGTAATCGTCCTATGGGACTTTCAAGAAATGTACCTTTTCTCATAGCGCCCCAATTTTCCCCATCGGGCGATAGCGTGGCAAGTTGAGTGGTTTTACTATGCTTGAACTAACTAGCCTGTACGTTACATCACTATCCTGATATGTATCAATGTAGCGCTGACGGCTCTTTCTTGTGTCCAGAGCGTGTTAGTCTTACTAAGATTTACAGCATTAAGCACTTGTGCCTTCCTCTCATACAATAACCCTTGTAAATAAAAGACAGCCCTGCATGTCATGAAAGTGTACATATTATATAATGAACGCCGCGGTGTAAGCCGGCCTTAAGCCTATCTTAACCAATCGGCTGCTCCCGCGTGTGCCTGGAACGCATTACCAAGCGATTGATACAGCCTCCTTCTGGTGAAAAGCGGCGAGGTTAGGTAAAGCCTCTACAGGTTGATACTTTATATGGAGCCCATTTCAACCCCCACTGGGTCAACCATGACGCTTCTTGTTGATTCTGGAAACTCGGCAATAGTGCCAGCGTGTTGAACGCTACGCCTAAGCACTGGATTTCCTATGAGTAAGTTCACACACGCAACAGCACAATCACAAGTACAATATGTACACCGGCAGACTAAATGCGCAAATTGAACAGCAGTCTACACCAAATGTGGAACTTAAATTTATATCACTCTGCGCTGATATATTTTCTAAACCTCTGAGAATCTTTACCCCTGGCAGAAGGCCGAACGATGTTACCGTTATCCCGAGGCAAGCTCCACATTGCGCTTCAAGTAGCCATTGCGGGCAGGGACCGGGGTATTCTTCAGGCTTAGACTTGCCTCAACCCTGACAGGCCGCAATACGGAAACGGACCTTTACCTAGACCATCGGCGCCGATGACCAAATCCCAGGGTTGAGCGAGAGTGGCAGACTATCAGGGGAGGTGCAAATGGATGTACGTGCCTGAGAGAAGCAAGAGGTTTTGTGTATAAAGGTAGTCTATCCTTTGAATTTCCACGAACTTAAATATCACCTCTTCCCAATTATTTATCCAACATAAAAGTCGTTCAACCCAAGAGAACCCCTCCTCCTTCCAACAGATTTCATCATCATAAAGAGCACATCTCTCCTCGCCGCCAGTGTACTTGTTCTGGGCACTGATATCATTGGCACCGCTGACGCCAAATTTTGTTTCGTGACGGGCCCCTCCATGCATACTGGGACAATGAAGTTCCATGCTGAGCGGGCTTGTCGAGGGTACAAGGATACACAAGGCGCTTTCCGTTCAGGTGCGTTTCAAGGTTCCTTCGGACCCGGGCAAACGAAGTATGCATGCGTCAATGTCCCAGAACAGGCCAAGCATCTAAAGATGGAGGTCGGGAACAAGAACAACGACGCGTCATTCGACCTGAAAGATGATGATTGCCTTGCCGAGTTTGTGAAAATCGTCAATGGCTGCCCGTACAAGTCTAATGGGGCTGATGGGAGTGACAAGCCCGACCACTCGAGAGGCGCCCGAACTGACGTTGCAGGGTGGCATTTTCGGTAAGTCAGAAACCTTAGACGAAGCTCTTAATTGAATACTAACTTGCTGCAGAATCGATCCTAACAATGGCCTCGGTTGCTAAAGTATTTATCCTTTTTTGCTTAGCATTAATAAACAAGCACCTTCACCTAAAGCTTGTGTGAACTTCTATGTTTGACGAGTCGTTTCCGGTGGTTATATCGTCTGGGGGGGTAATAAGGCCTTAAAGTCCCTGACTGGGGCACGGGACGTACTGGGAATGTTGTCCGTGGGAAGCGATGTGGCGCAATTCACCAAGGGGAAGACACTCACTTCGCCAAATAAAGCTAGAGAAATAAGAACCTACCTACACGGTCATTACAGAATACTATAACTTCCTCTTAAAATATAATTCTGCATACACATTGATAGACTACACGCCATCTGATGTAGTCACTTTATACACTCTGTAACCCTGTATCTCAGAAGTACCATGGAGGCTGAAAACCATTCCACCGTTGGTAAACAGCTAACATCCGCCACGGCTGATTTGTCTTTTTAACCGTCCACGCAGTGGTAAACTTTTATCACCAGTTCACTGCATGGTGTCCCGGACGAGCGATCTGGGCTTCTTTGAAAAGCGCCAATAGCTAGAGTCCCTTTCCCCATCAATCATAATATGATACCAACCCAAATCTATTCTCTCAAAGTCAATTACTTAGAACTGCAAACAAGTGGTATTTGCAGTTGTAAAATGGCCCTAGCATATCCGAACCCTTCTTCCTCGTGTACCTCCGATGACATTGAACTTCCACGGCATGATGGGCCCTTCGAGCCGCGTGCCCTGCAGGACGAGGAACAAATCGATCCGTGGGAGGAAGGCTTAGAAACTTTTCATATGTTCGCCCTGACTGTCAACAAGATGATTGGTAATGGCATTTACACAGCTCCGACTGCTTTCTACCTTATGACAGGTAGCAAGAGTCTTACACTGGTCTTGTTTTGTGTTGGCGTTCTGTATTGCTTGATGGCGTGAGTTCTGTCGCTCTACCGCCTGGTACCATGCTTCTAAAGAATCTCACAACTACCTGGGGTCAACAATAAGGTGAATGGTTGACAGAACAACAGCACAGCTATCTATCTTCAGTATGCAGCGGTTCTGCATATGACGGAGGTGAACTCGTCTACGTAAGTACTTGCCTCATTCGTGCAGATTCAAAAGCAGAGTTGACCGAAGTAGCTCGATGAAATCACGGCACACGTCACCCCTACTTCCACCGATACGTCAGTCGTTCCGGTGCCTCAAGAGCACAACGAGGGGCTCAATGTGAACCTAGAGGAACAAACTACAGACCCGAGAAACCCGACGAATTCGAGAAGAACGAACACCACTTCCAACGGACTATGGTCGATATTTATGCAATGGTGTAGGAAGCTTATGGGCGATGGCCTGTTAGCGAAGCTCTTCAGCTTCAAGGAGATAACAAAGGGGCTCAAAACTCATGGGCCCGTCTTTATGAGGCTGTCATGATCGTAACAATTCTTTTCTACACACTCCTGAATCTCGTTATCCTCATCATCAACACCATACCCGAATATGTTAGTTCAGACGGTACTGAGCATGTGTTCCCGGGGTATGGCTTTCCTGTCATTGTGGCTTCCGTGATAATCATCGGGACCGCATATTACGTGTTATTCTTCGGTGCCGCTTATCGCTACTACGAGCCCTTGCCAGCCAGTTCAGCAATTAAGAGCGACTAGGAAATTTTCCCAGCCGCGCATGTACAAAGGAATATTGAAGCCTGAAAGTCGGTTCAACTTGATGAAACACGCTGGTGTCCGATGCGACGTTCGCAGGGAATACTTTTATAAGAAAGTCGAGAGGATGTATAGATTCGGGCGGCGTTGGAGAATGCAGTATTCAATACGTGGAGTTGATGCCGAGGTAGGTTTCTCACACTACTCTACTGGTTCAAGTTCGGAAACACTTTTGAAAAATACATCTTGATGATTTGTACTCATTTGGGATCATAAGACTCACATTGAAACAGTATCCTGGCGAACCACAAACCGATCAGACCGGTACGACCTTTGTCATGACCTTGTACTGGGTCTTTGGCGGAACTCGGTTGAAGCAAGACAGAACTCCTTGGGCTAGGCTAAAGGAACGCACGGAACGGCTTTTCTCTTGGTGATCAGTAGCTCAAGGAATAGCACACAGAGGCATAGACCGAGTCAGGAGTTAGTCTTACGTGGACATAGCAGTACTTTACGTGGACTTCAAAGGGGGTGGACACTACTTTGTGGCAGGTTGGTAGTACCGTATCGACTGAGCAAATTCGCTACGACCTGTGGATACCGCTAGAGATTTCAAGCTAGCGAACTGCACGTCTCAATGGTTACGAGGGCAAAAGAGTGGCTTAGGTCAGCAAGATTGTGCTCTTATAGCCGGTCTATATCCAAGCGAATCAATACGAGCTACAGCGTGCCAGCCCGGTATTTCTAGTGGTATCCACAGGTCGTAGCGAATTTGCTCAGTCGATACGGTAATAGAATCCTATTAGTATTACCACACACAAATTAACCTTTCAATTTGAAGGTCACATAGAACAGCCTGAACCAGAAGCTTCCTATACTTTAATATCTCCTTATAAAATAACTAGAAATACTACTTAGAAGACTATGGCCATGTAAGATTCCAAAGGTCTACAAGTCGAGTATTGGTATATTGTAGGACAAAGTCCAAATGTTATAAAGTGTTACCGATAAAGTGTAGACCTTAGGCAGACTTGCACTTTGGAGCGGAAGACCAATGCAAGACAGACATGCTGTACCGAGGAAGAACTTAGCAGGTTAGCTCTACTGTTGATCGTATCCTAAAAAAGCTATCGACCTGTGGTTAAGAGACCGCTCGGACTATTCCCTGTAAACAGTCCATACGATTACGTTAGAATGTCACTGGGCCATGTAATTTCTAGCTGTTATTATACTCGACAGACGTTGCGTCGAGAAGCTACACTTCAGTTACTTATTATTTGATTGGGGCGGAATGGATGTGTATTTGTACAGTGGGTGTGCAACACTTGCGATAAGTTCCTCTCGCCTAAATTTTACATGAAATTATATAAAATAGAAGAGCTTTCTAAAGTTTGTATAATCTAATTTGATCTTAGTTTTATATTATATATAAAGTATTCTAACTATTGTATATTTTATTTATTTGTATTGTTAGTTAGCCCATTGTCGGAACTTTTGCACGGGACAGTAAGTGCTTTACAGTTGTTCCTTTGGTTTATTACTGGTCAATCGAGCCCATGTGATAAGTATGTAAAAGGTCAATCCACTCTAACACCTGCTTTATCTAGTTAGTAGATATTATTCTAGTATTTAAGAGGGGTTCTAGCCCACTCAATTCTTGACCATCCAACTTCCATTTGTTACTACGCCATTAACATTTCCAAAATGTCTCCATCAGAATTCATGATACGCCTGCAGAGAGGTACTGATAATAGAGGGTTATAGTAGTTAGTGATTACTAACAAATTTGCTTCACAGGTATTACGGGTGGATTTGCTCCACCTACCCCGTCTGCTATCTATACGATATCGAAGGGGCCAGATTCTGAAGTTACAATAACTTCTTCGGTTAGAGAAGATGGACAGCCTATGTTAGGGAACCCGACTGAGAAGACTATCACTTCGACTCAAGTCAATGATTTGGTGAACGAACTTGAGACTATTCTCAAGGAGATCCCAGTTGAGTACCCTTCAGGCTCTGAAGACATTTATAGTCTTGATACCGGGATCTTCTGGGGCTCTACTGATTTCGAATGGATGAATGGAGGGCCTGGGGGATGTGGAGGTGGGTCCAGTGAGGCTCAACCAACTCCTGGACAAAAAGAATCTTTTAAGAGAGCTGTTAAAATTATTGAGGAGATGGTCGAGCTTGAGTAAGGAGTAATAGCTACAATAGTACATTATCTATGAGATTGCAATTCCATAACATTGATACAAATACATGGGTAGCTATGGGATGACACTTAGACTTTTCTCCGACTCATCGACCCAACTTAAAGTACCTCGCAAAGAACATCGAATTGGCAGCGAGGATCACCGGCACCACGCTCACCATCTCACCCAGTCCAGCATATCGTGGAGGAATGCGGAACTCAACCCAAGCACCGCTAGCCATGGTGATTGCCAAGACATTGTAGACAGCAGACCAGATAAAGTTGAAGTACATCCGGTTGAACGAGACTTTGCTGATGTCGAGAAGAAAAGGGATCCCTTCCAGACCGTTGAGAAGGACGACATCTGCTGCACCCTGTGTCACGTCGCTGCTGATCAAACCACCTCCCATTTGAGCACCAATGTTGGCCTGGGCTACAGCAATGGCATCGTTGGTTCCATCACCGCAGAATAGAACGTGTCTTTGTTTGTTCTCCATCAGAGCAGCAACATAGTCTCGCTTCTCTGGTGGAGTCCGTTCCCCAGCAACATTCTCATCCGAAATACCCACCGAAGCCGCCACGGCCTTCACGGCCTTGATCTGGTCTCCCGAGACAAGATGCACCGCAATGCCGCGGGCTTTGAGTTCGGAGATGACCTGTACAGCTTCCGGTCGAATCTGTGCCGAGAGTCCAAAGACAATGAAAGGGACCGAGTTACGCGTTACAACTAGAGTAGTGAGGCCGCTCTCCTGGAGTCGTGAGACCTCTTCCAGTTTGTCGCTTTGAGTCCAGCGAGCGTTTCCAGCCCTGAGGTTCGAGTCTAGGTATGTAGCCTCGATTCCAGCGCCTGGAACAACCTGCACATCCATGACCTCTGCCACAGGCTCAACGGTCTGTTGCCCAAGATGTTTCTCGACCGCAGCAGAGACAGGGTGTTTGCCGCCAGATACAAGAGCCTTGGCCAGCGCGAGATTCTCCTGCATGTCTCCGTGGAGGTTGACTTGTTCTGTTACTGCGAGCTCTGCTTCGGTTATTGTTCCGGTCTTGTCGAATACGACATCAGTGGTCTTGCGAGCTCCCTCGGTAGTATTCGCCGTTTTGATGATGACACCACCTCTGGCCGCGATACCACCTGCAACAACAAGAACCATGGGGACTGCGAGACCGAGGGCACAAGGGCAGGCAACCGCAAGAGTAGCCACGGTATACGTGATAGCATTCCCAACACTCTTACCGGCGCTGTAGTCAAGAATATCCATCCCGCACGCAACCCAGATCACCAGAACAAGAACAGCCACAGTTGCCATAGCAGGGACAAACCAGCTGGCGACTTTACCAGCTAAGTCTTGTATCTCTGGTCTTGACTTGGCAGCCTCTTCGACAAGCTGAGCGATATCAGTCACCGTGTTCTTCCCGGGAAGACGAGTCAGCTGAACCGTAACGGTACCATCGCCATTTACAGTGCCAGCGATCAAGTCACTACCCTTCTGCTTCAGGATAGGAAGTGTTTCGCCCGTGAGCATGGATTCATCCACTTCAGTCCTGCCCGAGATGACCACCCCGTCAGTAGGCACCCGTGAATGTGGAAGAACCTTGAAAACGTCCCCATACTGAAGCAGACGAGCATCAATCTCATGGTCGCCTTCTTTCTCGACCAGCACAGCAACGTTATTCTGCTTCGACCGCAGCGACACAGCGGAAACAGCTTGGACTCTTGCAAAAGCAGCGATGAGTCTACCGACGAGAATCAACGTGATGAGCATGGTGCTTGTTTCGAAAAACTGTCCTTCGTCAAGTGCCTTCCCTGCCATCTCGAAGCTGAAGGCAACAACAGAGTAGACGTAGGCTGCCGTGATACTTATGACAACTAACATATCCATCTCAACACTGCGGCTGTACCACAGGGCTGCTAGGGCTGGGCGGTAAAACTCTGGGATGGCAATGAGTTGAACAAGGGTGCCGAGAATCAGAGAGACGATCCCCTCTGTGCGTTTGTCCACCAAGTCTTCGCTCCATGAGACTACTGCGACAGGGATGGTGAGTGCAGCTGCTAGAACTGCCTTTGTGAGTTGGTCCCAGAGGCGATGGCGACTATTCTCGAGCTGAGGATCCCCACGAGGCTCCGCTAGTCCATTGCAGCCTTCCTTCACCAAGGCCAGCAAGTCCCGAGCTCCAATGATGGTTGGATCGTAAGCTAGACGAACAGTTTTCTTGTCCAGAGACTGTACGTCTGTGACACCTCGCGGCGGGCTTCCTTCCAACTGCTTGCCCTGGGTAGGGGTAACCAAAACATCGAGGAAGTGATGTCCACCCACGATTCTGCTAAGCAAGAAACCACTTGCACCCGTCATGAAGGTGAGTACCTCATCCGCATTGGTGATGGATGTGTCGACGTCAAACTCTCCTTTGCCCATGACAAAGTTGACCTGGGCGTTAGACACGCCTGTCATACTGTTAAAGATACGCAAGAGTTTATCGGCGCAAGAGGTACAGTCCATGCCGCTGACCAAGAAACCGTGTGTCTCAATGTTTGCAGCATGTTCGATATCCTGTTTCTTTTCCACAGCTCCAGATGGCTTGAAGGCTGGGACAACAGGAACAGGCTTCTTTTTTCCATGCTTGCTCTTGTCACTCTTCTTGGTGTTCGGCCTCGTGCTCATACAGCATGTCTCGAGAGACGTCATGCCTTGATCGATGGCGCTGCGGCAAATGCATCGGATCTGGTCAAGGTAGCTGCTATACTGGTCGAATGCAGCCTCGAGGTGCGTACCGCAGGCTGTGTCGGTTTTATGGGTGCCCTGGTCATGTTCGTGGGGTTTATCGTGGGATCCTGCATCGAAGTCAATTCTCATTCGCCGAGGCGTTGAACCGGGAACTTACCTTCATGCCTGGGGTCGTCATCGCAAGCCTTCTTGCACTCGAGAGCGGCAATGGCGTAGATGCACTTTTCTGGATGGGAGTGCAGGGTCAGTGTGAGTCCACAAAGGTATGGGGGGATAAATGACAAGGCAGAATTCTTACCGCTGCAATGTTCCTCACTGCCACAACAGGTTGAAGCCTGCGATGTAATGCTGGAGGTATCGGAGTGCCCATCACAGCATGCTCCATTATCGTGGCTGTGGATGCCATCTTGATTGTCCTCGTGATCATGATCGTGTCCGTGGTCGTGCCCATGATCATGTTCGTGATTGTTCGTGTGCTCGACAGTAGAAGAATTAACTCCCTGCTCCTCCACGGTGTTGAACTGACCAGGTTTGGTACCACAACAGGATGCCATGATATGCATAGTTTATGGGTGAAAGAAATGTAAAGTTAATTTGTAAATCTTCCGTATTTTGATATACTAACAGGCGGGTTAGAGAAAAAGCTCTTATGAATTATATATGATTGGCATCATCTGTTGAACATGTCTTTATTGGTGTTCCGCGGATGCTCCACCACCAAAAGTCGCCGCGCTCCGTTCCCGCGCCGCTCTCCGTCCTCTACTAACCGTTTGAGGTCACGTATCACAAAGAACAAGGATCATGTGTGAGCTACAACACGATCGATGATAAATAGTATACCCACAAACAATAGCAATGATATCGTAAATCAATTGATGGGTATCTCGCTTCACCTGTATCTATGGACTATAGAACAGAGTTGGACAAGTCGCATACTTAGTTATTCCTCCTTTCATGCTGATATCACCCTCTGCGCCTCTGCAATCGCCGCTCTCACCTGATCAACGGTCCGAAAGCATGCACAAGCTGTTGTCATGTCAACTTCCTTTGGGCACACCTCTGTGGGATGTTTGGTGGTCGGGAGGGTCTCGGTATTCGAACAGCTCGTGCCGGTCTCGCAATTCTCATGTCCTTCGGTGTGGAGTTGACTCTGCCTCGTCGCCAGTCCGTCCCCCAACTCCAGCAGACAAGCTAATTCGCCTTTTAAGCTTGCTTGTAGAAATGCAACGTAACTCGGCCCGTCGATCGAAAGCTCGACCATGTCTCGCGCATCTGGCTGCTGGCCAACAACGAGACGAATTGGCGCGCCAGAGAGCGATGACTCGGCTGTTCGCTGCTTCTGCATGTAGAACAGGTCGCCATAAGATGATCCAATGCTCGATAGTAAAGAGCCAAGGAGGTATACATTTCGCGATGTACGTGGACTCTTGATAGACTGGAAGCAGACAGTACATTCGAGGATGGTCCTTGCTGATGCGAGAGACTGCTTCAAAACCTTGAGGGTCTGGAAAGTCTCTGATGAGTTTTCTATCTGTGAGAAATGTTGGTTCACCATCTCAACGCATGAGCACTTTTGGGTGGACGGCATGGGCGGTGTTTGACCCTCGGGGCTTGGGGCGGGTGGTGTTATGTTGGCGATGGACTTTTCCCTTTCCGTTGCAGGGTCCGTATACCAATTCTCCTGGCCATGTCGCGTCGCTGTGTTTTGAAATAAATCAGGCGGCAGCCCCTCTGGCGCTCGAGTGCTATTTTGGTCTGCTGAAAAGTCCATGTCAAAAGACGGAAGCGGTGTGCTGAGGTCATCAAGAAACTGGTCCATAATGCCAGCAAAGTTACTAGTGTCGACGGCATCTTGAGACATCGGTGTAGCATTCGTGGTGATAGCCTTATTGGACCGATACCGCAGAGGCTGGCCTCTCCTCGGCCGGCCTATAGCCCTCGTGGGCGAATACTCGCAAGTCAGAGCAAAATGCGAACATCGCTCACACAAAGGAGTGTGGCGTGAACATCGGACCTTTCGCTTCCCTGTGGAAACAGAAACAGACACGTCATCAGCTGATTGCGCAGAGAAAGTGGGAGGACCAAAGACTCACTACACGGGTCGCAGGCGCGGTGCTGGGTCTTGTCACTTATACCTGGAGGCTCCATGCCTACTAAGCGGATTAACGTCGAATTACTGTGCTCTTTGGTGGGTTTTCGAGACAAGTGCGGCCATCAAGGTTCTCAGCCTCGGTATTGCCAAGGGGAAATCGCGGAAGCCCAGACCAGGCCAGACCGCGGGGCGGAGCGGAGGGTTTTGAGACTTGTAATTGGTTGTGTCATACGGAGTACTCCATATTCTCTGTGTTCAATCCGAGCCCGTTACCTACCCTACAGCATAATCTTCAAATGCATGATAAGAGTTTAACAATGCTAGCAAACCTCGAATACCTGCACGTTCAATTCTAGTTTTCAAATTGTATCAATTGTTTTGAATAAAAGTCATAGTTTTATGGTAAAGTTACAGGCAATCACATAATATGCTGACACGATGATCGACTTCGTGTTAGATGTGTGTCTCACTGCGTCGACAAACCTCGATTCACAACACCTAGTATCTTGTTTGCAATTTCTTCGTGGCTCTGCAACTGAAGAAATTACTCACATAGCACCGCATTCTTTCTTTTCATTAAACTTCAACTTCTTTACCTGCTTTAAAAGCCGTGCCGCGCCTGCACATGAGGTGTGTTCACTCATCCTTGCTCCCATCACCGTCGGCTTTCGCTCATTCCCGCAGGCTTGGTCTCAACGCCTACCCCACAGGAGCAATAGTCTAATCGCGGGTAGTTTTCGCCGAACAAGTGGGAGTACTATCTAAAGCAGTCGGCTATCATTTGTCAAGACTTAAGTGCTTGGCTGTGCAATTGCAGGACAAGTTGTAGTGCATATTCCGTAGCATCTCTGTAATCAATGACCGCAATTCTCACAAGCTTACCGGATATGACATGACCATTGTCAAAATTGTATATCCGGAACTTAAAGACTCCTCGGTTACGTCAAAGGGTCCTCGTCACTCTCGCGGGCAGTGACTTGTCGCCTTAGCTGCTACGTAAGCTCGACTTTGACATCGGCAATGAGTGAGATTGCCATCATTGGCGTATGAGAGAGGCTGAGTGATAGACCCTACGTAGTAGATATGCTTAAGTACTTGAATCGCGATAGATACGCAAGACAAGGGCATAATACTAGTATAGTAATAAGCGACATGATGCGTGCTACAGTGCATTTCAACGGGCCCGACTCATATTTATAGGGTCCGATTGGTTGATTCAGTCACTAACCGAGTGCGACAGCCTGGCTGTGCCGTTACCCGGGGACGATAGCACGCAAATATCCATGACGTCAAGACATATCTTTCTGGGATCTCGTACCTATTCTACGATCTGGTTATTTCCTTTGCATGTCAGACAATTGATGTTAATAAGCCCTCTATGTTACAGTATTTCCAACAAATCTTACTTTGTAAGACCATGAATCGATTAGATCCCTCACAACAACAATCTGAAAGCTTGGCATCCAAGTCTTTATCCCAAACACCAACACCAACACCATCACCACCACCCTTTTCAACAACTTCAATGGCTGATATTGGAACCGAGTCCGGAAATCTTTTCCGACTAAAAGACGTCCTCTCATATTTTGCTGCTGTCAAAGGCGACCTCTCCAACGTCACAGCCCCTCCTTTCATTCTCGCCCCTAAATCCGCCATTGAGATTCCAGCCGCCTGGGCATGTCATCATGATCTCTTCCTCCAACCGGCCGACGAGCCCGATGCTGGAGTTAGGGCTCTCCTATTGGCCAAGAACTATGTTTGCAGTCTGAAGCAACTCGTTGGAGCAGACTCGGCAGATGTTGGCAAGAAACCATTGAATTCCTTCCTCGGTGAACTATTCCTTGGTGCCTTCTCCGACAAAGCTGGCTCACAATCACAATTGATTATCGAGCAAGTATCGCACCATCCACCCGTCACGGCCTGCTCCATATACAATAGGGAGCGAGGCATGTCGTCAATTGGCTTTGTGGGACAAGAAACATCCTTCAGCCTTGTTAGCGGAGTGACCGTTCGCCCAACTGGCTATGCTATCATAAAGGACGACAAGCACAATGAGCAGAGCCTCATGACCATGCCGACAATATTGGTAAAAGGTGTAACAACAGGAAATCCATACCCCGAACTAGAAGGCTCGAGCTACATAGCCAGCTCAAGCGGATATCTAACGAAAATCGGATTCCACGGCAAAGGAAGACTCGGTTATGGGCAGAAGAACCAAGTTGTATCCGAAGTTTTTGCTCCGGGTAACAGAGACAAGCCATTGTATCGTATTACCGGGCAATGGACGGGCACTTTGACGATCCAAGACTCATCAAACACCACCCTGGAGGAGTTTCATGTTGATAAAGTACCCATCTCACCATTGAAAGTCGCACCTGTAGAAGAACAAACGCCATGGGAGTCACGTCGAGCTTGGCGGAAAGTTACACAAGGCATCGAAAATCACGACTTCGAAAAGGTGTATGCGCACAAGAGCGCCCTCGAAGAGTCACAAAGAAGACGGCGGCTGGAAGAGCAGAAGAAAGGCGTTGAATGGAATAGACTATTTTTCACTCGGTCTGCGAAAGGGGACGATACAGCGGCATCTTTACTTACAAAGATACCTGAAAGTCTAGATGGCTTAGATACAACAAAGACGAACGGTGCCTGGAGATTCATCGGGGTTCAAGAAGCAGATAACCTAAAGTCTAAGTTGAGCAAGGATACTTTACCATAGTTTATGAACATCACAGGAGCATTTATTCATGGCATAAGAGCACAGATAATAGATTTGAATTAAGTTATACTAGCAGAATTGTTTGCTGCCCTGTTCGTACACTTATCTACCCTCAGTGTTACCAGAGAAGATATGATAAGATGATTCGCAATCAGAGTCACAATTCATCCTCATCAGCTGATGTTGACCTTAGGTCCTGGAAACGTGCTCTCCAGTCTCGTGCTCAGCAGCCAGCTTCTCGTCAAACCTCTCAGCCCGTCGAGCAAGATCGGCCTGGTAATCGGCAGTGTACTGGCTTCGGTCGACAAAAGGAACGAACCAGGGGGCGTTGGTGAAGAGATAGTTCATCTCCTCAAGCGGCAGCTTCTTGGTCTCAGGGATGAAGGCCCAGACACAGAGGGCGTTGGTAAAGTTTCCAATGACGAAAAGGAGGTAGTACTTCCAGCCGACTGCTTCCATAGCAATACCGGTAACCTGGCCGATCATAGTGTTGAATGCGAACGAGGTCATGGTAGCAAGAGAGACACCCTTGGCTCGGGTGCGGGTATCGAAGATTTCGGCGGGGATGATCCAAGAAAGAGGTCCACAGGTTGCTGAGAAGGAGAAGTTGTATGCCCAAGTAACGATGATAAAGCCCCAGCCCTGAGCAGGGTTACCAGATCCAGGAGGATACACGGCCAGCATAATGGTGGCGATGATAAAGGTAAGCATGTTGAAGAGGTTACCCCAGATAAGAGTCCATCGGCGGCCGAATCGGTCAATGAAGGCAATGCAAAGAGCCTGGGCGATAAGAGCAATAATGGAGTTGATGGCCTGATACTTGAGAGCATCCTCAGCATTGATTCCAGCTTGAGCGTAGATCTGGACCGAATAGTACTGGATGGCCGATACACCAGTCATCTGGATCGAGGCTTGAAGACCGCAGGCAATCAAAAGACGGCGGAAGCAAGAAGGGTTCTTGAAAAGCTCGAAGTAGGACTTGGCCTCGTTGGCATGCTCGTCTGCGATGCTTTCCTGAATCTGTTCCATCTCGGCGCGAACCCAAGGATCGTCAACGTTGCCGTTGGAGTGGAGGCGAGCCAGGGTGAAGAGGGCCTTTTCCTGCTTGCCCTGGTCCATAAGCCAACGGGGGGACTCGGGGAAAACGAAGATCAAGGCACCGAGAAGGACGGCAGGGATGATCTGGATACCGAGAGGAATGCGCCATTGTCGGTTGTCAGTGTAGTGGGTGAATGTGCCCCAGCCAGTCCACGAGGCAATGAGGGCTCCAATACCCAGCATAAATTGCTGGAGGGCGGTGACTCGGCCTGTACAAGAGCGGGTCAGTCAATTATGCTTATTAAATTGGATACCGGGCGGGGTATGTACCTCGAATCGAAGGATGAGCAATCTCGGCTTGGTAGAGAGGAATGATCATTGTAAGGAATCCAACACCGAGACCGGCGAGGAAACGGCCTGCCATCAGATATGAGATCGCTGGCGCTGCAGTCTGGAGAGCACCTCCAAGCATGAAAATGACGGAACCGATGGTGATGGTCCATCGTCGACCGGTGTACTCGGTGGTAGGGCCAGCGAATCCGGCTCCGAAGAAGGCGCCGGCCGTGAAGAGGGCAACTACAGCACCACTGCGACCCGTCAGAAGTATTCTAGAGAGACTGATTGTGTGACTTACGTATCAGACTTGCCAGGATCTGTGTTGAAAAGTCTCTGATATGATTCAGAGGCGATAACCTGGGCAATAACACCCAGATCATAACCAAAGAGGAGCGACCCAAAGGACGCAAACACTCCGACGAGGAATTGATAAACCTTGGGCTTCATGATGATTGAGTCACTGCTTGTTGGAGATGCAGCTGAATGTGACAGTAAATTGATCGACGGGGTGCGGGTTTGGCAGCTTTAATACTTTCGTCTCAACCCCAGAAGCTCAAGCATGGGGCCTCGCATCGCGACCTCTACCGCGCCAATGGCCAAACTCGTGGCATGCCTGCAAGCGCAAAAGCCCCATAATCGCCAAACAACCTTTACAGATAAAGTACAGGTCCCCATGGGGAAGAGGGAACGAAAAATGCAACACCAGTCAAAGCTCGACGCGACACGCTAAGAAAAAACGCCCATTTGGCAGCGCGTGACTGGACCTCTAGAAGCGCTGTGAAGTGATTGGAGCGCAAAGAAGGACGCGATTGAACGCTGGAGCTAAGTGTTAATGGGGTGCTATTGACAGGAGTCGAGAACGGAGCAGAGGCCTGTAATCGATCAAGCAGTGCGGAGAAAGCGAATATCCACCTATGGAGAGCAAGGGTCGTGGCCGGACCCTGTTCCAGTTCTGTCCTGGCTCGTCTTATCCCAACGCGGGGTTTCAGCTGACCCCAAGACGCTATTCCGGTTTGATCTTTGGCTTGTCTGCGCTACTCATTGGCCTTGGGGGAAGTCGTCCCGAGAAGAGGTTCATCTCGGTTTGCATCCGAGGCTTAAGTATGGTTGGTGCGGCTTGGCATGAGAAAATGGAAATGTCTTAGATGGAGGAGTCATAGTTGAAAGGGGTCGTGATGGGGTTTACAGCCTCATATCATGTCTGTTAATGGCATTCCTGAGTTGCACGTAGAATTGGCTATGAGAACGTCAGTGATTGGCTCGTCTGATGTACGAGATGTACTAATAAGTGTCAGCTAGGGTGACAGTTGGGGAAATCTCGTGCATATGTTGTTAAAACAAAGGAGATTGTGTGAGTAAACTACTTTGTCTCGTTTACCTTTTCACACGCTGCAACTGAGCATGTCGGGAAGGAAAGCCTTTAATACAATAAATACATGAATAATAATTTAATACTTCTACCATCACTTGTACTCTCTTCTATATCTATTCCGTAGTTGTACGGCTGATCAACTTGCTCAAGTTGATAACTACCGGGTAGGTAATCAGTTGTTGCCTCACTCGGCCGAATCGGGTATATTCCCACGCGCCATGATATTCCCGAGACATTTTACGCGTACAATACGCGTACCGAGTCGACAGAACAATTGGTGGACAATCTCACCATTCATTTCGCAAGGAGGATTCTAAGCTCGGTGCCGCCACCAACGAGTGTGAATAATAACCAGAGAATGTGATTTGCCTGTTCGTCCTCATCCCAAATGAAGATTAACTGTCACGATTCTGCTCACAATCTTACGATGAAATCAGACTACCACTGATGGTGGACGCGACGTGGGATTGGCTGTCTAACCCATATTTAAATGATCCACTTCACTTGACCGTGCCTTCTTGTTGCGTCCAAGATTGACGTCGATCCCCATACACATACATCCAGCATCGCCTAGTTGCCTTCTATTTAAAGCCATTGGCTTAAATAAAGCGAACAATATCTTGAGTACCTTTTTTATTTTTGAAAACACATTTCAGCTAAACCCTTTCTTCTAGTACCACCCAGTTCCATCCATGCATTTAATTATTAGCTGCTGGCTATTGCGAATAGTAATAGTTAAGATTGTTAATGTTTTCTGAGCAAAGTGAAGGTATCATATGTCTTAAAAAGATCAGTAGTGCAGGTGGGGCATATTAAGCCAAAGAGGTGACATAAAAATCCGGTGGGCTGAGTTCTATGAAAAGTGCTGATGAATATAGCCTATATACGAGAATAATCCTTCAGAGATCATAACTGCCGTAGGGTAACGGTTGTCCTAAATCATCGTAGCTTTGAGAACGTTGTGATCCACCCTGGCAGATAATCCGATCTCGATTTGTCGTGTAGTGGGCTGGTGAGAAATGGGCCCCACTGGTGTGAAAAATTGAATGCACATGATATAACTGCGAAGATCGGAGTAGTACTCTATTGTTTGAGTACATATTAGCCAGTGCCAGGGATTCCTGAGCCAGCGAGGTTTGAAGCAGCAGTCTAGGTCAGGTCAGTAATATCCTTAGTCATGAAGGTAGGGTTCCTTACACATGCGAAGGATTTGATGCTTTCTAGACCGAAACCAATCCCTGCGACATAGGTATCGCAAGTGGGCTGGTTGTCTTTTGGGTAGACCAGTCTGCTAAAGGTTTCGCAGTGATCGTCGCCATAGACTATACAAGCTGTGTCTGGCTGAACGAGGATAGACCAAATGGTAAATTCCTCGCCATCACAGGCTCCTTTGTTCACGCCTCCGTTTGTGTATTTGGCGCAGGAAGTGCCTGGCATGTCCTTGCCGAAAACATTGCATGCGCCATCGACTCCGCTGGAGATGATTCGATATTGTGAATTGTCCTTCGGAGAACAGATGGAATCAGTGTGAAAGGTCGCTGTAAGTCTGTGAGTCCGATATGTCCAGTAGAATGCGATGTTATCAATGCAACTGACCTTCCCATGCTGAGACAGGGGCTAGAGCCACCGAAAGAATAGCAAGATAGGTACTGGCAGAGAAATGCATATTGTCGGTTTTGAAAACTAGCTTGGAGAAGGAATATACGCAGAGGGTGTAGAGGCTGTAGAGGGTGTAGAGAATAGATGTAGAGGATGGAGAAGATGAAGAGAATAGAAAAATGTGAGCAATAGACGCAGAGGATTTTATAGTAAATATGAAGATTAATTTTAGAAAGCCCAGCTATAGCTACAAACCTGCTAAGCTGATCTGAATAGGTGAGGAATAGGTTTTCCGAGATGAATAAAGAATTAATCATTCAAAGGAACAGGCGAAGGATTTCTCGTGTAAGGCGCATAGACTAAGCTTGCGTTTATTGGTCAAATTTATGTTTCAATTCAAGCTCAGCCTCTAAAGGATCAGGATACTACCGAGGCTTAGATCTGGGCATAAAGCTTTAACCTTAACTGTGAGATTGTAGTATTGGCAGGGTAGGGAGCAGCACAAGCTTGGCAGGCATAAAATCTAATAACTAGGGAAACAGCAAAGGGAAAAAAGGTAAGAGTATAGAGGATGTAAATTGCTAAAGTATTACCCAGAGTCGGAGGTATTAGGTGACCCATAATAGAGTATCAGAAAGATAACTGTAGATAGTCAGTTAAGGCTATAGAGTTAATTCTATGGTTTTAATGGATTATTAAGAGAGTCGCGAAAGATAAGGAGAATAGAGCCGAATTATTACAATGCCGAGTGGGATGTTGAGTTAAAAACTTCACCGCTAGTCCGAGTGCTCGGCCATAGTTCCGCCCATTAACGGCCCGACCATAGTGCTGCTCGGATCTCTCACGAGTGCGAGATCGAGCCAAGCCACCTCCTGTATATTGCTAAAGGCTCATCCAATCAGTGGTGACAATATAGGTTAATGCAATAGTACCGACTAACGCCCTAGCTGGACCTGACAGTCAGGATCTGCCGTGTTCGACATCAGAAGAGCCAGATTACTGCCGAGAGTAAACAAGTCCAAGGCTAACAGTATTAGAGACATACTCCCTAATGTTAGAATAATTAAAACGCCTGGAATACTAATTATTGACTAACATTAGCCTTGCCCTTTTCGCAAAGGTGAGTTTAGCAAAGATATGGTAATTGTTTTTGAGTTAAATTAGTACTGAAAGCTCTCCTCGAAGTATTCGATTCGAGGCCGAGAGTGTAAGGTTCTAGCTGCCACCGCGCATCTACTCTCATCGGCCATTTTGGCTGGACCACTTGTGACTACTGCAAGACTGCCCTCGCTTTCGATTGCGGAACATCTATCGATGGCTTCTTCAACATTCAATCGTTCAGACCTCCACTCCGCCAAATCGCAGCTGTTTTCATCATCTGATCTACCCGTGGCGTAGATGACGATCTTCAACCGCTCATCTCTGAGCACATCCCTCAATTCGTGATTGAGCACATCGACAGCCAGAGCAGTTTGCCGTACTGACCAGTGGATTTCGACAGATCCTGGCTGACTGGTGAATTGCAGAAGTCTCTGAAGATATGAGAGCGGGACTGCGATACCACTACCCCCAACAATGAAAAGTACTTCATCGAAGCGCTCCAGGGGCAAAGTCTTTCCATAAGGGCCATCAACGGCCACTCGTAATATGGCTGGTTTCGGATGTTCTGCCTCAGCGTAGTTCCTCAAACGCGATGTAAAGCTATCGTAAGGTCGAATCAAGAATGTCATTTCTCGATGGTCCTTTTCCGAATCGCTTTCTGCTTCCTCCGACGAGACTGGAACATTCCCAAGCAAAGCTGATTCTTCTGCTAGTTGTTTAACAGCGTGTCGTTTTGTCCCTGATACTGATGCTACAGTGAAAGGATGACTTTCCCAAAAGTTCCATTTGTTCAGCACCATGAGATAGTAAAATGTTCCAGGCGGTATCTCGTACATGCTTGGGCGCAGTGGGACAACAACGCGAACCATGTGTGCATCTTCGTTGTAAGTAACGAGAGCGCTTGTGTTCCAGATTTGTGGATTGAAGGCCATGATCCGAGCCCCGCGAATGAATCGGTCCAGGAACCATATCGTGACTGGAATCCACACTAGAGGGTCATAGTCGCCTCGAAATATCGACACGTGCCTTGAATCCGGATTAGCATCTTATCTTTCAGTTCGTCTTGCCGAGAGACCTACCCCAACATTGTTGCGAGGATGAGGATGGATAATCCGATGTGGGTTATGAGGAAGAACTCATAGTGTCGACGACGGAGCCAAAAGATTGACAATGTGATAAGTAGGCACAAGAAGATAGTAGCCTATTCAAATGTTAGATATATCAAGTCAGTATGAGACCATGCCACTCACCAGCTCACCCGTCCACCAATAGGTCATATTGCACATGCGCCAGAAGTAAGCCCACCCACCCCCTGGAACCGAGTTAGTAAGTAACAGTGAAAAGCCTCGCCATTGTCTTACTCTGCAAGATGAGGATTGTGTATCCGATCGAATGGATCACAGCTTGAACGGCGGCTATGCGGCCAACCCAGCGATGGAAATTGTTAAACGTTTTAAATTCCCATCCAGTTAGCCATATGATAAGGTTGTTCCGCATACCAAACAGCCATATTAGAGGAAAGTTGGCAAATGAAATAATGCCCGTCCTATCAGAGACATGTCGCAGTAGTTGCATACCTACTGAAGGGTAGCTAATCGCTCGCCTTATTAGCAAAGCACTGGTATGACCCATATGAAGGGTGGACTCACTAGCCATAACCTTCAAAGATTCTGTATCCGTGCAGAGTGCATGCTACATTGAGGAGCATGAATGCCATCAGAGTCAGGGTTTGTATACGTGGTGGCAAAGTACCCCAGCCACCAAAGTCTTGCACACAACGTCGGCCTAGAGTTGCGGGCATAAGAACGTTGCGCTTGAGCCATAAACCCTTGGGGCCTTGACCAGGAATTGGTGATATCCTATTCACGATGCCGACTGCGACTACCACCGCCCAAAAGACAGCCATTGCCCATCCATAGTAATAGTGGTATCTCCAAACATAGTCATGTGCATCCTGTTATCATCTTGAGTCAGCAGAAGAACTCAACGCGGTTACCTCAGGTTCGAAGGAGTGCTGACCAGCGTGCGGATCCAAAGATCGTAGTAGCCTTGAGATGGTAGCATCAGCACGTCAAATGGAGAAGTGCGGTCTGGATCCGTCGCATTGAAGTGTCGGATCCTAGTCTTATCCTTGTCTGTAAGACCATCGATTATGTCGTGCGATGGAAGAGATGAGCCGTTGATATCTTGACATGTCTGATTCATCATCTTAGACTCATACTCCCAGACGTCTTTAGTGCAGTGAATGTCCCAGCAGAGATGTAAGGATGTTTGGTACAGAAGACTGGTGCATTCCTGCACCGAGAAGAATACCCCTTTGGGGGCATCTGCAAAGCGAAGAGTTCGGAATGTTTGGCGACAAGCTTTCCCGCATAGCTTAGGGTCTACTGAGGAAGCTGTCGCCTGGCCGAAGGTCGAGATGAGAATGACGATGAAGCATACTGCAGTAGTTGTCCTCAAGGGTCGCATTTTACGTATCGGGATCTACGATCGGGTGCGGTGTCAACGGCTAGTGGGAGTTGCTGGTCATCGCGGATGATTGAGGCTTTATCAGATGATCAGATAAAATAGCGAGTGGGTCAATCTATCACGTGTGTTTCGCCTCTAAGAAGTTGGCGTGCACTTGGTAGGACTTGGCAACAGTATGGAGCAAATACGACATGCTACTGATATAAATCATGTATTGTGAATAGTCACGTACAAAATAAGAGGCAGAATCACATTGAGAAATCGGACAAGTTTGGGTTTGAGAATAGTAGTTCGGTATCTCGCTCAAAAGTGCGCAATCCGAACTCACGGTATTAAGAGAGTTCAACTTTTACTCAAGCCAAACTCGGACATCTAACTACACTAAGTGCATGGTCAAGATGATTACAGACAACTCTAAAGGAACGATGGTTATAAAATAGCGTATGTACATTGCCTCATAAAAAGGCCGCGAGCCTCATGACACGCCTTACTTGCGGTACAGAGCAGCCATCTTCTGCCAGAAGGTTGCAGGCTCCGACTGGGTAGTGGTTGCGTCCTTGCCTGCGTTTTGACCTGGCACATCGACAACCTCTCCATCGAGACCCTTGTTGTTGACGGCGTTCTGCTGCTTGCCAAGGTAAAAGTTGGGCATAAAGAAAGAGGCAAACAGAGGGATGCAAGAGAGGCAGATAGAGCAAATGGTGATGTGGCCGTTCACAATAGCGTAGGCTCGAATGGATCCTTGACGGATGGGGTCGAGGTATTCGTAAGTCTTGAGCGTCTTGATGTTGCCGTAGATAGTAGCGATGGTGGTGCTGTCGACGTCTGGCATTTCAGTGTGCATCTGAGCGACCATTTGCTCAGTCCAGATACTGGTGGCGACAGCGCTGCCAATGCTGGATCCCAAGGTGGACCAGAGGGTGATGATAGAAATGAGCGAGGCAACATCGTCGTGTGGTACTGAAGCTTGAACACCAACTCGGGCACCGACGACGTTGAGTGAAGAAAGACAGAAGATGAGCTGCGCTGCAACGAGACGAGCAGTACCCTGTGTCATCACTCCGTCAGGGTTGATGAGAAGACCATAGCCGAGGATCTTTGTGGCAGCACCAAAGATCATGAGATTCTTGTAACGATGAGAGACACGGTGGAGCAGACCAACGATGGGACCGACCAGGCAGAGACCCATGGTAGTGATGCCCAAGAAGATGGTCCATTGGTAGGTGGTCCACTCCTTGATGATGAGAATGTACGACGAGAAGTAGGTGTTTCGGATAGATGAGGACATCTGGTTGAAGATGTGAATGATGACACCTGCGATGAAAGCACGGTTCTGGAGAATGCTCTTGGTCATGAGGGGCTTGGGAGCGAGGTAATACTCGTACAAGCCAAACAGAATAAGAATGACAAAGCCAATGACAATCATAGCAATCATACTGGGGTTGTGCCATCCACCCTTGGCGCTCTTAGCGAGGGTAATGGGCAAGAGGATGAGGGAGAAGGCGAAACCGAGGAGGATAAGACCGACGATGTCAATATCAATCAGTCCTCGATACGCAAGCTTGGCCCAGTAGGTCAAGTTCTTGGGTGTGGCCTCAGAGCGACCCACTCGCACGTCCTTGGAGTCAGCCATAGTGACCATACCAGCCTTCTCACCACGGCGCTGCATCGTGTAGAGGGTGAAGATGGCAGGAAGGAGAAGAACGGGGACAAGAATGGCGAACATGCCGAGACCCCATCGCCAATCGTCGAAGAAGCCATCAGCGATGAAGCCATTGATAGGCACCGTCACAATGAAGGGCAGAGAGAGGCAGGCGCCGAAGAAGCCTCGCCATTCCAAAGGCGTCAAGTCAGCGACGATGATATCGCTGAGAAGATCAAGACCTGATTTGCCAACAGAGGTAAAACAGATACCGACCGTATAGGCAGTGAAGTTGTTTGCGCTGGCTGCGACGGCGAAACCCACAGCGTAGAAGACGAGAACGACGACGTAGGTAGTAGGTCGAGAGGTGATGTCGGCAAGCTTTCCGATAAAAGGCTTGCTGATAGCACGGATGATCTGACCAGCTGTGTTGACCGTTCCAAGCTGACTGTGAAGCCCAAAGGTCGAGGCAGCCAGAGTGCCGAATATGGTGGTGGTGATACCCATGTCGAGGGCGTAGGCGAACATGGTCAAACCAATGGAGACACCGAGCAGCCAGAGCAAGATCTTGCCCTTCTTGCCAGACTGGTAGAGCACCTTGTTGAAGGCCTCGACTCTGCCCACGCCGATTTCCTTGTGGGCGTCTTCATCAGAGACGGGGGAGTTGGACGCGTCGTAGTCTTTCTTCTCGTTGAGCTCGAACATGTCGGACGATGGGTTTTGGTGGGCGGCATTATGGGCGGGAGCAGAAGCCTGGGGCTCAGCGCTGTCGGGCTGTTTAGGCGTTGACATGTTTGGCAATGGATTGAGCTGCTACAGGCTCGAAAAGGAATTAATGTTGCATGAAAAGGAAAGGATTAAAGGGTAGATAAAGCCAGGAAAAGGGAGAAGGGAAAGGTCTTCAGTTTGCAGGAGTGGTCTTCTGGCCTGACTTTTTCTTCACATCAGCATTAAGAAAAAGCTGTTGGTCGCCCCCAATTGTAAAAAGAGAGATAAAAAAAGACAGAACCAACAGACAGTGCAAGTGCAGCGAGTACAAGGTCCCCCTCGTCGCCGGTCGTCGGCTCAGTCTAACCTATTGATGGCTCGGGGTGGGTAGGCTTAGGCGAAACCAAAAGAGGATGTGACTGCGTGACTGAGTCTTTTTTTTCTTTTCCTTCTTCTCCTTGCTAGGGTGTTTTTTATCTGATCTTGTTCATCTCCACCTACGTTGGTGGTTAGCTGCATGAAGCCAAGATTATCAACATGCGGCCATCTAATCAGATGGTCGTGTGTAGTAGGGATCGTCGGTGGAGTGGGACGAGAATGCTGATCTCTGCCGTGTTGAGAATAAGGCACAGTACATCATTATTCTTACTCTTACTGTAGATTATCAACTGGTTGCAGGCCTGTGATGCACATGTTCCATCCCTGATCAAGGTTTCAACCCCGACGGAGCTCAATGGAAGTATCGCATGTTGGTTGGCTTGTTCGAGGGAGGCAGAATTTTCACTGATCTGCATGGATCTTATCAATCACAAGCTCAGAACTCATCATCACGAGTGTTACCAGTGTGGCCAACGGAGAAGATCTTTACTGTCCGTGTCTTCCCGAATTGCCAAGTTTATGTACCGACTTCGGTTCCAGAGACATGGTAGCGGGTAACGATCCTTCCAGAATTCTTGGGCTCGAGCTTGACAGCTGTTGAGACATCTGTAGCTCGCCGATCAACTACCGCAGAATGAAGGACTTTCTTGCGGGGTGCATCTTGGCAGCCGAGAACGAGGATTTGTTCATCTGTAGCTTCTTGGTATCGCACGAGTGATAAGTGTTACATGCGGGCTGCTTGAGGAGCTGGCATGAAGAATAATCATTGAAAAATATTAAAAATGCTATAAACGAATTGTCTATGGATATGCCTCTTCTAAATACTATGCTTGAATAGAAATCTTTGCCGCATCACACAGAGACCTGAACAAACTGTCTGACTTGGCATATAGCTCCGAAATGGTATCAAACTCAACTACTCTACCACTGTCCATCACAACAACCTTGTCGCATGTAGCAACAATAGTGTCTAGTCGATGGGCCACGGTGAGAACAGTTGCGTCTCCGACAACCTCGTTGAGCATAGCTTGAAGCTTTGCATCAGCTCTTCCATCAATGGAGGCCGTTGCTTCATCCAAGATGACAATCTTTGATCTACGGACGAGAGCTCGGGCGATGGAGATGAGAGATCTTTGTCCTTGAGAGATATTGGAGCCGTTTTCCTTGACTTCAGCGTCAAGGTTAAGACTTGGTCCTTTACTTCTGGAGTCGGAATTGTCTTTTTCGTCTTGCTCATTCGGTTGACATAGACCAACTCGGTCTAAACACTCCTGAAGCCACTCGTCGTCATATTGTTGGAAGGGATCGAGGTTGTATCGAATGGTGCCAGCCAAAAGGACGGCGTCTTGGCTGATGACAGATAGGTTTGATCGGAGAAGGTGCAGTCCAATGGTATGGATGTCGACTCCGTCAATAAGAATTCTGCCATTTGTAGGTTCGGTAATTCTGAGCAGAGCGGAAATCACTGGAATAAATGTCAGTCGACCTATTCAGTATGGCTACTCGGTAGTACTCACATGTTGTCTTTCCTGCACCTGTACGGCCAACAATGCCAACCTTCTCGCCCGCCTTGATGTCCAGGTTGACGTCTCTAAGTGCAGGTTCCAGCCCAGGACGATGGCTGAGAGTGAACGACTGAAACTGAACATGGCCAGCATGTGGCCACTGTCGAGTCTTCAGATCCTTATCAACATTATCCGCATGGTGTTCAGGCTCTTGCTCAATGTTGTAAGCATAGTGCAGCATTCTTTCCACTGAGTTCATATTGTTCTCAATCTCGGCACTTTGGCGAATCATGTTACCAAATACTGCCTGCGCTGTGACGATGTAGGACAATACCACACCACCAGATGAAGGATCAATGGTGCCACGAAGTCCCACGACAAGCAAACCGGCGGCCAAGACGAGAGTCGCACCGCACAAGTCCAGCCTCAAGTTTAGCCAGCGTTGACACGCAACCGACAGCCAGTAAGCGGTGTTCTCAGTGTCGATCTTGCGTGCGTTGTCGTCAACGAAACGCGGCACAGCACCGAAGGCCTTGAGGGTTGGGAGACCTGAGAGAGACTCGCCAAAGTGCTCGTAGATACGGCTTCGGAGCAAATTATTGAGACGACGCAGCTCTCTCGAGGAAGGTCGGTAGTACATCCCGGTCCAGGTATAAACGAGGAGCAAAGCAGCCGCAATAGCTAGGAATGCTGGTACGATGATACTGACAACGATGATGGTGCCCAGGACCTGTACAAACGTCGAGATAAACAGTCTCAGTGTTTCGCCCACCACGTTGTCGACAGCATCGACATCTTTGCTGAACCGATGGGTGATGCGGCCTTGGGGTGTGGTATCGAAGAAAGCAACAGGTGCCAGCAGAACCTTTGACATGGATGCATGGTGGAGTTTGTTAGAACACCAGAAGCAGAACAGAGCAAATGTCGCACTCATAAAAAAGAGACCGAGCGATTGTCCCACTCCAAATGCTGCGTAGCCTCCCATGTAAGCATCCTCAGAGATTGAGGAGTATTGGTTCTTCTGCCACCAGCTAAGCCAAAGGGGCGAGACAATGCTGGTTCCTTGGTAGATTGCGATAGAGGTTATCAGGAGAGGGACTGTGAGCCAGGCGTTGCCAAATTGTGCGTAGCGGATGTAGGTTCGGCCACTGACGGAGCCAACGACTCGCTCTTCAGTCTGCATCACCTCTTTACCACGGGCTTGACCTCCCTGTTTTTCCTTGGCCTCTGCCTCAGTGGCTGGTTGTGGTTCTTTTGTCTTGGATTCTTCGTCTGTGACTTGCCCAGATTCTCCACTGCCTGCTGTGTCAGAGTCCGAATCCGAGTCGAGGACCAACGGCGAGGAGCCTGCGAACTGTGAAAAGGGCCCGTCCTGACTTGACAGCTGCTCGTATGGACCTTGCTCCACAATGCGACCCTTCTCCATGTAGACAATATGATCTGCCTGTCTGGCAAAGGGGATAGAGTGCGTGACCAGTACAATAGTGCCTTCGTTGTTTCGACGAGCTTGGTTGACCACCATGTCGAAAACACGAGCCCCAACATGGGCGTCCAGAGCTGAGAAGCAATCGTCGAGGAAGAGAAGTGGACTTCTTCCGTAGATAGCTCTAGCAAGGCTGATGCGTTGCTTCTGACCTCCCGAGAGTGAGACGCCATTCTCGCCGACTACAGTCATGTCGCCATCTGGTAAAGCCTTCATATCCTGATGGAGACAGCATCTAGTGAGTACCTCGTCATACCATGCAAGATCGAGTGGTCTTCCAAACACAATGTTCTCTCGTACTGTCTCACTCAACAGCCAGGCGGTTTGTGGTGCTAGAGCGATCTGGGAAGAGGAAGTGGTAAGGCTCAGTTGGTAAGATCGTGCTTGTACAAGCTGCATGTCTCCGAGAAGTGCTTTCAGGACTGAGGACTTTCCGGATGCAACTGCGCCTACAATGCAGACGAGTTGATTGCGTTTCACCAGAAATGAGTCGAGGAACAGCCTGTGGCTTTGCTTCACAGGTTCTTGGTTATCGGCCTTCTCCTGTGTGACTTCTTCATCTGCAGCTAGAATTTGCTCATCGTCGTGGTAGGCAAAGGTTGCATCTTCAACCCTTACTAGAACATCGTCTGGCTGCTTCCCGCTTGTAGAGTCTCCAAATGTCGATTGAGGACCCATTGATTGAGAAGCAGAGTCTGTATCAGAAGCAAGCATGAACAGTGACAGCCGTTCAAGAGCAGCCCGTGCATCAGCAATTGCAGACAGAGAAGTAGGCAGAGCCTGCAGAGGCGTTCTCAGCAGCATGAAATAGGCAAGAGAGGAGAAGACAACACCTGAATCCATGCCATCCTTACTGGTAGCTCCGTAACAAACGATACTAACGACCGAAGCTAGAGTGGGAGCAGTGTATGATACAGCAGTGTTAAGCGCACGAAGAAGCATCCTCTTGCGAATAAAAACAACTTCATCAGATCTCAACTTGCCAATTTTGGAGAGTAAACTCTCCTCGTAGGCATTTGTCTTGACCAGTCGAATAGCAGAAACTGCCTCAACAACAGCTTTGACTCGAGCATCAGTGAAAGGCATACTTCCTCGCCTGAGACGAAGAAGGCGACCCATCATGAACGACTGAAGAGGATACAGCAGAGCAAGCAAGCCAAATCCTGGCAACGCGCTGTATCCCATCGTCCACACGGTCAAAGCGAAGCAGAGCAGCACCTGGAAGATACTCGTCCACGCCACGTGGAAGTAGCCACAGCAGAAGTCAACACGCGTCACGTCTGCGCTGATGAGACTCATGAGCTTCCCCGTGCCTAGACCATGCTTGAGCTTGGCCTTTTCGCTGAGCTGCGTCGTTGCCCTGCGGTAGATGACATGCATCAAAGCACCGCGCAGTAGAACACCGGTTGTGTAAGAGCGGTAGAAACCATGGACGTTGGATGTGACGGAGAAGACGAGAAGAAGGAATAGGCCGACAACGTAGCCGAAGCCTGAGCGTAGAGCTTGCTGAGATGGGTCTGATAGAGTGCCGATGAGGAATCTGATAAGAAGGGGGGAGACTATTTGCGACAAGTCTCCTGCGAGTTTGAAGAGTCCGCCAAGCCAGAACCACTTGAAGCAGACATCGTTGAGGGCTAATGTTAAGACAGTGGTGTCGGTTGTGTGCCTCGCCCAAAATGGTCTCCATGAGAGTGGACCAGATGAAGCAATTGGCTTTCTGTCGCGGTTTACGGCCAGTCTTGCAGCCCAGGCTTCTTCAAGTCGGTCTGCATGATCTTGTACCAGCCTGTCGCCAGGTAAGTCGTACAAGTCATCGGTTTGAAGGGGCCTTGTGTAGCCTGTTGTTAGAAGACGCCCAAGCCAATTGAAGGTCAAAATTGACAACCAGTTGGCCTTGGCTTCTGGCAAAGGGACTCTGTCTTCTGATCTGACGCCTTCTTGATCCTCGACATTTCCTGCCGTGGGTGACGACTTTGGTGCTGTCAGACGTTGTTCAATTGGCTTTGTTGATAGAAGAGGTACTCGTCTGTACCACTTCCTCGGGGGAAAACTCCTCCCATCGTTGCTTGCCATGATGGATGAGTTTAGACTTGCACCTCGTGAAACAAGTCTCAGCAAACATGAACAACACACCTCGGTATCTTTTTCTCCCTAGAGGTACTCCGTAGCATACTGAAAAAAGTGCTTCGCTTAATGACGGTGGTTCCGTATTCGGAGGGATCATCCAAGTCAGGATCCAGAGACTGTGTGGGGGCTTATGATGGGTGTGCAGATCAGTAATAGATTGATAATTAGGTTACATCGAGAAGCTGCAGGGAGCGTCAGCGCACTAACGTGATCTAAATGGAGCTGCGGTATTTATTACACAGAGAAAAGCAGAGAAGAGGCCACTCGGTCAATGGCCTCCTCGTATAAAGGCTGCAGCAAGGAAGTTGAAATAAGCTTGCGGCGGGAATACTTGTTTTTGGTTTAAGCTCGGTACTTTTGCGCTGCTAGAAAGGGTAACTGCCGATCGCAGCCGGCAATGGTCGGAGACTCGGAGGTCACTAAGCCAGCTACGGGTCTTTTTTTAAATTAGCAGATCCTGCAGTGAAACAAGCATAAATCTTAGCGTCTGATGACGTTTGTGGAAGCAGAAGCACGCAGACTTTTTTACAGTCACAGAACGGACGGTTTTTGGACCGAGGATAGGGTATTCAATGCAGCTGATGTATTTGCACCGACGATGCAATGTGATGTGATGATCATGTGCTAGATCACAGTGGATTAAAGCGACCTCAGCAATAGAATCCTGCACGGTCTGAATGCGACGTCAGTGATGATCTGGGGCATATGCTACTCACTGTCAGCGCCCAAGCGAACTGCAGACTACCTCATCGGCAGAGGTTAGTATTGCACGTAGTATTAATGAAACCTAGACTACCGTGACATGTCTCTTTTTGAACATGATCATCGTGCTGACCAAACAGAGTTGAGATATTATGTATTAATACTCTTGGAGCTGTCCCATATTGTGCCCAGCATCATCTCATATCTGTGACAACGTTTAGTCTTTTGAACCCATTAGTCTTCTCAAAATAAAAGTAAGCTATTTGAATGCATCGTCAAGTGTTGATCAGTAACTAACAGAGCTCTAGAAGCTAGCCACACAAAATGACAGCAAACAACACCATCTCGAACGGTCCCCCCCGCAACCCAACGCCACCGAAAGAAGCGTGGGAGGCTTCCAAAGAAACCACATTCAAACTCCCCGATACCAAGACGAGCATTTGGATTACCAATTCCAGCCATGGAAACGGAAGCGACTATCTCGTTGGTTCAGGGAGCACAACTTTGGCTCGATGGTCGATGGATGGCCGACAAACAAGAGTATCACCACCTATGATCAACGAGGACAGGGCACAAGACGGTCCAGTTCTTGAGCTTGAGATCTTTAACTCGGATGTTGACGATCCTCGCTCTCCTTTTGCGTCTCATGGCCAGAATCGAGACCTGGCGTTGACTTGGGCGTCGGTCTACGCGCTGTGGCTACACCCTGACCACAGAGACGATGACTTGATTGCCATTTCGGTGGACAGTCAAAAGATAGGCGAATACATCAAAAGCACTGGCGTTGGAGTTCTATCACCATTTTCACCGTCGACAACTCCCCGAGAGACTATCTACTGGCTTTCCCACGATGCGTTCTGGCAGGGAGCTGGAGCGCCAGACTCACAGCACTGGCTTCAATCGCGACCTGAAGTGACAAACTTCCCAGGCTTCAACGGCACAATGGGTGTTTTTGCCAATCAACTGGGCTTCACGCGCAATGGCAACGTCTGCACCGTTCACCCCGTGCGACCACCCAAGCCCAAGCCAGGCAGCCTCATCTACTCGCGCTACATCGTCGAGCTGGGACAGCAGATCACCATCCGACACATCGACGCGTCAAACCCCGTTCACTTCGAAGCGTACAAGCGATGGCAAAACTCGGACCGAGTGAACAAAGCGTGGAAAGAGCGCGGACCGGACGAGCACCACCGAGCATACCTCGCCAAGCAACTGGCGGACCCTCACAGCATGTCATGCGTGTTCGAGTGGGACGGGCAGCTGGCAGGCTACACCGAGCTTGGATGGGTCATGGAGGACAACGCGGCGTGCTTCTTCGGGTCAAACTGCAACATCGTGGTGGGCGAGCACGACCAGAACTCGCACATCATAGTGGGCGAGGAGCGGTTCCGCGGCGGCAAAAGGTACCAGGCGGTGGCCACGTCCATCAAGCACTGCTGCTTCCTGCGGGACCCTCGCACGAAGCAGGTCGTGGCCGAGCCCGAGTACGACCTCAACCACGTGCAGATCCAGGACAGGTTTCTGCCGCAGGAGAGGAAGAAGCGGTTCCATCTGCCGCACAAGACGGCCATGCTGTTTGCCCTGCAGCGTGAGCGATTTTTCCAGGAGGCACATTTCGTATAGAGTAGAGTACTCCATAGTGCAGTGTAATTGTAGCAGAGATCGGCAATGCAAATTTGATCAAGCTACTGCAGTGCATTACATTACATTTACCATGACGTAACATTTTACATGTGTTTAACCCTGATGATCGCGATAATCTAGCGCAGCCACAGCCACAGCCATTAATTAGAGTCAAGATCGTCGGTAGATACGTAATAAATGCCGGTCTTCACTGGTCGCATTCGGTCCCACGGGTCTAAACAAACGTTATTTGGCTTTGGCTTGACACTGCAGGAAAGCTAGTAACCGTAATCTTATCAGATCATCAGCCCCCACCATTTTCTCACCCTCTCGTGTGTCTCACTGTGCGCCGAAATTAATAATGGGAACCTTAGAGGGGGCCTGGGGGCCAGCAGGGATCGGAGGTTTCACCCAATATGGGCGCTGCAAAGACCTTCCACTCTGGGACCCATTTACCATGGCACACTGTGCTCAACCATTATTCTCGTTAGCCTCTTTTGAGGTGGACATCGTCATCAGTGTGGTTCAAGGCCATGTTGCCATTGCCATTGCCGGGCGATAACGGCCGATTTATTTTGGTAGCTTTTGAGACAAGATCGCATAATACGTATGTCTGGCTGGTGACTGTGTAAACACCACGGCAGATTCCCTACAATCATACACGGCCAACTAGATGCATACTGTTGGTGTAAGCCAGAAGATACCATCAACACCATGAATATCACGTCGCACACCACAAAGCCCCCTGTTACGCAGCTTCGTCCGCTGCATTCTTACGGGCCGGCAATAGAGACGCCGCAAGAAGCCGCCGAGTGTCTAAACTGGACCAGCTCTCTCCAACCCAGACCTGACGATGAGACTGCCATCAAGGCATTTGTGAAGCTCGTATCTCGTCTGATAATTCTCGAAGAGGGTGAGAGTTTTTGTATTCAGGACTCAAGACGTGGTGGTTTCATCCTTGCTCATAAATCGAGCTCTGAGAATGATGCCACCAATGAGTTCCATTTTGTCGAATCTCAGAATGATAGAGACATCCCATCTGATTTCTCCATTGGCAAGGGAAAGGTAAGATTTACCAACTTGGAAGATCGTGATCAATATCAACTAACGAGTGCCAGACGTTGCAACTTCACATTGGAGCAGAGGCTGTGCAACTAAAAGCCAATGCAAACACTATCCCTTCAGAGGCCCTTGAGGCTCTGGGCTGCATGCTCAACGACATCATCAGTGGACTCCAGCAAGCACGGGATGGCTATGAATGGTCTCAACCCTCAGTGCTCAATTTCCCACCAAAGTCCAGTCCTTTATCCCTACTTCGCGAGGATGCGGTCACGCCGGAGACGAGTGATGAAAATACCCCAACCTCACTTCTGCATCACTGGTTTGAGCAGCGTGCGATGGAGAGCCCCCAGAGCGTAGCTATCGACTACCTCACTGATCTCCAAAGCGGCAGCAGGACTCAGTTCACCTACCGCCAGCTCAACATGGTCGCTACGAAACTAGCGAACAAGCTCGTGGAAATATGTTCCCGATCACCACAATCATTCAAGACAGTTGCTGTGTTCATGGGGCCTTGTCCAGAGCTCTACATCTCGTATCTGGCGGCCCTGAAAGCGGGAGTAGCGTTCTGTCCTATTGCCGTTGATGCGCCCAACGAAAGGAAAGATGCCTTGATGGCTGATTTGAAGCCTTCAGCTCTACTTACAACTTTGTCTTCAACGAAATCAGGCTCTTGGTCATCTGGTTCGGCAGAAGCCATCGATGTGACTTCATATCTCACCGAAAGCGATGCAGAGCCTACCACAGCATCATTCTCAGCATCAGCCACTGAGAACGATGTAGCCTACATTCTCTACACATCAGGAACTACAGGCATGCCCAAGGGCGTAGCCGTGAGTCACCTGTCTGCAGCCTGCACAGTCTCTTCGCTGAGTGCTCACTATGGCTTCACTATCCCACCACCGGGATCCAAGCCTGTCAGATGGTTCCAAGGCGCTGCTCCTACGTTTGACATCTCACTCTTTGAGATTTTCTGGACACTCAGCACGGGATCTACGCTTTGTTGTGCGCCTCGAGAATTCACTCTGCAGGATATTGACAAGGTGGTTACAACTTTGGAAGCTGATATCACCAACATCACTCCTAGTTTTGCTAGTTTGTTGGATCCATCATCGATTCGCGGGCTGATGGTTGGTGGCGAGACTTTGAACGCTCGACTTCTACAGGACTTTGCACCGTACAATCCGGCTACAGAGGGTGAGGTCAGCAACACACCAAGAGGCATCTACAATGGATATGGTCCCACAGAAACAGCCATCTACTGCATCGCCCAAGCTCACGTCCCTGGAAACCAACGCGGATCTGTCATTGGAACGCCTCTTGCGACCTGTGGAGCTCTCATCATCGAAGAACAATCACGCTCACAAGATAGAAAAACTCTGGACCCTGTTCCCATGGGTGCGGTCGGAGAACTCGTCATCACAGGTCCCCAGGTCAGCAAGATTGGCTACTTGAATCGTCCAGATGAGACAGCAGCCGCTTTCGTCGATGACTCGCGCTGGGGTCGAGCCTACAAGACTGGTGACAGAGCAAGGCTTGTGTGGGATGCCAGCGGTTCACCGGTTGTGGAGTTCCTGGGCAGGATATCTGATGATCAGGTTAAGCTCAGTGGACGACGTGTCGAGCTGGGCGAGATTGAGAGTGTTCTAGCGAGTAAGGCCGAGGGCGTCAAGGAGACTCTATCTTGTGTGTGGAAGCAGGGCGAAGAGGCAGGCTCAGAGAAGATCATCAGCCTTGTTGTCGTTGAGACACAGTCTGGATTGAGCTTTGAGTCTGTTCGCCAGGCGTGCGTAGAGGCCGCACAGCACCATCTTCCAGACTACATGAGACCTTTCAAAATTCTGCAAGTCGAGGCGCTCCCGAGATCTACCTCCGGAAAGGCGGATCGTAAGACAGCCTTGGCGATGATCACTAAGATGCTGGAACAAGACCTAAGCGCATCCCGGTCAGTACTTACACAAGACGAGTCGATTCAGGATATCGAGCCACTGGCACGACCTGAGGATGCAAGTGTCGAGCAAGAGCTCGTTTCTATCGTTAACAATGTTCTTCGTGATGGTTCTACCTCTGGTCCTACGATCAGAGCCGAAACGATACTAGCAAAAGCTGGCATTGACAGCCTCAGGGCAATGAGAATCCTGAGGGACATCAGGAGATGTTGGTCAACTTCTGAAGAGTCTTCGGATGATCGCCAGAACACCAGACTGCAACCATCTCTGGCACAACTGCTGGACGAAGAAGCAACCATTCGCTCTGTGTTTTTCCCTGGAGACAATAATTTGGAAGCCTCAGCTACAGCCAGGAAGGAAGCCAATACCAGAGCCCGACTTGAGAGCTTCAGCAACAAATATCTTCCAGATGCCGTTGGCAAGCTTGGCCTCTCCGCCCAGTCCGATATTGAGATGGTCCTCCCCGCAACTAGTACTCAAAGTCAGCTTGCTCTAAGTTTTGCTATGGACAAGCGCAACTATATCAGCCATACTGTCTTGCGCCTCAAGTCAGATGTCTCGGCATCAGCACTCAAGGAAGCTATCGAGGTGGTTGTCTCGAAACACGCTATCTACCGATGCGCCATGCTACCTTGCGAGGATGACCTCTCTCCGTTTCTTCAGACCATCCTTACACCCAATGCATGGGAAAGGCTAGGCGGCAATTCGAGTCGGGTTGTGCATAGAAAGACCGACAGAGACAGTGGCGATGTGCAGGCCTTGCTCAATCTGGCCGAGGATAACTTGAGTTTGGAATCGCACAGGCTCTATTACATACAAGTTGTGGAGTCTGGTGATCCTAGCAGTGGTGACCTCTTGATCATCAGCGCTGCCCATTGTATCTGCGATGGCCCATCTCTAGAAGTTCTAATGAGCGACATATCCAGGCAGTACTCTGGCTTGGAGCCTCTTCCTCGACAGAGCGTCTATGATTCTGTCTTGGACTGGGCATCAAATGTCAGCCCAGAGACCGATCAATCGTGGCAGAAGGCGCTTCAAGGTTGGGAGACAGAGCCTCTCGGGGCCATAAGCGGCAATAACGTCAAGCCCTCCACCTCTGGACCTGTTCGCCAATATGCCATGGTTCATCACGCGAGTGACATCCCGTGGCGAGTCCTCGAAGCCAAGAGTAGAGCACTTGGTGCTTCTCCGTTGACAATCCTTCAAGCAGCGTGGGCTACGCTCCTACATATTATGTCCGAGGCAGACACTGATGATGTTACATTCGGAAGTGTTTTATCCGGACATGATCAGTTTGTACATGCACCAACCTTCTCTGTGGTTCCTTGCCGTGTTGCTCTACCTGAAACGCAAACTCTCAGTCAGCTTGTGAGCAGTTTGATGGAGCATTCCAGATTTGCCCAGAGCCATAGACATACATCGTTTGGTGTTTTCAAAACCCTTCCATACAACACCGCCTTGGCCCTCCAAGCATACCCCCAGCCTGAGGATGGTCACGGAGAGGCTTCTACGCCCCTTTGGACAGAAATCTCTAATCCTGCCATCCGTTATGACTTTTCTATGTTCGCCGAGGTCTTCCCTACGAACCCAAAATCGCCAGACAGAAATGGAAAGTTTGAGGATGTTGTATTCAAGTTGACGTATCGCGACGAGACCTTCTCTGAACTTTCCGCTTCATGCATCGCCAAGCAGTTCGCGGACCTTACCAATGCAATCCTCAATTCGCTCCCTGGTGATCTGGTTCAGACTTTACCAGCACGAATGGACCGGCACTTACTCTCCGCAGAGGGAACGATTCCTGTTGAGGAGGAGATTGTGGATGTGGAGGAGCAGCAGGTTCGAGACAGAGCTAGGCTTCTGCATTTGCAGTTTGAAGATCAAGCTGCATCAACTCCAGATCTCCTGGCTCTAAGCTTCTACTCTTCTTTGGATTCTCCTCCAGTCGAGCTTACGTATGCAGAGCTTGATGCCAGAGCCAACGGACTCGCCAACATCCTGCGAGAACAAGACATCGACATCATTCCCATTTGCCTGGAACGCAGTATTGAACTATATGTTGCGGTCCTGGCCATTCTCAAGGCAGGTTCAGCATGGTGTCCCATCGATACCACTTCCCCTGTTCAGAGGCGCACGTCGCTTATTGCCAGAGCTCAAAGCAAGGTGTTACTCACAACAACCGAGTCACTGCCTCTTGTTGAGCCTTGCCTTGCCCAGGATGCCTTGAAGGATGTTCAAGTCATTCTTGTCGATCAGTACGCTCATCACAAGACCTCCACACGGGCTAAGCCGCGAAAGAGCATTTCTGAAATTACTGGACAAGATCTAGCATATCTACTGTGGACATCAGGAACAACAGGAGAACCCAAGGGTGTCATGATCCAGCACAGCGCTGCAGCACAGGCCATGCGCGATCTACAGGTCCTTGTAGAACACGACGACAGCGAGCAGGTACGCACACTACAACTCTCTGCGTATAGCTTCGACGTCTTTGTTCAGGATCTTTTCTATACGTGGGGCTTGGCAGGAAGTGTCATCAGCGGAACACGAGAGTTGGTCCTCGGCACATTTACTGAGTTTATTTGGAAGTCTCGCCCAACTCACGCCCATCTTACACCCTCATTTGGTGCGAGTATCGCTGTACAAGAACTCAAGGGGTCAACTTTGCAATACGTGACGTTCATCGGAGAAAAGCTCACTGAGGATGTTGCTGAGGCTTGGGCGGCTCCTGAGATTACCACTCGTGCATACAACACATATGGACCAGCTGAGAACGCAGTTGTATCTACCATGAGACGCTTCTACGGTAAGAGTAGAGACACAGCCAAGGCTGCCAACGTGGGCTTTCCTTTGGATCACTGCACAGCTTATGTTGTGCGTGAAGTCGAGACTGAGCAAGGTACTAAGCGGTGGGAGCTCGTTCCACGATATGGAGTTGGTGAATTGGCCCTGGGCGGTGCACAGGTCGGCAAAGGGTATCTCTCCAACGAGGCCAAGACCACCAAAGCTTTCATCGAGGGAGGTCCTGGTATTGATGAGCGTATCTACCTGACTGGAGATTTGGTGCGACTGAACGACCACGGCTTCGAGTTCCTCGGCCGAAACGACGATCTCGTCAAGATCACAGGCATTCGCATCGAGTTGAGTGAGATCAGCGCAGCTTGTGCCAGTCTGAAGGATGAAGATGCAGCGATTGAACATGTTGAGACGCTGTATCTCCAACGTCCCGGTGCACCCGCTGGTAACAACAACAAAGTAGTCGTTACTTTTGTGTCCGTCAAGGCCGCCAATGTTGATACTGCAAAGATCAGATCACAGGTGTTCAAAAGGGCCAAGGACCTTCTCCCATCGTACATGGTGCCTGGTCATGTGGTTGTTCTTGACACGACTATGCCCAGGACTGCGTCTAACAAGGTTGATCGAAAGGCGCTACAGGGCATCTACGCTGAATCAGATCTCAATGTTTTGGCGGGCAGAGATGGAACAACGCAACTTCCTAGCCATACTCAGAAGCCCGAGCAACGGTGGACTATACAGCAACTAACCACTCTGAAGGTCATTGTTGGCAACTTCAACATCCCGATTGAGAATCTGTCTCCGGAGGATAGTCTCGCTGGTCTGGGCTTGAGTTCTCTTCAGGTCACAAAGCTAGCTTGGATTCTCAGACGGGAACTAGAGTGCCAAGTTGGTGTTCTTGATCTCATGAGATGCGAGTCTCTGGGTGAACTGGTTGATGTGACTCTTAGCAGAATGCCTAAAAGGGATGTGGAGGAACAGCCAGTTGGAGAGAAGTCTGCAGAAACATCATGGCTAGTTCCCATCAAAGACACCCTCACCAAGAACATAAAAGGCGACATGCGACCACAGGATACACAGTACATCCTGCCCGCAACCCCCATGCAAGAATCCCTCATCGTCGAGACTATGCTCGAGCCTCAAGCTTACTGGGCCCACCGCATCTTCGATCTTAGCCACTTGGGCGAAGTTGACGATCGTCAGCTCAAGAGAGCTTGGACTGCAGCCGCAAAGCGATTCGACATTCTGCGAACTATCTTTGTACCTTTGACGCAGCTTGATGTCGAGGATAGTGAGAATACTGTTACATGGGCACGTGAAAAGGGCGTTCAGTCTACGATCCTTCAGCTGATCCGAGACAAACCAGCTGTGTGCTGGACACAACTTTCCGATGAACGGGACCAGACTTTGAGCCAACTGGCCAAAACACTTCAGTCAGAACTTTCCCCAACAACGACCACAGAACCACCCTGGGCTGTCACATTCGTCCAGGACAGTAACAAGATGATGCTCAGTATGCATCACGCTCTTTACGACGCTGTGGCATCAGAGACTATCCTCGAGACTGTCTCCAAGCTTTACAACATGGAGTCTGTGGGAGATCTGAACGAGGTTGTGCAGTTTGACAAGGGCCTTGAGTTGGGCTTGCTGCCGACTCCTGCCAAGAGGGAAGAAGCTGCTACTATATGGACTCGTCGACTGGATGAAGTTAGTAAGACAGCTTCTGGGGGTATCTTAAATGCTCCTTTCCCAGACCTCACGCAATCTCGACAGAAGCAAGTCCAGAAGATCCTTCTCTCCAAAAGAGAAATTCCTACTTCATTTGCCAAGGCCACATCAACTGTATCTTTACCCACTCTCCTCCAGTCTGCCTTTGGCTGTGTTCTGGCTTCCTATCTTGAACTCGATTCCATCGTCCTCGGTCATACTGTTTCCCAGAGGATTCTACACCCAGAACTCGCTCGAGTCGTCGGTCCTGCCATCGCCACGCTGCCTCTCATCATCCGCTCCAATGCCTCTTCAGCCCAAGAGCTCTGGAAGGACATGGCCCACGACTCTGCCCAGCTGTTCCAGAGCACGCACAATCTCCATCCAGTGGACATCAAGAAGATGCTCAATCGCGGAAGTGGCAGTAGCAATGCGCCATTCCCGGGTCTTTTTGTGTATCACCCTGCCCCAGAAGATGGCCAAGAAGGCACTACTCAGCACATGTTCCGGGAGGTTGGACAAGCTTTGTCGCTTAATGTTGAGCATCCCCTCGCTCTGAACATCTTCGAAGCCACTGGGATGGTGGAACTCACTGGAGACGGGCTTCGTATCGCACAGGCTCAGCTTGAACTCTTACTCGATCAGGTTCTCGACCAAGCTCGTGTTATGGCCGAAACCCCTGAGGCTCCTCTCACTCAATTGCAGAACCAGATGAGCCGAAATTTGCTGTCCGTCAGTGGAGATGCTGCTGGTGAAGAAACCAGTCGAAAAAATCCAACCGACGGCGTCTCTTTACACGCATCCCAACATCCTGATTGGGTCGCTGCTGAAGAGGTCATCTTCCAGACCTCCGACGATGGAGACGAAGTGATTACATCCAAGACCATTACATACGCCCAGCTGGATAAGCTCACCAATGCTATCGTCACTAGGCTAGTTGAGCACGAGGTACAATTGCAACCAGACGACCCTGTGGCCATGTGTTTGGGACGAGACATCAAGTCGCTCGCAGTAACTCTTGCCATCTTCCGAGCTGGTCTCGTTTATCTCCCTGTCGATGAGGATCTGCCATCGGCTCGAAAGCAGCTTCTGATTCGAGACGCCGGGGCCAAACTTGTCGTCACTACTCAAGAGCTGGTAGATGACTTGGATCTAGATGCCTCCGATGATCCACCTGTCTTGATGGTTCCCAATGGGGCCGATGCTCTTGAAAGTATCCTGTCCTGGCCCATTTCCGAACATTCCCAACAGATTGGTGATGGTGGTTATCTTCTCTACACTTCTGGCTCTACCGGACGACCCAAGGGCGTTCGTGTCTCAAACAGAAACCTCTGTCACTTCATCTCTGCCTTCAGCAATCGCATGATCGAGCACTCTCCAGCAACTGCCAAGCTTGGAGGCGTCGGAAAGTATCTGAACCTCACGTCTCGAGCCTTCGATCCCCATCTCACCCAGCTCTTCGTTCCCTGGCACCTTGGTCATCGCGTCGTCATTGGAACAGATCGCACAGCGATGTTGGCTAATCTGAAGGAACTAATCAACGAGTTGAGAATCACCCACTTTGGCTCAGTTCCGTCAGTGTTGTCTCAACTGAGATTGCGGCCTGAGAATGTCCCTTCTGTGCGTGTTGTCACGACCGGTGGAGAGAAGGCTTCGAATGAACTTTTGAACACGTGGGCTCAGGGGCATGGCTCTAAGTCGGAAGACGAAAAGGCTGTTCTTTTCAACTTCTATGGCCCAACAGAAGTCACAATTGGCTGTCTCGGCCATGCTGTTCACCAAGATTCCAACGCTCGTAATCTTGGTCTTCCCTTACAAGGTCTTGAGGCACTTCTTCTTTGCCCTAACACGACCAGTGACGAACTAGTCGTAGCCAGAAGAGGCCAACCAGGTGAACTTTGTATCGCCGGTCCGCAAGTGGCAATGGGGTACCTGAACCGCCCGGTTGAACAAGCCAAGAGCTTCCAGACCATCTCAGTTCTTGGAAGTAGCAAGAGGGTCTATCGAACAGGCGATATGATGAGAATGATGAATGACGGGTCGCTTGAGTTCCTTGGAAGAGCTGATCAACAGACCAAGATCCGCGGTCAAAGACTTGAGTTGGATGAAGTTGTCGGCTTCCTCAAACAGGCAGCTGGCGATGAGAAGAGTTTGGAGTTTGCTGCGACAGTCGCTTCCAGTGGCGACGATAGCTCGAACCAACAGCAGCAATTGCTCGGTTTTGTTGCCCGGAAGCCACACAACCTCAAGGCATACGCTGATGTTGAGACTGAGGTTATCCACCCTCAGGACCCTGAGTCGGTTTCTTTACTTGAGTCGATTGAGCTTGATTGCCAGGCGAAACTCCCCGCGTTCATGGTTCCTACATTGCTTTGGGTTACCAGGATTCCGTACCTGGCTGCGTCTGGCAAGGTCGATACCAAGGTGTTGGCTCGTCTTGCGAACGACTTCCTGGCTGCTCAGCGAGATGAAGAGGCGGGTGAGAGCAGTAACAACACACCAGGCTCAAGCTCTGCTCTAACTGCACGTGAATTGGAAGTTGTCGCCGCGCTTGAACAAGTCGTGGGTGGTAGCGTCAAGGCCACTCCAGCAAGTAGTATTCATCGACTGGGCATTGACAGTCTCTCCGCTGTGAATCTGGTGTCTCTTCTCAGAAAACGCGGCTTTTCTCAGTTGAAGATGACTCATATTCTTTCGTCCTCGTGTACAGTTGGGGACATTGCTAGACTTGCCGATCAAGACACCCTCAGTTCAGCGAGCAGCACACCGTTGTCTACACCTCCATCTACAGACGACAGACAAATACACCCCGATACCACATCCCTTACCGCCAAAGATCTTGGCCCTCTCCCAGAAGGTCTTGAGGAAAACAACATCGAAGCTGTGCTACCCTGTCTCCCTCTGCAGTCCGCCCTCATCGCTCGCTCGCTAGTATGGCTCAGCGCTTACAGTGAGACCGGCAATGCTGCAGGACACGATGTGCCGTACGTAGCACAGTTCAGCTATCATCTGGGACATGGTACAGACATCAACAAGTGGAAGAATATCGCTGAAGAGGTCATCAACTCAGAAGCCATGCTGAAGACCTGTTTCATCCAACGCGAGGAAGATGGTCAGATCTTCCAGGTCGTTCTTCGATCACCTGCTTCTGCACTTAGCTGTGAGGATCCCGCAGACATTGTGGGACAAATGAATGTCCGGCCTCCAATTCGATTGCAGATCCTGGAGGGCAATGATTTTGATGGAGAGGTTGTCACTTTGAAGATCCACCATGCTTTGTTTGACGGTGTGGCTATTGAAGCACTCAAGCACAAGCTAGAGCAGACCTACAAGGACCGAACGACGCTGACCTCTCAGCGCGACACATTAGATCTACTCGCAAACATCGCCAATCACTGCGCTTTGTCGATTAGCCAGCTCAACTCTACCCAGCGATCCTGGCAAGTACAGCTTCGTGATGTTCAGCCATGCCGTGTTGGAACCCTCGATGACAATACTACAAATGGCGTCATGGCTCGCTCGACTCTTTGCCTTGGCTTTACTACATCTGAGCTGAACGCAAGACTCAAATCTCAGTCGCAAGACATAGGTGCTTCGATATCAGCGTCCTCTGCTTTCCAGCTGGCCACTAGTCTTTGCCTTGCTCAACTCACTCAACAGCCATCCGTCGTCTACGGCTTCATCATGTCACTCCGACCATTGCTCGACCACGTCGCCGATGGTGTTGACACCTTTGTCGGACCGTGCCTCAACACCATCATCAAAACTCTGACTTTCCAAAGCGAAGATGAAACTCTACCCCAACTCGTTCAGAGAGTCCACCAAACTCATCTCGACGTCTGTCAAGGAACTATGCCACTAGTTAGCGTAGACAAGGTTCAGCGGTGGTCAGGATCAGAGGACAAGCTATTTGACAGTCTCCTCAGCATCAATATTGTGCCTGCCACTGAAAAGGTCGATGATGAGTGTAGAGCGGGCCACATGACTGCTCTGCCCACGCGCAGCAGTAGCGATATGGCCTTGGCTATCGATGTGGATTTGCACGCCGATGGTGGGATCGTCTTGACGCTTTCGTCCGCTGGTGCTTTGAGCGAAAAGCAGTTGGATGATGTTGGTAGACTGTTTGAGAAGGTTGTGTACAGCTGCGCCGACAAGAACGTCAAGGTTTCGGATATAATACCTTCACTTCCCATGGCCAGGATCACAGTACCCGACGTCAATCCCAACAACGATAATGGCAACCGCGAGGCACACACAGCTGATGCGGGGTACCGCGAGGCACTCACAGATGTGAAAGCAACAATTGGCCGTCTCCTTCGCCTCGACCAAAACGAAGTATCCTCCAAGTCAGAGTCAACTTCTCTGTACCAACTCGGCCTCGACTCAATCACTGTTCTGCCATTCGTCAAGCTCATCAACAAGTCCAACAAGACTAAGCTTTCTTCTCATGCGGTTATCAAAGCCCGCACAATTCGAGGCGTTGCTGAGCTCTTGGCTGAAGCCCGAGCTAAGCAGATCTCTAGCGTCAATGGCGATGCGAAGAACGGCACCTCGCTTGCCAACCGTGACATCACACGGGATCCTTTAAGTGCCGCAGATGCTTATGATAAGACTCTTGAACGTCTAGCCAAGGACCTCATGTTCATCGCAACACCTCTTCAAGAAGGCATGCTTAGTGCATCTCTAGCCACTGGAGGTGATGCTTACACATATGTCCACGCGATTCAACTATCCGAGGCTGCTCTCGAAGCCGATACTCCGGATCTAGACAACTTCTTCGCTGCCGTCAGAGACACAGTCCGGGCTTGCGAAATCCTGAGAACCCGCTTCATGTTTACTGAAGATGACGAATCGCCATGGGTAGGTATTGTATCTCCTACAGAGCAAAGTGATCTTGTCAGCTGGGAGGTCCAGTCATCAACGCCTGGTAGGGTGCATCTTCGAATTCACCATGCTCTCTACGATGCGACTTCTATTCATGCCGTGTGGAGCATTCTGGAAGAGAACTACAACCGTCGTCTCGATAACAATAACTACCATGGTCACACCGAGTCAAGGCATTTGTTTAGACCGTTTGCAAAGGCTGTTTCATCTTCACAAAAGTCATCTGTCGCGTTCTGGACTGCGGTTGTCCGAGGTTACACGTACACACCACTCGACTTTCCCAGCGACGAACTCAAAGCATCAGCTGCTTTCCACTTCACGCTCGATGAGAAAGATCTGTCACTTCTCCAGTCGCGATGCAAAAGCCTAGGCGTTACCACCAAAGCAGCGCTGCAATTGGCCTGGGTCAAGGTACTCTGCGAGTCTTTGTACAACCAAGCAGATGTTGTGTATGGAGAAGTCGTTTCCACCGATGCCGACGACGATAAGGCTATCGTTGGCCCTACCATTAACACACTTCCCATGAGAGTCAAACTTGGAGGTTCTACTTCCATGCCCAGTGTTTCCAAGTCTTTGGAGCTTGTTCAGAAGCAGATTGACTTTGCAAGGGGCACCAACTCAATGGCCTCGTTGAGACAGGTTCAATCTCAGTGGAGGTCTGCTCAACAAGGCGACGCCCCTGCTGGTCTCTTCCAGAGTCTCTTCGTCTTCGATGGCGTCGTCGGCTCCTCGGATACATCAGATCGTCTGTTCAAGCCCGCAAAAACTGAGTCGGCCGATGCGTCTGGACCTGCATATGATGACTACCCTCTCATTGTCAGCTTCCATATCAAGAACAATACGCTGAACGGAAAATTGAGAGCCAAGATGTCGTCAAAGGATGCAGAGGCCATAGGCGGGAAGTTGGTAGCCTCTCTGAACCATATTTTGCATGGTATGGAGATGCCAGTACTCAACACGAAGCACCTCGCGTCGTCCAACAAGGTTTCGAAACAAGCGGAACCCGCAACAGACTCGGCTGCCTCTACCGATATGAACGGCCTAACACCAAAGGCCGATGCCATCTTGAACATTGTTGAGAAGGTCATTGGTAGTAGACGCGGTAGCAAGAAGATTTCTTACAACAGCAGACTGATCAACGTCGGTCTTGACTCCATCTTGGCCATCCGCCTGTCGAAGCTTCTGAAAGACCAGATGGGTCTGAGCGTGACCGTCTTTGACATTATGAAAGGCGCCAGTGTTCGTGACATCGTTACACGCACAGCGACAAGCCCCAAGACTTTGACGAAAAGAGCCGCGCGGCACCTGGCAGCACCTGGCGAATGGCTGAAAGTAACAATTGCCAAAACTCTCGACTTATCAGAAAGTCTAATCAAGTCAATCTTGCCTGCATTGTCTGGTCAACGCGCTCATCTGGAGCAGTGGGTACATAACGGCAAGAGATTCTTCGAACCACCTTGGGTGTACAGAGTCGACGATTCCTTTGATGTGCAGAAGGTGGAGACTTGCTGGGCTGAGCTTGTTCGAGTCCACGACATTCTTCGAACCACATTCGCATGCAGGGAGAACTCTGCTGAACTATACCAAGTCACCCTCAATGAGCGATGGTCAGCCAGCAGGCGATTTGCACCCCTGGTGGACAGTTCGCAGACGATTGAGGCCTTGATCTCCGAGCATGTTGGACAGGAGAATGCGCTGGCATCTGACTTGAAAGAGCCTCCAGTTCGGTTCTCTTTCTTGGAGGCTTCGAATGGGAAGGCAGTGGTGTTGAGGTTACATCATGCTCTTTATGACGCGTGGAGTATCAAGATGATTGAGCGCGATTTGACCGACCTTCTCACCCTAGGCAAAGTGCAAGAGGCCCGCCCATCGCTTGAGCACGAAGTTCAGAAGATCAGAGACATCAGACAGCCCGAGGCTGAAGGAGAATACTGGAAGTCTCACCTTTCCCATGCCCAAGAGACCATTCTGGGCAGCGCTTCTGAGAGTAGCACCCTACAGTCATTGGGTCCTCAGTTCAAGGCCAGCTATTCTTCCGTTCTCCCCCAGGCAATCATCGACTCTCTTTCGCAGCAGAGCAACTCGCAAACCTCAGCAGCCATCATCCTCGCCTACGCCAAGTGCTTGAAGCACTTTACACAACGAACAAAACCAACCTTTGGTCTGAACCATGCGTCTCGATCTCTTTCATCTCCTGATGGCTCGCAGAGTCTCGATCTGACTGCGGCATGCATACCAACGCTGACTGTCACGCCGCTGTCTGTGGATCTGGGGACGTCGGACAGCGAGGTGCTTAGCTTCATACAAGACCATTTTGCCCAGCTCACTTGTTTCGCCCAGGCCGATGGTGTCTCTAGGCTTGGTCCCAAATTCAACTCGTACATCAACATCATCCATCGCGATGATAATGCAAAGGTGGAAAACGGTGGTGCCCAGGGAGAGTCCAATGCCCTAAAACGATACAGGCTGCCAGAGCCGCTCGCTTCCGACTACTTCACTGTCGCTGAGTCGTCATCTGTCGTGTCCACGATTGATCGGCTTGATACCAGTCGTTTGTCTTCCCATCGATTCTTTTTCAATGTTATTGTGAGTCGGAGCCAAGGGGTTACTGTCACTGTGAGTGGTGATAAGGCGCTTTTCGGAGGAGATGAGGAGGTAGTCGCCAGTCTTGTGTCGAAGTTTGGTACCGAACTATCTCAGCTTGTGGAGTAGGATTGAACGGGGTTGATGTAATGACTTTTGGTTTTCTTTTTGTATTTCTGTTATGTATTTATCTCTCATATTGCACAAACTGAGTCAATTCAGTCGCTTATCTCATGTACGTACATAACTGTTTGCGTTTCCAGATAAATGGCAAGCCTAATTGTTAGACTTTCATAATGTTTATGTAAATGCATAAACGTTTCCGCCATCTTATGCCTGGACCAATCGTTTAGCAAACTCTGGTTCTCAGCTTCCGATTGGTGTCCAGCTGCGGAGTTTCTCCATAGCCATTGGGAGAGCTCAAGGGGTAAGTGGATACAGAACTAGCTTTTGTGCCCACTGAGCACCCTTGTAGCTACCCTGCATGCAGCTGGTGAAAAATCACTGATTTTTAAATTCGGGCGAATGGAAAAGCTTGAGCATGATGGACAAGTATAAAGAGCTTTCGTCTACCTGGTTAGAAAAAGAACAAGCTTTCGTGTATTCTTTTGTTCGATTACTCCGTCGTATAAGACAGTTCAATTGGTATGCAATAATAATTGTGCGCAAAACGAATCCTCATCGCTACTGAAACCTTATGGGTCTCGTCGCTGATCTGCCCCGCAAGGGTCTTCCTTATCGCGTTATCTATGGCTACACTGACGTCATTTCTTGGTTGTTCCGCCGTGAACTTCGTAAACGAATGTCAATCTCGTTGCCCCTCTACCCCTCCACGTCAGTTTGTCCCACTCCAAAGCCACTTTCAGCAGCCCTGTGCTGTCGAATCTTTCGATCGTGAGCCTCAATCTCAGGAACAAACGCCGCCTCGAGCTTGTTGCGAATACTGCCCCTCGAATCGCTGTCGAAGGAACGAGAATCGTCGACTCGGAGTGACGCAAAGCGCTCCAAGATATTGTTGAGATCGGCTGCTTTCTCATCTCCTCTCTCGATCGTACGTTGCGCGGCATCGATAACGGACCCGGATATTTTGTCCCAGACGTGCGCCCGCCATTGAACAAAGTGAAGTGTGCGGATCTTGTAGATGCCGTCCTTGCCCTCGTCGATATGTCGTAGCACGTAGTGTCGGTTGATGAGTTCCAGCAAACGGTCGAGACGATTGGTCGCTGTAGCATATCGGTCCCATTCTGTAACGTAAGCCTCCAACAAGAGACTACTTTCCACGGATTGGAGTCGCTGGACCACGGTCTGGAGATGTTCAGCGAGAAACGCGGCCAAGTTCTTGTACGCGATGGCAGCACCGGGCATTAGATGCGCTGTGAGTGCCAATTTCCAAGTCAGAAAGGACACACGACAGACTGGATTGTACTTGTACCTGAGCGATTACGCCCGTCTGCGTTTGGGTCATGGTACATGAGCCTCCACACAGCTCTGACGAATATTCAGATGTTTTCTGGTTAATCGCATCACTTGACTCACGAGTAGAAGTTCATGTACTGCACATATGGTCAACATTGATCACATGGGGGAGATGGCAAAGTCAACGACGTACAGCATCTGGCGGCAACGGAAATTGGGGATCACGATGAATAGCCGCAATGCGCTCTTCCAAATAGGCATGCAAAGCTGCGTCGTCGCCCTCTTCTGGCAGTGTCATGTGTTGCATTTGTTCTATTTGCGCGGTTGCTTGGCCACCTCGACTTTGAAGGTTTTCTTTTAAAAATACGTGGATGATCTAAATCTCAATAGAAAAGAGGAAATGTCTGTAATGTTCAGGATTGAGTATCAAGACAAAGAGCTCCCGAAAAGCACCAGATGAGCTTCTTGACAAACACAGTCATTATATGTTTGCTTGCATCTAGGCAGCCAAGCTAGGCAGCAAGATCAGCCTCATTTCGCCAAGGCTGGAAATGCGCATGTTACAAGCAATCACGTTATGTCAGCGAGAGTGAATGGGAAAAAACAGAGGCAGCCGCAATTCACTGCGGAGGTACCTTACCGTCAGATGACGTGTTCCAAATTTAGAGGAGGGGCAAATTCTGGTGCAAAACGCAAACGAGGAAAAGAGGGGTAAAGTCTCTGCAAGCTAGACCCGCGACCATCCATTATTTAACGCACCGCGCTTCTTCCCTCCTACATTTTCCTACCCTTTCATCAATCATCACCACGAAAAAATCAGTCAAAATGAGCAAACTTTACGTCGGGTACGCAACGCAAATCCACCTGCACCACGAGCGACGAGCATCGCCTAACTGATCTTTTCTCTCTCTAGAAACCTGTCTTGGAACACCTCGGATGAGACCCTCCGTGAGGCCTTCTCCCAGTTTGGCCAGGTCACTGACTCCGTGAGTTCTCTCTTCTCTCTCCTCTGCCTGCACGCGCGCCATCGCGCTCGCATCCTTCTCCCCCATCTCAATCCATCGAAATGCTAACCCAGGATGAACAGATCATCATGCGCGACCGCGAGACCGGCCGAGCCCGAGGATTCGGATTCGTCACCTTCAGCACCGAGGACGAGGCTAACGCCGCTGTCGAGGGCCTGAACGAGCAGGAGTACGTGTGACCTTGCCCTGCTATTGACGCGACATCCTTCCCTTCTCTCTCTCTCTCCATCTCTCTCTCCGTCTCCAGTCTCGATATCTTCCCAGTTCATCCCTAACATCTCTTGTGTCTCTAGGCTCGACGGACGACGCATCCGAGTCAACGTTGCCAACGCCCGTCCCTCCGGAGGTAGCGGCGGCTACGGCGGTGGCCGTGGTGGTGGCTACGGAGGTGGTGACCGAAACGACCGACAGGGTGGCGGCTACGGAGGTGGCTACGGCGGTGGTGATCGCCAGGGCGGCGGCGGCGGCTACAGCCAGGGTGGTTACGGCGGTGGCGGCTACGGCGGCGACCGCAACGACCGTGGCAACAACGGTGGTTACTAGGTGTGGTGTACTCTCCCCCAAACATCACATGGTCGGCGACAAGACTGGCAGCGGAAGGACAAAAGAAACGATCAAGGAATTGGAACGAAATGATGCCCGGATTTTGATATCACTGCCACTGATGCAGTGATCCCCACTCTACTGCTGCTCCGTACAGCAATGTTAGCTTCGAACGAGAATGAACCAGAACGCGACGCTATTGTTATACCCCCAATTTATATGTTGCCCGATTAATATCACACTATTGACCGAGAGTCACGACTGCTTCTTTGTGAGCGACATGTTTATGCACACGGATGATTGAACTAACTTCTTGGGATTCTGTTAGAAGCGTTTGTGAGTTTGCAAACTGCGTGCCCAAGCGCTGATTGATGTCGACACCGAAACGACAATCGCTGCAGCGAAACGTGAACGTCACCTTTGCACTACCATCGACACCATGTTTTCCTCCCCCACTATCGAACACAAATAGCCCGAACCCAATATCACGGCCAAACTCTTCCAGCGACATTCCTCCAGCAATATTCCATCATCGCCTAGGTTCCTCACGCCATCAAATATGCATACAGATGCCGAGCAAACGTGAAGATCGAGCTTTGGCCAAACTCCCCCACCGCCCTCGCAGCCATCATGAACTTCCGCGACTGCAACCTCGTCTGCTCTTCCCACTCCTCTGACGTGATTTCTCCTCTCCTCAATTTGACCATCAATTCGTTCTGCACCGCCGAGAGTTCCGCAGCGGCACCCGTGTGCGGTCGAATCAAGCAGAAGGCCTCGCCAACCAACGCAACCTTGCCTCCGAAATGGCTGGGCGAGTCGCACATCCCGTCGCCAATCTTTGATACGAAGGGGTGGTCTGTTTTCGCGAGTAGTTCAGCGAAGGGCGGCGCTAGGTAAGGCAGATGCTCGACCCTCGCTCTGTCCCACATCTCAGGTCGTACCGTTCCTCTGGGGACCGTGTTTTGATGAAGTTTGCCCTTGGTATCCGTGAAGATTTCCTGCATCTTGCTTGAACCATTCGCGACATTCTCGTACAGTAAGTAATTCATAGTGGCCCCTTCTGCGCTGAAGTCGCCCAGGTCGCTGGGTACTTTGTAGCAGAGCATATATCCACGCCACATCATATCCAAGTTGAACCCTGAGGCGAAGAACTCTCGGGTACTCTCGTTCAAGTCGCTTTCCTTCACCATTCCTCTCCAAACGATGTAGCCTGAGTAGTTCTTGTTGAGCTTTGCGCCCACGAGATCGCGAACTGTTGAGTTGCTGCCGTCAGCACCGATCACCTGGTCTGTTTCGATTGTCACGGCCACGCCATCGGCAAGATTCACGTATTTAACTCTGACCTTGTCCTCCGACTCTGTGATCCCAGTAACTCTTGCGCCACCACGATACTCGGCCTTTCCATGGCCGACAGGTAGTTTCGGTGGCCGAGGAACAGCTTTCGATGCATAGCCGTCGAAATTGGCTCTCAGAATGCGGTAGAGAAGACCCCAACTCGTCACTGTCGAAGGCTTCCCAAGATTTATCAGGTTCGGCCATTTGCCAAGAGATATATGAGCGCCAGACGTTGGATAGCCTCGAAGCACGCCAGTAATGTCATTGGCCTGCAGGAATCCGTCTACAGTAGTCAAATAAGTCATTCCGTACCCATTGCTGGCTCGCTCTGGGTCCGGGTCTTGTTCCAAGATTATAACGTCTCTTCCTTCTCTTCTGAATTGAAGGGCTTGCATGAGACCAGAAACTGAGCCGCCAACCTATCCAAGACAATCAGTAGGGCGCGTGGTGAACATGAGCTATAAAACGAAACAATCGATTCACTTACAACAACTACCGGTTGAGTCATTTTGACAAAGTTTATGATTTACTACACTGTTGGGATAAACCTGGCGGAAAAGGTTTCGGAACTGGAGAGTAAATTACATTTGTAGGCACATGTTGCGAAAAGACGAATGTAAGGGGAGCGGTCAGCAATTCAGGGCCAGAAGGATGTATCACGTCAGCGGGGAATCCTATAGGCTTAGACTGGTCAACAAATAATCGGCAGTTACACGGTCGAATCGGGAGGAATATTTGATTGACACAGCAGCAAATGAAGGTAATCGGGAACCTTATTTTCCCCTGGTCTGACGTGTCGTTCCAAATGATCGACGCTCAAGGCCGGGCGTTCCGTAGATAACGTTTTGGTAACATAACAGGTAGATAAGGTTTGTACCTAGTCAAAGGCATAAAAACAAAAGGAAAACGCGCGTATTTAAGAATGATGCAAGCAATTGTGTCCTTGTTCTAGTGGCCAGTTGAGTTAAGACAGTCGCTCCCCTCGGCATTCAAGGCGGCTGTGAGCTTGCCAAGGTCGCACGACGGTGGTGAGGAATTTCGCCTACCCTATGCATGCTTGCGATCCAGCTTTATATTCTTTTCTGTGTGCATCCTTTTTCATCAAAAGATAATCGAGAAAAAAGTGAAATTTTAATGTGATATTTATAAACATTTCGATAATATCTTTATTCACCTTTTTTCTTAAATCTCTAGCGTTTGACACGAGGCAATACCAGACGTCCGTGAGAGTAAATCACATTCTCGCCTTCAAACCTCTTTGCTATCCTATCACCTCCTTCGTGACGCATAGGCGGGATAGTGCCCGGGGTATTAACTGAACCGATCTCAAGTGAAAGTTTTTGTCCCTTGTCAAAGAGAAACGCCGATGGATAAATAGGCACCAGCACTTTGTACGTATGGCCTGGGACAACTTCAGACCTAGCTGTGACTGGTTGCATGAGGATTCGGTGCGTGTCGAACTGTCCAAAATTCTCATCACGGTGAGAAAGCCGGAAGTAGCCTCTAGAAAAGCTATCCATGGGCTCACCATGGTTGCCGAGTAACACAATAGTCTTGTCGTTCTCATCAATTGCACGCAAATAGATAAAAAGATCTAGGTCTTCTGCCGCTGTACTGACTTCAAGCTCAAGATATGGAGATCCAAGTAGCTCAAACGATTCAGTAAAAGGGACATCAAGTGCAAAGGTGATATTTTCCTTGTAGCCTTGATAGGAAAACGGTTGCTTTTCTCCCTCAGGCTTACTCAGCGAAAGCTGCTTTTGAGTTGTCAGGTAGAAAGAGGTGTCTTGTGCATCTGCTGGAGGGAACGAGGTCTCGTCTTCACGATAAAAACTGCTGGTACCGTGATGTTGAAGAAGTCGAATTCGAGGTACTTCAAGCATTCCGTTATCTTTCTTGTCGAAAAGGAAGTAATCTAGAAACTTCTTCTGTAAGGCAATATGGCTTGGCTCAAAGTATGCACCTAGATGATTTCCGGTGTGTTGTTCAAGCCACTTATACTCGGAAGAAACTCCATTGAAAGCTCGAATATTTCCTGGAAGGTGTAATTCTGGATCTGTCCAGTTACCTGCGAGGTAGATCGGGACCTTTATATCAGAGAGCTTGCGTTTTCTTTCTAAAAGACCAAAGACACCATCGGTCGGGTACTCATTCGTTGTTAACAATTGAGGATAATCCACTCGGTTGGCCTTCAACTGCTCAGCACTGAGCGACCCATCTCGCGATCCATGTTGATGCGGTACGACGATATTGTTGAACCAATGGGATTGGAAATTATTGCTGTAGATTCCTCCACGACGCGCTGCTTGATAGATGCTGCACGCTGACTCGTACGAGACAACACATGTCAAATGGGGTGGCTGCTGCATAGCAGCCCAATAACCTACCATGCCGTAGTAGCTGATGCCAGAAAACCCTACCTTACCAGATGACCAGCTCTGAGCAGCGGCCCATTCAACTATATCGTAAAGGTCTCAAGAAAGTAAGCTTGTTGCGCGACGTGTGTTTGTAATATCAGGGATTGATTACCTTGGCCTTCAGCATCATCTTGGATTATCTCTGATCGTTCCATTCCGAAGGGATCCAATTTGCCTTCGCTACCACCAATACCTCGCACATCGACTCGGAGAAGTGCATAGCCATAGTCCTTACACTATTCACAGCAAAAGTTAGTAAATGGCGGCAATTATTCAGACTACACATACCCAGATCAGTGGCTCGCATAGCTCGAAGCATGCATCTGGTCCAAGGGGACTGATGGACTTATACATCTCTGCGTAAATAGGGGTCTTAGGCAGCCCGAAGGTAGAGGCATGAATGTCTTTGCCATAAGGTCCTAGACTGCAAAGAACTGGGACCTTTTCGCCGTTCTTTGAAGCAGAAAAGGGGAGAAAGAGATCAGCACATAGTTTGACATCATCCCGCATCGGAATAAATTCGTGCTTGATACGGGTGTAACCCTCAACATCACTCGACGATCTCTCATACTGAGTGGACATGATAAAAATTCGACTGGTGAGGGAAGAAAAGCCTTGTAAGAGTGTTCAACTATGAATGAGTCTGGAAATGTAGATGGAGAAGGTGAGATGAGAAGCTGAAAGGATGAATATTATAAGTATGGTCGAGCAACATCCCTAAATATTTCCTGCTAACACCCCTTGCAGCGGTACTGCAGACTTGCTAATGCCGTTTGCAATTACCATTACAGGGCCTAGACTACGCGGAAGATCCGCGATTGACTCCCCCCTCATGACGTCAATATCGCGGGGAAGGACCTGGGGATCGTCCTAACAAGCCGAGTAGCGAGATAATCCATCCGTTTCATCGTGCAATACATGCCATAGACTGGCAACATAGACGGAACATATCGCTACTAGCTACGACGGGGTTTTATTTTGTAGTAAGCTTTTGATTACCAGCTTTAAGATGTCATTTCCCTGTGCCGCATCTTCCATGCGACACACTAAATTACGACCCCTCGCGGTTAAATCACGTATACCCAGATCAAAGACCTCATGGGTTTACATAATTGGTAAGCGGAAGAGGGAGTGTGGTTAACTTCCGGATATCCCGAGACCCAGACCCTTTTCATTAACCTGATGAGAACCGAACCAGACCTTGTGATCTGTACTACCGCAGTAAATAAGACAATTCTTTTAACCATCGGTTATGCAACTCGGCTTGTACCTACCAACAAAGTACTAAGACTGATAACGAGCACTTGCAACCATACTATTGTTCACAACCTTTACATATTTAAGTTCTCCGGCAGCCGCATGTATATATGCACTTTCAAACCTTCAAAGCCCTTTAGAAAATTCTTCTCAAGACAAAAGCTATGCACTACCTCAAACAAATCGTGGCCGTTAGGCGCAAAGCAGGCTTGACCAGGCAAGAGTTCTTCGACTATCATTTCCAAGTTCATGGCAAGATCAGTACAGCTCCTTCGCCGGCAGAGACACCTTCGTAGGTTATCTTGCGTCTCAGCATTCCACAGAAGCGCATACTCATCCCTTGGTGTAGAAGATACTTCCAGACCCATCTCGAAGACGCGGCTTATCATCCTCAAGACTCTAGTCTCGGCCTCAATGCTAGCCCTAAGTGGGCTTTCTCTGACGATATCACTGAGCTCTATTTCCAGTCTATAGAGCATCTCGACCGTGTCTTCAAATCACCACATGTCAGGGAAAGGGTTGGACCAGACGGTCTCAACTTTTCGGACCTAGGCGCATCTTTACCCGTTACAGTGACGGAGACTGTCGTTCCATTTCAGGGATGTGACCCGATTGAGGAACTCGACTCTCGGTTGAGCTCACCAGTTGCTATGTATTTCATAGCTGGTATCAACGGTGGCATCGACGACTTGGTGTCGGGATTCACAAAGTGTCTGCAACAATTCGCCGCAACTCGGGTTCGTACTCTTATATCGAACGTGCCCGTGGATCTTACCTGGGACCCAAATGCCTATTTTGGAAGTGACCCTGGACGTCCTGTATTTGATCTTGTCTTTACTATCCACCTTCGCGATAAAGAAGCAATTCCGACGGTGAGAGAAGCGCAAAACAGCTTTGAGCAAACGTTCGCTTCGCAGCTTAATCTTGAGAACACCTGGATCGCATTTGGCCAGCGTGCGTTGATCTTCGACCAGGACGGAGGTATAGAGGTATGTTTAGTGAGAATACAGCCAAACCCTGCATACATGCTTATTCTTTTCAGTTTGACCCTGCCCGGCAACCCCGTCTATAGATGTATGCAGAACAGTTATGATTTGAGGTGACTGTATAATGGGAATTAAGTTTCATTTCCCAGCCAACCAACAGAGATTGAAGACCAAATTATATGTACCTACTCTTATTCAATCATTAAGCAACTTTGGAAACAAAGTAAAAACAGCAAAACTTGCAACCAATAACTTGATGCCTGATACGTGTGATAAAAAGGAAAAACTGCGTTATTCCTAGTCCATTAGATAGCAAACACGTCTAATATACAGAAAACTATCTACTCAGTCAGACCTGATCACTATTTCATTTTTCTCGCAATACAACTAACAATGTGAAGGCTACTGGAATCATTAACATACAATCATTTCATCAAAAAAAGATTTACTTCAGGCTCTCTTGGAATAGGTCACGACAGTCAGTTCGATAAAACTACTTATATTGGACAAGATGTAATTATGTTATACGCCAAGCTGAGGTGGAAGATTCATGTGCCTTACAAGCATACCGCACTGCCCTTCAACAAATCACAAATCCGCTCATGCGGATTCGCCCGCCGAAGCACGTCGACTTATTTTAGTTTGTCTTGTGTGGTCTCTCCGAGATTGCTGTATTGATCTTTGGTAGCTAGTGTGCTGCAGCCTTGTCAATATCGCATTCCTACATCCTCTATTGTTCCAAGGCCGTCTGAAGACCAAGTAAATCCAGAAGATTGTTCAAACCCTGAACAGCGTCACCACTTGGATCCGAGAAGGTTCAAGCAAGATCCCGCACGGCTGCTTGGGGTGTGTGGCTGTTGGATTTAACTGCAAGTGGAAGAAGAACTGGATGGACCTCCGCGTGGAGAAGATCAAATGATCCGCCTAGTGTATGATGTTCCGATGGAGCGACCGGCTTCTCCGCGGTGGCGGTCACAGGTTTGATATGACTTATGCGAGCGGACCCTCCGCGTCCGAAACTGACCGGACCACCCGCGTGTGTGATACGATTGTGCGAAGTAAGAGATTTATTGTCCATGATACATAATGAAAGCTTTCTTCCGAAGAGCAGCACCCTGAGATAGCCACAGATCCGGTCTTATCCTCGCGACTGACGTTGACCCAAAAACCGAGTTGGGCTACTGATCGTAAGTAGTCCAGCCGCCATCCTGTGTACCAACCGTGTTGGATCTCACTGTATAACCCCCAAGGGTTTCGAGACCAGGAAAGGAAGACTGCTGGTCGAAGTCGAAGCCGTCGTTTGGATTTCCATAGAAAGCGCTATACAGCTGCGCCTGGAACTCGCTTAGAGAGACGCATGGAGGAGTGAGGTCACTACAGCTGACACTTTCGACAATACTAGCATCTCCAGGCCTGGCTTGAGCGGCGTCTGACGACAAACAAGAGGCTTCAGTCTCATGGTCAGAGGATTGAGAATGATCTAATGGTAATAGAGGAGTTGAGGTAGATGGCAACGACTGCTGCCTTGCACCATCACCAAAACTATGGCTGCTAGCATGAGAAGCAGCACTTGTACCGTTCTTTGTCCGATTTGATTCCCATGTGTTGAGGTAATGACGTATCACGTCAGCACAGCGCTGTGAGGCCTTCAGTTTTATTTGTTCAAAAATCTCAATAGCAAGATTGTACAGCTTCCTATCATTCTCGTCCGGTTTTTTATTGCCTTGCTGCGAGCTTGTCGAAATGCTGGCTTCTTCGCGTATCTGGGATTGGGTACGAGAATAATCGCTCGTGACCTGAGGTAGTATTGCAAGAACCGCTTGAAGACAGTAAAAGCAATAATAAGTCCAACGTCGTAGGTGTGGCGCTAGGGTCAAGAGCCTGTGGATATGGCGGATCATATTCCTAGCGGCATTTAGATGACACGACTGGTGAAGTTGATGTGATGCCTGACCCCTCGGCGCATGCCCATCAGCCGGGGTAGTTGAAATGGGATCTTGGAACAAAATGATAATAGCGAGGTAGTAATCTTAGCGAAGCGTAAGTAAATGGATACTGAGAGAGATGTTTCAAGCAGTGGATGTTAGTATGGTGCACTGACGTATTTGAAGACTACTTTGTTGTCTTGATTCCCAAGTGTATAAAGATGTCAAGCTATCATTGTCGTTGATTTCGCGGTCAGAATCTGCGAAGCATAGGTGCTGCGGTAGGGAGGCCCGCCAATGGTCCAACTCGCAGAGGAGCTTTTTCTGCCGCTCCAATTTCGAATTCCCTGGCTCGGAAGGCTCTGCGGACTATACTGTATTAGTGATCATGAGACCGAGCAGGAGCAGATGGGCGGTCATACGAGATCGATAATCCTATTCACGATTTTGGTAATTCCGACCAGTAAAGGGATGAACATGTCTTGCTTCGATACGGGATTGACTTCGCCATTCGGTAGTAGCTTGTTAAGATAAGCAATGATACGACTTCGCTAGTATACGCACGACTTACATGCATTGTTGGATAGTGTATGTTCATGTCCGACGACCCGAAGCACATGGGGCGGCCGGAATCGAGGCATAGTTCCACTTCCTGAATATAGATCAACCACCACGTACGTTTGGCTTCTTGAGTATCAACTGGAAGTGAGCTATGCAATGATTCAATATTCAACCCGTTTGAGAAGGCCAGTCGCGCTGCGATACCATTGAGGATATAGGCCACTGATCAAACTACATTAGTATATGGGGTTGAGCTTAGGAGTTTATGCTGACTTGCAGTTAGGCCTTATTGCATGTTGAGCGTAAGCACCCTGTCAAATGAGAATCTTCGTGTTATTAGATGTTTCTCAAGGTGAATGCATACCAATACGAACCAGAAATAGCGAAGCTTGAACTAAACTCAAGTTACTGGCATTCAGGAGACGCCCAAGAATGCCTTGAGCTCTGGAAAAGTACCATTGGGCCCATGATGAACTGTCTTCTTGTTCGTGCTCATATAGCGCGCCGAGGGCTAGGACGGCGTACATGAGACATACGAACTGTGGTCGTGTGGGATCCTCTTGGGTAGGGATGGAAAGCCGTCCGTCGCCTAATAGTTGCCGTAATGACACATATTGTGCTTTGAAAGCTGTAGGGTTCAGGATAGGAATGAGAATGTGGATACTTCCAAAGAAACTATTGACGTGCCTATCAGCTATGCTTTCATTTAAAAATCGGTCACTGGACGGAGCATTCAGTGGCATGACATAATCGCAAAAGCTAGGTAGCTCATCTAAGACGGGACCTTTAGGGTCTGTATCATGGGATGGTCGACGTTGAGAAATCGCATCAATTCGGCGCCGAGTGGCCATTGGGATACGGACATCGTTATCAAGGCCATCTTCTAGTTGTCTCAGTCTTTTGCCAAGATGGGAAGCAATTGAAATTGCTGATGTTTGACCTAGATCCCATGGAGCGATGAGAATGGCGCTGAATGATCCTGCACTGAGTATAGTTTAACTGACCGTAGTACTCAAAACAACCAGTTTCTTGGTTAAACTGCGCGATGCCGCCAGATCGTCGTTCTACGGGTTGCTGGCGCTGCTTCATGTCTGGCTTTAGAACTATGAACGATTATGATGGATGAAATAATGTGTGGTCAAGGAATACGTACTGCCTCGTGAGAGATTGGACAGAGTATGAGCTTGTTGGGATACTTCTGATTCAATCTTATCAAGACGTAACAGCACAAGCTCGAGTTTCCTAGCTAAAATGTCAAAAATTGCAACGTAACTAGGATTCAATAGGACGGACTCCAGAATCGCCTCATTCCCATTTGGTACAATTGACGGGGCACAGGCAAAGACGCAGTGCGCCTCCTTGCTACTGCATTGTTGACAAGGTTGCAAGCCGTTGCACTTCCAAGGTGCAATACGTGTTAGTCGAGTGTATACCGTACGATCTGAGCCTCTGGGGATGAGCTGAGGCAGGTCGCTTACCTTGATTCGCTTCTCCCTGCATCTTTCGCAAGCCTCGGCGGTCTTTCTACGGACCGCTCTCACTCTACGGAAATCTGTCGTGGTCCCATTTTGGTTCGCGTTAGCCATATTGATAGTTAGCTCAAGAGATTGTCACATAACAAATGAGTGATGAAGCAGAGCGTGAGGAGCGAGGAGCGAAGAGTCGGACGCGACCAGTGGTCAGTGGTCAGTGCTCTTCTCCGCCCAGCCCCTATAGGTACGACTGTCTAGGGCCAGACTTGGCTCTTAGTGAATCTTTAGACACTGTTGCTAGACCTTTAGTCATCTCAATCTTGTTATTCATAGCATACCTCGGCTGGGTCGGGATCGGATGCGGGGTTTAGGTTTAGGTGAGGAAAAACGGGCGGAAGCTCCGCGGGCCAATCGCTGCTTCCGCTGTGACGGCAGTTGCATCCTTGTCACTGGCGACCCCAGACCCCACTATCTAGACTCTATACTCGCGGGATGTGGTGTAATTACAGACATATCGAGTATGTAGAGTGTATTATGGGGAGCAGCAGAGCTCCACATGATATGAGTACGGCTGTAAGGTCAGTGTAGAGCTTGGAAGATAAAACCTAAGCTAAGGGACGAGGCCTTAAAACCTCTTAAGTCACCTACCTCGTACATCTCTGATTCTTCCTACCAGCCAATTAATCTTACTCCGACCCGACATCCCTCCAGGATGAATCAACACACTTCCAAGGTCGATGTGCTCATAATCGGGGCTGGACCGTCAGGGTACTTGATCATCTGCCTGGCCTGGCTTTCATGGAAGCTGACACACATATCTAGTCTTATGCTAGCAACATGGATGGCTCGCATGGGCGTCACGACTCGCATCGTCGATAGGCGGTTTGACAGGTTAAACAGCGGGTATGGCTACCCGCACTATTATACGAGACATTGCGAACTCTTAAATTGACAGTAAACAAAAGGCAAGCCGATGGATTACAGAGCAGAACTTTCGAAGTACGAGACTAGCCGTATCGTGCCTGTTTGTGCAAAGCTTACCCTTATCTAAACAGATTTTTGATTCTCTTGGATTCGGTCAAGACATTTGGCGCGAAGCAAACCACATGTTGGAGATTCGATTTTGGGTGGGATCTAATCTATTCGTCTGCATTTTCAATTATTGCTAACCGCTACCAAGAACCCCGACGAGAACCAAAACCTGTATCGATCTGACAGAATGGTCGACACAAAGCCTGGCCTAAGCCGATTCCAGCAAGCAACTCTGCACCAAGGTAGCCCATGCCTGTCGCTGCCGCAACTATTTCCCCCTACTGACACAACTCTACTGTATAGCACGCATTGAGGACTATCTTCTCAAGTATATTGAGAAGTATAGCGATATTGGAGTCGAATACGGCATGATGCCAGAGTCCCTCGAAGTTGATCCCGATCTGGTAGAGGGCGACGATTACCCTATCTCAGTTGTCCTTCGGTCCAGTCCCAAACCCGGTCCAGAATCTCGGGTACCTGGCGATGACACGGACATTCCCAATGGACTTCACAGAAGTAACCTAACGGCCGATGTCACAGACACCCTGTTACGAGATGCTCAGAATACTCAAGGCACGAGCACGGAAAGGGTCCTGGCAAAATACGTAGTTGGTTGTGATGGTGCACATTCCTGGACTCGGCGGCAGATCGGATGCGTCATGGAAGGCGATCACACAGATTTCGTTTGGTCAGTGTATCTGTGGTTTTCGGGTCATCGAGTATCTCTACTAACTGATAGACCAGGGGGGTTCTCGATATCATTCCCATTACTGATTTTTGTAAGCTTAAAGTTGGCTGATGATATCTAGAATCATGCTAATTTCTGAGCGTAGCTGACATTAGATATCGCTGTGCTATCCACTCGGCATCAGGAAGCATGATGGTTATCCCTCGCGAAGACAAATATGTTAGGCTATATATTCAGGTTACAGAGGTTGACGAAAACGGCAAAGCGGTATACAACCCTTATATCACGAGTTTGAATTATCCAGCAACTTATACTTTTCTTCTAGATTGACCGCTTCAAGATCACTCCGGACAACTTGATTCTGGCAGCAAACAAAATTCTCTCTCCATACAAACTCTCCTACAAGCACTGCCATTGGTGGACAGCGTATGGTATTGGACAGCGGGTGGGATCAAAATTTGATTTACATAACCGTGTCTTCCTTGCTGGTGATGCAGTTCATACTCATAGCCCCAAGGCAGGTCAAGGCATGAATATCAGTATGCATGACAGTAGGTCTACAAGTCTCATCCAACCCCAAAAGGACAATCGCTCTAACCATCTCTTGTGCCTTAGCATTCAACCTTGGATGGAAGCTAGCTTCCGTCGTAAAAGGATGGGCGAACCGATCGCTGCTCGAAACATACAGCAGCGAACGTGGACAAAGCGCAAGAGAACTGATAGAGTTTGATCAGAAGTTCTCTCGACTATTCTCAGGCCGACCTGCAACCGACATCATGGATAAGGAGGGCATCGATCTCAAGACGTTCAAGGAAGTGTTCGAGAAGGGTAACTTGTTTAGCAGCGGCTGTAATGTTGACTATGCCGCAAGTCTCATCGTCGCCAAACCCGGACTCGCAGCAGCTAATGGGCTACGTTCCGTGATTGGCAAACAGTCGCTCGCTCCCAACATCATCATGGGGAAGCGTATCCCAAGCCATAAGGTCCTAAACCAGGCGGATGCGAGACCCTGGCACCTTCAAGAGCTTCTGCCTAGCAACGGTACATGGAGACTTCTCGTTTTCGCTGGAGACTTACTCGACCAGACTCAATTTGCTCGACTCTCGGCGCTTGCAGATAGGTTAAGCTCACCCGATTCGTTCATCAATCGATACAAGCTCAAGGGAGATGGGAAGATGGCCTCTTTGTTTGAGATCTTGACTATCCATTCGTCTCCATACGAAAAGGTTGAGCTACTCTCTCTGCCCGAGGTCTTTCATCCATACTCAGAGGAATATGGCTGGGACTACAATAAAGTCTATGTAGACGATAATTCCTACCACGAAGGACATGGCCAAGCATATCAGAATTACGGCATTGATGCTAAGAGAGGCTCCGCGATTATTCTTCGGCCTGATCAATATGTTAGTTGGATTGGAGAGTTGGAAGATGTTGATAGTATGAACGACTTTTTCAAAAGTATCTTTCGGTTTTCGAAACCCAGTTAGATTAATATAATTATTATATTTATATTCTAGTGGCCAGTCAAGGTCAGACGTAGAGTTTCTGCACTCCGCATCCATTTCAGCAATTGCTTATTCAACCTGTCCGAGATATGCAAAGGTAGATGCGGAACAAATCTGAAGTTGGCATCGGTAAGCATTTATGCAATAAAGCGACTGATCGAACTAATGCAACAAATTATCCGAACAAGCTGTTGCCTCAGGAATCTCCATGTAAAAGCCCCCGCAGAGCTTCTTCTGTATCGTACGCCTTCAACAACTCCGATCTCAAAGCCTCAATTTCATCTTTGTGATCTTTCCTCACACCATCTAACATCTCCTTAGCTGGACCAATAAGATGCGCATCGCTGAGATCCATCACGACTGCCATCAGCACTAAGCTATCGCCCATTTTCGCCAGTTTGCCATCTGCGTCCAGACCGTTCATTATCTTGAGCAATCTCTCAAAATCGGCGTCTCCTGGCTGGAGGGTAACGCGGAGGACAGCGGATGCTTCGCCCTCGACTTTGTACTTATGGAAGATGTTGGGCTGCACAGTCTCGGGCTTACCGACCTGCAGCGGATGGGCTGACGATTCCAGAATGTCAACGTCTGGTTGGGTGGTGCTGTAGACTGATATGGACCCTTGGATCAAGTCGAAAGTCTCCGAGAAGCGCGTGTGGAAATGAGGCGGCACGGTGGTGCCTGGGGTCATGGTTTCGATGAATATGGTGCGCTTGCCATCGTTGAGAGTAGTTGATTCCTCAAGACGAAAGCGACGTTGATCCCAGCGACGTTCTGATGACATGTTGACTCAAGAGAAGATAGATTAGCCTCGAGTTTAGGTTTGGGGATGTCAGATGTCAGACTTCGAGGATAAAGGCGCATTCTTATACTTATTGGCTGCCCAGTCGCCGCGTAAGTTTAGTTCTGACTAAGTTAGTGACTTTGAAGGATCACGGATCGGCGGTTAGACGAGAATCTCTTATCTAAGCGCAGGCATCAAATAAACGCGCAACAATAGTTCCATTGGAAGAATAGGCGATACGTCATTAATACTGAGAGGGCCCAACCACAAGGAAAACTAGGGACAAGTTCAACCCAGTTTCATGCATATCCATTCACCCCCGTAGAGGGGTAAACGTTGCGATAATTTCACCATTAGCTATTGCATAAAATTAGATGAATCACAACAAACTCTTCTCATTTTACTAAATTTTATAAAGTCTTGCCTGGGGATTATATATAAAGTCTTCTTACTATAATGTAGTGTATTTATGTATTTTACTATATATTTTTTTAGTTAGCTCATTGTCGTAACTTTTGCAAGAAACCGTAGAACTACCCTGCATAATAACAGCCGGTAGCATAGGCAGACTTGACTGGCATAGTTTCAAGTCGCACATGCAAGACATAACCATCTACGGCTGTATGATAAAGTAAACTCCTCGTTAAATCATGTTACATACTTGAGAGCCATAGTGTGTATGAAACAAGGTTCGTGGTTCTCGCCAGTCGTAATGTAAATAGTCTCCGGGCCGATTTGGTAGAAACTTTATACTTCCTCCATGAACTATGTAGCAGTGGCACATTATGACTATAAATACTGGCGCCCACCCCCAAAGAAGATGTCTCCAAACTTTGTCGCTCATTAAACTGAACGTCAAAATGCACGCCGAAGCGCCAATAGAAAGTCCTCCACCTGAGATACGGGTCCTCATCTTGGATTCGATAGTCTCTCCCATCGACTTCAGATCGTTCGCCACATCATCGCCCATTTACTTGGAGACTTTCCGTAAGTATCGTCACAGCCTCCTGCAATCACGCTCAACTGAGATGTCAACTCTTTTCCGGGATGAGTATCTACTTTCACAAGCTTTGCTAGCCTGCCGGCTCCAGTGGATTAGCCGTGACTTTCCCTATATGGATCCAACAGACATAGAGCAGAAGGTCAAGTCAACAGTACAATCGCGCTCGCGAAATACAGACAGTCAACAATGGCAGGGCAGCCTGTTTATGCTTTGCGAGCTATATCGTTTACGAGAAGAACTCAGCTATGCTGTCGCTGAGTATGCGGTTGAGGCGTGGAAGAAGTTGGTAAATGATGCTAAGCAATTGAGGGGGCTTCATCTCAAGTGGCCCCTCAGGTACGACCAGACCCTCCGATTATCTCACCAGGAGATTTGCCGAATCGAGGAGGGTTTTATCGAGTTTGAGATTCGCCGTCACTATCTTCATTTCCAGTGCACTAAGCTATGCGATGCTGGAGTACCGCTTGGAATGCGATTTCCTATTTGGTCTTCAAGTACACCTATGAGTCCAACAATCTTGGAAGGATATGCAGAACCTGACTGGAACCTGAGAGCTTTCCAGTCCATATTCCGCTTCATGCTTGATAAGCATCGAGGGATGGTTCACCTTGTGCACGATGCCACTTCTTCAGTTTCGCATCTGGACCGGCTTTTTCAGAGACGAACACTCCACCAAGAGCTTGAATTTGCCACGACTCTTTGTACCCAAGGATTGAAACTGCTTGGGAGACTGCGATTTATGTCCACGGCCAATATCCAACAGTTTATAGTAACAAGCTTCCATTGTTACGTGATGAGGAAGCCATTAATTGATAGGTCTTGTGAGGGACAGAACATGGCATCTCTTGATAGTTATCTCGAAATCATAAGTGGAGAGGTTGACCCCGCGTATTGGCTGATGGTGGAACATGGGACAGCATATTGGAATTCTGATTACAGTTGTGATCCCTGGACACGAGCACGATACTTCTGGGATCGAAGCAGGATTGAATACCTTCGTAGCTTTAAAGATGGAGATACCAGGCCTTCTGATGTGTATAACCCTAGATAGTACTAGCCCTCGTCCCTCGGTAGATTCGTTGGGCTTACTAGGTATTAAAAATGTTAACGACAGCTTCGGGTGGTACCTATTCTGCGCTCCTTCAAGCAAAGTGCAAGGAGAAATCCAATGAGCACAAATATCAACGACAGTCCGTTTCCATAAAGTAGCCCATCCACATAGGATGAGACTATAGCCTTGCCAATCTCCCCTTTTGCTTGATATGTATACTCAACATTGGCAGCGGCCTTGGAAATGATCTGCCAGGCATAGTTAGCATGCGTGGGCCTCGTGAATTGGTGGGAGACAATACCTCTTTTCTTGTTGCAGCGTCCAAGCCAAGACGAAAGAGCTTTTCGTCTAACGATCTTCTCAGGACCATCTTGATAGCCGAGCTTATGCTCGCAATACCAACAATGACGCCAATAGCGTTGGAGAGGAACAAAGTTGATACAGCGGCAGAAGCGTGCTCGGGGTCGGCCGAGGCTTGCGTCGCTACAAATAGAGCACTATATGTCATTCCCAGACCAAAGCCACTAGACAAGTGTTAGATCCACGCATTTCGTTCATGATTGCGCAATGCAATTGGAGCCGGAAGACATACCCCGGTAGGATATAAAATGACTGGAACCAGTTTGTGTTACCGTGCCATCTGGTGAGCAACAGCGCATAACAGACAGAGGACGATATTGTTGAAATGTAAATCAGCCACTTGTACTTTCCAGTTCTGTGCCATTGACAGTTAATTAAGTCTCTTGAACAAGGTGAGTAACATACCGCTTGATGAAGTAGCCGCAGAATACTCCGCCCAAAGCATTCCCAAACAAGGACGGGAGCGAATGCGCACCAGCTTCGGTGTTTGACACTTTCTGAGTGACTCTGAAATACAAAGGTACCGAGAACATCATCTAACACAGCAATTAGCAACCATTTCAACAGGGCCAGAAACGTGTATGGATAGCGTAGAGACTGAAAACGACTCACTCCTAGCTGAGCCGCAGACTGGAAGGCAATGATAAGCAGGCATATGACCACATCGCGCTGCTTGAACAGATCAAGATCCAAAATGGGTTCCCCTTTACACCTCTTCTCGACACACACAAAGAGCACAAGGAATACAGCAGCGCCTACGACGAGACCGGGAATCAGGGGATGAGACCAAGACACCTCCCCGCCAACCTCCAAGGGCAGGAGAAGGAGAAGGATGAAAAGAGCAAGCAATGATGCACCGAGAATGTCAATCCTTGACAACTTCCCAGACTCGTCGGGGTCCTGGTCGGGTTCAGAGTCTCGCTCAGGCACATTGTTCTGCCCTTGCCGCTTGCCCAGGTCGGATGGGAGGGTTCTCCAGCAGACAAACGTAGCCACTACGAGCATAGGAACTTGGAAGCCAAATGACCTGTTGTTTGTCACGGTGTTAGTACAAGGTCTGAGAGAGGGCAACCGTCGACATGTGTAGGGTTGCATACCATCGCCACCCGAGAGTGTCGGCCAGCCATCCACCCAGAGGCCCTCCAAAACCTCTTCCTGTGGTCGCTGCAATATTAACATAGGATCTCCAAGTTCCAGACTCGCGGATCGGCACAAGCTCGCTGATGAGAATCGAGACAAGTAACGTCATACCAGCCCCGACACTGCCAGACAGTACTCTACCCAGAATGAGCGTGAGCATGGACCGAGCCATAGCACTGTATCATTGTTAGTTCGAGGGGTGAGGTGGGAGAGCGACGCGTTGATAACTACGTACACGATCAAGCTGAGAAATGTTAGCCAAACCTCTCCAATCCGAAATTCGTACCAATCGCTTACCAACCAACAGCGAAACCAAGATATGAGAACAAAATAACCGGCTTGTATCCATAGACATCGCCCAGCTTGCCAAACACCATCTGCGTTGCTGCGCCAGCAAGGCTGAAGCCTGTAAAGAGCCAGCTTGACCAATCGAGAGCATCGAATTCAGACCCTATGCTTTGGTGGGTAGCTAGAACGATCGACTGGTTGGCGTTGAAGACAAATACAGCTGGTTTATAATTTTTCAGCTTTTTACACCAACGAAGGGAGGTATTATGCCTTCTGAGTTACCTGGGAGGAGTATGAGGACAATGCGAAAAAGAGCACCTCGGTCAATGGTTACGCCATCACGGTCCGTGGCAGAGGAGATTTCAGATGCTGGAATTTTGTCCGCCGAGCTTCCTGGGGATACATGGCTGGTGGTAGAGGACGCGTATGATACAGCGGGCGAGCGACCTCTCTCATGGTCACCCAGAAGCGCCGTTGATTCTGAGGGCTCGCGGGCTGCTCTTGGCCCTTTGGCAGGAGAGCTAGTGCTAGCCATCCCGTATCCGATTGTGTGGGCAAAAGGGGAGGAGGTCAAGTGTGGTGGGATAGGCGATGGTGTAGGGAGGGACGTGACTCAGCGGGATCAAGAAAAGGTGGGAAAAGGAAAGATCCAAGGTCGATCACATAGCGGGGAATTAAGCCGTGGCTTGGAAAATCTGTCATCTGTCGATCATGGCCATCCCTCATTCTCCTATAGCGGATATTCCGTACCCGACATGTTATGAAAGCCTAGTGAAAGTGATAAAACATTATTCGTTCCTTTTTCTATTCGGGTTTGAGCCGAGCCCATGGAGAGTACCGCGGCAGAGATTGGCGTCACTCTGCCGTGTCTTTGTGGTATGTCTCGGATTAAATATCTGGACCCTGCCGCTTTGGAGATGGATCCTACACCCGGATGTATGCATGTCTCGGGTGCTTTTTCGTTCGATCAATAGCCCCCGAAAAGATCTCCCTTCCCTATTCCTCCCTTACCTTCCAGTATTTCTCGTGTCTCAGCTGTCTGCCACGTCATTTTCTAAACTTGGCCTCTACCTACAGCAGACCTCATTACTATATGATGAGGCATCGCTGGTAGATTAGTTCCAGAGCTAGAACACGGCCTCTTGTTCCGATTCCGACCAGGATGCAGGGTGATGGGCAGTGCCGCTCCTAATGCCTCTCGAAATCTCGGTGAGACGTTACACAGCTGCGGCGATGAGGACGAAAATCAATTTTACGCGAATTATGACCAGTTGCACAGTGTGTGACAAGAGTGGCGCGCTCAAGCTTGAAGCTAGCCTGACTGGCATCGATTTGGATGAAGCAAATGGCAGTTACAAGCTTACGTTTCGAGCGAGTTTTGACTCATGGACGCAAACAAAGAGTCCCGGCTATCATATACAAATATCTTCGGTACTTAACTAAGAGGGTGAGAGAATAAAGCCCACCAATATGTACTCTAGATCATGACGCGATGAAAACGGTGACGGTACATGACTCCCTAAGGTCTCCCAGTCAACCCTATCCAATCCACGCATTGCAATACATAGTCCCAGTATTCAGGGCACCAGCCAGCCCATTTCCAGTCCAGAAGCGCGACTATACGACCATCACTCACTATAATGTTCCTTGACGAGATATCGCTATGCGTAAAGATAATGGGGTATTCGGCACCAAGCTGGATCGTGATTTGATGTCAGTGCATGGATTGTTCTTCCATTCGCTTAGGTGGTCGAACAAGCCAATAATGGAACTCTGCCATTGTTGGAAAAGGACCACCCGATCTGGTCATCATGCTAGGAACGACGACGCCTTGCCCGTCAAGACGGCCCAGGTAAAGACCTTTCGGGGAGCGCATCTGAGCCATGTAGTCCTTAAGCTGATCAAGTATCTCAGAACGCTGGTGAGGCTCAAGTGATGGCCAAGCTTCTTTCAACGTTTGGCCTTCGACATATTCCATGGTGATGCGGTCCCAATCGCTGCTAATGACCTCTGGTACAGGGATTGTCGTGTGGTCTTTGACGAATTGTAGCGCCATCGCCTCGCTTGGTCGGGGGTTGACACCCATCCCATCGGGATGGGTTGTGTATTGGGTAACAGTGTTGCCGGATCGCACCACAAAGCGATCGTCACAGTGATAGATAACCTCACCCTCAGGATAAGGAGCGGCTTGTCTTGGAGGTGGGGGAAAGTCGCCGAACAAAGCCTTACGCCGATCACGCACCATCATTTCCCGCATTTGGGTCGACATTTCTTCTAGGTAAGGAGTTAATTATGGAAAAATCATAGAAAGTGGTAGCTCACGTTATGGATAGAAGGAATGCTTACTTAGGTTGGATAATAAGTGAGAAAAGCCTCACTTGTCTGCGTGACACAATTGATGGAGAAGTTCGGAGAATCGAATTTGCGATTCCAGACTGCAACCAACATTGATTAAGTAGTGATATCATAGACAAGTACGTAGCTATATAAGAATAAATATTTATGTTTAATGCAGCATAATGGGAACCTCACTGGAAGTATAGGTACAGTTCTGTGCAAAATTTCCGTTACCAACCCAACAAGAGATAGTTTCATTAGGATAGGTTGTACGAAATATGTTATAGTTAGAAGACTTTATGTAATCTCAAAATTACATTATTTAAATTCATGTAAATTAGAAGTAGCTAAGAATAATTTATTCAATGTTAGGTAAAACTTGGACAATAGGAAAATATTGTCACTTTCGCGCATACACTATCAAAGACCCCTGTGCAATCACATCCTTAAACCAGATTAAGTCATATTCTCCTCCTCTGCAAAATCTATTTAGAACAACCTTCCACAGCGTTCGGAAGAAGACTCCATAAGTGATCTCTGGTACCGGTATTATCATACTGAACAACGCTTGCGCCATTGGCAGTCGACATGCCATCGACACCAGCAACCTTCTGGCTGTGCTTATTCCAAATTAAGAAAAGACCATCCCCTTTGGATTCAACCCTCCATAGATGGTCTTTAGTGCCATTATCCTCAAATTGTTGAAGTTTCACGCTGTTGGCTGTTGAGGCTCCTTCGACGGCGAGCAGCAGTCCACTGTTCAGATTCTGAAGCTTCCACCATCCACCGGGACTGGGCACAAAACGCCACAACAGATCCCGTGATTCACTACTCTCGAATTGCTGTATGTTGGCACTGTTAGAAAAGGACTTCTTTTCCACACCCATGATCTTGCCGCTATTCTCGTTGCGGATGTGGAAGATCGCTGGTGTCCAGATTTCTAGCTCAGAAAGACCCCAGCCAACGCCAGATCCAGGATTAGGTGCCACAACACGAATTTGCGAAGTCGATATCGCAGGGAAGGCAATAGTGGTCTCGACGTTTGAAGTGGCCGGCTTTGGACTGCGAACCTGTCCAGGAATAGTTTTCCAGGTATTGCCCGTCTTATACTGGAGATCATAAGTTGACGGGATTCTTACGCCGCCAGCATCGTCGTAAAAGAAGAGCTTCATGTAACACACAACGTGTTCTCGACGAAGGTCGACTACAAAGTGATCTTCTGCGTTTGGGCTATTATACGATGTCCAACGACTATTTTGGGGGATCCCAGTCCGCCAGACGATGCCGTCAATCACTCTCATGGCATCGTCAAAAGGAGAGGTGTACGAAGCGAATGCTTTCGTAAGTTGAGGAAATCTTTGGCCATTGGATGCGATGTTGATAAGATGTGGTTCGCTCGTCGGAGACGAACCAACCTGGACTTTGATGGATCCGATTGTCTCTCGGCTGCCTGCAAGTTTGCCATCGACGTAGACTCGCAGACCTTTGCCCTGGTTGTAATGCGACCCAGTCTTATCCCAAAGAATGGTGACAGAATGGCCATGATAGGGCGCGTTCTCAACAGCAAAATAGTCCCAAGACGTAGGAGTCAGAGGGTTAACAACAATTGAGTTGTCTGCCTGTGCGCGAAGACCAATAAGACCCGCAAGAACGTTGTCGATGAAGGTTGAATGGTTGTAATCTTCACTGTGATTCTCCCCATCGTAAATCCATTTATCTGTGTCGGGATGGTGTGCTTCAGCAACATAAGGTTTGCCATTTTTGTATTGTGTCTTGGCATACCGTTGAATCATATCGAAATAGTCGGATGAAGTGATATAATTCTGTGCCGGATAGTTGTTGAGAACGTTTTCCACTGCAGTAAGAGTTTGCGCCGTAGCAAAAGGCCACGACGGGCCATCCCACCGACAGCAGTTCCCTGCTTCGTACATAAACCACTTGCTCCGTCGTTCAGCCGTAGTTGGACCATACTTTGAGGAGAACCCTAGGGAGTCCGTAAGTTGGGTAAAAGCTACGAGCTTAGAGTCATCGCTGGGCATATTGAACGCCCAAGGAAGGTATCCCATGATCTCTCGTGTTCCCAGCAACGCACCAGAGGGGTTATCATCGCGGGCCCGATGCTTGTAGAATTTGGAGTTGTTGTCCCAGAGATACTTTTGAAGAGCAGTCTGTAGGCTTTCAGCACGCTTGCGGTATTCACTCTCCAGCTTAGAATCACCTCGCAAGGCAGCGATTTGCGATATCGCCCAAGCATCACCGTACTGGTAGGAGTTGATTGTTGGTCGAAAGCCAGCACCTCCGTGGTAGGGATCGCTGGACTCGTAGGAAGCAGCCGTGTACTCCGTAGCATCCCAAACGGGAACCTGCCAGTATAGGCCAAGGGATTCATTGTAATGAGTATCCCAACCGCGATATTGCTTCACCAGGTTATCTAGCTGGCCGACGATAAAGTCACGGTCCCCTGTTGCCAAGTATTGTTTCCACAAAGCACTGGCAGCCCAAAAGCTGTACTCGTGCGCCCAGTCGGAGGTATCTTTGTTAACTTCTTCTCTCATCGGTTTAGGGAACTGCCCAGGGCCCGAGAGCCAATAGTTTGCAACATCTTGTCCGTATTTGGTGTCGCGTAACCATCGCCCTTCAGTGATGTGATGACCAGCAGCTGCCACGATACCACCGTAAGGCGCGCCATAACTGACCGGACTGAGGAACTCGCTGGCCATGTAACCATACTGAGCTCCAGTGTAGACAAGATGGTCCTTGTAGGTCTGCCAGCGGTAGTAGTAGACTTCCTGGATCTCTTTGTCTGGGACATCAAGAAGGGGGATGTTCTTGTCAAACCAATTCTTATCTTCTAGACCCTTCAAAAGTAGGTCGTGGTTGAGGAAATTGGTCGCTGTCCCTAAAACTACCATGGTTGCGTTGAGGAGCAAAGGGAGGGTCCGCATGATGAATATGTTTGATTGAAACTAAGGGATAGGCATGTGAAATGTCTTAGATCTACCAATCAAAAATTGGTAGAGAGGTTAAGGTGATCGGGATTTGGATTGGCTGTTGCGTTGTGTAGACGTCGCAAATGATACGATTCTCCAAGTTTCCATGTGCCAATGAAAATTGAGCAAAATAATTTTATTAAGTATTTCTAAGAATTGAAATGAACTTATGGGCCTCAAATACGAGATGGGGTATGCGGCGGGATCGGTTGCTGAAGGATCACATTATGCGCCTACATATCGGAACCATTCTGAAGGTTCCAATTCACATAAGTACCCTCAGGTCCACCATTAACCATGTCAGAATTACCCACCCAGGCCACTTGGAAGCAAGATCGACGAGTCGGGTCGAGCTGTGCAGGGGTGTTAGGTGTGATAATGCCGCAAAACCCCTGCGAAAGGTCTGAGTAGGCTGTTGAGGAGACTACCAGATGTAGTATAGGGTGCGAAATTGAATTGAAGGAAACTCAAACCACCATGGACTCTGCAATCATTTCTGCGACACACAGAGTGGATTAAAGGTGGGAATCTTAGATACATTGGTGCTCCGTTTGTTTGTTTAACCTAATTTCAGCCGTTTGGCCTATAGTTTCCGACCCGTTTTCGAATATTTCTCCCGCTGTAACGGGTCGCTCTGTAGCTGCACGAGCCGGTCTGACCAATTGGTGCAGTCGTAAATAAATGGTGCAAGCAGAGATCCTGGGTTGCTCTTATCATCACCCGGTTGAGGGTCTGTTCTTTGGGTGTTGTCAGAGGGATACTTCGGTGGTGAAACCAGGGCAACATACTTGATGACCTTGATTGGGACTGGTTTATGGTTGATCTTATCCATATTGTCTTGGAATAAATGTTTCGAATTGTGTGAGCTGTGGAGATATAAATGTTATCGTATATGAGAACTCACTTTTATTGAGGATTGATGGCCGACATTTAAGTGATGCTTGTCCAATATCATCATTGAGGCTGTTTGCATTACCTCGTCTTTTTGAGCAATTGTTGCTGCACCCCAAGATTCACCCCGAAAAGAGAAAGGTAGACGACAAGGCTCTCTTCTTTGTGATTGGTTTGACGCCTGTATGCTGGCCTGACTTGAGATTGGCTATGGATACACGAATTCTTTATGCTACGGCAGCTGATTCGTCGTTTCTCACCTTGCACCCCAGGACGAGATTGACTAAGCCAACTGCACCCCAAAAAATGCCCCGCTGCACCCCAAAAAGGCTCTCCCTTTTTTCAGTCGCTGCTCAGTGTCAATGCAGCGACCTCTTATTTAGCATAACACTCCCATCTCTCTCACCTGTAACCTCGATCTATATCGCCGAGATATTGAATAAGATTTTTCAATTATAATCATCTCTGCCGCCTAACAGCCTGTGTCCCTGGCATCCACCGGTTGTTTCCTGATGGCTATCCTCTTCCGTCCCCATGTCCGATATCAGTGATACGCATGCTGCCCTTCTTTGGGACATGCAATGCTTGGACATTCCTACCAAAAGATTAAGCGATAGCCCTTCTGAAACTTTTGAGCGCTCATATCTCTCAGAACATTCTATGGAAGTAAACCCAACTGCCTTGCAGGAGCTGGCTAAGCGCCGTTTGCCTCCCTCAACTTGGCGAATCGATAGTCGAGAAGCTTTCGAGAAGCGCAGCCATGAACAGGCTGATTTCAGGGTGTTACGCCAAAAAAGCACCTCAGGTCACCAGCTTCTGGCGTCTGAGACCAGCCTTCAGCGCATGACTGATGACCAGCAAGCTTTGCATTGGGTAAATTATAAGATACCACAACAACCAGAGACTGGACCTATGGGCCAGGACAAGCTTATGGAAGAACTCGAACTCATCTATGCGGGCCTGGCGAAGGTCGAATCTAATCTCACCACAGAGGCTCACATTATCTCTCCCTGCGTAGAACCGTTAGTCAAAGACTCTGGATTTTCGCGTTGGTCTGAGCAGAGCAGGATCGAAACAAGCACGCTTAAGGATGATCTTTCGCAGGCTGGAATTGGTGAAGGTCTCCATACCCAGAGGTCGACACAGGACTTCTCGGGCCACAGCCAATCTCACAACCTGGAGTTTAGAAGCTTTGCACGCAAGATTTCCTTGCACTGCCGGACTTGGCGTCGGATTAGCGATCGCCTACTGCCCCTTCTAAGACGCGAACAACACCTTGCATCGTCACAGCAGTGGGTGGAGGTTATGAAATTGTCTTCGTCTCTTATGCACCTCTTGAATGAGAACGAGTCAACGGTAGCAAACGCGGACACTGCACTAGTGGGAGCTCTAGCCCGGGTCGAAGCCATCTTAAACCGATTGATGCTGAGATTCAGGTGCAGATATGATAAACTCGAGCAGAAAGTCGGGTTGGTTGAGGCGATTTTTGAGTTTCCCAATAATTTCAGACACTTATGTACAACGATGCCATGGACAATTGCTCCCGCGTTGTTGATACTTTGGGGTGTTTGTTGGATGTTCTTTGGTTCCCCTCCACCCCCGCTGCAAAAGCCTACTGCGGCTGGGCCTGCAACTTCACCCTCGCCAGTTTTGGATGAATTTCTTGGGGGGGACCCTAGCACTGATACTTCAGGTAAGTTTCACGTGAATGACAACTATACCATATCTAACCCATAGTAGATTACCTCCGATACTTTAATATCCCATACGCGGATGGCTATGGCAGTCAGGATAATGTACAGAGCTTTGTGCATGATGATCTTGATTTATCAAGCAGCTTTTTTGACCCTCTGAGGATTACTCAAGACACCCCACGGGATCCAGACTTTTTACAAGTTGGTCACTTACTGCAAACGAATAACTTCAACTTGGAAATGCTTGACCAAGACAGCGATGATACAAGACGGTTACCAGAGACCACTGCGTCGGATACACAACCACAATCCCACCAGACACAATATCGTCAATCAGCAACGAATATCAGCGGGCACGAGAGTGAGACCCAGTGGTAAGTTGAAGCTACCTCCAGCCACCGTTGAGAGGTTAAGGCTAAACAAAGCTATAGTGGAAATCGGCAGAGAAAACCTCATTTTGTATGCCAAGACTGCCAACAGCCGTTCGCAACATTATTTACCCTGAATCGTCATCGCGCAGAAGCACATGCGGAAGTAGCTTCAACCGTTGGAAGGTCATTTCCATGTCCTAGTCCCCACTGCAAGAAGTCAAAAGAAGGATCCCCTTTCAAGCGGCTCTATAATCTCAAACGGCATCTAGCGAAATGCAAGCATGATAAAGAAATAGCAAGACCACAAGTAGGACCAGCCCTTCCGCTTATAGGGCCAACGTTGACACCGCCTTCACCTGACAAGCTTCCTAGACCAGAGGTAAGCCCAGAAGCAGTACTTAGATCTAACAGTACAAAGAAGAGAACGAGGTCAGAGGACGAGGAAGACAGTTTTGATGATACGTGGCTAATGGATGACGTGATGAGGAGGTACAAGAAAATGGCTCAGGCGGTCAAAGAAAAAGAAGTGGACTACTTGCGCAAAAAGAGGGAGTATTTGCAGTCTTTGGATGATTTGAAACTCTTTGAGAAGATCATTCAACACTCAAACAACGCACAGCTGGACTCATAGTCGCTAGTTATATATCTTACTTGGTTAGATTTAAGGGTTACTCTGGGTGTGTTTAACATAGATTAGCTGGAGTTAAATCATGTTCTCTAGGATTTGGATCCTGGTACTTAGGGTATAACGATGATAGCCGGCAAGGCTTTCTTCTTAAATTTGTTTTATAGATTGCATCATCTTGAAACTGTATTGAGTATTGGTCAGGGGGTTATATACGTGTATTGATTCTACATGGAATTTGGTATTGGCAATGCTTTGGACTTCACAATGACTGTTATTTGTGCCAATACTGGCTATCGTCGTTAACAGTCAGTCACTTTAATTTATTTTAATTTCACAGGGCACGCCTTCATGAAATAAGAATCGAGGTTCCGTAAATTCTTAGGGGGAAAATTCGAACTGAAGTGTATAATCATCAATTTTGTATTGTGAGCCATATGAGCTGGAGGTACCTGGCTGCATGTTCCTTGCAATCCAACTTCGAATCCTCCCCAGATGAATCCATCCCGGCTGCCCATGCGTATAAACGTCAAGTTCGCCATCGTAGCAAATCTGCATACTATAGATTTGCCGCATAGCATACGGCCTCAATGGGCTTATGACACGTATGGCTGATAGACTGTGCCATTACGCTGTGCCTCACGTAGGAGACGCTTGTTAGAACGAAGGAGCCAGACCTTCATGATGATAGCGCAGGCACTAGATGCCAGGCCGAAGGCCATCATACCAATGAAAGCGCTGATGTAGCGAGGCTCTTCTTTAGTGACGAACATAAAAGGAGCAGTGAAGTTTCCTATTAAATTGTGTCAGTGATGGTGGCTTATGAATGCCAATCAAGGTGAACTTACCGATTTGCGACAACAGATTGCACAGGGCAACGGATACAGCTCGCTTTTCAGGAGTCTTTGCAAGCGCGCCTATGAAAGTTAGTATCTGCTCGAAAATATTGAGCTCGCGATATCACATACCAGTGACATATCCCATGATGAGAGGGTTCGCAATGTACATGCCGCCGACATAGATGAAGGAGGCGCCGTAACGAGCTTGGGCATTGGTAGTTGCCAAACAGACAATGAAGCCACAGCAAGCAACCGCAACTGGAATGGCATAATGCAGACCACGCTCCTTGACCCTGTGGAAGTTTATCAGTATGTAGCGAGCAAAGAGTGGCGAGAGAACTTACTTGTCAGAGTGCCATGCATTGACGTAAGATCCAATGGCAGCAAAGATGTATGGTGGTGCGGTAAGCACAAGGGCGATGACGGGACTGTAACCCCAGTCTGCAGCTAGACCGCGAACAATTGAGGGGTAAAAGTTGGAGAATCCATAGGCGGCAGAGATGGTAATGTTCATGAGAGTCAGGATGTAAAGCTTAGGATCGCGAACACTGAGCTTCAATCCCTCCCAAGCGCCAGTCTTGGCCTCCGAGGTAGAGGGTCGATCAGCAGCCACACGTGCGAAAGCTACCTTGCGCATATCCTCGGTCATGGTCCACATAGCACTACCGGTCGTCGAGTCGGGGTAGTCAGGGATGAACCAGATGCAGATCATGGCAGAGCCAGCGCCAGCGGTAGCGAGAATGATGAAGAGCCACTGCCAGCCAGCAAGACCGTGAACGGTCTCCAAGGTAGCGTAGATAGCTGCGGCGATAAGACCAGCAGAGCAGAATGCAATTGTTTGCGCAGAGTATAGAATGGCCATGCGAAAAGCAACTTCTTTTCTAGTATACCTAGACATGATGTGAGCTCGACAACATATGACTTGAGATGGAAAGACTTACCAGCAGCCGAGAAGATAGATGGCTCCAGGGAGAAGAGGCGCTTCAACGAGACCAAGTGCGAATCGCACACCCATCAGTCCCGAGTAAGACGTTACACCAACGGTGGCAACGCTAACACCAGACCAGACAATAGCCATGAGACAAAGGTAAAGACTGGGTCGGACTTTGGTGATCAGCATGTTACTGGGGAGCTGGCCAAGGACTGTAGGAGATTAGCACTGGGAAACACTTGGTAAGTTGGGGGGTTGTACCATAACCGAGAGAGAGAATGGAAACAGCGGATGAAAAGTTGGATCCTGTAAGATTCAGGTCCGCGTCAAAAGAACTCAACCTCGCATGTCCGATGGATGCTCTGTCGAGGTAGTTGAAGAAGTAAAGACACCACACACAGGGCATGAGAGTCATGTCCAGACGTCTGACGATCTTCTTCTCCAGCTCGCGCCAATTGGGAATGCCCAGAGCGTCGATCTGCTCCTCTGCGCTGGGAAGGTGCCCAACATTCTTGAGATAGCCCTCCTCCACCAAGGCCAGTTCTTTCTCAATGGCAGATTTAGTATCGAGGTCTTTTACATCGTTCTTCTCTGCGGTGGCTGTTTGTGCAGGGGAGTCGACATGAGACGCTGTGGTCTGCGTGTCTTGGGGCACATCACTGCCCGCTTTCTCGTCAAGAGCCATGGTTTCCTAGGGGACACGTTCTCGCCAACTGAAAGATAAGATTGGTGAATGCCGTCCGTGGTGCAGTACACTAGGTAGATCTGAGATGAACCAGGTAGAAGCACTAGGGAAGAGAATAAACAGAGACAGAAGAAGCAGGCAGGCAGCAAATTTTATAGATCTCTGAAAACTGGTGCACAAGATGAACCCCGCATTGATGCGACGTTTTCATGCTGGGGAAATATTGCCCCAGATGGAGTTGAGCGAAGCCAAGAGTCCGGGGGATGAATATCTCTTGGGTTAGAACTGGGGTCCGAAGATGAAGGGTTCTGGCGGTCCACAAACCCCATATGCCAAGTGAGCATGAGGGGAGAGTCAGATGGATGCAAGCAATTCGATTGCAAACCTTTCGCTCCTCTTAAAATTCTCTTTGTGGTCAGCGGAGTTGTTGCTGTCGTTGAAGGCGGCTGAATGCGAGATTGCCGGTGGAAGAGCCGCATTGTCGGCATTTATTTCAGCCGCCTTCAGGTTAGTCAACATGCTACGCCTTATACGAATATTGAAGTGTTGCAATTCTAGACCAAGGGCTAGATCCTACTCTCTTCTTTGCCTTACAAAATAGGAATATTCCATCAAACTCTGCTCTGTATGGAGAGTGGCCATCAGCCAAGCGCAGTGACTTTGCCATGTCGTCAAGTGTTCCCCGACTACACAACCATCTTGCAAACAACTGGAGTAAACAACTTATCCGTTCTCGCGTTTCTTCCCGTCTCTCCAACATCATTCCCAATCGCTGCACTCTTTCGCCGTGTCTTCCCGTGCCAAGCGCAAAGTGTCCACTACAAAACCTGTACAACATGCTGAGGCTTCTCGTCATCCACAACAACGAACCATTTTCGCTTGGCAGGTGCCCACTGTACGTAAAGGCCAAGCTCTCCGACAAGGAAATAAAGGTTGAGAGGTTAAACTTAAGCTTGAACAGGATCTTGGCGAATGGGGTTCTTCCTTGGCCTGCCAAGAATAGCATTTGCTGTATTGGAATGTCTATTTCCTACCAATCAGCGCTCCAGTTTGCCAATTTCAGTCTACCCGCGGGAATAAAAGTCCACTCCGACATTTCCCCAATTTTCCCCATTTGGCGTGCCCAGCCAGTCCCGCGGGAGATAGGCACATCCGCGTGAGGACATGAAAGTAATCCTTGTTATCGGGAGTAGATTTGTGATCCTGCCAAGTTATCTGGGCTCAGAATATCTCCGAGGCAATTCAAGAACTTCTTGGTAGTAAATTTGACGGCTGGAAGTTTACCATCTCAGAGATCGCGATTCAATAAAGGCTTGGTATCCAACACCGTGATGTGACGCTTTGTAGATAGCTTCTGGGAGAGGAGACCAGTTTTAATAGCCAAAGTCTTGGTCATGCCAGCTCACCCGCATTTCTATCACAACACTGACCATGAATTCGATACAATAGTCTTGTCTTTCCCCAGCACTTCAAAAGCACGCAGATTAACCGCAAAGAACAACATTTGCCACTTGAAAGAAGCAGGAAATTATACCGACAATCAGTTTGATAGAATTATTCCAATCGTCAGACGTCGCTAAATGTACCATTGCCCATCAGTAGATGCAGAGCGGCATTATGAAGGCGCGGGCTTACAACATTTACCTCGTGCCTAAATTATCTAATTTGTGAATGATCTAATTGCGGTGGTCTTGTCTCAACCCTGACGACGCTTTCAAGAGCTTTATTTACATTGATCATCATAGAACCGACAAAGCTCAAGAGAAATCTGGTACGTCCAGTTGGACCGGTTGTTGGTCTCAATCGGATCTCTGGATGGTACCAAATTGACAGTCATGGCTGTACCCGCTCAACTTCAAGTTCATAATTGTGTCGAGGACAGTATGATGATCATTGGAAAGACACAGGGACTTGTGTGCCAGCAAAAGGATACTGCAAGCAGAATGATGCCCGCAAACCTTCTACGACTGCCAACGCCAGCCTTTCGAGATCAGTGAGGCTTCCAGGGACGTCGTCACTGAACATACCATGGAGATCTTAGAAATCGGTCTCCTTGCGCAAGCGAAACAGACCCTTCGGGTTATGATTTCATGATTGGGAAACAGAATAGATCGGCCCTGAGTGATAAGCCTGCTGCCAAGCTTTTGGTTGCTGTTTTCGCACGTCCTTTCGTCTGTGCTTTGGTGGGCCTCCTGCGTGGGATCTATCGATTCTTGCGCAGACTCATCATACTAGACCAATCTATCATTTATCATTAAAGTTTCAAGCCTGCAGCTCTTCATGAAGCGTTTCTATTCTTTCGCCTTGCCAAGGGCGATAGAACACTACGTTGGATAAAGCACATGTGAACGTCCGTGGTAAATTTCCCGACTCAAGGTCACGGCAAAATCATGAACTCAGGTTGCCCAAAGTTTGTCATTAGCTTCCCAACATCGAGGTCATCAAAGACCGTTTTGATTGCGCTTAGCTATGATGGACTCATTGCTTTGAGCGCTCTTTTGTCAAGAACTCTCACTACCACAGGTGTCAACCGACTCAGCTATCGTGTCTTACCCTATACACACATTTTAGGAGGAGTCGTGGGAAGCAAGCTGTTACTGACGTCAAGCTCAATTCTGAGGATCTTCTTGCTCCCGTCAAGGCCAACAAGAGATTTTCTATGGATATGGGTATCCTGTACACTACTTAATTCTGCAGCCGGTGATACTGGCTCGGAAAAGCTCCCGAAGTCTCCTGCCACCAAAGCCCTTATCAATCGTACTGGCATGGGGCAAGACATTCAGGACCTTATCAAGTTCGCTGCATTAATGACGATCGAAGGTCTTGAGCAAATCCACTCAAGCCCCGGTGGTGTGATCCACAAAACTGCTTCCAAGGAGTTATAGTGGGCGTGCAAAAGGATCGACGATCTCCTTCCTCTTATATTATTTTACATATCCCTAGGTGGGTTGTTGTCGGAACTGCTGCACGGAACTGAGGCAGACCAGTCTTGGGATACTCATCGCACAACGCCCATCTCTATCGCATAGGGTTACCTTGCCATCTAGCCGCCAATTGCGGCACCATCTCTCTCCAACGTTACCCGACTCGCCTCATGGATGTCAATACTGGGGCATCGAATTCTTTCCTGACTGGCGCTTAAGCCGCAGCTCTATCGCTGTTGAGTTCTAATATCCATGGGCTGTCGTCGACTTTGGGGCCCTTAATAAGCATTTAAAAACTTCGTAATAGCCGACATGGTCAAGTGGTACAGGTTTTACAATATTGACACATGATTGTCTGTCTTGGAGCATGAGGAGATTGTTCCAGGTCTTGTTGTTACGTTTGACGAGGTCATGTCCAGCTGGGTATCTAAAGTCCTCTTCCACACCGATTACACGATGCCGGAACCACTTTAACGGTACCTTTCGAGGTTGACAGAGTTGTGCATTGAAATCATTGCGTTTACAGTGCTGTCAACCTTTGTCTCATCAAAGTTGGCATGCCAATTCTAACACCGAAAGGGCTGCCGACCTTGATGAGACTCGTGCATAATGATGGGTATACTGAAATGAGCATCGGTAGACCAAACATTCGCCTATGGTGCAAAGTGTGGAGTAAGTTCGAGGACCCGGAGAGGCCGTGAAAGATAAGTGGCGCAAGTAACATGTCTCGTATTAGCTGTCTCCAAATATAGGTATGGATAGCCCACAAAAGACTCAAATCATAGTCTTACAATGTTTTCCAATATGATATAGGGGGAAAACAGGTAAAAGGGCCCTATTTTCCCTTTTTGTTCCTCTTTCACATCCCGAGCCCTTGGAGTTTGCTTCTCCCTTCAAATATGAACTCATCAAATACGGGTTTAGGGGAATTCCATAGTACCCGCCGACTATTCCATTGTTCTCCTTGCGTTATTATTAGTATATACCCCGGCTAGCGTAAGCGGAAATATCACTTTGTTGGGTTGTCGGTCACCAGATTATACTATCCTGCTAGTTGGAGGAATGATGGTGATAGGAGGGTGTAAATTGCAGGGACAGCCCCTTTCTCCGCATAAGATCATAGTCTGTTCGGGGGCCAATGATGCCGATCTCGACGTTCATGGTTCTATTGGATGACGGACTATACTAGCCACTCGAACCGTCAACATTAAGACAAGTTGGCCACTCTTTTTCTGAGAAGAAAGCCTGAGCACCAAATATTTGCAGGGCACGAGGAGGAGCTGGGTATTCTTGATTCAGCGACCGGTCAGTACTGGTGGAAGATCTACACAGTCACGCAGCAATTAGAAGAGATCATGTTCAGTCATCCGGAGCTAACTGCGACGCTTCGTTTGTCTCCGAGGGCCCGAGAGTGACAGTTTCCGAATATTGGAATAGGTTAGGGCGCCCGAATCCGAGATAAGCTTAACTTAAATACGCGGGTAGAACGTGGTGCGACAGGGGGTCTAGCTCATGCTAGCCTATGAACATCAGTTAGTCTGTCATCCCAGTGGAGGAAATACAAGATCCGCCATCACCCTGAAACATGAAACCTGACACAAGGATAGTTTATTCTTAATCTAATCCTTAATTCCGGTCATTAAGATCCTTATTGACTCGCTAAGCTCTCGGACCAACAGGAATTAGCAAGTGACTTCGTACAAACCCGAGCGCATGGGATTTAATGGGTCACCGTCATGCGAGAAGGAGAGTGTGAAGACATATAAGAGCGTTGTTTCATCCTGCAATAGACATCTTCTCTCGGTATCTACATTCTTAGCATCTACATTCTCAGTCTTTACATTTTTAGTTTCTACAATATCTTTTTCTACATTCTCAACCTTTACTCCCCCATATCATCTAAATCTGCCAAAATGCACGCTCCCAGCATCGTCGCTCTTCTCTCCACCCTCCCCGCCGCCATGGCTTGCCTTGGCTACACGGGCGGTGTCCCCAAGGCTACTGGAAGCAAGTCTTTGGGATCACCTCAATACATCAAGAAGGGAGCCGTCTTTGACGCGAAATGGGTCCGCTATGACCGCGGTGTCAAGTGCTCTGGTCAGAGCGAGGGTGGTACGTATCTCTGTCAATCTTATCCGTGATCCGGAACAAGTTTCTCTGACATTTCTTCTAGGTGAGAAGGACGCTGTTTTCGTCCTTGAGGATGGCGCTACCCTTCGCAACGTTGTCATTGGTGCCAACCAGAAGGAGGGTGTTCACTGCCTTGGTGCCTGCAACCTCGAGTTTGTCTGGTTCGAGGACGTCTGCGAGGATGCCATCACTATCAAGGGTAGTGGAACTGCCAACATCATTGGAGGCGGTGCCTACAAGGGTTCTGACAAGCTGATCCAGCACAACGGATGCGGTCACGTCAACATTGTCAACTTCTGTAAGTTTCCAGTTCAAGGAACGATGGCATGTGACTTAAGCTAACTCACTATAGACGCCAACGACTACGGCAAGGTCTACCGATCATGCGGTAACTGCAAGGGCAACTCCAAGTGCAAGCGTTCCGTCCACATGGAGGGCGTCACCGCTGTCAACGGCGGTGAGCTCATTGGCATCAACACCAACCTCGGTGACAAGGTCAGTCATTTCCACATATACAGGAAGAAGATCATACTGACTAAAATTCGATAGGCCACCTACAAGAACAACTGCTTCCCCAAGACCCAGTGCCAGGGTTACAACGGCTGCGACAAGTCTAACGGCGAGTGTGAGCCCACCAAGGCTGCCAAGTGCTAGATGCGCGGGTAGACTGGTACTGGTTGCTGGAGTTTAAGATTGTCTTGTTCATTCTTGTTGTATAAAGTTATTTGTTGTATCAAAGGATATTGATTATCCTGTATATTAGATCCGTTCTCCCATGACCCGCACGGCAGGGCTTAGTTACATCAATTGATGCTACTGTTCAATAATTCTATCTCAGAAACAGTGCAGGCTAAAACCCCATGAGGGAAAGCCTGTTAAGGGCGGCGAAGACAATGAAGGGGCAACATAGATTGGATTGTTTTGTTGAGAAATGCCATCATGACAATCGGTTAATAACGTTACGCTATATAAAATTTATAGCTAGACTGGGTGGGATATACTATCCCGCTGAGGTAGTTTGTCAGGATAGGAAGTTATCGCTGGTGGGATGAATGAGGGCGGGATAAAAGAGGACATTGACAGAAATAAAGCACCATTTCTGTCGCCAACTGGCAATTGTACGACCATTCTTTTTTTGCATCCCGTCTCACGAATGATCTATTTAGAGCAGGTTATTAAGCAACAATTGTGGAGACTGTTGCGCGAAATGTAAACACCACATGGCCAGCTTGCTCACTATTCGGGACTATTCGCGAGAAATACGTACACAAACTGTGTCAAGTCTATTGTCAAAACAACAAAGATATCCAAAGTATACGGAGTGAGTTCGACATATGCCAGACCAATCGGCAATGAATGTGAACACGAAAAATATGTCTGCCGAAACCTTTACCGCTACTAATGACGTCCTCGGAAGCGGAACCAACTGTATGAGGGTCCATGTGGATCACCGGCTGTTAAAGATCCGGTCGCACTAGCCAAATCCCCCGCAGTATAAGAAGTCCAGGAGTCATTGAAAGGAACTTCGTCTTCGAATTTTCGTAACCAATATCATACACCGCCGAATCATCATCATGTCATCCGATTCTGTTGTCTACCACTACCTCGCCATCGGCAAGCTTGGCCGTGGTGAAGTCGTCAAGTAAGTAGCTCATATGGCAGTGAGTGGTTTCATTGAATTATCATGGCTGATACACGCAAACAGGCTGTTCATGACCGACGCTGGTATCAAGTTCGAAGAGAACCTGTACCCCGTTGATGGCACTTGGCCCGAGAAGAAGGAGGAGCTGAAGAAGAAGGGCCTGACCCGCAACGGCCAATTGCCATCTCTTGAGTACAAGGGTCGTGTTCTAACTGGCGTGCGTATTTATCCCTCTCAAATCTCCGATGACTGCTAATAGTTTCCACAGCACGTCCCTATCCTTCGTTACCTTTCTCGTGAACTCGGCCAATACGACGGCGAGACTAGTGAGGATAAGTATCTCGTGGATCTAGCCTCGGATATCTACGTCGATTGGAGAGTGCGTTCGCTACCATGTCCCATGAACGCAACGGAGGCTAATGATATATTCAGGCGCGCTGGGTGACCAACCTCAAGGGCCCCAACGACGAATACAAGACTAAGCAGGCTCCTGAGTACTATGAGCTTATTGGGAAGTACTACGCCGACCGCGAAGGACCATACCTTCTTGGAAACGAGATCAGCTACGCAGACTTTGCTGTCTACATGTCCATCGATAACGACAAACGAACTGGAACACTCCCGGTATGATTTGAAGCTTTGATGATTGACCGGTAGATATGCTAACACCTCAATTACAGGATACGCTCCCTGAGTCTCTTAACAAGTTGAAGGAGGCCTTCGAAGCCCGTTCCAACATTGCGGAGTACATCAAGCAGGGCTAGAATAACCACTATCTAGAGTTTAAAATGAGTAATAACAGGGGAAATATCACAATTGAACTAAATTTCAACATATGTCTATACCCATCCCCATCGGAGCTTGTTGAATTATAGAGAAAAGTAAGTGACTCGGTAACCCACTGAGTCGTCGATGCGATGGGCTATTTCGTGGCCGATCTCCGTTTGCATCGAGCAGTCACGTCATGACTCTACTCAAGTTGGCCAGGGCGGAGCGGGTAATCCGCTTTGCATCAACTTATACTTTCAACTCCGTCACCCATAAGTAGCAATGGAAGCTTGGGTGTCGCTGGCAATAGAATTGACTGCAATAATTGGTGACTACGCTCTTTAAACATCCAACGGGAAGTTACGCAACGTAGCATTGACCAAGTCATCAGGACCACGACAGAAAATGAGCTTTGGTTCCTTTTCTCCAATGTTCCCTTCCTTCCTTTGCACAATATGATCTACACAGACAGCCACAACTGATTCGAAAAGTTCAGTAAACTCAATATGTCCGCGCACGCACCAGCCAAGTATGATTCCACTCCAATCTCGTTCTTTCAGTATGCTTTTGAGCTCTTCGAGGTTGTTGCCGTTGGCATCGAGATTGAAGCCGACGTTGGAGAATCGAGAGGCAGTTGATGCGGGAACTTTTGATTCAGACCATTGATGTTCTAAGCCAGCATTGATGTCGCGGCCGTTGAGATGGCGGGACAGTGACACGGTAAGGACAGGAATCGGTGCTTGAGAAGCCATGATGTGGTTGCGTTCAAGGTTAGGCTGGATCAGGATCAGAAAGGCGAGATCCCGTAGAACTTAATGTGGAATGGATCTTGGCTCGATGCTAGCTTCTGTGTATCATGTACATAGGTGGTGCCTTTTTCTTAAATAATCAAGTCTTATTCTTGCTTATGAATCAAACTGATGTGTCTTTCTGAGGCAATGAGTAACGATGAGATAAGACACCTCGGTCTCTTCAAGACGCCGAGGTGGGCCACCCCGACTATCCTGACACCACCCGAAGAAATAAAGAATTATCTTTGCCTCTTTCCAACTTGTTGAGAAAAGATGCAATGCTTTGGTCTGGTCCTTTACTGCTGACCACTCATTTGGCATCATCATTGAGTCCCATATCTCCAAGAAATACGTCATCGGAACCATTTTCAAGCCATTCGTCCATGGCAGCCTGTCTCAGCTTGGCATTCCACCATTCCGCCGGGCCCAAATGCTGCCCGAATGGTCTTTTTGGTGTTCCCTTACTTTCGCTAACTCGTTCGCGAGACTCGGTTCGAACAGATGCCAGCCAGAAGGCCTGGCTTGGTGCGTCGAGTTTACGTCTATAGATTGCCCATAGAGTAGGGAACAACTCGACTCGTCGCATGGTCCTTCGAGAAACATGGCCCGCCGAGTTGAACATGTGCATGTTGGTTGTGTCACCGGGGGTAAGCCATCGAATCTTGGTAGAGTTGGTGCTTGGAACATCCTCGTTGATGCATTTTGTGAAACTTGCGAGAAACTTCTTGGACTCCCCATCATCTCTGCTGGCAAGCTCCATAAGTTGCAGATCACAAATCCCTTCAAGGGATACATTGAATTGACTATACAATAGTCTGGATAGTCCGCGGATATCAAACCCGACTTTTGGGACAACATCTGACTCCAGAATAGTGCGGAGAGATGGCAAATTGTCATCGACAGAGGACAAAGCTGTCGCACCAAGATGTCTGAGACTGATGTTGTAGAGTTTGTTGGTGGAAGGAATCCAAAGCTGAAGGTCGATTAATTCATCTTGGCCCAAACCCGTTCCATCAATGTAGATTGAGGGCGACTTGGTTGGGAGCTTGTCGAGATCTTGTAGAAGTTCTTTGAGCCGATGAGGCGACTTAATAAAAGTAGTAGAAGGCTCGTTTCGCTCTGTGATATCGTCATTAGACTTCGGAGATGATTTCTTGTCCATGATGAATATGAGCGGAATCTTTCAGTACAAAGCGCCCTGGGGTTCCCCCAAATCTGCCTCGCTATATAGTCCATGAACCTTCATTCTTCGTGACGTAAACAATCAGCATGACTATTTTGAGTAGCCAACTAAACGCGTGAAGCAAAATCGCTTCCCAATACCACTGTGCCGCTAGCCAACGGTACCTGCCCGGTGAGAAATACTCATGCGCTCAGCTTGGTCGGCCTCCCGCATTTGAAACCATGCGTTGGTGCCCAAGAGTCCGTACTGAATTTAACTGACTTCCACGGGACAGTTTGCAGAGATGAGGTCATTTTGTATTGCTTAAACGCCAAAATGGACATATGGAGCCCAATAAGCAGAAACCAACTTCGGTTCTTCGCACGAGTAGATAGTCCTTGCGTCTCTGTCCCCCTCCACCAGCTCTACCACAGGCTCTTTCTCTCCACTTATCCCATGCAGCCAGGCATCTCTCAGTATCCTCGTCGCCTTGTGCAACCCCCGACACACCGACTCGTCCGTCATTCCCCCATCCTTTATACACCCATATGTAACACGAGCGACATCGACGCAGTGATCATCCTGTACCTTCCACAACGTCCCGATGACATGTCTAAAGCCCGCTAGCTGACATGCGCTTATGAGATGAATGCTTTCATCGATGAACTTGTCGTCTTGGACGTGACCTGTGCTACAAGCAGAGAGATATGCGAGAAAGGGCGACCTTTCATGGAGGTTCAGCGCTAGCAGATCTCCTACTGTAAGATGGTCTTTTGTGTCAAAGCATAAATAACTCTTGGAGGGGTTGTCGCTATCCGTGTTACCATGCCCTGCAAAGTGAAATATGTTGCAGTCTCGTAAGTAAGACAAAGCGTTTTTCTTGTCTGAAACGCCCGTGACGGGTCGTACCGCCATGCTGCTGCAAATACTGCTCACCACATCAATCTCATCGCGAGCTTTCGGCAGTGGATCTTGACCTGGGGTTTGTTCCATCGCTACAAGTAATGCCTGTGAAGGGCCAGATATAACTCCGCGCTGCCGTCGTCCCCGCACGAGAGCCTTGAGGGATGTACTGTATGATGATATGACCCTGTCCATGACTGTCTTTCCAGAACGCTCTTGATGCCGTCCAGATGCATGAAGTGGAAATCTGCTTATCGGCCCTGTGGGAATCCACCACACATGCGACCAATCTTGCTCAAGCACTGGCGTGCCCGTCAAGCCCAGTACCTCCAGCACGGGGCCTGTGATGTGATCCCAAAGGAATTCCAGAGTCTCGACACTTCCAAAGTCACCGGCGGTTGCTCTGTCGATTATCTCATACTCCTTGAGATCTCTGAAACCTAAAGTGGTAAGTGCTTTTTCCTGGATGACGATAGCTTGACATCCCATCCAGCTGCTGTTGATAACCACGATAGGGCCGTATGCTGCTGCAGCAAGAATCTGCTCTGTGCTTAAAGGACCCAAGAAATCCTCAAAGCCAGCTTTTTGTCGAATCTCCAGTAGTAACTCGTCAAATGACTTGGCAGCGATGCGTCGATGATCTCCATCATTACTTCGCGAGGGGCTCGCTTGGCTTATAGTATCCACATGTGTGGAATAGTCAAGTTCGTCCCGCAGACGTGTAAACTCCTCCGCTAATCCAGGGAAATCCTGCTGAAGCTCTTTGATGTCAGATCTCATTTCTCCCAATGATGACCCAAGCACACCGCGACCCTGCTCCAAGAGGCCAAGGACTTCCGATGGCTCTTTCTTGAGCTTAACAGCAGCTCCCACTGTAGCTACCGTGAGCCCTGATGTATGACTGAGAAGGTGTTGTCTGTCGATCGTCTCAAGCGACCGCGCTGCAATAAGACTAGGAATTAGAGCTATAGCTGTCCGCCCTATGTCATAAGCATCCTGGTACTCTTGACAGTACGGCATCGCTGACGCCGCTGCAATGATACGTCGCAAAGGCTGGCCCACGGTGTGGTCTACAGCGGCTCGATAACTTTCCACCGCCTGACTGATATCACGATCATCTCGGGTCTTGGAGTTTCTTCCAACGAAAAGATCCCCAAGTGTTTTCCAATGCTCTGTCCTGGATGGGGAGTCCCTTGGGGTCTGATTTAAAGCCGTTTTTGAGACTTCGATTGCTTCATCAAGATCAGAGAGCGATCCCTCTGCCTTGAACCTCTTTTTCAACAAGACTGCAAAAGTACTAACGGCAAAGGCCCGTCCATTGTAGATACCCTTCGTTAACCCGACGGTCTGCCTCCCGATTTGTATACCCTCCTCGAGATCCTGGTAAGATCCTCGCTTATCGTGTCGCTTATTCAGGCCTCCCATTAGTCGGTTCAAGTACGTTGCGAGGTCCGGATGGTCTTTGGGAACAGAGGCAACTGCTTCTCTCGAAAGAGCGATTGCTTCATCCAATTCCATCACGTCATCCTGAACTCTGATAAATTTCTTGAGCAGTACGGATGCTAAGTTGTGTAATTGGTTATGTCGCGTTGGACAATCCTCTGGCGTAATATCAAGCGCTGCTCTGGCGTGTGTGACTGCTTCTTCAAGATCCACCAACGATCCTGTTGCTTGCGACCTACTTGAAAGGGATGCTCCAAGGTTGCCATGAGCCAGGATCAGGTCGCTACTGTCTCTCGATGTTTTTTCCAGACCCTCCCTTCCCATGTTGATGGCTTCTTCAAGATGGCCCAGGATACCTGTTCTTTCGTACAGAGCAGCAAGCTGGGCTGCGGTATCGATAAGCTGTGAAGATCGCTTAGAGTCGTCTTTGTCACACCTGGTTAGAAATTCCTCCCCGAGACGTATTGCCTGTTCAAGATCCTCCAGCCCGCCTGCTTCAAGATACAACAAATACAATCTGAAGCTGAGGTGCCTTGTTAGACACAACAATTCAGGGTCGCTTTCCTCCGAAGCAGACATTGCTTCTTCTGTCAGGCCAATTGACTCCCGAAGAGCCGAGACATCACCCTTTTTCGTGTGGATATTTTCAAGTGTCGTTGCGAGCTTGACCTGCCGGGCGCACTTGTCTATTTCTCGATCTTCTGGGGTTGCAGCCAGACACTTCTTTCGTAATCTCGATACCTGTTCGAGATCTTCCAAACTTCCCTTCCAGGTATAACGTGCGTCGTAAATATCGCTGGCTATCTCGAGCCACTGGGCGTCTTCATTTCCATTTTTCGCAGCTATTGCGAAGGCTTGGTACATAGCCCCACGAGCATTACTGAAGTCCTCCTCAGTTCCAAGGAGCACATACTTCTCCTTGAACAACATTCCAAGATTTACTAGAAGCACCGGGACCATCGGTGCCTTGTCTGGTAGTTGCTGCAACAAAGTCTGAATCAATTCAATAGCGTCTTCCAAATCGGCAACTTGTCCTGTGTGATAGAAACAATCACCCAGCATCAGAGCCAACCAGTATGAGTACTTTTGATGATCAGATGAGGAAGATGTCGTCGATTTGAAGGCTCTTCTCTGGATAGTTACCGCCTCTTCTAGATACTTCCACTCAAGTGCTATGTCCTTGTATTTTTTGTAAAGGGCCCAGGCAAGTGGGTGGAGCAGCTCTGGGTGGTCCTGATCTGTCGCTGCAAGCGCCTCTTTCGTGATGTGGATAATCTCAGACAGCATGCCTGTATCCTCTTGCTCGCAATAGCCTTTTACTAGTTTCTGCGAAATCTCTTGTGCACGTAGTATCGCCTCGTGAGGGGTATCAGTTGATGTTGCGGTATTATCCGGCCCACTGCAAGAGATATCTCTTGGTCTTTCTTCCATCGCGACTACTTTCTCGTCTAAAAATGATGGAACCGGGGCTTTATTGTTCGAGATTCTTTTTTTCTTTTGTTTCTTAGGAGCAAACACGACTTGGCTCTATGGAGAATCAATGTGCACGCTGGGCATAATGAAGCTAGATGAGCCTCACAAGAGCATGTTTCCAAATTGCAGTTGATCTCAATTGGTCACATTCATTACTGTGCAACTTTTGTTGGAGGGTTCAAGGCTCGTTCTCCCAAGTGGGTGGTCAGCCCAAGGGTGTGATAGTGTCAGCATGATTCCCAACAAGAATTGAAAAGACAAAAATGCGATGTCATGCAATATGCGCGAGCGGATATGTGATGAGTCCACGTAAATCTCATGCGGGCTTCACTGAGAAGCGCGTTTATAACAACTTTTTTTGAGGTACAGCCAATAGTGAGTACTGAGAGCGATTGGCGAACGCGACAGGTACAAACTTTAATTGATATTCTCCCAGATCATATCAGTATGTTGCTCAGTAATATACAAGATTCTATTTCTCGGATTTTCAACACATTTTGCCTATGGAGCTCATACACAATGGCCTGATGTTATAAGCAAGACAGTTGTGCTTTTTACCTATCTAACCTTGATACATCTCCTCGAGATATCGAAGAAGGTGATTCAGGCATCAATCACGGCAACGCGTCTGAACATTCGGTTCAAATCGTAATCCGAGTAAAAAAGAAAAAAGCAATTTTTGCGTTTCATTCCCCTGATTCTTTCAGCTCCATGCAGCTAGTCAGCCAGACTAGCGAGTGGAAATAAGGCCATCGTTGCTTTTTAAACTCGAATTATGACTTGTATCGAATTGTTAGAAGCGCGGAATCAGCAGGCAATCCCATAAAACAAACTTATTGGCTTGCTTCATACACCTAATTTCCAAGATGACACTATAGAGAAGCCCCATCTTTCTGCTACAACCGCATATTTCCACCGTTGCCCCTCGATATTGTCTTTCCCTTTCCAATAAAACAGACATCTACCTTTTTTCTCGTCGTCGCTCCTCACTCCAAACGCAACAACGCGACACGAAGACCAACAGAAACTGCAACAATGAGGTATGACTGTTATACAATAACAATTGTATTATCCCAATAATTACTGACTTTTATCTACAGCACTCTACGCTCTTCCTTTAATCCGGCTGCCTGGGATTTCAAACCTCGCCAGGCAGAGGGATGGCCGATGCCAGCCGATGTCAAGGCCAGTCCTAGTGCATGCGATACACAGAAGAGTACACTTCCCGACAACAATGTCAGTACATGGCAGCCAATTCCGCCAATTCCCGAAGGGTGTCCTGGGAACGCCAGCTACGAGGAACTAAGACTGAAAGATTACAACCAGGGCAAAGGCAAGCTTAATGTCAATGGTGCTGCCACCTTTAAGCCCTCTACTGTACCCAGCGTTTCCTTTCCAGCCGGCGTCTCAAGTTCCAATAAGAAGATACTAGACCTGTAAGCACTCTTCTGATTTAGTATCGACATACGGCTAATATTGGCAGACTTTGTGGGAGTGGAATTGACATACATATCGGCAACTCAGAATTACCATGTGATCAGTGGTCGCTCCCCATCAATCTCATCTCACATTATTCGCTTTACTTGAAAGCAGCCTCTACACCGAACGATGAGGGACCTATTGCGAAAGTCAATCTGCCTGAGCACGATGCTGCTGTATTTGGCCTCTTTGTTGAATGGATGTACTACGGGAGATATGATGCTACATCAACAGCAGCCGATCCTCATATTCATGGAAAGTGCTGGATCCTTGGCGATAAGCTTCAGTGCCCTGAGTTCAAGAACTATGTTATGGGCCTTCTCTATACTCAACATATAACTCTTGCATTCGCCAAAAGTATAACGAGAGAGGAGGTGCAGTACGTTTGCGACAATACATCGTCTAATGCGAAATTAAGACAGTTCTATGAGAATTTTGTCGTTAAATATTACGCTACTACAGACAGATTGCAGGGGTCTACGGAAGAATGGGATGCACTTTTCCAGAAACATTCAGCAATGCGATTTGCTCTGCTTCAAAGCATGAGACACGGTTTTACGGGAGGAAGTCTCATGAGAGACGTCTCTGAGTACCTGGAGCCTACTGAAGGTCTATTAAAGCCAGATATCAAACCAGCTGAGGGTTTGTTGAACCTGGATCCCAAGCCAACTGATCGTCTGTTGAAACCAAATCCTAAGTTAGATGAAGATTCAACTACATCACCGACCAACGAAGAGACAGGTGAGCCAGCGCAGCCCGTCAAGCTTAAAGATGGACTTCAGTGGACGTTTGATCCAAAGCTAGATAAAACTGCTTCTGGATCGCCTTCCAGCATTGAAATAGAGGAAAAGGAAGAGAAGGAGAAGGAGGAAGAAAAGGAGACTCAGACTATTGTTGATCACCAAGTTCAAGATGAAGTGCGCGGAGGCGCTTCTATTATGCATCATGCGCCTCAGGTTGATATTGGATCCCTCAGCATCATCAAGGGAAATGAGCAAGAGGATACTGACGAGACTCTCGTCAATGTTGCCCTGGGACCCAAGTCCAAGAAGAAGAAGTGGAGACATTGCAAGGCAAAAGGCCACTTGGTGAACAAAACGCTGGAGCTCAGTGTCAGAGACGATCAGCAGATAGATTATTCTTCGTCTGGGCATGAATCTGAACAGGTCAGCACTGAACAGACCGAGGCTGAAGCAGCACCAGAGTCAGCCGAGGATGAGGATAATTTCAGTACTGACAGTGAACCAGACAGCTTTGCAGACCTCGTCAAGGCAAATCGTGAGAGGCAGGAGACAGGGTTGCCAAACGTGTAGCAACGGTTACATTTATACTCAAAGATCTCTAGTGAAATGGGAAGGGACAGGTCAGCCTGCTATAGTTAGATGTGTGTGCTGGAATCAATTTGGGGTTTTGCAGTTGGATATGTGTGTTACGTTTAATGTATAAGAGAAACTTCCTAGGAGTAGGTTGATATTTTGGAATTGGAGTTTTTCGTCCCATCGAAGCGTACACTTTCATCCGACTTTCAGAACCATATTTCAATACATTATGGTCAGAAAGAGGGACAGAGTGAAGCTACACAACAGGTCATTAGGTGTGATCTCTAACCATTTGTCAAATAAAATGTGTTTATGATAATCTCATTAGAGTTAGGTATTGTGAGCTATATCAGACTAGGTCCCTGGTGCATCTTTGATTACGCATGGCTGATTAGAATGGTATTGTATTGAATGTTCTTCACCGAGGCTGAACAGATAATTATGTGATCACAGTTGCCCGAAGTACCAGAGGCAAATTACGATCACTTAAATTCTCTTCGAGCTAGGGTGGCTTAGTGCTTGCACCACAGACCATCAGTGAGAAGCAGAGGGCCGAGATAAGACTCAGGAACTGGAAGAGAATATGGTTAGTGTCGTCACAATATTTTCAGGGTAAGGTAGTACTCACTGTCGAGTCCGTTCTGGAAGCTTCCGCAAAGAGTTCCCCAGGCCTTGTCGTTATCGCAGTTCTTGAACTGGGCCTCGGTTCGAGCAGCTCCAGGCGCGTCTTGGTAGTTCCACTCGCACCAGTTATGGGCAGCCTTCGGTTATTGTTAGCATACAGCTCGTTTACGCGTTGGAAATACTTACAAGACAAGTGACACCAAGAGTCTTAGAGTCAAACTCGGGCCCTTTGCCAGCGCAATCCTCAATCTTGAAAACCTGTGCAAGGTCGGCCCAGCCGTTGTCATGGATAGCCTGAGTCAACTCAACCTGGGTGTTTCTCCAATCGTTGGGGTTGTGAAGGGCGTAAGTGTTTCCGGCATCGGCGTCGATCCACCACTGATTGCAGTTTCCACCAGGGCTGAGGCCGTCGCAGGAAATGGCGTCGGTGTTCTTGGCAACATCGAGGGCGTTGTAGCCAGTGCTTCGGGATGAGACGATTCCGTTGGCCTTGAGAGCGTTTGACAGGATGAAGAGCTGGAGCTGTCGGTACAGGGTGCTGGCCTGGATGGTGAGGGAAGTGGTAACTCGCTGAGAGAATCCACCCTCCTGGCAAGCGGCGAGGAATAGAGTGTGGTCACCCTGGACCTCCTTGACAGTATCGAGGAGGTTCTGCTGGTACTGCTCGACCAGCTTGGCCAGAGAAGCACCAATGTCGCCAAGCTGGATGAATCGGCTATTTGCAGTTTGCGTCTGTACCAGAGTCTTGCCAAGCTTGCCAGAAAGGTCAAAAGCAGCAGCCAGACCACCACGGATGAAACCAACAGCAACACCCGCATCTCCAGGGACCAGACCAGTGAAGATAGAAACAATACCAAGTGTTGAGCCGAGAATGTTCATGAGATCGCTGGTAGGTGTGTTGGCCTCAACGGGGGGAGCGACCTTGGCGACGATGCTGTCGATGGTTTGGCCGGCGAGGGAAGCTCCGCTGGTAAGAGCGGCAGAGTATTGGTTGAAGAATTGGTAGATGGTGTAGATGTTCCAGAGGGCCTGATATAAATAAGTATTGTTCAAAGCAGTCGACTGGGATTACATACATAGAACTGCTGGTTAGAGTCGTACTTCTCAACGTTCTTGGTGGAGAATGGCGGGCAGGTATCGCTGGTGATCAGGTTGCAGGTGAGGCCAGTGAATCCCTAAATCGACAGTTAGCTTGACATATGAGTAGCGGTATTTTGCACTCACGTTGAACTGCAGGTAGCACTGTGCGAAACCAAGTGTGTCACATTCAGCCTTGGTACCATTCTCAGCGACCCAGTCGGTGATGTACTTGTTCATATCCACTATTCCACGTCAGTTGATGCAATTCCCTGCTGCAATTGTGAACTCACAAGCCTTCCAGCACTCGGCCTTCAGACCAGTAGCTGATGATGGCGAGCAGTCAACATCGCTGGTGATGGGAAGAGGAGCAGCGTCGGTGTCATTTCGTTCGACCAGCGGGATGGCAGCGACGAGCGACGAAGCGGACGTCAAAAACAAAAGTGATTTAAAGAGCGACATGATTGCGCAACGAAAGTGTAAAAGACTTAAAAAGAGAGACTATGCTCAGTGACCAGCAACGAATGAAGAATAGAATGATCGATAGAGACTTGAGATAGACTAAGAAAGACTAACAAGTGGCGATATATATCCCCAGACGGTCCGCGTATCGGCAGCTATCCGACCCCATAACAACTTCACAAATGACTCGGCAGTGAACTTTAACAAGATTATATTACTCCATACGTTATCGGAAACAGAAACTCGCTCCAATGGCGTGACACAACGTCGCGCCCTACAGGAAGTAACCGGCTTGGCAGAGCCTCATGTTGACGGCAGCTGAACTTTAACAACTGGGGATCTCGTCTTATCTCATCTGCAACGGGAATGTGCATGACAGTTCCTGGCGATCTGAAACTATTCGCGGTGGGTATCCTTGCACGTATTCCAAACTGAGTCCTTCGTATTCCCATTGCCATCCCTGTTGCGGTTCCGGTTAGGGCTGCTAAAGTGACGATCGACAGCGGGTAGGGTTTCAGGATCAACTCTATTATTGTCGGTCCGAGTCGCGATCTCGGGATGAGGAATTTCGGCAGATGGAAGGGATCTAGAAATATTTTAAATCAGACGAATAATTGACGGACCTTGGGTTTGTCTAATCCTGTTGGGAATTAGATATGCATAAACCTTGGCGGCACAGATGGTCGATCAGATTTCTTGGTGTTATAGTGAAACGAACTACGGCGTCACCGATCAGGAAGACCCCTGTACAGTAACCCCACGTGCCAATACAACCGCGTCATATTTCGCATTGTACGAACGTGAAGTGTTTGAGTCTCTCATGACATTGCCTACTAAGAAAATTGAGCATTATTGAATGGCATGTAATATCAAGTCAATTTGAGGCCACCCAGCTGCGGCACAGGTCTCAAGGGTTAAAAGAGTTCGTGCTGATATAAGCCCAGATCTCTGAAACCAAGTCAAACATATTTATTATGTACGACAAAAGGTGTCCTATTTAAGCTTACAAGAAAGTTAATCGGAAATTTTCGTAATGAGATTATTATTAGAACGTATATTCTAGTGAGGGTATGTCAGTAATAAGTGACAGATCATAAATAACAATCTAGTACGACAGAGAATTTGGTGTCTCATGATCAAAAGCATGATGTTTGTTCTCCCCCATTCCTTACTCATATAAACACCATTTCCAACAATCAGAACATGATAGTCCCCAAGGGATCTAAATATCTAGGAGAAATGTGGAATCCAAGCCAACCAATCCATGGTAGTGTAGACACTTTCGGGCATAGATGAAAGACAATAGAAAGTCAACCCGAGAACTCCTAATCTTAGCAGAACATATACAATTCCAACCGCGATGAAGAAAATGATGTAACCTCTAGTGGTGATTATTCGTCCATTTGGGTCTAGGACACCCCCCACTACAAAACTAGCCATTGGCAAAATCGACGCCGCAGCAGTTCCGAGGTTGAACCACCTCCATAGTTGCTGGATCAGGGGCGTGGGGAATTTCCAGTTCCACGCCAGAAGATGGATGACTGAAAACCCAATCACGGTCAAGTAAAGGGCACTTGAAATAAGTTTCTCGGCAAGGGTTCCACCCGGTACAGCCATACGGAACACGAATTGACTACCAACATCAGGGTGCGATTCCGGTATCTTTTGCTGAAACAATATAGGATCATACTTGGTTAGATCATCCATGGATAGAAAAAGTTGAAGGCTGGAGAACTTTCCAGACTGGGGAAGAAGGGGAAGGACTCGTCGTGATTCGTTGTCGAAAGGTTTCGACCACCAGAATATATGCATGATAAATGCACAAAAGATAAATCCCAGAGTACCCAGCTCCAGCTGCGACATAGCGTACCCTTGGGCGCTGCGGGCGATGCATTGCACTGTAAGCCATGTGCACTGTATGATGGCAAAGACTTTGGTTATAATATCGGCCTTGCTAAGGTCTTTAATCTCATGCTCGGAAATCCTGACTTTTATGTCGCCGAGTTCCGCTATAGTCTGATTAGCTGCGTTATGGGTTAATAGAGAGCAGGATCTTACCCAGTGATGTGATTATCTTGCCTCGGGGCATTTCCAGGGCATCGATTCCATTCGTGGTCTCCTGGCCCTTTTTTGCAGTGGAAGACTGAGGAACATCATAGATAACAATGCCGCCCATCTGGACATAAAATGCATGAGCCATGGTATACTCTTGCTTTCTATTTTGGTTAGTTGAAACTTTCGAGCTTCGAGCCCCGGACTTACAGCTCCCTAGACCGCTTTTTATTGGCGTTCTTGAGATCCTTCCGTGCCTTCATATGTTGCTGCACAGCGAGTGACACTCCAATCTCTGGCGCAAGCGCGATGCAGCACATCCAGAGAACCTTGCGGCTCCATTTCCTCCTCAGCGGCGCTTTGGGACAAACCGATATGTCTGGCAGAAACTTTACCTGCAGCGTATGCCATTCTCCTTTAACCTCTTCGTGACTGGGGATGTTGAGGTGGACGCATTTCCAAGAACACACGACGAAGATGGACATGCAGCTCCAGATGATGCTCCAAGTTGTTCGACGGGGTGCGGGGGAGACCCATCCAATCATTTTATCGCCATTGTTGTTGTTGGTAGTGGTATTGTCCTGCGCCAGGGCTCCCCTCAATATGAAGGCGCCGAAGATGAATGCTTGAAAGATGGATGTCATGGTGAGTAGTAAGAAAAAGAACCAAGTTCAGTCCTATTCCGATCGGGGCAGTTCTGTTCTTTAATAACATTTCCCACATTTCAGCCTTAGCATCTCAGCTGGTTCGCCTTTACTTTTTGGATTGGCGAACCAAAGTTAGCGTCTCGACTATTGACAGCCTACTTTTCAACTCAAGATAGGGTAGGCTGTGATTCGCTAAACCAGCTTCACTTTGAGGCTTTGCATTTTTTTGATCCGACTAGCCCAGCACTCAGCCCAGTAAATGTTGGAGCTAATTTTATCCATTAGCAATTGATACCCAGTTGGGCAATGCATTTCAAGTCATATACGACACAAGGCAGAATTTCTTACTCGTGATCATGTCATAGATCATTAGCCAGATATCATGTAGCGAAAACACAGCCACAATAACCCCTGATCCTACTTTCGAAGATGACGGAATATTCTAATTGCGCGCCCGTTTCGACAATTTCCGTCATTCGCACACCTTGTGATCTGCAACTAGTGGCATCAAAACATGGAGTCGCCAACACTAAAAAAGCGAACTCGGGCGAATGTTAGGCAGTCCAAGTATGGTTGTCTCACCTGCAAGTACGATACTCCATCTACCGAACAAAGCGACTCTCCCAACTGACAAGCGCCAGACAGCGACGAGTCAAGTGCGACGAGGCAAAGCCCTCCTGTCGCCGCTGCTTACTCTCCAAGGTCTCGTGCCTCGGCTACCCACTCGGCGCACCACCCGGTCCCTCAATTCCCTCTTCGACAGTATCGGTCACTGAAAGGTCTCCACCTCGCAACATAAACACTCCATTGAATCACTATGCCTATCTCGCCTGCGCTGTTCTCGGCGAAGGGCCGCGCCGCGCAAAGAGCGAACATGAGATGGGCTTTTGGAGCTACGTAGTACCACAAATGATTTATTCGATTCCATCTGTGCAAGCTGCCGCTGCAGCATTTGGCGCGTCGTATGATGAGCGCATGCTCAAATCTCACACCCAAATTAGCGGAGGATTGATGACGACACGAAATTACCACCAAGCCTTGCGATTGGTACAGGATGAGGTTTCGAGCCTGAAAAATGGCACTTTACCTTGTATTGTTTCTTGTCTACTCATGAGCTTCACGGAGACCTTGCAGCAGCGAACTGACAGGGCATATATGCATCTTCAAGGAGCTTTCGCAATATCGGCAGCGCGGTTCAAGGGGAAGTCCAAGGCGGTTAGTGATGAAGATGACGTATCCAGCCTATTGGAGAAGCTCAATCTCCACACTGCCACTTGGAGGATGAGTAGTGAGCCTGTCTCACCTGCTCCTGAGGCAGACAGCTCACGGTTTATGACAATGTCCGCTGATAGAGCACTGTATCACATTCTGCAAGCGTGCTATCACTTCATCTCCAGAGCATCTCCTTTCAAATACGCCCATTTGATGCAGGTCCCTTATGATCTTGTCATCGAGCAAGGTCGTCATCGCGGGGATCTGCAACAGTGGCTCGCACAACACCAACTGGACAACCCCACCACGAACAGCCAATCCCAAAACGAACAACTGCTCGTTCTTCGTATGCAGTGTCTCGCGGCATTTATATACGTATCTAGCGTTCTAAACCCTTACGAAACAGCATATGATCGTTATGGGCCAGAGTTTCAGGAGATTATTTCATCAGGCGAAACGGTTCTTAATATTCGAGCCAGTGACAAATCTGCGAGGTGTTTGCCTCCGTTTACACCCGAAATGGGCATCATCCAACCCCTGTTCCTCGCAGGCTTGAAGTACAGGAACTCATTCTGGCGAAGCAAAGCTATGGATTTACTCCGACGGAGCGGGAGCGAAGGGCCATGGTGCGGCCGCAAAGAATCCAGAATTCTAGAAACCGTGATTCATGTTGAAGAAAACAAGCCGCGCGAGGCCTCCTCCAACGTGGAAGAATCGAACCTCGTCCCCAGCTACCCCGATACCATTACCGAGGATGAAAGAGTTCATTCATGTTTGGTGGTGGACTATCTCGATCGGAGACATGAGAGCGTGGTGCGAGACGAGGGACCGGGAAGCTTAGTACGTTTTGCAAAAGTTCAGTTAAGCAAATGTCGCGATCTAGATGCTATGCTGAGCGATGAGACAAGGGGTCCCTGTAGACAGTATTGGGCAGATCAGGCGCATTGGTATACTTGGTTTGAGACTGTGGCACTTCCGGAATAGACTAATTGTTGGGGCAATAAAAAATCCCCATCTATCCAAATCGTCTACGACCTATGTCACTATGCCTAAGATAATCAGGTTCTTAAACTTCAAATGAGGCTTACTCCCGAAGTGCCACGAACAGCCGCTCCTAAAGATTCCCATCACCTGCCAGATACCCCTCCGCCCTCCACCTACAACACACCCATGGCCAAGGCAGTGTCTTCAAGCCTTCTTGGCATTGCTGAAGGCCGGCAAGTCCAGTAGGTGCTTATACACTCTCTCCCCTTTGCCATCAATAACGTCCTGAAAATACGCCGCAAGGCTGGTCCATTCCATGTCAGGGTATAGCTCCTTGGTGGTTATGTAGCCTAAGTATCGAGCATACTCGGGAGTGTTATCCCCTCGAACGCCACAGGAATACCAGTATTGGTACTTCGCTAGCGTCACAAACTCAGACGAATCTGGACTTGGCTTTGCGGCCTCCATCTCGGCGATGCTGGCTGCGATCGCCTCGGCGCGGACCTGCTGTCAAGTCAGCTCTGTTCAGCGTATGCTTAGGTAGGCTCACGTACATATCGGCGCTCGAGTTTCTCCCCACTGACCTCTTCCAACAAGTCATACAGTTGGCTGTGGGTAGCGACTTCGTTGTAAGCGAAAACCATTCGATTCAGAGTCCGAGGATCAGCAATAATGCGAGCAACATAACGCCCAACATCCCGAAGATCTGTCAAAGCAAATGCAACGTCTCCATCCCCAGCAATGCCATCTGTGGTCTCCATAGCGACGTAGTCGATGCGACCAGAAGGGAGGCGGGGCAAATTGACTTGGTACCACCAACCGACATCTATGACTGTGTAGGGCAAGAAAATATTCTTAATGTGGTTCAGCACATCCTCTTTCTAGAAAGTTTGAGTCAGTCCTGTTCCTGTAACTGGATATCCATAAAAGTAGTTTACCATGTCTCGGAGCATAAGGGCACCCTTGGGAGCCGCCACCGTGGCGAAGAAGCAAGGTATATACCGCTTGACACCTGCGGCTTTAGAAGCATCAATCAGAGAAATCTCAGCTGCCACACTGCCTCCATAGATGGTGGAGACGACTACGTCGGTATCTTTGAGCAATTCTGTTAGTTCATCCTTTGACCCCCCGAGGTCAGCAGCAACAATCGCAACCCCCCTTTCCCCCAACTCAACCACCTCAGGCTTCTGTAGGGAGGAAGGCCTAGTCAGAGCTACGATCTCCTAGAGGTCATATTAGCGCTGTTGTGCAATGCGAACTCTTCAACTATGAACATCCATACAAATTTAGGTGTAGTTGACTTGAGGAGCGCGTCTACAATGACAGCGCCAGTCTGGCCGGTGGCCCCAACGATGGCGAGTTTCATAATAGTTAGAGGGCAGCAAATTTCTGATCGTGGTGTGAAGATTGAATAAAGTGTATGTGCACATGCTTTGCGTCGAGAGTGGCCGACTTATTTATACCACAGAAAGTGTTGGTGGCTGGCTTCCTTAGTTATCTTGAATCGTCGCTGATGCTAACCACTCAAGGCATCAAATGCAATTGCCGCCATTTTCCGCAAAGCCGGACAACGGCGAAGTGGCACTCTTCACTATGGGTACAGAACTCCGCACCCGGACAATCCGGGCCATCCATGGGCTTACAGCTGAGCAATTGGATTGTGAAATTTAGAGTTAGGTCAGAACGCTGATGGTATGCTGGGTTACCCTGAGAGGTGCTGTGATCAGGGATGAAAATTGGACACTCTGCAGGCTGTGCCGGGTGCAGTAGTGCAGAGACTGAGGTCTTGTCAATGTTCCAGCCATCTACGTATGCTCATATAACTGCTGATGTGTTTACGGATCAGAAGTATGACGACCATACGTGACAGGGAATTTAATGGAATATATTTCAGAGCGCAAGTCAAAGGTGGAATCCTGGGTGCGGCTGCTTGAAATTCTTGTGATTTGTGGTGTCTAGTGTTGGTAGCCCTCGAAGCGTTGTGACTACTCAGGTAACCATTGAAGACAAGGATGGCAACAAAAAAAAAAGGATCAATCAAAAAGTAAATGATTTTAGAGCTTGTTTCGACCGCCAATGCGTTTGTGTATGAACTGTGGCAAGGGTCCTCATTGCAGGACTCTGATACGCATGTTATGAGTAAACAAGATGTTTTGCGATACCATTTACCGCGTTTGTCGGGCAGTATGAACTCTGATATTGGGACTAGTTTGCGAAGACTTCAGTATCATCCGATTTGGCTTACTCTCTAAGAACTCAGTGATACTAAGCCGTGGCCCGTGTTTAGATTCTGATCTCAAGTGCAAGGGGTTGAGTATTAAGCATGAACGCTAATGCAGCCGCCTTACTGCGCTAATGCAAGTGCCTTACTGCTGCACTGCTGGATTCCCCATCGCCAAACCTGTCATCGTACTTCGTACTTCCCGGATCTAAGGAGCTGAGCCCGCCGGTGCATCAAACTCCGCAAAATCAGACAACGGCGGAGTTGAGCATTTGCATTTATAAGCATATCACCACGTCAGCGACCCCCGAAAGTGTCATTAAACCCAAGCCTTCCTTACAGGACTGAACCCGATCATTCTTGACATTTAGGAGGATGAGTTTGGGAAAGACAAGGTCGAATTGGTCGTCGTCAAAGACTTTTCAGCACCTAGAGGATCCGGTGTAGCAGTCCAAGGTTTTTACTATTGCCCCAGCTTTGAATAAAGCATATTTTGACAAATACACTGCAGGCGTTGCAGGTATTGCTCACGTCGCGAGCAATGTGACTTTCAATCCGGACCCCCAACATGGTTATCCCGGATGTCGCTTGGAGCATTCATGAGATTCTCGAATCAGCTTCTAGAACACCAACAGTGGAGAGCCTCGTATACATATTATCCGCTGTCGCCCTGGCTCCGCCTACACCAAGCGTTGCCTGTTGACTTGGTCCGAGATATACAGCGGTGAGGATGTAAAGGTGGCCTGGGCTCCGCCGCCATACCTCCCTAGCCGCGCCATATCCGTATATACCATCAACAAGATCGAGGGCGAGAAAGCTCTTTTCAAAAGGGTCTACCTAGCTTTCGGTTAGATAATGCACTAATGCAACTGGGTGACAGGTACAGCAGGCTATGTGGGGCTACCTATATGGGGAATACACTCTGAGAATCCTTGAAACTGCGGCTAGCTGAGTGGGAATAGAATATTCCTGATACTATATAGGTGCTTTATGCCGAGCAAAAATCTGAAGGAGCTACCCAGAACTTCTAATATCAGTTAGGGATATTACAGAGAGTGAATCCTCTGGGTACCTGGCCCTCCGGTAGGTAATTCACCCGTTTTCAACCTGCATGTATGTTTAGAAAGCATATATATCGTGATATCTTATGGTGATAGAATGATCGGCCACTATGCCAGGCATTTCAAACTTTAGCTTCTTCTTGCGGTGATTTCTAGCAATCTAATGCGGATGTTTAAACAAACTAAAACGCAATCTTTGTCTCGCCTCTTTTTTGACGCCAGGAATTTGTCGCCTCCAATAGTTCTGGACAATTTCGTGCCAGCCCACCCCATTTCTGTAAGAATGAGGTGCTTGCCTCCCACGATTGAGGGTCCCAAGCATCGCCCCAGACGATAAGAGGAGCAGGGTTACAATCATTGTCTTGCACGTCCAGGACGTCAATACCTAACGCCTTTTGGTCGAGGAGGCCAGCCTCCACCTCACGCAGGATATTATCGCGCATGCGGGGGAAGGGAATCAAGTCGATCCAGGGATGGTGCCTCACTGATATCTGCAACACTGTAGGACGAAGCCAGATAGGGTAATGCGGCGACCGAGGGTCTGCGACGGGAAGGTCGGGGCGGTGCTCGGTGAAAGGCGATAAAAGATCCGGACAACAAAGTCCTTCGAATGCGAAGCCGACTAGGGCTGCGTTGCGCATAATAGCATTCAGTACATTAAGCCGTATCAAGATGTTGAGCTGATCTAGTCGCGGGGCACCATAATTGTAGTCGTTGTATGCTCTTTCCGCAAAGCTCTGAATCTCGGAGCGTGATTCAGGGGTGGACAAAAGGAGATGACCTTCTGGGGGATGGCCTTGTGAGAGAATGCCGCCAATCCTCCCCCCAATCACCATCTGGTCGTCGTTTGTCGTACATACAGTGTAATGCTTCGAGGTTGGCAGAGAGACAAGACCTGCACGCCTCCTTTTCCCTGTTGACGCCCGTGGCTTGTCAGCTGTGCGCAACCAAAAAAGAGAAATTGGTGTAGAGACAGACGAAATGCTCTTTGATGGAGACGATTCTGTCGCTTTTTTCTCTCCACAGTACTTGTCACACCGGTCCAGTCTTCGTGTAAACCTTTAGCCTCTAACTGCTGAGGCATCGGCTCAACGGTCACAGCCGGAGCATTTCTGTACAGCGGCGGATCCATAGCTCAGAGGGCTTTCGCAGATGGATGGAAAGAATTGACTGTTGTCACAGACGAAGACGTGACGTATGGGGCTGGGATCTTGATTAGTTATGCCCACCACCGCGTCCCCTCTAACCACAGACGGACACAGTGCCGAAAGGCTGCCAAGGGTAACTGCAATTACGTCGACTAAACTGCATGAAGCTGGTACCAAACTCTCAACAACGCTGTGGATGCTATGTTTCAACACCAAAGGCACGTCAATGTGACTGGCTCACCGGATATATCGGCGATTAGCCCTCATCCCGTTAATTCGTGGCCACAGCGCTATTCTCAGGCGCACCTGTGGAGAGGTAACTGGCCTCTCTATCGTCATGACTTCAAAGGTTTAAATGAAGCAAGAGGACTTTAAATCTGGTGCCTGCTTTCCAGAACGCTTGTCAATCATTTCCCTCTCACACGCATGTACTTTGCACGATATCTATCTTCATCAACGTGCCACCATTACAATTGTAAGCACCACAATGTCATCCATGGGCGCACCAATTTTGTTCGAAACGAAGACAAATGGTTTGCGCGAGGCCAAAGCACGATCAAACTTACCATTTTCTAGACACTCGAATTACCAAGATGACCAACTCACTTCCCTTTGGCGGTCAGCAAGTCCCTATCCCCGGCTTTGGAGCCATGGGTCTGAGCTCTGCCATGGGGAGCGATCTGAGCCTCGAACAAGCTGAGCCGGTCCTTCTGAAAGCGATCGAGCTCGGCTGCACGTTTTGGGATACAGCGGTAATAGACTCATCAATAGAGCTGAAGACATTATTTCTAATGGCCTCGGGTCCTAGGTTGCCTACAAGAATGGCGCAAACGAGCAGCTGCTTGGAGACTTTGTTAAGAAGCATAAAGTCCGTGATCAGCTTTTTGGTGAGTCTCAAGACCTTGAATTTTATACAATGCGTCATGACTGACGGCAGCTGTTACACAGTCGCGTCCAAATGTGGATTTGATGTGTTCGGACCTCAGCGGAGAGTGACCAACTCAGCAGCTCACATCAAGGAGTACATCGAGGGGACAATTGATAGGCTTGGTTTTACTCCCGACCTCTACTATCTCCACAGGATCGACCCTAGTGCGTCAAGTTCCCCTACGCAGGCTCATTTGGAATTTTCTAACTCCGAAGTCAAGATACTCCCCTCGAAGAGTCCATTGGCGCCCTAGACGAACTCCGCCGTGCTGGAAAAACCAAGTACATTGGTCTATCTGAGTGCTCTGCGGAGACCTTGCGCAAGGCGAACTCGAGTTTGTACACCGATGACTAGAAAGCTACAAACGCTAACATGTTCAAGTCGCCAAGATTGATGCCATCCAAGCTGAGTACTCAGCCTTTGAAACACTGCACGAGACCAACGGTCTTATCGAGACAGCCAAGGAGTTAGGCGTGGCATTTGTGGCATTTAGCCCGTTAGGGCACGGCTGGCTTGTCGATGACTTCCAGTTCAAGTCCCCTGATGACTTTGCACCTGATGATTTCCGACGCACTGGTAGGTCACCACAATTTCTTGCAATAGTATTTCCGTCATACGAAGACTGACTTATATCATCACAGTCCCTAAGTTCCAGGGCGACAATTTCTACAAAAATAAGGCCATTGTGGATGAGATCAAGCAATTGGCGACGGCAAAGGGCTGTACTGTTGCACAGATCGCGCTGGCTTGGGTTGCCGCGCAGGGACTGCTTGCTATCCCGGGCACGACCAAGGCATCTCGCCTGGAGGAGAACTGGGGGTCTCGAGATGTCGTGCTAACGGAGGAGGAGTTGGACACGATGCGGAAGATTGTGGACGACGCGAAGCCGGTGGGAGAGAGATTCTCTGCCATCTTCCAGTCGATGGTGGGTCACTAGAACTAGGGCAGTATACTCAAATCATCATACTACAGTTACTTCCATTTCATTCGGGGGAGCAATATCGAACGAATTTCTTCAAAAGAACACAGTACGAGGTTGTCATGCCAAACAGGGCCACTATCGGAACTCAACTCATGATGATTGAGAAGCTAGAATGAATGCAGTCTAGTGGCGCGTAAGCCAGTTGCATTAGCCAAAACTCTCAGAAAGTAAAAGCCCCGAGTGTGACCGAGTGGGGAAGATCAGGAGACTGGAACTGATATCATGGAGGCCGACTATATACCCCAACATTATAGATGGGGAGATTCATGCCAATGCTCTCGGCGCTCCATTTTCGGTGACCTGAGTTGCAGAGATAGTGAAAGTGCTAGAATTTATCCTCGCACTAGCATGACCTCGGAGTTACAACTGAAATGGATCGACGCTCGAGAAATATACGGGCTTCTACCGACGCATAATTTTAGTGCCCGAATACCATGATCCGTCGAGCAGACACTACTTACACGATAGTCACAGTATGCAAGAGGACGTCGACAACATGTCACTCAATCATATATGGCTTGTAGTATAATAAGCACAAACGATGATCCAACCCGGGGATTGGGACTGCCGTGTAGGCGTCTAATCATAAACGGCCCGTATATTTGAATACCTTGGCTAGCTACTGTTCAATCGAGTTAAAGCTATCAGCTTTGGTTTCTCTCTATTCACGCGACCAGACTTTCTGAAGGAATGATTCCAGGCCTATGAACTTGTAGTCAGGCAGAAGCTGGTTCCACTCATTTGTCGCCGTCCATGCCCCTCGGGCGGTCGCGATCAATGTACCTATCACAACGTCCCTCTTGAACGCCTCATGCTGGTCCTTTGGGAAATCAGCCATGGTTTGGTCAGGCAAAGGTGGCAACCAGTTTGTTTTCAGGACGCCTGCCTGAAGGTCGTCCTCCTCAACCCATTCGATAGTCCACGGCTTCCCTGCAGAGTTCATAGCAGTTAGTGCCGTGATGTGGAGAAATTGTTCAACCCGTTTCAAGCGTACGATGTGATTCACGCACACTTACCTCGTACTTGCTCTCCCAGCTCTATGAGCTTCGCGACTGTGACTTCACTCCCCACAATACCCCCCACCGTGGGCCATTCGCCTTCGTACTCCACCGCGCGAGCAACTACCGCCACGATGTCCTCAACAGCCGTGTATGTCACTTTACTCTGTAGGTGGTTTCGACTTGCAATGGCGCGCATATCCTTAAAGTCGAAAATGACTGGAAAGAGAGTGAGGTGCTTGGTTGTCTGATGAGGATACCCAAGGTAGTTCATGAATAGTCCGGGGTGGAACAAAGTGTACTCCAGGACCTGCAATACCTATGTCAGCAAGTGCGAGATGGCTCAAGTTAATTGTGGCTTCTCGAGGGTTCCACGGTTTACCTTCTCTTCCCGGTTCAGTTCTTGTAGATACGTGCGGATGCCGAGTTTACTGGTGTACCAAGGCACGGCATCTCTGATTTCTTCGAGCTTCATGCCGCTATTCCCCACCATTAGCTACCGAGGAGCCTCAATTCGTTCGATCCCTTACATGGACCACTCGCTGGCAGCGTATCGCTTAACGCCTGCTTCAAGGGCAGCATCGATCAAACGCTTCTGGGCGACCCCTTCTGGGTCTTTGTGGGCTATGAAGAAACACAGGACGGTGTGAACGCCGCTGAGAAGACGAGCCAACACCGACCTATCTTCATAATTTGTCTGCGCCCACTGAACCCCAGGAAGTGTTGGAAACGACATAGGATCCTGCAACATTAGCTGTGTTGTCTTCAAGTTTCGGCACAGTCCCAATCGAGCAGTACCTTCCGGACTAGTCCAACTATCTCGTGTTTACCAGTCTCAACGAGTCCATCCAAGACCTCACGGGCCAGTTCTAAATGACGGGCAAGAATGATTAGCTACCGAAATAGAAGACTGTACAGTTTTGCTGTAGCATACGTCCAGAAACCCCTGCAATGGCAATTCTAACCATGTTGAGTGCCAAAATGTGGGCGACTATAAAAAGGAGGCTTTTGCAGGCACGACGAAATGGGACTTAAACTCTGTCGGAAGATATATGAGAAACCATTAAGCACATCGACGTATGTGATGGCGGATTTAAAGAAAGCAAATCGGGATGACTTAAATGCTTTATAATCCCAGGACGACTTGTACGTTGCAGGGAGTGGAGCTTTGTTCAGCCACGTCTGTCACCAGTGGTCTCGGCGATGTAAGCGGGATGAGCGGAGCGGAGTTTGCGGGCTGTCAAGGATGGACTATGCGTGCCCGCTAGGTAAGTTCTCAGAGCTTAGAGTATCTATAACGTTAGATAAAGACTAACGTTAAAGAAATCGATCGGCATTCCGGGATGTACGACTCCACTGCGAGGCTGACCGCTGAATACAATTTCTAAGCATGCCGTTCAAAGGCGTTTATTAACTATTTATGCCTTCAAGATATATAAGGGGAGTCTTGTGTCCCCGCAAGCCCCTTACGCTATCAGCGAACACTCACATCATATCTTCTCTCCTGACTCCTGAAAGACGATTATCTAGAAAAACCTGCTTCATCCTTCACTATCTCCAAAATGTCAACTCAATCTCACTATACATCCAAGCTTGTGGGTACACGTATCCTCGTTATCGGTGGCACCACTGGTGTTGGCTTGGCGGTTGCTGAAGCCTGCATTGACTCTGGAGCTGCTTCTGTCATCGTCTCGAGCTCAAACATCGACCGAATCAACGCTGCTGTATCGCATTTGCGAGATTACTGCCCCGACGCAAAATGTCATATACTTGGCTTTCCCTGCGACCTGAAGCAAGAAAAGTCTCTCGAGACCAACATCGAAGCGCTTTTTGCTGCGTCGACGTCGAATGGAACCAACAACCTCGACCATGTTGTCGTAACTGCCGGCGATCGACCCACGCCAAGACCGCTGAGCGAAGTCGATTTCAATTTCATCAAGGAAGCCGGAATGATACGCTTCTTTGCCCCTTTGTTGGTGGCAAAACATGCCGCAAAGCACCTAGCATCAGGTTCCGCATCCAGCCTTACGTTCACGTCTGGCATCAGTGCATACAGACCCTATCCCAACTGGAATGCGATCGGCGCGTACGTCTCCTCCTTGGAAGGCATGACAAGAAGTCTAGCTGTGGAGATGAAGCCAACACGTGTCAATCTCATCTGTCTAGGCCCAGTAGACACAGACCTCATGGGCCACTTTTATCCTGACCCCGAGATACGCAAGAAAGCTTTGGAGGCTATCTCGGAGAGAGCTGTGACGGGGGCAGTTGGCAAAGTCCATGATGTTGCAGAATCATACCTGTATTGTATGAAGGACCATAACCTATCGGGATCCATGATAAAAACAGACGCGGGAATGTTGTTGGTTTAGTAAATGATAATATATTTTGTAACTATTCCTTTCTTTCTTTTTCTCTATGTTTTAAAAGCTATTGGTAACTTGATAGAGGCCTAGGAATAGGAATAGACTTGGCGAGGATACCTTACTAAGAGTAAGACCAAGAGGTAGGTATAGGCCTACACGCATCTTGCCTATGCCTAGCCTAGGATGATAACGAAGGTGTCAGTATCGAGGTCTTGTGTTTCAACCTAGGGAAACAGTAATAAATCCTTGATTATAAGCAGTCTACTTGAACTATAGTCTTTGCAATCTTTCTGGATCTTGCTTTATTACTAACAGCCCTTTGAAGAGACATTTTGTTAAACTCTTTCAGACCTAAGATGCCAGATGAGAGTTATTAGAGCCCCTTGATCATAAGCAGGCTGCATTAGCGTCACACTAGTTTGTGCCTGTTGCACCATAATTCGGCCAAATTTTGTTGTTGGAATTGATAGATTGTTAGGTTCCCGAAAGCCCCTGTAACATAAAAGAGGAGTACGGCAGTTAGCCTTTTGGCGGAGTTTGGGGTGACATGTGCCAGCTAAGCTTCCGGGGTTGCGTTTGCTGGCTGATGAGTTTCCAATCGACCCAAGACCGGAAACTCAGACTGATCAAACCACTTGGAGACTGCTTCACTAGTCTTCAATAGAGAGTCGGCACTATGGTCTCTCCGTGAACAATGTACATTGGTAATCAAGGTTTCTTTCTGACAAACCACTCGACGTGACTTCATCGTACTACAATTCGAATGGGAAAGAGGTTTCATGGGTATATAAGCGCCCGGTTGCACACACTCCATCCCTCTATCTCATCCAATCTCGCCTTCTCCATTACAGTCAATCCCCCTTCCTCCCACCAGGTCAAAGAAAGTCACCGATACCAAAGATAGTGAGGTTTCACCAGTTGGGCGGGCCAGAGATGCTCCAGCTCGACGAAATTGCGTTTGAGCATCCGTCTGCTGGCGAGCTGCTGTTGAAGGTCAGCGCCATTGGGATAAATCGCATGGAAGCCTTTTACCGCGCAGGCGGCTTCGGCCTTCCCAAGGCGCTCCCTGCCATGCTCGGATCGGAATGCGCTGGAACGGTTCTGGCGGTCGGTGAAGGCGTCAATGAGTTCTCGATCGGGGATCGTGTAGCGACCATCCCGGGGTTCACGAGCGTCCCGGGTTTCGCCACAGAGATGCCAGGGCACGAATGCGCTGTATACGGCGAGCAAGCCTACGTGCCAGCGGAGATGACGGTAAAACTACCCAACGGCATGTCGTTTGTTGATGGTGCCGCGTTGTGGATGCAGTACAGCACAGCCTGGAATAGTATGGTTGACACTGCCCATCTGCAAAAGGGCGAATACGTGCTGCTGACGGCCGCGACGTCGTCGGTGGGAATTGCGGCGGCCCAGGTCGCCAAATCGCAGGGCGCCATTCCGATCTGTACGACCCGGAGTCAGTCAAAAGTGGCGGCACTCAAATCACTCGGTATTGAACATGTTATCGTGACAGACGAGCAGGACATTGTGGAGGAAGTGGCACGCATTACCGACGGTATCGGCTGCCGCGTTATCTACGACCCAGTTTCTGGAAAAGATATGGGCAAGTTACTTGATTCACTTACAATAAACGGGTTGCTCCTCGTCTACGGCGTTCTGGACCTATCCCCAGCCGTGATAGACCCGCTGAAGGGAATGGCCAAGTTTGCCACGATCAAGTTTTCCGCTGTATTTCAGACGTTGCTGAATGCAGAGAAGCGCGCTAAGATGACAGAGTTCGTGCTTAGGGGCGTTATCAACGGCGCGCTGAGGCCCGTCGTCGACAAGACGTTTCCGTTCCAGGATATTGTTGAGGCACATCGCTATCTTGAGAGCAACCAGCATGTGGGAAAAATCATCGTGACTGTTGATTGAAGTCGCCGAATGACAAGCACTGGAGGAAGGCGATGCAAATGGCAGGCTAAAGCACTTCAGTGGAATATAGCCTCATTACTCTGAAGCCATGTGTGAATAGCTCTTCTTTAGCAAGAGATTCCGTAGCGAATGAAGAATGTCGAAAATGTAGTGCGTACCGAATTTGCCCCGTGAGTATCTAAGATACGGTACATAAAATAGCCGTATTGGTGAACCTGATCAGCAATGGGGAAGGGACTATAATTACATTGTGTATAACACACACTACGGATCCGATACGGGATTTCCATAATTGCTCGAAGTGTCTTTATTTCTGCCGCGCCTGAAAGATTACCTATTTTTCGTCCTCTTCGCGATGTGTTGCAACCTAGAGCCTATTATAGGATGACAGCGAAGCTGTCAGAATCATGGTCTTCTATTCCAACCTACGGAAACCGAAGTACAACCTTGCTCTCAAGATGATCACTATATCGTTGGTAATACTCTGGGGCCTCCTCAATGCCGATTTCTGCGCTCACCACAAAGCTCGGGGAAGCTTTTCCAGATGCAATAAGGTCGAGCAGGGGAGGGGCCTGGATTAAGGGTAGGACAATACCCGTACCAACGTGTAACCCTTTTCTCCACAGAGCAGCAATCGGCATTGGTATCTCAGCTGGCAACTCCCCTGCCAAGGGTCACTCGTAGCAAGACCGCAATATTAAGAGCCAAAGCACGCCAATAGGTCCTTGCCCGAAATGTGCATCATTCAATCGCGATTCCTTATAGGCTTAAAGTAAAGGCACTTATTCTAGCATTACAAAGCTATGGACTTACTACGCCAGAGTGGTGAAAAAAGGCGACACTATAGCTATAAATAATGTAAAATTTTACAAGTAATAATTAGTTATAAAGAAAGGATAATAGATAATTACTTTCTTAATAAAACGCAATTACCCTTTATTCTTTTTTACTTTAATTTTACTACTAAGAATTGAGAATATTATCCAACATAAACCTAGTACTTTTAGAAAACATTGATTATTAAGGTATCAATAACTCCTAAATTAGCCAGATCGGTAATGACCTATATTATTAGGACTAAGATGAATCATGGGTACGGGTATTCAGGCACATGTCCCACTCGATGCGACAGGGCATGCGGTAAGCTGCAGAACTAATCGTGGCCTTTATTGGGACAAACATTCGGTCAAGCATCAATCTTGCTGTCCAACACACCCTCGGCCAAAGGCCGAATCTTCAACTTCCCCGCAGAAAGTCTTTGCTATCATCTTGTCTACCCGCTCCTCTAGTGAATTGAAACTTCTTTCTCTTTGGGAAATAAGGGCGTTTGATACCTCTATTTCTCAATTGGCAGGTATCGAATCCTCACGAGGAACCTGCACCGGAACCCACCGCAGCCGATCCCCCTATCTAGACCAGGGGCCATAATGAATACAATGCGGGTTGGGTTTGTGGTCTGCTTAAAGAGCAGACGACAGCCATAGCCATGCTGGACCAGAGACATGCGGATCTCTCAAAGCCGTCAATCGATCGCAACTCTTGCGCCCTTGGATCTACTCTAGTAGCCTCTCCCAAGGACCAATAATCTGTTTAGTTGACGTTTCACCTCTAGACTTTTCACCGCCACGGTTAGAAACACTGCAGCTGTGTTCAAGGATGATACCCATTTGCGTTACAAAATCGAGTCCAACCGAGTCAGCCGCTCGGTTGGGATGGGTGGCGAGATTTCAACCGAATGTCTAGCCGCTGACGTCTCAGTGTATGCAGATCAAGTAAGAGGCTGGTCTGACAATGCAGCTAGTATAAGCTTACAAACTGCTTCGATAAAGGTCATCGATCGTACAAGCATAATCTAAAAAAATGAGGGGAACCTTGTGGGTTTTCCTCACGTGGCGAAGCAAGGGGACAATAAACCTGGCAGACATCTTAGAGACTAATCAGAATGTGGTTTATGATTCGAGGCTATTTGGCAAAACCTCCGTGCTCGAATGTAGGGTCTCGGCTTTATTCGTTTTATTTGAGTCATGAGTGGGCCAGATCAAGAAAGGTCAAGGATCAAGCCCTGGGAGGCAAGGAACCGATTGTGTATTGGCCAAGACCTTATTGGTATTGTATGCCACAGCCGCGCAGATTTAAGATCGGACCTCGTCGGTCAAAGTCAAACGGCGGATATAATGTCATTCCAAGGACAAATGAAGGTTTCCGTGTCGATCTTGAGAATCAACGGTGCAATTCACATCCTGCGTGGAAAGATATGATCTGACAGCTGCTGTGCTGAAGTTTGAAGTTGGATACACTGTGACCCTCATGAGACGAAGGAGCAATAAGGAGTCATTGACTAACGGGTCGTCCCGTTTACTAGCTCACCGGTCCGACAAGAAAAACAATTAAGTTACATTGTGTCACAAGTAGCTGAGCGGTACGACATTACACTCATACATAGGTTCAGGATTTTGAACCAAGATGCTCGAATCAAAGAATCCTAGTAAGGCTGTGCATAGATAGGCCTTGACTCTACCATTTTCCTCCGTGAATATTGAAAAATGAATACCCACGTTACACCTGACATCATGCCTTTTGAATATGATTAATTTCGTCCGTACTTCTTTAGGGCAGGTGGTAATCGTAGCAGGGGTTTAAATCGGACCAGATTCTCAATTGGGCCGAAAAGCGACTTGGCCACCATCCCACCCCGCCTATTTGGGTAACATCGCTATCCAGATAACAGGCGCCACAGACAATAGTCAGAAATAGACGACCAAAAATGCACGAAAAAGACCCCAGGAGTGATGAGTGATTTTGTCGTCTATATCCCGTTTAGTAGGTAGAATGCAACGATCAAGTGAGTACCCTCCTGCCATATTCGGTGCTGAGATACATGAGATGAAACCTAGATCTCACAGGACCTACATCGGAAGTATGCCAAATCCGGAAAGTCCTAGAGCAATAACACCCACCAACTATACTGAACAATCTTGGTTTTACAAAAAGCCTCTCTCAACACAACTGAAACAATATTACACTCTCGTTGAAAAATCGTTTATGTGTAGTTCTCTTATCTAGGTGGTATTTGCGGGGTTAATACGGTTGCAACTGGACGTCATTACTGCAGATAGTGCGTGCATAATGCAACCACTATCACGTAACGCAGATCAAGATCGGTCCCGGGCGATATAGTTTCAATTATAATATAAAAACACCTTGTCCCAGGCTTTGCCAACAGGGGATGGCCCTGATCCCGACAGACTTTGCTTTTGTTTTCTGACAGTATTCGACTTGGCAGTAATCGGCGTTTCCCATCATGGCTCCAGCGGCTGAAACGAGAGGGCCCGAGCTCATGGCAGTTATGATTGCTTTCTTCGTCATGTCCCTCATCTCCTGTTTATTGCGGTTCTACGTTCGATGTTTCATGATCAGGGCGTTCAAAATTGATGACTGGTTTATGGTCCTAGCCATGGTATGTTTACATATCCCTTGCTTGGATGATCTCAGCAGGGGTTCCTATTGCCGGATGTTGCTAAGATCTTCTTAGATATTTTACACTCTATATGCATCCTTCTCTATTTATGGCGTCACTCAAGGGACTGGCCAACACATGGAGAATCTCAGCTTGGAGCAGATCCACAAGGCCATGTTGGTAAGACGCCTGAATCTCAAGTCTATTTGTCTCTGAGCTAATCATTTTCATATATAGTGCTGGTGGCTTGGTTATATCTGGTACTGTCTCACCATGCTAGCCTGTAAACTATCAATTGGTCTCTTTTTGCTCCATATAGCAACTAGCAAACTGCACAAGTGGACGATCTACATAACCATGTTTTGCTCCATAGTCTCGGGGATCCTCTTCTTCTTCATTTCTGTGTTTCAATGCCGCCCGATATCCTTCGCATGGTACAAGGATCAGCCTGGGAAATGCATACATCTCAACGTCACTATCACCTTGACGATTACTTATAGTATCACTGCTGTTATTTCCGATTTTGTGTTTGCAATTCTCCCGGGACTTATAGTTTGGAAGCTACAACTTAAAAAGAGAGTTAAATATTCCTTGATACCTCTTCTTGCTATGGGCTGCGTGTAAGTCGATCATCATAAATGTCTATATCTAGTAAGCCCCCTTTCTTATACTAATGGTTGTGCAGTGCGAGCGCTGCCGTCGTTGCTCGGTTTCCGTACCTTGCTGGGTACAGGAAACCTGATTGGCTCTGTAAGTTTGGAACAAAATTCTGTCCACGGTGTGTCTTTGTGAAAGTCAACTTACCAGCTCTTGTCAGGGCACACTGTGGATGTTGCAATCTGGTCGGCAATTGAACAGGGCTTAGCAATAACTGCTACCAGCTTGGCAACTTTACGGCCTTTGTTCAAACTCGCAGGATTTCGTCTTGGTCTTGCTAGTAAACCCACATCATTCGGAACATATGGTCATAACTCATCGTCACGTACTGCTGGATCTGGTAACCACGCTGGCCTTTCTCGGCAATTTCCTGGCCGTGAAGTTCACGCTCTCCCATCTATCAACCGTCTAGACGCCGCAGACAGAACAAAGAACGTAAACAACTCAAGGTTCTTAAACGAGAGCGAAGTTGGTATCAGGAGGGAGATAAAATGGGAGGTCAACTTATCAACTCAATTCAGGAGTGAAAGCAAGGAAATCCTGCGTTCACCTGACGCTTGGATCGATAAGCCTGGCAGTCATTGGGTTTAGATAGCTCCGTATACTTTTTATGAATAACGAATCACTCTGTAACGTCTTCTCCAGGCCGTGTCATGATGAACAGCAAGCCTTTTGACGTACATATGCATGATCTGGATCTTGCCAACCATGTTATTATAATTAAATTTTGTATTGACACCATTCCCTTCATTAACATCCAATCATAACCCACTTCATCCCTGCATAATTCTCAGCAAATCTGGTCAGAGAAGTGTTAGAAGCAAGGGATGGCTCAGTATTGGGTGGATCAGACGCATTGGTACAGTGTAACAGATCCAAGTTGATGCGACTGGACTTGGCGCAATCAGCGGAACTAACCTCGGCCTTTATTGGCACATGATGAGTATTTAACCACCCTCTACCAACAAGAAGAAGGGTGAGGCTTCTATTGCCTTCAGAAAAGGCTTTTCTTAAATTCACTTTTCTTGAGCATGCTCCTCTCCGTCAATTCGAGTCCACTTCGTCCTGGGTTTCGCTGTTAAGTTTTAGTTAGAGCTCATTTTTGCTCCGGCTGTATCTTTCACTCTCGACTTTAACAATCAAGTTCAGATTGTGAATCCTACCAAGGCCCATATAGGCACGTTGAAACAACTATTAACTAGGACAGTCTTGCTCAGCCAGAATCACTTCCTCTAGGACCGGGCCGTCACGGTCGGCTAAACGCTCGGGCTCTTCCAAGCGATTGTGGGCTCTAGGAACAAAGTAAGATTTAGTGTTATTAGCATTGGTATTCTTGTAAATTTGGCGCTTTGCCTTGCGAAAATATTGTACAGAATGGCTAGACCAGCCAGCGAGGAGAAAGCTTACGGAGCGGAGATTATATAGCCTTCGAGGGAATATCCATAGCCCCTCGTGTATCGTGATCCCATTTAATCCACGATTAAGGAAGCATTTGAACCCATTTTCATAGACCTAGGATGGCCGTAATCCTCGTAGCATCATTATAGCCATGGTGATTCCTCCTATAGCACCTCCGCCAATGATCCCGGCTATGGTTATTCCAACCTCTCCCACAATAACCCCGTAGAGGAGACTGCAAATATCCGTTGAATCCGCTAGAAGTCCAACCCAGAGGGCCCTACTAATACCTCTATAACGATGTTAGGTTTTACGTGCTTATCAGCCCTGCCATTCATTACTGAGACTAACCTTCTTCCTCCATCACTTTCGTTCTCATCTCTTGCAGTATACAAAAGAGCTCCATTAATAGCTTCACGGGCACCCATCATACGTACGAATAGCAGATATGGGGCTGGTACGTGATAATGATGTAGCGAACATGTGAGCTGTGGTGCGAAGAAACAAGCTCCGCCTACAGCAACTCGAACGATTGAGAGAACTTTAGTAGCCGTTATGAGGGATGACGACAACGGCGGGAAGCCTGCCTTCTTCGGTAGCGGAGTTGAAGGTGCCATGTTACGAGCTTTGATGGGCGTTTAGATATAATTCAGTGTTGTTTAATAAAATGCTACAGATAGTTATTAGGGAAGCGGCATATTTTCTTATAAGACTAATTTTCGGAAGGTCGGGGTCGGTTAACAATCTGAGCGACCTGTCGGGTGGATTACGGAACATACCGCTAGATGAATTAGCGAACGGGTTACGGAACATATCGAGGTGAATTGCCGGACGGATTACGGAATAAGGATATCGCTAGTCAGATTAAGTGCCGAATGAATTATATGCACGACCCATTCTTCATTAGGTAACCTCGCGGCTGATTGGCCGATCTAAAGAGAATATGAATTCGGCAACCCAAGCCAATGAAAAGTTGCCAAAAGGTCAAGATATATATTGCCAACATAATATTAACGTCATCATTTTGTCGTCTTGCTACCTTGTGTATCTTAGGAGCTGGACTTGAGACTGACTGAAGACAGAGAAAGACGTTGATTTTGAGGTAGAAGGATAAAGACATAAAGAGTCAGTTGTTTTGCAAGCAACTAAAAGCTCAAACCGTAGGGTTCACCTAATATGCCACTTCCTATCTAGTACGAAAATTATTTTAAACATCACTGTAAAATAGGATAACCCATTATCTATATGGGAAGCTTACTACGATGTCGTGTTGTTAACAATGCTGGAGAAAACAAGGGTGGAGTAAAGCACGCAAAATTGGGAACTGAGGTTGCAAGGTATGTAGGATGTAATAGGAATCTTTTAACAACTGAGTGGTTGATTGTCCACCTTAATTAAATCCTGACTAACAGAGTTTCCTCTGTGACTTTTCCATCCTCTGTATAAGAAAGAATATTTAGTCTGGCAACAATTTAATTGCGTGGATATCACGTAGGGTAGGCTAGTGCGCACTGTTATCTCTCATATCTTATCTTATCCAATGCCGACAAGCGCGCTTGCCCATCCAGACCGGCTATGCGACAATGTGGAGGTTTTTTTTTTTTTTCGAAAACGGAGGGAATTATAAAGACTCTGAATCCTACTTCCATTATAAAGGGCGGTCCAATGTAAGCATTGGCACAAGATCGAAGTGGTCCGTGGTATCACGAGGACATGATGGTTGAATTTCGAAAAGATCGAGAATCAAATGGGTGCAAGGCTGTGTAGGAAATGGAAATCTGAGGTAGAATATTGATAGCAGGGCGTCTCATGAAGTTTGTCTAGTAAGGCGGTGCTGACTTTAGTCCCAGTGCTGAAACTATTGGCTTGGTATGTTTGCGTAGAACGAGGTTGGAAAGGGATATATACATACCTAGTAAAGTTGAACACGTGAACATAGGAAGAGTACCTATGCTAACAAGTCAGCGTGCCCCTCAATTTCATCGATAAAATCATTGGTTGTGCACTTGTCTTGACAAGGAGGCTGGCTCCCCCTCACGCTAGTACCATGAAAGCGCTATTTAGATCCATTTTCACAAGTTACCCCGGCCTTCAATGGTCCCTCATTGGGCCGGTTCAAACTCTTCTGGTTTGAATGCACTAAGTGCAAGATGGATTACGTTGAATTCCACTGCGGGGTGGTCACTCGTGACGTTGCTTCGCGCCAGAGATCTCAGCAGCAAATCTGAGTGCAGCAACGTCGTGATTCTTTATCATTCCAGAGCAAGTGGCCCGCGATAAGTACCTAAGATTGGAGCGCTTGGAGTAGCGCGATTTAGATTTAGCGTCCTTTTGCATCCATTGTCGAATCTCTCCAACATTTATAACGTCGCTGACTTTCTTTTTTTTCTTGTTCTTCTCATCTCAACGATTCAAACAAAACCGCACAATTCAAAATGTCTCAAGGAAAGACCTTCACCCTCAGCACCGGAGCCAAGATCCCGTAGGTGGAACCGACGAAGCTTGCGGGGAGAAATGAGCTAATTTGTTCACCAGTCTCTTGGGATACGGCACATGGCAAGCCTCTCCCGGTGAGGTCGGCCAGGGCGTCTACGAGGCCCTCAAGGTCGGCTACCGACACCTGGACTTGGCCAAGGTCTACGGCAACCAGCCTGAGATCGCCGAGGCCTTGAAGAAGTCTTTTGCCGAGATCCCTGGTCTCAAGCGAGAGGATGTCTTCATCACCTCCAAGCTCTGGAACTCACAGCACGACCCCAAGCAGGTTGAGGCCGCTCTCGATGACTGCCTGCAGGAGCTCGGTCTGGAGTACCTTGACCTCTACCTCATCCACTTCCCCGTCGCTTTCAAGAACAGCGGAGCCCCCATCGGCCAGGATCTATTCCCTCTTACCGGAGGAAACCAGCCCGATGGCGATGTCGTCATCGATGACAGCATCTCAATCGTCGACACATGGAAGGGTGAGTCTGAACTCTCGAGATTGAACAATTGGTGAAACTGACTGACATTTCGATGCACAGCCGTGACCGAGCTGCCCAAGTCCAAGGCTCGCGCCGTCGGTGTTTCCAACCACACCAAGGAGCACGTAAGTAACCTGCCTCATCCCAATCGGAACTCGCAGCTGATATAACCTAAAGCTTGAGGCAATCATCAAGGGCACTGGTGTCACACCTGCTGCTAACCAGATTGAGCGCCACCCTCTCCTCATCCAGCAGGACCTCATTGACTACTGCAAGGAGAAGAACATCCACGTTACAGCTTACTCCGTAAGTACACACAAATGAGTTTCCTAATTTCAACACTAATTGACGTCTCAGGCTTTCGGCAACAACATGGTCGGCGCTCCCCTCCTCTTCACCTACCCCGAGATCAAGAACGTCGCCGAGCGATTGACCAAGGAGAAGGGCCAAACCGTCTCCCCCACTCAAGTTTTGTAAGTCACCACCATCGTTTCACATTGCTTTACATGGCTAACGTAGTATCTACCTAATAGGCTCGCCTGGGCCCAGGTTGGTGGCCACAGTGTCATCCCCAAGTCCGTTACACCTAAGCGTATTGCCGAGAACTTCGAGGAGATCACCCTGTCTGAGGATGATATCCGCGAGATCGAGCAAGTCGGCAAGGAGCAGCGCCGATACAACGTTCCTTACGTCGCCAGTAAGTTTGGTTTAAGTGATTCCTGGTTGATCCATTGCTGACTATTTTCTCTCAACAGACAAGCCTCGATGGAACGTTAACATCTTTAGTCATGAGGACGAGAAGCCTGCTACCCACCAGGTTATTATCTAAACAAAATAGCATGATTAAAGAAGCACTCGACTCTGGGGTGTCTATAAAATAAAAAGTGATACCATTTCAAACCACATTAGCATTAGCTGGACATATTATGTGATACTTTATAAGTTTCCTATGTGATGTTTACTATCGCTTTAGCATTTTCAAAAGTCATAAAAATGACAGACAATTGTCAAGTGCCCTATGAAGGACATGCATGCTACACGGAGCGGGTCATATTTTAATATTGGCATCTACTGGCAGATATGCAAACATACAAAAAAGCTTTGGTAGAAGTCTTTAGGGTTAGCAGATATATATCCGCGGATAGAAGTGTCCTGAAACCTCAACATAACTTTCATTTGTTAGCTTGTTTACGTAGCTAACGTAGAACTCAAGACAGTATATGCCCTATCCCCCCATAACTAATTCGCATGGAGCCAGGCATCACCCGCCACAAGTGCCCAGTCTCCAATCTACAATCAACACACCACCACCGCGAATCCTCCGAATTTCCTCCCCATTCCCTCATGGAAACGACAAAATCGATCTTGAATCCGTACACATTTTTGCGCTTGATGGCCAATTGCATACTCGACTCACTGTCGAGTTGGAGTAGAGACGAATGCGCGTGGAGTGGCTCGCTTCGTTTAAACATGCTACTGATGATTTGGGTCTTAATATTTCAACGAGGAGCTTATGGAACAACTCGCGCGGCTGGACAAGATCTTCAAGGTGGCGCGAGATAAAATCGGCCTGATCATTCACATCGCCACAACGTACGCCCCCAAAGTGAGAGGGTTCTGGTCCGGGGCGTTGGAGACTGCGGATGTGGCTCACCGGAATATGATGCTTTGCAGAAATTGGTCACGACTGATGGTTATGACGATTTCTGCGGGAGACAAAAGCAGCCAAACAATCTCAGCCCCAGCAATTTCTTAAATTGCCGTCAAAAGGTCCGACTTCCGTGTAATAGCTGCCTGCTTGCCACGGCAATTGTCAGACCTAAAGTCGAGCTCAGCAGGTGCTCTATGCCTCTTCCAGTCAGTCACACGAGTTGCGCTAAAGTCTTTTGGTTGTCGACAGTACTGTAAAGTGGGTGGCCTCACTCCAAAGCAAGATGATTGGAGATTATTACAAAGCACGTCCGGTACTTGAACCTCGTCGAATATGCCCTGTTGTGGCAAGTGTGTCAGCAAAGCGTTCCGTTGTTGATGGAACGTCAGCCAAAGCTCCTCACGGTTTAACGTCCAGGGCTGACTGTCTAAATAAGGTTTATACGAACTTTCCGAGCCCTACAGGTGGTACCATGGATTAAGCTTACACCGTATTTTCCAAACTAAGGAAATATTTCCCGCCCTCATCTCTGTCGAGATGGCCGATTTGTGGCTAGCTCGGTACATCAGCCCGTCTACATAAGCCGACTACAGCTGCGGGGCTTTTCGGGATTTGTTGAACCTCTTGACCAATAAAGAAATGACTCTTTTGCTTTCCCTCAGAAGACATGCTGATGATCAGTGGTAACACAGTTGGATTGTTCTCTGAATGGCGAATGTATAGTTGTTAGTTATTAGTCAAGATAAGCTGATTCTCTTGCACAAATGGCACATGTGAGAACAATTTGACCATCGTGACAAGTCATCTGCAATCATTCTACTCCGTTGAACGGATGGGATCATCTGGTTGGCTGGGTAGTCGGCCGCTCATGCATTCTGTAAGCGGGCATGCCAATATTGCTACCCAAAGAAGCTAGTACTAAGCCTGTTAACGTAGGTACTGAAATTCCATTTGGGAGTAGTAGGTAGATGACTTATTTTCCAAGGTATCAAGACAAGATGCTACACGGATACCTTCTCAAACATTGCCTATAAATGTTGGCTCTTCGCCACTTACTTCTGATGTCCCAAACGCAATCGACATATCAATTTCACCCATCACCACAAAGTTCTATCTCATCATCATGAAGTTGACATCTTTCCTCGGTGCCCTGGCCACTGTTGAAGCCGTCAATGCTGGAGAATCAGTCTATGTTGTCAACTCGCGAAAAGGCAACGAGGTATCCAGCGGCTTCGCATACTATGCGGACAATAAAGTCAGCCCATGGGGTAGACGGCCTGATGACTACACTGATGTCACACACGGGTCTCTAAGGGTCTGGGAAGGGAAACGTACAACTGGTATGATACATCCATAAAATTTAAACATACAAGCTAACGGGTAACTCAAAGGCCGATTCTCAAGCGGTGTGAGCTTCTATGTCGACATCAATGCCGATGCCTATCAGCAAGGATATAACGCCTGGGTTGGAGGAGGAAACAATGGATTCAAGCAGTTCACATGCCACAAGACTCATGATCGGGCTGTTGTGGTTCCGACTTTGTATACTGTTGATGGTTGGACCGTGCAGGGCATCTACTGGTGCAGAGAGTATGTTGGCGGTAAATGAGATGCTGCATGAGGAGTAAAGAGCTATCAAGGTTGCTTTATAGGTGGGTATCTTGAGAGGGTGAGTGTCTTGATTTGAGGAACTACATAGTGTTGGCTTGTTATAGGAAATATCAGGCCACCTTCTCTTTACTAGAGTGCATCGACGCACTGTAGAGCTGCAGTCCACACGTTCATAGCCACCTACCTATGGATACTCTTGACAGAATGTTCTTGTCTGTGAAATCGAACTAGTTCTATCAAGTGTAATAGTTTGATCGACTTTCTAGTCGTTCTACAACTATAGACAATAAAAATGGTTTTGAGGATATGGTACGGTACCAAATGGCGAGAACTTTGGCTTTCTCGAAGATATCGCGTACATTCCTAATTGTGGCGAGAAATGGCCGGGAACACATTATGTCTTAGATACATAGTACTTTTGATCCTCCACCTTTTCTTTGATCATTCCTCTCGTGCACTTTTGACATATAAATAAAATAAATCAATCATAAATAACAGTTCGCATTTTTCAGTTACCTATAATAAACGCTACGTCCAAAGGTAAGACCTGTGACTTTCCCCAAAGAAGCCTTGCGGCTGGTACTACCACAACCATCGGCACTGATACAAGTGTTCCGCTGGCAGCATGAGCTAACTGAGCACACCTCGCCAGCGGCACAGTCTGCAGTGGTGCTGCAACCAGCAAGATCGCTGCAGGGGGTATCCCCGTCATAGCAGAAGCCTGCTGATCCACCACCGACAACGGAAGCGCACACAAACGAGCCTCCAGGACCCCAGGGCCTGTATGTATCACACCTCTGACCTGTGCATGAAGGCACCGCGCACACGCCCTTCATACACTGGCCCGAGGGACACTAGATGCCATTCGTTAGTATGCTTTGTGAAGCCTTATATGAGGGAAGGCCTGTTCAAATACAGACAGAGCAAAGCAGGGAAACCTACAACATTACCGCATGTTCCGCAATTGGCTGGATCTGAATTGTAGTCCGGGCATTGGCCTTTACACTGGGGTTTATTGGAGTTTTCGCATATGCAACTCTTCTTGACGCAATGAGCCTTCAAAGGGCACTGTACAAGATTCCAGTCGTCAGTATACAAGCTCCATTGGGTAGTTAAGGTAATGTCGTGCAAAACACCTCCTTGTATGGGATTTCTGAGAACCACGTACAGATTTACCACACTTGCCGCAATGGGCATCGTCAGATGTAATGTCTCTACAGCGCCCGTCGCAAAGCTTTCTGTCTCGGTTGGTTCCCATTGGACCGCAATCATAGCAGCGACCCTCACCTTTGGCTGATACAACTTCGCATATTTCGTTTGTTAGTGGGAAGTGTGTAGCACACCACTGCGCGCATCGGTTCTTAGCCGAGTGATCATGACCCTCGGCAAATATGGCACTGGCTAAGAGAATAGCGAGGTTATTTGACCATGTCCCGAGTTGTTGTCATGGGAACTTACCAAAGGCGAATATGAGCAAAGGCAGAAATTTGAACATGATGGCAGCTGATTCAGCACTGTTGGATCCGTGGCGTGTGGAAAGTAGAAGTGCTCAGGATTATCTGACAAGTCGAACCTGGATGAGAGTGAGGTGAGGAGGAAGAAAATGGCTTTGCGGGGAGATGGATTCGTATCTATGTTCCTATCTAGAAGGCTGAGTTCCAGTATATAATGCAAATTGTGATACGTTCAGCCAGGTGGCATGCAAGCAAACACAAGGCAGATCCGGCGGCACTTTTGCCAAAATCAATGCCAAAAAAGAAAGGGGTTGGTGGAGGCTTGCATGATCTTCAACTGATTGAAGACTTTCGTCAAGGCTTTTGCAACGGTGGGTCAATATATCTCGATACGAGAAGCCCATAGGTGTAGCGGGTAAATCACACAGAAGCATGGCTTAAACCCAACAGCCACTCAACTTGGAGATTGGTGTTATACACTCGGCTTTTACCGAGAGGGTAGCAGTACTAATGTTGATTCATTGATTCTAGATTTACTTGCAATCAGCACCCATATCTACTCTAACCAGTCCCCAGTCTGATTACTACAGCGGTCCGATAGGCCAACAGCCACTTGATGTATGTATAGGGGTTCGACTTTTTCTCGAGGTAATAACACCTGGATAAATGTTAATTCATTGATTCTTAAGCTAGGTACGTAGAGTCAGTAGTGGTATCTACTCCAATTAGTCTAACTATCAGGGTACGGCCGGCTACTTCACGCCTGCTGGGTTGCAATCTTCGTCTACACCATCACCGGATATAAGTCTCGTATTGAGGGTTGTCTGTCAAGTCAAATATCTCCATCTAACGTCAAACAACCAAATGTTTCCATCCCTATGCAGGTTCTGATTTATACAAAATAAACAAGATTTATTTAACTTCAAACCTAGTTGCCAACTACCCCGCACTACACGACCAAAGTACTGGTAATGGAAGCTCCGCGTGAATGAACAAGGGGCTGCCGGCAAAGAAGTGTTTAGGAATTGATTGTCATGCATACGAGATCTTGCTTACATATAAGGTAACTCACCAGCAATAAAGGATGCTACTTTAAAATATGTCTGGCTCGGGAGGAACAGGCACACAGCTCTTGTATATTGGGGAGCCCCACTAGCATGTAGAACTCACCAACTCAACACCAAAGACTGAATTAAACACTGATGATAAAACTTTAGCTAAATCACGGTTTGTTTTCTTTCTAAACTATTCCCCATCACCCTTTATACACCCAGGGAAAATGTCGTGGCTAATGTGATGAATGGCATACCAAACAGTCTCGCGTTGTGTAATCGGCTTTGTACTCTTGTCGCCGCTTGAAAGGCTGGCTAGCTTGACTTCGGAAGCGATGCCCACAACAAGACTTACACCACGGTGCATGAAGAGTAGAGGTATTGTGCCTATTCCTGACCATTTGTCTCCGAGTATTGTCAGCGCTATGTAGAGTCCGGAAATCAGCTATGTAATTCAATAAGCCTAGATGAGCAGTCCTATTATATTTACTGTGAGCGTCATCTTGAAAATATAGAAGATAGGGCAACCCTATTTATATTCTGGTGATTGGTGGAATGTGGAGGCACGGGTTACCAAAACTGGTAATGAATGGCATCGCTGGAGGTTGTAACTGCCACATTTAACACTAGCCGGAGAGGGAAACACACGGGAAAGTAGGCTCACCGCTTGATTGCAGTATAGTTCGCCGACTATCTGTTTACCACAAGACGCGGCCATATGAACAGTCGGCGAAGGCTAATTATGTCAGCAGCTCACCCCTCATGAATCGGTCGGTGAAATAAGGGGCTCTGGCGACCTCTTTGAATGCTCTGTTCAGTAAACACAGCTACCAATTGCACCTAATCATTTGATCGCAAGGAGATACGTATCAGAAGTCTATATCATTCATTGTCAACACCCTCTCGTAGGTAAAGGGCCAGATTTTATCACTCGTGATGTCAGCCTCCAGTATAAACGAGGACATTGTGGCCAAGGTTTCGGCAAGCGAAGTTCTGGTTCCTTGGTGTGAAGAGTTTAAGAAAATGATAAGCGGGATGGAATAAGTACATGAACTCTGCTGTACGACATTCTGCGTACAAGGATTGACCTACTTTTCAGTTTTGCAGCATCAAGAGCGCGCGAGCTTCAGGATTTCAAACTCAATATGCGGCGGAAGCTGCAGTCATTTAACGACAACAGTATTCCCGAGGACAGCACTTTAGCATCTCTCACCGCGAGGCATATGGCAGTTGCTAAGGATTTCTTCGGGCGCATGGGCGCTAATGTTAATATTGAGTCCCCGTTCTTCATCATCTGGGGCTGTAACACTTTCATTCGGGACGGGGTCTATATGAACTGCGTGTAAACCACCACGAGGAGGTTCCTCCCTTCCACCGATGGCCGCAAGAGAAATACGGGGGCCAATCACTAACTGCCATCATTTGACAGTGTCTCAATCCACGACAACGCTCCTGTCTTCGTTGGCGACAGGGTGCTCATCGGCCCGGAGGATTGTATCTGCCCCATCACTCACGCCTTCGACCCAGATGAACGACGAGAAGCCAGCGGCACGTCATTTGCCCATCCTATATACATCGAGGACGATTGCTGGATCGGCGCACGAGCCTTGATCCTACCCGGAGTCCGCGTTGGCCGGGGTTCGACTGTTGCTGCCGGAGCCGTGGTGGCTAAAGATGTGGAACCGTACTGTCTGGTAGGCGGTGCACCTGCGAAACTTATTAGGAGGCTAGCCAACCCCAAATGAAAGGTTGTGACAATCACTGAGGTAGGTTGCGACTCGATAGAGCTCCTCGTTTATGTCGGCTTGCAAGGGGAAAGGTCTGTTAAGAGAAGTCTTGATGAATGGTTTAGTGCCTATTGTATATACTCATACAACTTACGTATTGCCACACTCTAACCTCACATTTTATCAATTATTGCACCCTTTAATACTGCAGAAATAGTTGAATGGGGCAAAAAGATACGTTGGATCAAGGCCATCTAAAAACATACAACAGCGGGGATTCGCTGGTCGTCACCGACCCAACTACTAATCCGCCGGTTAGTGGCTTGACTATGGGAGAGCGGACGGGATCCCGTATTTTCCACTACCTTTGGTCGTATGTACCTACTGAAGTGGAAAAGTGGTCTATATTCTCCAATCTCAGCCCAATCTTTAAACAGTGACCTTGTAGCGACTATATCACTCTTTTTCAGTAGTTGGCTATCAGGCCCGTGATATGGAGCTCCTAAATCGGTCTCTCGCGGTACTTGAATTTCTCTATACCCGATTATTGTATAATGAATGACCCTGCTATCCAACCCCCTCCCGTCCCAGTCTGGTACTTTCCTTGGGTAATGCGATGGTGGCTTACTCTCGGCTTTCTTGGATTAGGCCTAGACCATGTCAAGTCATCATGACTCTTCCACAGCCTACCTAGTCTCAATCCAGTATGCTGAGCCGCCCATCACAAGCCATTCGTTACTTCCATGTTTCTTAAACTATCAAGACATGTAATGAACTAGCCGAATTGCGGCAATAATATACACACAATAATCTGATCAGGCCTCGCTTGATCCATGCATCATAATCACTGCTTGCGCCAGCTTTCACTAATTGTGTAACGGAATTCTTTATTCTCGTTTCCAATACCGATCAATCTTACCCCGCTCCTCATTTGACAATCAGCAACGGCACTCATTACGACGCATATTCAACAAACTGACAAGAAGTTGCAAACCTGCCATGTCAAACGGTGGTAAGTAGGCACTGACTTTGTTTTCGACGTTCCAGCAAACAAAATCTAATCGGCTCAGATTTCGTTCATGACGCGGTGGAGCTCATCAAAGCTCGGGTTGGGCTACCAAGTGAGAACCCTACCACCGCAGCCTGGCAAAATCCACCGCATCCAACAGTGTCGAGCGCCCAATCCCATGCATTACCAGCGGAATCCGATGTGATCATTATTGGTTCGGGCATCACAGGCATCGGTGCTGCGCACTGCCTTTTGAATCATCGAAACGGCACAGATCTTAAGGTTGTTATGCTGGAAGCCCGAACAGCAGTCAGCGGGGCAACGGGCCGTAACGGAGGCCATCTCGTCTCTGATAGTGATTCTTTATTTCCAGCTCTCGTCAAAAGTGTCGGTGTCGAGCGTGCCACAGAGACGGTGCGGTTTAGCGAAGCGAATATTCGTCGTCTCAAAGCTCTTGTAGCTCAACTTAGTCCGGCGGATCAAGAGGCAGTTGAGTATCGTGAGCTCATGACGGTGACAGCTTATACAGATCAAGACTCTTTTAAAACGGCTGTAGAAGATGTTCGTCAACTTGTGAAGGCTGTGCCAGATGGCGAGCTGAAGTACAAGATATTTGGCAAAGAGCAAGCTGCCAATGTAAGGCTCTCAACAGGATCTTTGGGGACAATTTACTAATGTACGTGAACCGCAGGTCTTCAACTTCACCAATGTCACTGGCGCAGTAGCGCAAACCGGTGTTGCTGCATTGTGGCCTTATAGACTTCTCACAACTGTTCTGGAGTCACTGAGAAAGGAATTTTCGGGTCGATTTGTTCTGGAGACGAACACACCTGCTCTATCAGTTCAACAACGAAAAGACTCAGCAGAACCATACCCTTATGTGGTTCGAACACCTCGAGGATCTATTCGCACCAGGCATGTCATTCACTGTACAAATGGTTACTCAGGCCATTTGATCCCAGGACTCGTTGGAAGTCTTTACCCATTGCGAGGAACAATGTCGACACAGAAGCTGGGACCAAGCTTTTCAAATGTTGGTGACAAGGTATCTTGGTCTCAAGTCTCTCATGGATCATACGATGCAAAGACTGGGCACATCAATCTCGGTTTGTACTATGCTCAGCAGAATGTCAAAACAGGAATCATGTTTCTCGGCGGTGAGTCGCAGAAACTGGCCACCCTGCTGACCAGTGACGATTCCACAGTTGCGGAGGATGCCCGAGAGAGTTTAAGTTCTGCAGCTCCCAAAATCTGGAGAAATGCAGCTCCTACCGAAACACTTGAGGTGTGGTCAGGAATAATGGGGTTTACAGCAGATGGGTTGCCCGTGGTGGGAAATCTCCCCCACAGTCTTACAGGTAGAACTGGGAACGGCGAGTGGATTGCCGCAGGCTTCAATGGCCACGGTATGGACAAGTGCTGGCTCACTGGTGAAGCTATTGCCAGGATGGTTATTGGAGAGCAGAATGTTCCAGGTTTTCCAAAGGCGTATCTTCTCAGTGAGGACAGAGTCAAATCTTGGTCACCAGAAAATGCAGCCATAACTCTGATGGACCATATCATTGTTGGAAGCGCAACTCCAGCAAGCCGTCTTTAGTGATAGATTTGGGCACGTTCCTTATTCTTAGTATACAAGAGTGTGAGGTTGTGGCCAGAACATCTACCACAAATGTAGCATGGCCGCATGCAATTTCCTTGCATTGAAAAAATGTGATCATTTAATTCTAATCCATCGCATTTTCTTTCATCATTTTAATGGTATCCTGATTCTTCTCCATTGGTTCAAGGCAAGCACTACCGGGCTTGAGAGGATGAATGTCGTGGCCAGAAACATCAAGGCATTTCCGCCACCCGCATTCTCAGTCTTCTACGGGATTCTCGGCTTCATAATGGAACCCTCGGCCACCGACTGGCGGGATAAGCATTAAGTTCCATTCGATGGCCAGGAAGCTTATCGGTTTTGCTGCTATTGTACTGCTTCGTGGTCCGGTTCCAGCTGTTTCCACTAAAGAACCTGGCGATGTGCGGGGGTTCAAGACGCTCCTCAGCCTGCCCTAAGAGCATTAGCGTAGTTAATGACGAGATTAAATTTAGGCCACCGCTCACTGCAACGGCCCCTTCTGTCTGGTCAGTAGAGGGAGAAATAGGTACCAAGAGACTTACTTATAAAAGCTCGCTCGGGAGTGAACAAACAGGATTGACTGTAATCATACCAACGGCCTGATACCCATTTGCACTCATCAATTTTGGCAAACTAGTCCATCATGCCAGCTAGTAGAACGCCCATTGGAACGACCAAGCTGTCAGTCCAGGGCCTTGGTGTTGTCAAAGGTCTAAGCTTCTCCAACAATATCCACCAGTTCAGTGGCATCCCATATGCATCTTTATCTAAACGCTGGACACGTTCTCAACTTAGGGACTCGTGGCCAGAAGGTTTCCATGATGGAACAAAACTCGGGTATTTTACCACAAGTTCTACCGTGTAAAAGCATTTACTAACCCATTGACAAGATGCAGCGCACCAAACCCTCCAGAGTACAATGGACCTGAGGATATTCTCGTGCCCGTCGCCATTGCTCCGCACTTTGAAGAGCCTGTTGAAGATGAGCTCAACTGTCTTGTAATGAACATCACCACACCATCGCTCTCATCCGATGCAAGACTACCTGTTATGGTGTACATCCATGGTGGCTCATTTCTCTTCGGCGGTGCCAACAAGGGTGTTTTCGACAGCGTCAATTTCGCAACACACGCCGCGGCGCGCAACACCGCCGTCGTCGCCGTCAACTTTAATTATCGCGTCGGCCTCGGAGGCTTCCTCGCTTCATCAGCAATCAGGAGAGACATGGAACGCGACGGTCAACAAGGCGTGGGAAACTTTGGTCTCTACGACCAGCAGGTTGCACTTCATTGGGTGAATCGCTACATTGCTTCGTTTGGAGGTGACCCAGACAATGTCACTATATATGGGGAATCTGCTGGAGGAATGAGTGTTTCCCACCAAATTGCCGCCAAAGATCCCGCACCCTTCCATCGAGCTATTGCCATGTCCGGGCATCTAAACACAATCCCGACGTGGTCACTGGACCGCCATGAGAAACATTACCGTGCGCTCTTGAAATATCTGGAAATTGATACAGACTCGCCTTCAGCACTTGACCAGCTTCGAGCTGTCCCTCAAGATATAATTGCCGCTGCAACAATACCTGTCGAGGGTAATATGAATGCTACCGGCAACCCTTGCGACGATGGTATCTTCCACATGTCGAGACCTCACTTTAATGCTATTTCTTCTCCTCCGGCGTGGCTCAAGGGTTACATGGTGGGAGACACAACCGACGAGGCCATGATATTTTCTGACAGCTTGTGCGAGGAGACCTTCAACTCTGTGAGGAGTGGCATGATTGCCTTTTTAGGTCAACATGTCACCGATGCCATCCTCAGCCTCTATGGAATAACCCCCGAGCTTACGCAAGTCGAATTACTCAAAGCGCTAGAAGTCATGACAGGCGATGCGATCTTCAAAGCCCATAACTGGGTTGCCGTTCATCGCTCTGAGGTCCCTCAAACATTCGGCTATCACTTTGACCAAGTATGCACACACGACAGTATCTTCAAAGGACAAGCCTATCACGCCTTGGATTTATTGTACCTATTCCTCAATTTTGATGAAAGGTTGACGTCCGGTCAGCAGAATCTGGCAAGGTCCATGGCCAGTAAGTTTATCGACTTTGCTTATGGTAAGGATCCATGGCCTCGCATCAATGAGGGATCTCAGTGGATGCTATTTGGCCCGGACGAGACGAGCAAGCTTGTTACTGAATATGAGGATGAAGGGGTTCGCAGATATACACGAATGCAAAAGATCATTGATATGGGAGTGTTTGAAGAGTTCGTCTTCGCCATAGACCATATTGCTGGTCAGAGAGACAGGATGGGGACTTTTGAGCGTGAGAATGATCACTTGAATGATGCGCCAAGCATTATCACGTCTGGGCCAGTTTTGATAAAAGATGCTGGCATCAAGGAAGTGGTTGCAGTTTAAAATACATCATACATCAATTTTAAAAACGGTCTCTGGCGACGAACATTGCCAATCTAGTAAAGGTGTATCTCAACGTTCAACTCCGCCGCAGCCTCTGTAGCCATCATCAACTTGGATACCTCGCTTGAACCTTTCCCGAACTTCCAGACTTTGGCAATGATGTCTAATATCATCTGTTCCGTCTGCGACTGTTCACTTTGCATTAAATATTGGAATGCAACTCGCGTCAATCTCTGTTCTTGGTCGTTCTCAGCCAAGAGACCAGCGATGAATAACGGATATAGTATGGCCTTGGCGAGTGTGAGCTGGAAGTTGAAAGTACCAGTATTGATGATTGCTTGTATCGCTGCGAAGACTCTCATTCTTGCCACTTCGGTCTTGAGTTTGCTTAGCAGAGAAGCAGTTAGATCCGGGCTGCCGACTAATGCGCGACTGTGAAGTATGCCAGCGAATCGAAATGCTTCCCAAAGGTGAATTTGTACGAAATCGTCCCCTATTTCCCCTGGCCATTGCAAAAGGTCATTCTCGATAGTAGACGAGGCCATGTCGGCCAACAAGCTCACCAGCGTATATGGAAGTCCCGAGGTCTGCTCAATACCCAACTGCTTATTGGGTTTGACATATAACTTCCATATATCCAGTGAAGGGGTAATTCGGTTAAGTGTAAAGCAAGGGATATCGAGCAGGGCTACCACCTCCAGTAGATGATCTGCAAGAGGCGGCCTTTCTATGTTGCTCAGAAGCTCACGGGCTTGGAGCACTCCATGCAGACCTTTCAACAGGGGAGACCAGATGTAGAGCGAATTGATCTAATTCAGTCAACAACATAAACGTTTCTGATTTCTTGGTATTACTTACGCTAACACTACATAGGAGAACCCCTGTCGCCAAGGTGACATCTTGAGTCAACCTGCTCGGAGTATCCAAGTCACCGAGATAGTTGGAGAGCGCCGATTGCATGTAGATTGGTGTCCATCTACTTGTATCAGCGCTTAGGCTTGCTTGATAAGCCAGGCAAGCATTTCTGAGTGATATGCTACTTTCACAAAGAGGTAAAACGTCGGATCTGAACAGTGTGTCCTGTCCTGCACGCCCCGTGAGGGTTTGGTATCCGGTGGTTGTGACTAATGCAAGGTCAGTCTAAGGGCTACATGTAGCGCAATCTCTTCTCACATGATTCCATGAGAATTTTCGCAACATCTTCATCTGGGAGCTCCTCAGAAAGGGACTCAAACTGCAGGCAGAGAAGATCCAGTTCATCCGGTGACTGGCCTGAAGTAAATTCAGGCATATCCAATGGAAGGTCTGGCATGCTCTCGCCCGTATTGCCTACATCCCTATTGCGCGAAGACCTTGTCTTAGCACGGGGTTGGCGGACGGGGTTGAGAACAACACCAGCTCCTGTTGATGTTGCAGTGTTGGAAGGGCCCCATGTTAACCGCGTCTTGTATCCCTCACAGGTCATTCCGGCTTGGACGCATCTCTCACAGACAGGGCGTTTCTCGTCGCATTTCTTATGACGTCTTTTGCAAGTCCAGCAACTGGAGGTTGTCAGCACAGTGAAATGATCTGGATTCTGACTTATGCATAATAACTGACCCACGTCGGGACCGCTGGCTCATGCTGTTGGCCTGAATGAGCAGGTTTCGTGTTGACAATCATGGGTTAATCAATGATGTGATGCCAGCGCAGTGGAATTAGGGCCCTCAGCACCCAGGTATGTCGTCTCCTTGACGTCTTGAGGTAAGGGGCGATGCCTCGGGCCGAGATTGGTTATTTTGATTGTGTCCTTTAATGAGGGACGAAGAGAAGAGGGGTAACGTTATCGGTACTATGCTGTACCAGGCTTGGTACAATTAGCGCTCGTATAAATTCCTATCAAACGCCAACAGTCGATAAGAATAAGATAAAGATCGCTGTAGCTAAATTCAATGATGATGACGATGTGGCATTTGTACCATACCATGGAAGCCAGATAACGATTCGGAGGTCTCCCATCAGTTTGATACAAATTCGCCGGCATTATCCAGTACCTAGCTGAAGATTCACGGTAGATTTAAATCAAGGAAAATTAATAGCACAAAAGGCACATTCTTTGCACTACTGTTTTTTGCCCACGGGATCTCTAATCATGTAGTACATAGTGACTGTTGATGTCGCGTCATTCTCTTGAACAAGTGTTTTCTCTTCAACAACCTTGAAACCGTATTTCTCATAGAAGCCAACGTTCTTTTGATCCGTGCACTCCAAAAAACACGGTGATCCCCCTAGTTTTTCCACGACCCATTGCATGATTGCCTTGCCAACGCCCATACCTTGGCAATCAGGTTTCACCGCTGCAATTTCGAGGTAGTAAAGAGAGTTAGATGGATATTTATCCTTGATCTTGTCTTCAAACTCGTGATGAGCTTCCATCATGGTTCCGATTTTCTGAATAGTTTTATCATTTAGCTTCAGAACCTGTTTTCAGGTACAAACATCTTACCTCGGGGTCAGAGAATGGCTCCGTTGGCTTTGCCCAATATTCGTCCCACGCGACTTTGAAGCATGACGGCCACCAGAAGACCTCTGACCATCGATAGTGCGAGCCAGGTGGGAAGAGGAAGCAAGACCCCACGCTTTCCGGAGTCTCACTCACAGTTACAGCTTCCATGGCGATTGCTTGAACAGCATAACCGCGCAGCCTTGCTTCCTGCCATCTCTGTAGGGTAGGGGTCAGAGTCTCCCAGCCAGGCCCTGTACGGTCACGCGATAACCAGCGTATTAAAGGATCTGAGGCAAAGGAGAGGCTGATTATCTCTGCAGCGACTTTGATGGAGGTGGTGTCTTGGGCCGATCTTTTAGTGCCTGTAGTTAAAAGTTGACCAAGGTGGCAGTCACTCACCAAATGGTAGTGGCCTCAACCTGACTTTGGCGGCGATTGATTTAGCCATAACGATATTTTGCTAAACTACCGATGCGTGGATTCGATTTTAGTTCTTTGGGATCTGTTTTAACAGCATTTTGACGCTCCTGAGCCTCTTTTACTATTGTCAATCATTCACGGGGCCCTTGATTTCCGGCCCGATTTTGTTTGATCACTATCCCCTCCAACCCCCAGTCTAGACCGAGGACCCGCGCGCCTCAGACTACCACAAGCGGAAAAGATCACCTCAGAAACACGCTTTCCCCTAAGAGTCAAGCAGTTCCGCGCGGGTTTTAAGCTCGTCAATTTAATACCATGAGAATAGTGAGACGGTTTTGAGCGTCTCCCGAGCTCTAAAGTTGTAGTGATAGGTAGGTATATAAACGATACTGCGCTAATAGGTCCCTATGGCACGAAACGCATAGAGTCGCATCCACCAGCGAACTGCTTGTTTTCTTCACTACATCCAATACAATGTCGCAACCACCTCACAATACCCGGCCCAGCCCTGGCAACGAGCTGTACCCCGACATGCCGGCAATGAGAGCACCATCGATGGAGTTTGTCTACCGTCTCGTTGCCAACATGGACCCCGCCAATGATTACGATATCGCTGATATCCAAGGAACCGGTGTTACACGGTCTGTCGCCCACATTAAGTCTGGTACTGTTAAGGGGCCAGGGATTGAAGGTATTGTTGTGGAAAACAGTGGCGCTGATTGGGCTGAACGTGTTCACTCCCAGAAGGTCAGTTCATCAATCTTGATTGAGGAAAGACTAATATTAATTAAATCCAGATCTATTATAAGCTGGATGCGAGATATGCTATCAAGACGGATGACGGACACTTTATTTACGTCCAAGCTCGTGGTCTCTTCAGACCTGGACCAGGGGTAGAGTTTCAACAACCAGACTCCATGGAGGTTGACTATACCCAAGATGAGGTGGAATACTTCACGCAAATGACGTTCGAGGCGGCGGGTAATAGTCCGTATAATTGGATGAATGGTATTGTGGCTATTGGTGCTCTGCAGTCGTTCCAGGGTGCTGCTGTCATTGACTGTTGGAGGTTAACGAACTTTCCTGGTCAGAAAGTTGAGGATATATATGTAGGGCGATAGGTAAATTAAACAGCCATGATCGCTGGGAAGAGAAATATCTGCACCATGATTGCAATCTGTTGATGTACTCGCAGTCAACGATGTGCGAAAACTCACTGTTTCTGGTTTACATCTTGAATACGTTTACTGAAATCCCAACATATTTTGTCAATTGCATTGGATTTGCCGTGACTAGTTTCTCAAGGCTATAAGTTATACCGCCACCCAGTGTAAGTACTTCGTAATTCTCATGACAACAGTAACAGTGACAGACTTGGCCATGATGATTGTCCCGACAATCTTCCCCGCTTCCCCGCATTTCGGTTTCTATCCCGGCTGTCAGCTACAGTCTTCTCATGATAAGGCTAACTCAATGCAGTAGGCGGAGCCCCCTTGGTCTGGAGCAAGACCTGGATCAGCTGCATGTGCTATCTATCAACTCTATCTTGAATCAATATCCTAGCTTGGTGCCACCGCATACGCAGAGATAAACACCTACTTAAGACTCCTGGAGCAGTCACTTAAATGGATTTGGGTCAAGTCATAACTGCACAGCTTTCTCAATCGCGTCAAGAAGCAACCCAGTCAGACTGACAAAATGCCGAGGAATGTAGAGAGTGCGCCTTTGGGCTTTACCACACCGCCTGGCACTGTACGGTTAATTCATGGTGAGTTACCCAAGACCACAATCTTCCACGTCGGTTCTAACGTCTTTGGCAGAAGATGGTCATCTCGAAACACGGCAGCTGGTGCTGCAGCCGACACCAACTGACGACCCGAACGATCCATTGGTATACACACCGCCCTTTACTGTCTGTTACAAGTCGCTAAATCTAGCAAGAATTGGACACGTACTCGCAAACTGATGAATTTTGTTCCCATCCTCGCCGTGAGCGCAATCATTTTCACGCAGTGAGTGGACAACAACGGGAAATTGAATTGAGGCTTACCGCTGTAGAACATCTCTACCACTCGTCTTCTGGGTCTTGTGGAATCCAGAGTTCGGTTGGTCGTACGGACAGCTTAACAACGCAAACGCCCTCAACTATGTAGGCACAACAGTCGGCTGCATGCTGTTCATCCCCCCTGCTGTTAAATACGGGCGTCGATCTATGTACTTGCTCACAACAGCCATTATTCTTGCCATGGCTATCTGGTCAGCACGCATGAAAAGCTTGACCGAGCTTTACATTTCGCAGTTGATCTTCGGCTTAGCCAGTGCTACCAACGAGAGCATTGTTGAGATGACTGTAAGTTTACCGGACCCACGATGGGAGCATTAACTGACCATACTCGCGCCAGATTGCAGATTTATACTTCGTTCATCAACGTGGAACTGCCAATGGACTCTACATGGTGATGGTCATGATTGGGGTAAGAAAAACTTCATACTTCCAGCAATCAAGTTACTAACGAACTATAGAGCTTCCTTAGTCCAATCATTGCAGGATACATGGCAGCCAACGGTAACTGGAGACTTTGCTACTGGGTTACCGCTGCTGTCGATGGTGCCCTACTGCTCTATTTCTGCTTCTTTTTCGAGGAGAGCAAGTATATACCACACCTCGAAGCTCGGCAGCTCTCCACCACAACTACTGTCACGATCCCAACAGCCAAGAAAGACAGTATCTCAGAAACTCAGACGGGAGAATCGTCAACCTGCCACCGACAAGCATCAATCACCTCAACTCATCAACTCAACCCAAACATACCGCTACTTTCATGGCGTCAACGTTTACGGCTCGTCACAAAGACTGACGAGAGCTTACTTGAAGTTGTCAAGACAGCCGTTGTGATCTTATTCAAGTTTCCGGCTGTCATGTACACAGCTTTGACATATGCCTTTTGCCTCTGTTGGATTTCGGCCCTAGCATCGGTCATTTCTATTGTTTTCACACAGCCGCCATATAACTTTGGTACTGTTGGAGTTGGCAACATGAGTCTTGGGGTGTTTATCGGCTGCATTCTAGGGTCTGTGTACGGTGCTATCTCAGATCGGGCGATTCTCTGGTTCACCAGACGCAACTATGGGTACTATGAGCCAGAAATGCGACTGCAACTCAATCATTTCCCTGCGCTCTGCATGGGCAGTGGTTTTATCATGTTTGGAGTTACTGCTTCCAAGGTGAGAAAAATGGAAGCATACCTACCATCAGACGCTAACGAACACAGGGAATGCACTGGATTTATCCAAGTGTTGGTAGTGCCATCTTCGGCTTTGGTCTTGGAGGACTCAGTGATGTCGCATTATGCGTGACGATTGACAGCTACGAAGCGGTAAGTATTTCGAAGAGAACTGTTGTACCGGTCGATCTAACTGCTATCAGATAACTGGAGAAGCGTTCATTGGCGTAGCGTTTGTGCGGAACGCCTTCAGCATTGCCATTTCCTTTGCTCTTGTCCCTTGGCTTGATGCCCAGGGCCTGCAGAGTATGTCAATCACGATGGGTCTTTGGGCAATTGTGATGGCTTTCCTTCATGTTCCACTCATGATATGGGGCAAAAGAATCCGCAATAAGACTGCGGAGAGCTACAAAAGAATGGTATCCGCGAGAGCCAATTGATAAAATGAGTCTTTTTGAGGAAGCAATGACGAACAAATTGTATTCTTCTTCTTATACTCGGCAGTTGTTTCTCGATCAGTTTGAGATATGATATGTTCTTTAGTGTTGTATGTGCGACCGGGATGTTTGAAATGCAACCTTTTACGCATATTTGTATGGCGGTATACTCGGCAGCGACAGAAATAGTTATAAGTGGCTACTTGATAGCCAGATTAAAGCCGAAGACCTTCTATCATGGATGATTACTTGATCGACTGTTCAAAAAGTAGCCCCCTACGCAGCGATCCTCAGACACCCTAGCCCTCTCTGCCTCCTTCTCAGGTTAGACATATTGACCACCCTCCCATCAATACACCACCACCAATTCTTAAAAAAGCATTCTCCCATCTCCCACGACTCCTCCGCGAACTCGCTCCCCTCACCCCATGCCACCAAATTCCCATGTATTCGACACCCATCCGCCATATCATCCAGGTCATGCACAATCTGCACAACAGCCTTCGCCTGGCCGCTGCCATCCTCATCCCCCTCCTCCCTCGCAATCAGCGGCCTTAACTCGGACGGCAGCGCAAGTATGCAGATTAACTTCTCTCGCACCGAAGGCCAGGGCAATATATCCAGCAACGGGTGATGTGGGATCGTGATCTGCGCAGAGGTCGGGTGCAGATTCGGAGGTAGGTTTGGGGCTGGGGTTGGAGAGAGTGTGTGCAGGTAGTTGGGGTTGTGGAAGTTGGAAATGACGCCTATGGCTGAGGCGATGGTTGCGAAGGCACGGAAGGTGGAGAGATTAGGGATGGTGAGGTTCGTAGGATCCGGGGTAAGAGGGAAGGCTATTGGAGGTGATGTGCAGTGTGGAGGGGGTGGTGATGAAGGAGTGGAAGGATCTGGTGGGAGGAGGAATGCGGTTGGGAAGTCTGGGTGCAATTCAGTGTTTGGGGTATTAGCTGGAGGAGCTTGTGTACTGAATTTATGGGAGAGGTCAGTTCCGTAGTCTAAGAAAGGAAAGGCAATCTCTGTCGTGCTTCGGAGTATGTCTTCAATGTCCACTGTTGCATTGCCCTCTAAACCAGGACTTGATATCACTTTGGAGCTCTCGGGCTCGACTGGTGTGAAGGTGATGTCATCCAATGGCGCGTTCAACGACGCTGTGGGCGATGGTGCCAATTCGATCGCTCTAGCTTCAAGTTCTGCAAGTCTCCTCTTTTGTTTCTGGCCTTGTGTACTTGCTTAGTTGGGGAAACGAAATAAGCAAATGAGGACACGTACGGTATCTCTGCTGGGCAAGCACATTCAGAACTCGCTTTCGATCCGGGTCACCATTATTTGGTACACCTTGTGGCGTCTGTTTTCGTTTCTTTGATCTGATCTGCACCGTAGACATGCTGTTGTAGTGTGGTAAGCTTCACGTTATGGTGGTTGTAACCCTAAACGGGAAGTCAATCATTTGGGAGACGATGATATGATATGCTAAGATTGGAAGATGAAATAATCCAATGTTTGTGAGTAGAGGATACAAAAGCATAACGTTATGCTGACGCCAAGGATTACGTGGGGGTTGTCAGAAAGCTAAGCGCTGGAGCGTTATGGTCTGACCCCGGACAGGCTTAGCTCGATAGAACATAACATTATGCCGTTATGTCCAATAGTTGTATATAAACGTTGGTTTGGCTAACGATTCTTAGATGGTAGCATTAATTGCACTCCAGAGCCAGAGGCGCAGGAATTTACCAATTTAACATCGCGCACTTCTACATTACCAAATCTCTTCACCAATGGCATCTCCTAGCAGCCCATCGTCGAACCAGACTGAGCCACTGCTTAGTGTCAAAGCAACAGACGTCACAGTACCGAAACAACTGTCGTCAGTCACCTCAACAACCATCAAGACTGTCTCCGTCCTGCGCGTTATCTTGGGTGCTGCCTGCGTCATCGCCCCCCAATTGACCTGCGAGATCTTCTTCTATCCGGTCCCGACGGCCTTCTCGATCCTGCCGCGCCTGTTTGGCATCCGTGACCTTCTCCTTGGCGCGCTTCTTGTCACAGCCGAAGACAAGAACATCCCAAGTGGAGGCAGACGGGAATTGAGAAGGACACTCTGGGCGAATATTGCGGCGGATAGTGTGGATGTAATTAGCATCGTGCTATCTTTAGCTCAAGGAAATTTAGAGAGGCTACCAGGGGCGGCACTTGGGGGAGGAGCAGGCATCTTTTTGATCATGGAAGGAATGGCTATGCGGGGATTGTGAGAGGTTAGGATGGGGTTTGAAGGATAGATATATCGCAACTGTTCTAGCAAACAAGGCTGAACCACGGTCGGTGCCAAGACTATACAATCAGCACTGGCCATCCAAAGGACTCCAGATAAAGATACATAGGCCATGCTTTTTACTAGCTCACCAGCCACTAATATGACTACTTTACGTCAATGAGCCTTGCCTTCACTATTAATTTTAAAATTTTAATATCTTCGTCACAATTCATCCGCAGCCAAGCAGGATCAGGATCAAGAGTGACAGTCACAATCACAAGCACCATGAACGCTACCCAGCTGAGACTCACAGCCCATCACCGTCGACCTCAGCCTCGGGGAATTCCAATTTAAAAACATGCATATACCCAAGAACCTCGTAGCTGTCGCTTCCACGGTGTGCAGAAGCTAATTGAAATCCCATTGTAAGAAAATAGGCGCTACCGCATTAGGGACCAAGGAGCGTCCTATGGTATGCTTCGATGTCAAGCCGAACGAAGTCTGCAGTCGACTCTAAGTTGGTTGTGGGCTAAGAGAGCGATCAAATTACCCTCATTCCGTTTGCCAAGTAGCCGAAGTAGCCCGTACGATGTTCGATTAATTATGCCCTCACAGACAGGACTTACAACCGCTATCCGGTACAACAGCTCTGCAAAAGCCTCGTCATTCGTGCGTCCACCAATATCCTTCCCTATTGTCTTCAACCCTTCCTATAATTATTTGGATCGGGAATAAGGGATGACATGTTTCATGAAGCCCGAAAGAGGACGCACTAAGTCATCCGCATTTGTACTTGTACAACTCATCCAAAGACTTTTTAGATTCTCAAGGCTTGACAGCTCCTCAGACGAGGGCTTTTTGACCATGCCGACTGTATTGGTGCCTCAGTCGGCCTTTAGTGCACGACAAGTAGTTCAAATCTTATAGCGATTGGAAGTATATTATTATATGCAGCCACATATCTATCCGGATGCGCCAGTTCGCGATCAAGTTCCGTGACCTAAGTTTCCTGGACCTGCAGGTAATTTTCCATGAATGGCTTAGTTTCTGACTACGGAGAATATTGGACGGCAGATTGGCGGATATGTTCGGTCTTGAACAAACACTGCTGCTCGTTCGATCCTACTGAGGAATTGGATACAATCCTGGAACTCGGAATGATTAGTTTTCCGACGATGCATATGGTTAGCTTTATCCGGCTTGTGCCGAGATCATTAACTTGTTGTGGCTAGCCTTCCGGAGTGTGCTAGGGTTTGTACCGTCGATTGAAATCAGCTCCACAGCATAAGGTCTTGACCGTCAAGATCAAGCATTGCCCCTTGCCAAGCTAGAGAAACTCTATTGCAGGTGGGGATATTGGCATGAAGAATCGCATCTATCGATTTCTTTTTTCGTAAATCATCATATCCTGCGCCATTTCTACTCTGACGATTGTCTCAGCGCCAATACTCTCAGGCCGGCTTTATCTGTTTCTCTTGCTCCTCATGACATTGCGTTACCCTCCTTGTCCAAGATTCTTTTCTTAATACCCCCACACATCGACATAACCCACAGGTTGAAGGGTGTAGTCATCCACCATGGTTAACACTGGCAAGCCTTCAATGGACTGTTTTCCGTGTAGACGACGGAAGCTTCGAGTATGCTTATCAGCCATTCTTCTCGTTGATATATATCGTCCAAAGGTGGCTAACGTTTGACTCAAGTGCGACTTGAAACCGGAAACTTGTGGCCAGTGTCGCCGAGCTCGCATTTCATGTCATGGGTACCGAAATACCCAGGATTTAATCTTCCGTGATGAGACGCATGCGGCTAAGAAAAAGGTGGTGGCCCGCCAATGGTATTATGGCAATCAGCTGGCCATCTTGCCTCCACCTGGGCCCAACTTGAATCTGGATGTCGTTACACAGTGTCGAGAGACGTTTTTTGTGTTATATGTCACTGGGCTTTCACGCAGCTGTGCCTCTCTCCTACCGCTCTACAATCAGGTTTCTATGGTCAGCCATCTATCATATAGCGTCGATGCAGTCAGCCTGGCCTTTTCTGCGATACAGTTCGATAGCCGAGAACTGTCAGGTTTCGCCACGAAGAAATACTTGGCTGCCGTGAAGAGTCTCGGACTTTCACTACGTGAACCGAACGCAGTGATAAATGATGAGATTCTACAGTCGATCCTTCTTCTCGATCTCTATGAGAAGCTCATGGGGCCAAGTCTTAACATGTCTGGATCTTGGATGACTCATATTCAGGGGGCAATGTCAATGATTGAGTCTCGAGGATTGCAGAACGTCTCCAATCATATATCAACGCAACTTACCCGAAGTGCCTTTTCTCACTTGGTGATTAGTTGCGGCATCGCTAAGTTTCCTATTCCGGATTCACAGATTACAGTACGGAAAGATCTTTCCAGACGCGTAATGGATGAGAAGTGGGACTACATGGGGATATTGGTCGATATTGTTAATCTGAGGGCCATTTTACCTGAGAGTAAAGCTAATCTGGACAGTGGGATAAAAGAAAGAGCGTTTGAGATAAATCGTAAGCTTGAGTATCTCGAGGAATCGTTGGCAAAGACTTGCGGGCCAGTCACTATTCGGGCTAATACTGCTTGCTATGCGTACTGTTTTGATGGACAATATGACGTCTACCCGGCTCATTATGCGATGCAAATTTGCAATGCTCTGCGGTCGATGCGTTTGGAGATGGAAGATTTGATGAGAGACAAATCCCGAGAAAGCAGGAACGACGCTTCCAAAACCATCAATGAGATCGCAAGGCAAATATGTCGCACCGTCGCACCGTACATCATGCCTCATGGCAGGCCAGAGAATGCCGAGCCTTTCACCCCGATGCAGAAGCTTAAATGCAAGGTGCTACTAGCCCCTCTGTTCCAGGCTGCTCAACTGTCAACAGAAGCTTGCGTGCAAGAGTGGGTTTGGAAATCGCTGGAATACATGTCGGAAAGAGGAAATATGCGATTAGCGAAGGAGGTCCTCAATCTGTCAAAGAAAAGACAAAGCATCGATCATTGGACAATTTGGGCCATGGCAGGATGCTACGCAATGGCAGCTTGATACGGGGGACCGGAACGCTAGCCTATTTGAGAGCTTAAGGATATATAGGAGTGTTTTAGCGGTGATCTCACATGTACATTATAGTATCAGTTACGAGACAGCTGGTCACTCGTGATCAATACATCCAGTACGGAATCTATGCGAAAAGTCTATAGAAGCACCACATCACAGCTCAAAATGAGACAACATGAGACCAGACAACATATCAAACTGTTCTCGGCGCTGCTGGATGGAGCTCAAGAATGATGCTTCCGGTCCAATAGCACCGACAATGATGTGATCCACCCCCGAGACCACATGCGGCCATGTCTTTTCTACGAACTCGGCCACGGGCATACCCATAGCCCGGCCATTTTCGGGGCCCATGTAATCGTGAAGCTCGGCTAGGAAATAAACTTAGTCCACTATATTTCGAGAGCCCTTGGGATGACTTACTCTGGACAACGGGAGGCCACAGCTCAATGATCTTGGTACTGGATCCTACATTCTGGCGGCGCAGACACGTGACATACGCTGTCAACGCGGCTTTCGATGCAGAATAGGCCGGCATGGTCACGGCAGGGACCTGGGCGAGCAAAGTTCCCGTAAAGATCAGTGCGGTTGGGAATGGCTTCTTCTTAAGGTGTGGAAGTAGCTTAATTGAGAGATCAACCAGCCGGTTGAAGTTGGTTTCCATCTCTTGGTGGAATGCATGTAGGTCAACTTCCTCGGGCCTTGACAAGCGGACCTGGCTTTGAAAACCCGAGTTGAGGAAGACGCAGTCTAGATCGGGGTATGTGTTGGTGACCCTTGAGGATAAAGATCCAGTCAGGCTAGCTCTCTATAATATGTGGTTGGGAGCACAGGTCAGGATTGAGGCTCTGCTTACTTGTCTACGAAGGAATCGAGGCCAGCTCTATCAGTAACATCGTATTTGACAGCGCTTGCTTTGTCTGCGCCGTGTTTTTGGACAAAGGCATCTAGCCGGTCCTGACGGCGGCCAACGGCAATGACCTTGGCACCCTCAAGGATAAACTTGTCAGCCAGTGCTGCCCCTATTCCGGAAGTGGCGCCAATGATGAGAACATGCTTATATGGTGAAGACATATGTGCAATTTGTTAAAAGATCTTGGAATTGGTAGATCTGAAAGAGTGCTTCTTGTAAGAAGATATGAGAATGTGCGGATAGTAGGGTAAGACAACTGGCGCTGGCTCACTCATTTATAAGGCCACTCTTGGCTTGTTTTGCACCCATACCACAGTGAATAATTTCCTCTTTCAGAAGATCAAGTTAGCCTTCCGGTACGCTGGGATTTGAGAGCAGAGCGAATGAACCGAATGAATGGCATGGATCTTACCTGGCTGCGAAAGAGCCTGGCACGACCCTTAATGGCAATCTGTGTCAGTGTTGTTCGATATCCACCTTCATGCTAGCTAACTAGATCAAGCTAGCCTTCCGGTGTCATGATGGTCTTAAATTCCTGTCGTTGTTTTCGGACCTTACCGGACTTCGTGGGGAAATAAAATACCGATGGACCTTATTCAGCAATTACCACTTGTCTAGTGGTTACTGCTAAATGGATATGTTGGACTTTTTTGATACTTGTATCATTCTCTTAGCAGCAGAAAGTCAAACACCTTGAGCCTATTCGAAGCAGCGCTTTGACGGGCTCTGTAATGGTATCTCGCTCCTTAACAAAATCATGAATAGATAAGCAGAGCTAGTTCAATATCTTTCCTTCTGGTGAACGGTACCCAAACTACAGGTTCCTAACCAAAAAGAAAATTATCAGTTGTTAAGAGATTTACTCATTCATGACGCTCCCCTTTTGACGCGAAGCAATAACTTATGCGAGCCGGAAGTTGATTGTAGGTTGACCCTGGCAAGCTGAGGCAGTGCGTGATCAAGATTAATAATACCTTTCTGCCTGATAATAAGCAATGCTATAACAATTAACGCTTGTAAAGTCGTGCCGGCACTTCGTCTCCATACACGGCATTTGTCACATGCCGCGCTCGGATATCCTCCAAGTGCGAGCGAAGTTTGAGTTAGCGCTAGCTCCAGCACGAACCATCACATAAATTATAGCATATTGAAGAGATTACAAATCGATGATAGCAGAAATGTGTAGTCATGGTGTCCCTGGCTAGCACTTTGTTGATACCTGCTTGCATATGTCACGAAATGACTATATATGTTATACAGTGGCATCCCTTGGATGTAATCATGCCCATCTTACTCACCAACTCAACTCTATTTTCGCATCTGACTACTCTTAAACCCTTCCAACCAATACATTAAACACCAGCCTTACAAAATGCCGTCTCCGTGGTCCAAGCAGCCTTTGAAGCTTCTCTACCTACTTTTCATCGTACCCGCAACTCTGACATCGGTGGCTTACGTCGTGGCCTCTGGTATATTCCGGGGACTCAGACCGGATCCAACATGGCCCTTTCAAAAGTCGGCCGCTGTCCTGTTTGTTAAACAAGTTTTTCTTAGGCATCTTTGCGCCCTTCGTATGCCAGCTACTCTGTCCATGGACCCGGGCTCAGAAGGCGAAAGATTCGTCGTCATCCCTCCTGCGAAAGAGGCTCAGATTACAGGCCCGGCAAGTGACGCTGAGATCAAGCCTGCACAACTGGGTGGTACTTGGACGCCAGCTCCTGCGGGGCAGAAGAATGATATGCTCGTTCTCTTGCACTTCCATGGAGTTGCCTACGTTATGGGCAATGGTCGAGATGCAGATACAGGCTTCATCGCTCAGACGCTCTTACAGAACACGCCCTTTACGCATGTCTTCACGCCTCAGTACAGACTCTCCAACAACCCAGGTGGTCGGTTCCCTGCCGCACTCCAAGATGGTCTTTCGGCATTCTCATACCTAGTGAACGATCTCGGGATCCCTGCGACAAACATTGTTCTGAGCGGCGACTCAGCCGGCGCAAACCTTGCAATCGCCATGCTCAGATACATCGCAAACTACGGGCCCCAGACCGGACTTCCCTGGCCCAAGGCGGCGCTACTTTGGTCCCCGTGGGTGGACGTGGCCTCTTCCCTGGATCCTCGCAACATGGAAAGTCACCGCAACTACTCTACAGACTACCTCCACAGCGCCTTTGGCAACTGGGGTGCAGAAGCCTTGACCGGGTTTGGGGCTGTATCTGCAGAGGACCCTTACCTTTCCCCAGTACGCAGCCCATTCCACATCGGAGTGCCCGTCTGGGTTCAGACTTCCGGCAAGGAGGTGTTTTATGACGATAATGTGCGATTCGTCAAGGCTTTCCGAGAGATGGGGACCAATGTGGACTTCTACGTCGAGGAAGATGCCCCGCACGACATCATCATGATGGGAGCCAGGATTGGATTCATCGAAGAAGCAAAGAGATGCGCTGTTAAAGCTGGCGAGTTTCTGAAGCGAATCGCTTGATACTGCTGATATGAGCAGAAATGGACTGGAGTCAGAGGCTAGGATTTTAAGATCGTTTGAGGAAATGGAGGGTTTGTAACGGGGAATTGTCTTGTGCGGAGGGTAGGCGGTGGAAGTGTAGGAACAAGTCTATTGCGAGTGTGGGACTAAGGTGATTCGATCTACTGGTGGTGGTTGGGGGATGCATGATATGTAAGAAGTCATACCCCTGTTTGAGACATGTAACTTAAAACGCATAATATCATAATTAACCTATTCTCTTTGTGGGGTCATAAGGCTCAAGGGCGCTACCTTGAGTCACAATGAACGTTCTACTCAGGTGCCTGCATTTAATAATCTGCTAATAAACACACGACTGGATCATGACCAATGCATGGATCTCAAGTCCGTAGCCGCTTGCATTATTTCTAAGGTGAGGGTAGAGTCGCCAGCGTTGCCTCATCCCACTAAGAACTTAGTAAGTTAAACCGAACTAGCCCGGTTGTACTTTCCAAGAATGTTTACCCCCCGTAACGAAATGAAGAAGAAAGCAAGGCTAAGGATTTCGAGGACTATCACAACCAGACCTGCAGCAAAGATATAAAACTACAACAGCAATGATTAGCATTTTGAAAACAGTGACTCAACCAAGTTCACTTACCATTTCTGTGCATAGGGTCGCCCAGGGAATGTAACTCTGTCGTGAGTTGTTTTGGCAGGACCAAGACCAAAGGTCCCAATGGTTGTTGCGAAGTATCTCCTTGTCAACAATCAAGTAGACGGATGCGCCAACCCAACCTGCGATAACGATGCCAGAGCTGGCTACGAGGGCGCCAGTATGCACTGAGCCGTTGCGGAGAGAGCGGGACTATTTTATTGTTAGGCCATTTGAACAAGCTTTGAGTGTCTTTGAGAACTTACAAAGCTGAGACGGGTAGCTAGAGCCACAATCTGAATGAACGAGGCAAAGGCTGCAATGGCCAGCATAAGCCATGTCGACAACATTTTAATGGAAGCCCATCGGGTTCTCACCCAACCGTCCTCATTCCTATCAACAGAGTTGTGCATTGTCTTCCAAACATTGACTCCGTGGACCAGCAGGCTAAGGATGCTGAGGTCGAGCAGAAGAATGAGGATGCGCAAGGCGAGCCTGATAGTGTCAAAGGTGCCTCCGCTCTTGTTTTGCGGCGCACTGCGCTGCTTGAGAAGGGCTCGCTCATCCGAACTTGGACGCGGTCCCTTCTCAACGTGACCATCGTCGACTTCGTCATGAGGGTCAAGCCGGTTCGAGTATGAGTCGTAGCCAGAGGGTATGCTGAGATCCATCTTGGATATTGGATCGTTGGCGTTGAGGTAAGCTAAGTTCTGACCCTAAAAACAGAGTTATGAGCGCGGGGTCATTAACTTCTTATGCCATAACCCTATGTAAGCGGGAACGAGCCTCAAAGGGACTTTGGCGAAATCCTAATTTTAAAGATATCGTCAGCCACGATACCCGCTTACACCGCCTCGCTCGATGGCCAATCGCTTTACTTCGGATCAGACCCAGCAGTCAGCCCTAAATCCATATCATGCATAGAAAATTGTTCAACAAATCCTGATCAGCACTAGCCATCCTGTCAAGCTTAAGCGAATCTAGCTCCTACCGAAAGCAGCTACCCTCAACGCTCGAGGATTATTCCCGTGAAGGCTGAGCAGTCGGTCAGCAAGTAACAGCTCCATTGATTGGTGAATGTGGAGTACAGGAACTGTCACACAGCCTTATCGTCTCCAGCTGGGGGCCATATTTTGTATTACATGCACGCTAACACTGACAACTGGCCAGGGGCTAAAAATAATCAACTATCAGCGGGCCAGTCTATGGCAGCATTTGCGAGCTCACGAGGCACATAGACTTGTGTATAAGATAAAGCACAACGCCGCCAGTCAAAAATACCAGTATTAGCAATCACTTCTCCACCTCACTCCCAACAGCCTCTCACACTTACTGCATTTCATCCTTTGATTCTCTCCCTCTTCATCTCCCACAAACAATCCAAATCCGCCACAATGCAGTTCTTGTCTATGCTTCTTCTTGCCGGCTCTGCCCTCGCGGCACCCCGACCTGCCCAGTCCTCTGCTCACCAACCTCGAGCTGACAGCATTGATGATATGCTGCCTCCCATCGTGCCTATCAACACACGAAGCGGAGACCGAGATCTAATTACCAAGATCATGACCGCCCCTACTCAGGCCGAGCGAGTCAAGCTCTTGAACCAGCCCGGCGATTACGTCTTTGACTTTAAGGCTGTTTCCGCCACTGGAGCCGGAGAGTCTGTTGGCAAAGGTGGAAAATCTGTTTCAGCTACGGCTCTTACCATGCCTGCCCTCATCGGTAACGGAGCTTCTATGACAGTCGCCTTCCTCGGGCCATGTGGAATGAACACCGCCCACGTCCACAACAGAGCAACCGAGCTTAATATTGTTGTCAAGGGCCGCCTTGTTACCAACTTTGTCATCGAGAATGGCGCTAAGCCTATCGCCAACACCATGGACACCTTCCAGATGTCTGTGTTTCCTCAGGGCGCGATTCATCAAGAATTTAACCCTGATTGCGAAGATTCTGTCTTTGTCGCTGCGTTCGATAATGTCGACCCAGGCGTGACTCAGGTTGCCCAGAGCTTCTTTGCTCTCAATGGTGACGTAGTTGAGGCAACCCTCGGCGGTGTCCCGACTTTCAACGGCGAGGATATTGAGACCTTCCGTGATCACATTCCTCATAACATCGCTCTTGGTATCGAAGCTTGCTTGAACAAGTGCGGCATTAAGAGGAACTCAAAGCGAGATATTAGCGAGCTCTTGAACTAATTGGGGCGGTAAAATATTTTGGTCATGGTAATGAGTTGATTGGCGGTATACTGTTTGCATGTATATATTTAGATTCCTGTTTATATCCTGGTGTGTGTTCTTCAATCTGGGAGGCGTTTTGGCTGTATCACAAGCGGATGCTTTTGATGGTTTGCTTTATTAATTCATCATTCAACTACGTACCTTAAAATCCCAAATGTTTAAAGTATTAAGCTCCTAATAGTGTTAAAAGGCTGACTACTGTGGTATCTGTCCCGACACTTGACAGAATGACAAAATTAATTTATAAGGAGTTGTTTATCTTTGGTGGGTATCTATCTCGACGACTTCAATTGTTTGCGTCCAGTAGTTAACGGGCTGTTTTCGATTGGTATCTATGTATAGCTGCACTTGGCTGATTCTTGCTGCTACAGCGATGCTTGCGCACGCACCACCTTTTGCAACAAGGTGTACCTCACGCTAATTCATGATGCATAGCTTCCATTTATTCTTTCTTCGGTAAGTTTGCGCAATAAGCCTATAAATTGTTGTGGTGCAGCAGCAAAGCTGTTACTACTTGCAGTGACTTAGATACTATTTACATAGAGGTATTAAACTTCTTGATAGTGTATCCTTCGCCGTCGCGGGTCGTCCCGTGCCTAGTTATCTATTCAGTCCCACGTTGTTATCGACAACCACTATCACCATCGACCCTAGGTGTCCAGTGTTATAACGTTCGCTATAGGGTGCGCTGTAAAGTCTAAAAGGCCCTATAAGCCACCTAATATGTAGTGGGTAGGTGCTATAGGCTTAGTGGGTTAAGGGCTCGACTAATGACTCGACTGAGTGCCCGGCTGAGTGTCCGATTGTCAGTCCGATTGCCAGTCCGATTGCCAGTCCGATTGCCAGCTGTCGCTTCAGCCCATATCCAACATTTCAACAATCAGGTATTCTGACAGTTTTAAAACAAAAGAGTATTCTCACATTCGCCCTAGTTGAAGCACTCTTTCTTGAGCGTATGTGCTCTAAGGTACCCCAGTCTAAAGTGCCGAGTCTAAAGTGTCGTGTAAATTGTGGTCTATCCCTGTATCAGAGTAATCCGCCAGGTACAGCTCCTCAGGTTCATTAGATGAGGTGAATAAATCATATTGAAAAGTATCTAGATACACAGATCTAACGCGGGCCACAGCTTCGTACGGACTTCAACTAGAGTGCGGCGATCCATCGTCAAGCTGATTCGAGCTGAATCTTGGGCTGACGCAGAAACCTTCATCCGCAAACAGCTAGACCCCCAAACACCCCAGCGAGTCTCATTGATATAGTCCGTGCTTTGTCGCACTCCGTTTAGAAGAAATTCCCCTAGTAAATCTTGCCAAGACTCAATGTCGGTTTCCTCAAGCGTCACGGAATTATCGATCCTCGCGCTTGATCCATTTGGGTGGACCATGGCCCTTCGTTGTGCACGCTCACGAATCTCTATTCCATAGAGCTTCATTGCGAGACGTACTACTACTGAAGCCTCAACGTCAAAGATGAGTTGACAACGATCAGTCCCCGGTGGGATAGATGCCGTTACACAAGCGCGAGAATTTGTCCGAACAATTAAGTCACTAAGCGTTTTCTCGAACACCGATCCCAAGTTACCGGTATCTGGATAAGCCCACTGATAGACAGGATCAATTTGGAACATAGAAAAGCCAGCGATTGGGCTCATGTTCTCTTGTAACGAGGTAATATGGGAAGTGTTCGAATCAATTGTTTGTATCATGGCACTCAAGACATCAAGAGATGATCTGTGTTCCTCGATCGACGTCGCCGGTACTGGAGCATTCGGCAATACAGTATGTAGTTGATTCGGCGGGTATAACTCTAAAATCAACGATGGATTGGCTGGATAATCGTGTAGTCCGGCGTGTTCAAGTTGGTCTGAAGCGTTAGATAGGGCATTGGGTCACCGACTTGGGACTACTTACTTCGGCGTTGGTAACCGTGCGGGTCAGTCCATAGAATATACTCGATGTACTGCTGCAGGGAGCTCTCAACCTCTGTCTGTGAAACAAAGAGAGCCACATCTGATAACATAGAGACCGGAAACTGAGACAGAGTCTGGAATACTGCCAAAACGTTATTGTCGTCAAGGCTTACAAGGAAAATCGCTAGCCAGGCCCAGAAGCCGTGGGATCGAAAGGTACTCGTTATGCGGTCCGAGGATTGGATCCTCAAAAGGGCATCGTCTAGGCCTATCGTAAGTATGCTCCAGTTCTGTCGTACTGTCAGATACCCTGACAGCGTCTGGATGGTGTAGCTCGTTTGGTCGACCTGGCCATTATGTGCTTCCGGTACCAATGGCTCAGCCATGTCAGGATCCCAATCATATGGGTAGGAAGAGACGAAGTTGGTCAAATCCCCAATAGTTTCTTGGTCTCCCATTGAGAATATTGCATAGAAATAAGACTGAAGGTGTGGTTAAGAAAGAGGCGTGCCTCGGGACCAGCGCTTCTTATACCCAACCATAATGTTCTCAGTCTTGGATTTGATGGTAGGTAAGGCTTTGGGTGGTCTGGCAAGCACATACGTTCCCGCACAAAGTTTCACTCGGCTTGAAGAGCCGGCCAGTCTATTCGTCTCAACAAAGCATGTTATACTGCACTAGTCTACTAATGGCGCCCCAAGTATTGTTATAGCTTCCAGAACACCTCGAATGATGTAAATATACCTTGAAAGCGAGGAAGACCCTGGTTAGTTATTCGGACGTTGCTGCATTTACTCGAGCCAATCAATTAGGCCAGCGATGTATCTTAGCGTGGGTGTGTGCACCAACTCATCCGCTTTTTCGTCGTTACACCCGGACACCCCGTGGTACGCACAGTAATGAGCCCGGATACCCCAACAATAGAACCTGTCAGCGGGCCGCTCATTGCCCAGGAGGTGTGGTACTAACAGATTCCCAGTTCAGAGATTGGGTGTGCTCGTCGAACATGCATCAGCTTAAGTCGATCGACATGCGCAGACTGCTAAATATCGCACCTGTGGCTTGCGCTATGCAACTTCTCCTCTGTCAAAGCCTCACCGCTCAACGTTAGAACCTCTGCCGAACTGGAATGGACTAAAGAGGAAGACATTTGGAAGAGAGGCTCACCTACCTATCACCAACAGCCTTGTTTCATGAACATTTTCCGTTTACTGCAGCACCATTCAGTATGAACACCCGATTCGCTTAATATACTACTATCGAATTTGTGCAAGTTCTTGTATCCCATATATTCACTAGCAATAGAGACACTCAAGCAAGATGGACGGTTTCGAATTAAATCTCTGTTAGGCAAATGGCCGAAACTTTCACTGCTCCTTTGTAATACGTCACATTCTGATATGTGTTTTGAGAACCGCTACGGAAAAGAGGCAATCGTTTAAGCAGGCTTTTCTCTCAAAGCACATAGCACACCAGTGTAAAGATCAACGATGCAGACCATGTTCCTGTGGCGCCATGGCATATCAACATTGGTATGCTAGGTTTGTCCCGTAATGAGGTAATACTAGAAAACCGCGTCGAGCTTTTCAGGCAACTGCTGACTAGCGTTGAAGTTGAGATCATTGTACTTGGTATTATCATTGGACAAAGGAAGACAGGCTTGTTCCCTGCTCTTTTACTCAGCTCACCCACCACTCGACGCGGTACCTGAGAAATAGAGGGGCTGCGCTGCGCTTTCTACTTCGTGTCTTTGAGAAGCAGGTCTGTGCTTGAGATGAAGTACTCCACTCCGTCTCTGCTTGAGAGGGAGTACTCCACTCCGTCTCTGCTTGAGAGGGAGTAATACTCCACTCTGTCTATGCTTGAAAGAAGTCGATCTACTCCTTCTCCTTTATGTCTTTGGGAAGCAGGCCCATTCCTTATCGCCTGACCTTCTGCTCGATAAAACATGACAATTGGTATATCTTACCTACAGCCTGCAGCCACCTGGTCGGACAAGGGGCAGGTAACATGCGAATTCATAGTCAAACCAAGAGCTCTCAGACTGTAATTGATATCAGGATCATTATCTTCCATATCCTCGCTTCAGATCTTTTCAATTGCTTACAGAACTATTACTTCTAATGCCTTTGTTAAAGTGCTATACAAAGAACGCTGATTTAGTCCCACAAACAGATGCAGAACGTTCCCGAAGCTAGGAACTGGCAGGGATCATCTAGGTCAGCCCGGCTCAAGCGGGGGAGGGGTTTACCGCACTTCGCAGGTAATCCGCCTTGCAAGTCAAAGGAGTGAGCTCATCTCCTTACTAGCGTGACTGTTATCCCGTTGTATACTATTGCCGAACTGTCTATGTTTTTGCTATGTTTTGTGACGTCACACATGCAGAAATGTGTAGTACACTACCTCGATATATTAGGACTCCTTGAGAGGTACTGCCATGAAGACCAGCTTAGGATGTGCGGATAGGGTAGGGGCGTTTGGTGATTCCAAAACCTTTTGGTTGGGCCTCAAAAGACGGAATGAAACTATTTCGCGACTCGACAAGTTAAAGCAAAGTGTATTTTCAGCAAACTTTTTGCCTTAACCTCCTCGGTGCCAAGGTACTGAGCTTGAATGATAGCTGTCCTCAGCTTCAAGACCACCCTCTTCCTGCGTGAGCTTTTAGACAAACGGCATTCTGAGTCCATCTCGGCTCCTATCTCAATACTTCCTATATCAACGGTAGATATATTTCATCATATGCTTATGAAGGGCTCACCTGCGAAACGACAGCACGATATGATTAAGCCCCGTGCGCATCCCAACGCACGATAATCTGAGCCTGCGAGTCAGGCCAAGCATCGTTGCATGAACATGAAGCAAGCCTTTACAAGTTGGTCGCAGACTGATTTTAATTCAATTAAGATGCAGTGAAAGAACCTCCAACAGACAAGCAAGACAAAATCGCCCTAGGTCTTGATAAACATGGTGGTCAGAAACTCTCCAAAAAGGAACCAATCCAAATAGCGCACAAGTAATTAGCAGGCAATTATATAGCCAGAACCATTCTCTCTTTCGATTCATGGTTCATGTATCCAGTATATACTGTTTCGACTGTCAAAGTATTCGTATATCTCAGTCAATGGCAAGCTGTTGAGGCTACAGCACCTAGGTGGTAAAGAGCCGAACAGAAACACTCAGTAGAAAAAGGGAACCCTTAGTAGCCAGAGAAACTTGTGAAAATTCTAAAACATAAGAAGAGACACGCGGCAGGCTCGGAAGCCAAAGTCAAAAGGAAGAGCGGCGGTTTTATATATACTGAGCTGAATTCTCAAGTTCCTAAAAGTGACCAGCCGGCTATCGATAAAGAAGCCACAGGCCGCACGTCGATACGATACATCCTGGCACCCCTGAGCCTCTATGGGCAGCAGCAAAACGGGCGCGAAAGGCCTCGCCGTCGGAGAGATATGATTTCAGGTATAGGGCATCGGATATTCTCGCACAGCTTTCTTATTGTTTTTCTACTGTGCACCTACTGGTAAGATCACCATACTAAACGCTTCGGCTGTAAGTCGACGTATTATGATCCACTAGTTCTATCTTGAAACATTGCTATGGCGGGTCAGTTACACTAGATAGTAGTAATTAAGCAGTTAGGTTAAGAGCAAGTGGAAGAAATAGGTAAGTCGCTTAGGCAAGTCGAGAAAACAGGGGGGTTACTTGGGCAAGTTGAGAAAACAGGGGGGTTACTTGGGCAAGTCAAGAAAACAGGGGGGTTACTTGGGCAAGTCAAGAAAACAGGGGGGTTACTTGGGCAAGTCGAGAAAACAGGGGGGTTACTTGGGCAAGTTAAGAAAACAGGGGGGTTACTTGGGCAAGTCAAGAAAACAGGGGGGTTACTTGGGCAAGTCAAGAAAACAGGGGGGTTACTTGGGCAAGTCGAGAAAACAGGGGGGTTACTTGGGCAAGTTGAGAAAACAGGGGGGTTACTTGGGCAAGTCAAGAAAACAGGGGGGTTGCTTAGGCAAGTCGAGAAAACAAGGGGGTTGCTTGGGTGGTTGGTTGCCTATGGAGGGATTAGCGATATATCCCTATAAGGCTTCGTAGCCCTGTATTCTCGGCCAGCAAAACAGGGCCATAACGATGTAGTGTGTACTCTGTATATGGAAGTCAATCGTTATATCAGTGACATCGCTGTAGAAATCAGGTCTATATGACTTCTTAATTTCTTTTCCAATATGTAAACTCAACCCTTTTTTTATCTTATTTTCTTTAAAAAGAAAACCAATTTTTCAGGCCTAAACTGAGAAATCCCAAGATAAAGAAAAAAAAGGTTTAAGAAGAAATTATAATTTAGTAATTACTAATAAAAGTTCTTGCATTTAATACGATGTCGTTAATTGTAAGGCCTATTATTATTTTAGTAGAAGACTGTTAAATCGAGGTCATATTATCGTAAGGACCCGAACATCGGGACAGGACGTGATCGTTATAGCCTTGGTTTACTGTAATTCGAATACAATAAACCTCCCATGAGTTCAGGTATAGTTAAATCCCAGTCGATACGACAGGGCTTGGCGTAAGCAGTTGAATCAATCTCGATCTTGATTGGTACATTTGGCAGACCCATGATCAAATATGGCGTAGAGCACCAACGAAACTACACTATTTAGATCCTACAGGTGTGGGACAGCTCGGTCTTTCAAGGGGCTGTGCCTGGACTTTCTCGTGTTAATTGTATGAACCAACTCTTTAGCAACTCTTTGGCAAAAAGGTAGCTTGATCTTGCAATTATTTAAACACCGCTCACGGAACTCATTATGGCATTGGAATTGTTGCTACATCTATTCTTCCTTCTCCAAAGCTCCTTCACCATGCTATTCTACAAGTCTTTCCCGGCGCTCTTCACTCTTTTTGCCAGCGTGCACCAGACAGTGGAAGCAAATTCTCGATATTGTCCACCTTACGGTCCCGTACTTCCAGCTCCCAGATACGCAAGTCAGCACCCAGCCGTCAAGTTCTCAGTCGATGCTATTACCTCAATTCTAGAGCAACAGGCGAAAAACTTCAATGTCTCTGGTATTTCTGTTGGCATCCAGTCTATGCACGAGGATAAGCCCTTGCTGAACTTCCATCATACCCCTCCCATTGTCAATCCCAAGCGCGGAGCAAAGGTTGTCAACGCTGATACTGTCTATCGACTCGGAAGTGTATCCAAAGTATATACTGTTTTAGCTGCCTTGAAACTGGCTGAAGATGGTGTGCTGAGTATGAGCGACCCAATCACGCGATGGATTCCTGAACTTAAAAAAGGTACTGGTCATAGCGCACGAGATGAACTTGATGTGACACATTGGGAAGACATCACAGTTGGAGATGCTGCAGCACATCTTTCAGGCCTCGGTGGAGACAGTAAGTTTATTTTTTCCGAACTCATATCAGTTGGGTCAGCAAAACTAACAAGAACAGTGACCACTGAGCTTTCAGCTCTCGATGTTGATTGGAAATCCCTTGGTCTTCCCCAGATCCCCGCAGCTCACAAGGTCCCGTCTTGTCCAGGCCCTGCAGGAGCTCCTGTTTGCACACGTGAAGGTGAGTCACATCAAGCACACGTATCTTTCGGCAAGATTGACCGTCATAGAATTCCTCAACATCTTTCAAAACTATCGCCCACCGGTATACCAGCCCAGTCAATCACCTGTTTACTCCAACGCCGGCATCAGTCTCGTTGGGCTCGTCGTAGAAGCAGCGTCAAACAAGACATTCGGGGCTGCCATCAACGATCTGATACTAAAGCCTCTAGGTCTCCGGCATACGTCCACAGGTATTGTTCCTAGCAATGCCAAGAATATGTTTATCCCTGCTGGAAGCGCTGATTGGGATGTTGATGTGGGAATATTTGGCCCGTATGTTTGTCTCTGTGACATCTCAGGAATACACTAACAAATTCATAGCGCTGGTGGAATGGGATCCAGCACAGCCGATCTCCTTTCTTTCATGACCAACATTCTGAAGAACAAGATCCTCTCACCATCCGCCACTCGTCGCTGGCTAAAGCACAACACGTTCACCTCAACATGGAGTGGTGCAGTTGGCTCGCCCTGGGAGATCTACCGTGTCGACAACCTTACTTCTGATGGTCGGATTATCGATATCTACACCAAAGGTGGAACATTGGGCAGTTACCAATCCGGCATGGCTATGATACCTGACATGGGCATCTCAGTCTCTGTTCTCGGTGCAGGGCCAGAAGTAACAAGTGTCTGGTCACAGCTTGCAATCCTCAACATCGTGGAGGCGTTGGTTCCCACCCTGGACATTGCGGCCAAGGACGAAGCCAAGACACGATTCGCGGGAACGTACTCTGACAAGTCCAGTGGCTCGAAGCTTACTATTTCTTTGGACAAGGGCCCGGGTCTGGTCTTGACAGACTGGGTAGCTCGGGGCCTTGAGGTCCTGCCCAACTTGAATCGCTACCAGCCGGGACGAATCAACGACACCACACCTTCGGGCATCAAGAGTATTCGGCTCTATCCTAATGGTATTGAGAACAAGTCTCATGCAGCTTGGAGAGCTGTGATTCCTTCTCTGAGTGAGCAGGAGGCTGAGATAATCGAAGGATTGACTTCGGTGAAGGATGTGACTTGCATTACCTGGCACATGCTGGATCGCTTTCTTTATAACTCACTTTCCATGGATCATTTCGAGTTCAAGTATGGTAAGGATGGGAAGGTTATTAGCATTAAGTCCAAGGGTTTTGACATCGAGATGGCTAAAGGTTCGGCCTGAATTGGAGATTATCTGCTAGACTTGGAACTGGGAGTCTTCAAGCGTTTAAGCTCACTCTTTGTCCCGTTAAATAGGTAGTAAGATAAAATCTTGTCGATAAACCATGTTATCAATTGCATGTGACAGTGGCAAAGGAAAGACACATACACCATTCTGGTCTTGATTTTTTATCTCACTCCCCCACCTTGTGCTATATAGCCGCTGGTGTCAGCTTTCCCACCACAACCCCCCTCACTACAGCAGGTCCACAACCTGTTAATCTTCCGTAGTATAGTGGTCAGTATGCAAGCTTGTCACGCTTGAGACCCGGGTTCAATTCCCGGCGGGAGAGATCCAGCCATCTGCGATACGCAGGTCATTCTTTTTTCAATCTTGACTCGAATAGTGCACTACTCACAGAGACGTGAGGTGCAAGGTGTTTTATCTTTTTTTCGCTTTGCGATGGCGATGGCAGAATGGAGCCGACACTTCACGATTCACAAATAATGATGAGTTCTGCTTGAAATCACATGGACGTAGCATTTTGATCACCATTCTATTGTCTTTAATAAGTTTAACTTTCTAACAGTATTTCCTATCTACACCATGCATTTCAGACTTGTACAAGCGCTGAAGTGCAGCGACGTAGACTGTTCCATTCACCATTCATTCTTCTCGTAGTTGATTTATTCCGGATCTAAGCGGCCACTCCAGCGAGAGCGTTAGGCTCACCGAGAGCACCCTGAGGGAATCTGGAGTTGAAGCCAATGACGGACTGGACGCTGTGGAAGGTCGATGCCTTGATGGAAAGCTTCTGGTCAGAGACCAACCATCGGACACCCTCGCTGCAGGGAGGAGTTGTCAAAGAACCCTCATAACTAGTCAAGGTCAGCCTATGTCTCATTATCATAATCTTAGGTGTAACTCACGTCTGGAAAGAACCAGCAGCCAGGGTGCTAACAAGCTCGGCCATGTTGAGCGACTTGGTCTTGGTGAGAGTTCCAGGCTCGGTAATCTCTCCGACCGAGCCAAAGACAGTCTCGAGAAGTGAGGAAGCAGTTGTAGCGGCAGTAGTAGGGGCGTTGACGTGGAAGAAAGTGCCTCCAACACCAGGGAGTTGGCGCTTTTCGTGAGAGTGGTCGTGGGCGTGGGCGGAACCAACACTCTTGCGAACCATCTTGACGAATCCGTCTCTCTTGCGAGCCGCAGGAGTGGCGGCAGGTGGCAGTTCAGAGGTAGAGTTACCAGCGGGACTTCCTCCAGCGCCATCGTCGACATCAATGAAGACACCGACAACAGCGATCTTGGAATCCTCACTCTCCCAGACCATGTGCATCTCCATAGCCATACTCTTTCCAGCGTCCAGATGCTCACTGGGCAAGTGGAAGTGGAACTGCTGGAGAGTGAAGCTGGTATTGGCGAATTTCATGGTACCCTGTCCAGCAACGACTTCGACAGTGGTGCCCAGGTTCTCGAATTCGGTTCCCTCGAGCATGTCAGGGATAGACAGGCCCAACTGAGATGCAGGGATAATGGCATTGGCGCCTGCGGCCATGTCGATGGGGGATTGGTTTACACCTGTTGAGCAAAGAGCGTTCGCCTGGGGGTCCAAGCCAACCCAGTTGGTAGGTCCCTACAAGTATTGTCAGCCTTCATCCTCATAACAGATTTTCCGAGTCAGAACAATAAGGACATACGATCTTGCCAGTGTAGCCAAACGTGTTGACCTCAACAGCACCACCCTCAGCTCTAGGGTGCAGAAGTGTTCCGTAAGCGCACGAAGCAAGCGCCTCCGAGGCCAAGGCGCCAAGGAGAAGAAGTTGTCGGGTGATGGAACCAGCCATGATGATTATAAGTCGTGGAGTCGTTGAAAGAAAGAGATTATACGACGGTGAGAGTACAAGAAAGAATGAAACAATTAACAGAAATTAGGCAAACAAACAGAGGCCAGCCTCAAGGAGAATAAGAAACAATGGTAGAAACAAGAGACAGAATCGAACGATGATGCCGAGAAATCAGCAGGTTGAGGACGAGGCATGTGTTTTAATAGGAAACTTGGCGAGGAGGCAAAGGTAAGGTCCGCCAAAACATGTGGAGACCAAAATAGTATCCTGTGTTTAGCTCTGTTTCGTTATGTATGCTTAAGGTAACCTTAAACCTTGACGTTGCGGAGGGTGACATTGAAAAAGTAGCGTCGCAGGTGGTGTCGCGTGGAGTACTTGATACTCGCCCGGTCTCGGATGCCAAGATGACAGCCGGGGATATGATTGCAGATTGAAAGTATTGTAGGGCTTTTTAATTGAGTGAAGAAGAAGTCTGCTGGTTGTGAGACAGCTTGAACTATGAGATTTGTGTTGAGTTAGATTGAGTTCAAATGAAATGACTGCAGATAGTGACAAAACAGCCAGAAATCCATTATAGCTTCAACTACTCCAGTAATTCCCCACTGATCGGAACTCCGGATGGCACTTACATGGTGAAACCCAAGACCAATAGCAGCAATAGCCAAATCGAAAAATCGGATGATTTTGACGTCTAGACCTCCATGGACCCTGTCTCTCTAACTGCAACAGTGGCAGGTTCTGTTGCAAGGGGCACGGGGCAAAGCTCAAACGGTCTCGCTTACCGCGAACAACCTTGCCACGAAGATTATCTCTCCTGGGAGATAAGAAACGGTTTGATAAAGTTTTGATTAGAGTATGTAATTGAAGATCCCGCGAGCAGGTTTTAAGTTTTGTGTTTGCTGTAATTTTAGATCTTATTGAAACCTCACTTATAACAACCGCGCGTAGCCAGACTCTTCCGACCGTGGGGGCCTAGATGCAATACCCTGGCCAGCTATAACAGCGGCCATAAGGAACTTTGACCGGGTTGTATGGCGACGAAGAGAGTGTAATCCGAGATAGTAACATAGCTGGATCTCCTATTCGACGTCATTTTATTTATCCTACTAGCTTTATCTGAATATAATAGTAAACGCGGACACAAGCGCCCTCCATGTCCGTGATCAGAGTCTCCAGATACCGCTGAACAGGGGAAAACCGCGTCGTAGGCTGGTTCCTGTAAAGAGCCTTGAGGAACAAAATTACCCAAGGCAGTTTCCAAGGTGCAACCAGAGTTATCCTTCAAGTCGGCAGCGACTTGACAAGCAGCCTAATCTGGGGTAGATTACGTGAGATGGGGCGTCTAATGTTTCTAAACGGGTGGTCTTGTAGTATGGCATTACGGTACGGATAACTTGACAGTCACTTCTGGCAATAATGAGCGGATGTGTCAAAAGCTTCGCCTATCAAGCAGTGTAATATTCAATATCTGGATCTTATAATCGCGAAAGGCAGCTATAGATATATAAACATTCTTCCACAATGAGAATGAAGCCAGGATGAGAAACTGTGAGCCCCTTCACAGTGTCCCCTCTGCGCCCCAATCTATTGAGGAATCATGGTTGTTTAAGAGTACATCCTATAAGATAGGACATGTGTAGAACGGTACGGTTGGTGTCAGGACTGCCTAAAAGGAGCCTTCTCTGACACTGAAACAAGTGATAGAACGATCGATAGCGACAGGGTTTCGGCATTTTGTGATGCGATGCAAAATTTGACAACGATGGGAGATGTTGCATCCCGTCTTTGGTGACGACGATTCCAGTTGGACATGAAGGAGAGTTTGTGGAACTTCAGCCGTCGTCATTCGTGCAGTGATGGTGCTCCGAGATTAGATCTTGGACCAACGCAGAAGCACCGCAGCAGCGATGACTGGCAGCACGCTCACCAACTCTCCGAGTCCCGCAAACTCTGGGGGAATCCTCGCGTTGACAAAGGCACCCGCAGCAAGAAGAACTGCAAAGGTGTTGTACACGAAACTCCACCCAAAGTTGAACTTGATGCGGTTGACAGATTTCCGACTCGCATTCATCATGGTAAGAATACCAGCCAGGGAAGGGCGCATGAGAACAACATCCGCAGCAGATTGGGCGACATCTGTGCCTTCGTTCATATGGACGCCGATAGTAGCCTGCGCGAGAGCAACGGCATCGTTCGTGCCGTCGCCGCAGAAAACGACAACCGGCTTCTTGCCATGTGTGGTATCACTGAGGAGAGTCTGGATGTAGTCCCTCTTGTCGGCAGGCGAGCTTCGAGAGCGTACATTGTCATCAGGAATGCTAAGCTTGGATGCCAAGTTCCGAACGGCTCCGTCATCGTCGCCAGAAACCACATGTACCGAGACACCACGCTTCTGCAAGGTTTCAACCGTTTCCGCAGCATCAGGCCGGAGTTCGTCCTCCAGTCCAAAGACCGCCTTCAGCTCATTATCGATCGTAAAACAGAACACAGTGTAGCCTTGAACGAGCATCGGCTGGACGAGTTCGTGGTCTGACAGATTCAACCAACGAGAGTTGCCAGCTCGGAGTTTCTGACCGCCAAGGGTGCTTTCGACACCTTTACCAGTCAAGCTCTTCGGCTCAGGAACAGTCGAAGTCATGATTCCGATGTCCTTGAGGTGGGCAGCCACAGCAACCGAAACCGGGTGTCGACTGTTTTCAACCAGGCCCAGAAGAAGTGGAAGTTTGTCTTCATCGATGCACTCGTTCCCAACAACCGAGAGCTTTCCTCGAGTCAAAGTTCCTGTCTTGTCAAACACAACGTGCGAAGTCTTGTGGGCGACTTCAATAGCGTCCGCAGACTTGAAAATGATACCCCGTTCCGCCGCGACTCCGCTGGCAATTACAATAACCATGGGAACAGCCAATCCAATTGCACAAGGGCAAGAGACTATAAGAACAGTGATGGCATAGGTGATGGCCTGGATGGTAGCTTCAGATCCTCCATAGCCACGGACGGTCATCCCCACTGCGACCCAGATGACAAACGTAATGACCGTCAATGCCACCACCACAGGGACAAAGTAAGATGCTACCCGATCTGCCAGGTCCTGTAACTTGGGCTTTGATAGCTTGGCCTCGTCAACCATCGCAGCAATAGCGTGGATGGTATTGTCACCAGGCAGACGGTTCAGCCGAACAGTCATGACTCCAGGTCCATTGATAGATCCAGCAATCACCACCGATTTGGGATACTTCTCCACCGGCCTGGATTCACCCGTGAGCATAGACTCGTTGACCTCAGAAGACCCGGTGATAACAGTGCCATCGGTCGGAACCCTGGTGTCGGGAAGAATCTTGAATGTATCGCCATATTGCAGAAGTCGGGCGTCGATCTCACGTTCCGTTCCACCTTCTTCGTCGATAAGGATGGCTGTCGATGCCTGGAGTGACCGGATGGAAATGGACTCGACGGCTCTCTGACGAGCGAGTGCTGCAACCCATCGGCCAACCATGATCAGAGTGACCAAGAGAGTGCTCGTTTCGAAGAATTGTCCAGTAGAGAGGGGCTTCCCTGCGACAAAGTACCCAAAAGATACCACAGAGAAAATGTAGGCAGCACTGGTGCTCAGGACAATTAAGAGGTCCATCTCGATCACTTTGGAGAAAACAAGTGCTTTCAGAGCCTTGGGATAGAAAGGTCCTGCGATACCAACTTGAACGATGGTTGCCAACGCGAGTGAAGCCGAGGAATAAGCCAACTCCCGCTCGGGAAGAGGAGCCCATGCCATGACAAGAACAGGAATCGTCAAGACAGCGGAGAGAAGCGTCGTGTATCCAACTTGACGGACATGCTTGCTCCCAGCCTCTAGCGAAGGATCACCACGAGGCGGAGCAAGTTCAATTGGCGGACCCCAGATCTTCTCGGCGAGGTCTCGGGCTCCCACAATCTTGGAGTCAAATGCAACTCGTACAGTCTGTTTGTCCACAAGCGTCATATCAATGACACCCTCCGGCCATTTCTGATTCATGAATTTCGAAGGGTCGTCGGAGACGACAAGATCCAGACTGGATCCCTGGTTCTGAACTCTTTCGCATTTGAATTCGGTCGTTCGCTCCAGATGTTTCACAACTTCTTCCACCGAGCCGAGGCGGAGGTCGATGTTGAACTCAGCTCGTGAGAGAACCAGGCTCGTCTTCAGGTCTTTGACGGCGGCAACTGTGGCGAGAGTTCGATTGAGCTTTGTCTCGCAGCCAGTACAAGTCATGCCGGAAATACTGAGGACAACATGCTCCTTGCCGGTACCCTGCTTCTCTACATCGGTGGTCGCCTGAATCGGGGCCTTCTCAATCTCTAAGCCGTGATCAGGCGCAGCAGAGGAGCAGCAGGCATCGGCGCAAGAGCCCTGTGGGCTGACCGGTCGCTTTTCCGAGCAGCAAGAGTCCGCACAACTAGTCTTTGGAGGCTTGCCGGTATCCTTGTTGGCTGGCTTGCAACAAGATCCTGCACATCCACTGGGTGGAGGTTCAACAACGGGCTTGACCTTCGAACAGCACGAGTCCGCAGAAATGCTCTTGGTATCATTGTCGTTGACATGCTTGTCCCCGGGGCAACAAGAGTTGAGGCGTCCAGTATCGGCGACAGACGGCCTGGTAGGCTTATCGGGGGAGCAGCACGATTTGGCACAATTGTCCTTGACGGGTAGAGCTTTGACAGACTTGTTGTCGGAGCAGCAAGAACCGGAGCAGTTAGTCTTTGCTGGGGCTTCTTTGGCTGGGCAAGATCCAGAAGGTCTGATGTCAGCTACAGCTTCTACGTTGGGCTTGGCCTTTGAGCAGCATGAATCCGCACAGCTGGTCTTGGGGGGAGGCTCTTTGGCAGGCTTCCCTTCGGAGCAGCAAGACTTGGAGCATTTGCCCTTGATGGAAGGCTCTTTAGCGGGCTTGTCCTTGGAGCAACAAGAGCCCGCGCAGGCAACAGTAGATGGTTTTTTGACAGATTTGACGCTTTCTCCGGAGCCCTTGCGCTGGCGAAGGCGGTTCTGCGCGGCGTGGTACTGCGTGCCGGAGCCGCTGCTGCTGTAAGAATCCAGCGAAGTACGAAGAAGGGAGCGGGCAGACGACTTCTTGGAGCACTGCTTCCCGTCCAGCGAATGGCGCTCGCGAATTTCACAGCAGGTTTCCTGGCCGAGAGCAATAAGAGCACGACAGATGCATCCTAGGGCCTGAAGAGTGGCACCATAACGGTCGAGCGCAGAGGTACTGTGCTGGCTGCATGCCTTGCCGTCGGCAGCTCCACTGCAAGCTGAGGCGAGTTAGCAATCTCGAATGGCGTTTTGTAGGCACGGCTACTCACTCTTTGTCTGGGCGACAGCGCTTGTCTCGCATTCCCGCATAGCCAAGCGGTCAAGGCAAGACGTGTCGCAACATGGGCCTACCTTGCCACGGCAGCAATCAGGCGCGTCGCTGTCATCCTTGGCTTTATCGTCGGCGCATTTGCCAGAGGAGCAGCAATCATCTGGTACATTCTGGTTGAGCTCTTCCTGACCCGGGTCCTTGGTCTCGAGAGCCTCATCGCAGCAAGAGTCCTGGCAACTGCTCGTCTCCTCAATTGGAGCCGCGATTGGTGCAGCGACCGGCTCAGTGGTTGGAGCCGGTGGACCGCAACAGTCGCATCCCATTGTTGAAGTATCCGTGTTTTTTTTTTGCTTTTCAGTCCGAATTTCGTGAGTTGGGGTTGAAATGGTGTTGATGTTGATGTTGGAAATTGAGAAGGTTTAGGAATTGAGGCAGCCTCTTGAGACCAGTCTCTGATGCCTGCCCTTGGTCAGCGATTGCCGAAACACGCCCTTGCATCCGACCGTGCCCGAGACCAATGGACCAGAAGTTAATAAAATGGGAATTTTGCTGATCAAAAGTAATGTAAATGATTAAATATCGAATAATACTTCTAGACAAGGAGTAGTAAAAAGTAAGTCCAGAAGATGTCGGGAACTGGAAAAAGATATCCAGACTGGTCAAGTCTAGTTGTTGTTTGTCAGTCGACATTGGCCTGATTCGAACAGACGCCTCCGAAGAGAATAGATTTCTAGTCTATCGCGTTAGACCACTCCGCCACAATGCCTTGTCTGATTGATGGAAGTTAAAGACGTGTCCTACTTTATGAGGGGGTAGTCGTGAGGAAAATGACTTGTAAAACCTCATCCACCAGAGCTCTTCCGCTAGTCACGCCGCCATTCACCAGTGAGAAATGCCGCGAACAAAAGAATGAGAAAATTCTATCAGAAAATGTGGATCTCAAACAGATAAGCACTCACTACCAGTGTTTCCTGGTAAGGAATTCATTGAACTACATGTGTTCATTGCAGAGGCTGCGATTGCATCACAATTAATTAAAGTTAACAGGTATCAGGCGACACTCAAAGTAAATTCTTCAATGTCCATGACGACAAAGTAATTCACCTTCCAATAGATGTTTCGCTCATTGTTACTATTGCATCCGAAAAAGAATGAGTGAATTGTTGGTCGCTAGAGCACTAGATCCCATACAGAAAGACAGACATAACATTTAATAAATGCAACAAAGTCGCAAATAAAAAGAATAATCGTCCACTCAAAATTGCGAAAGATTTGTCGGTAGAGAGGTTCGAACTCTCGACCTTTGGATTACTCTGATCTAGGACCAGATCACAACAACTTGTTATGAGACCAACGCTCTAACCAACTGAGCCATACCAACTTGTTCGATGTCTCAGCCTGCGGGATTTGAGACTATGATCCTGGTCACGCAAACGAAAGGACACGCTCTACCACTGAACGCGGCGACTGCAGATACCGAGTTGTCTCGAATCTGTCTGGCGTCGATGGATGTATCACCACGCGTTCTACTGGTATGGCTTTGGGTGCTCTAGAAGCAAATGATGGGAAGAGAACAAGCATCTCGACAAGTTCTTGCATCTAGATGAGTCGCGGTCTAATGTCGAGGGATGGATTCCTCCGTGAACCAGTTCGATAGCCAAAGAAGCCATTCGGTCTTCGACGTAGTCCATGGTGATGCGATCCGGTTTGATGCCGATCATACCAGGCAAACTATTATAAAAAGCTTCGGAATAAACTGCAAATGCAGTGCTTCGCTGTATGGGTGTTATTCCCTCCCAATTGGGACATGTCGCGTCTGCCTGTCTGGTGAATCGCGCTATTACTGGTGAAGAGAGTCGCCAAATCGCGCTCAACTACGCGTCGTTCCAATGGAGTATATTAATCCATTTAAATAATTCGGACCCGTTACTAAAGAGTAATACGCGATCCAGCAAATAAGGATTTAAAAAGAAGGAGAAAACATGGTGATGAATGAAGTGAAGGATTGCAACATGCAAGACTAACCATGTCAAATGACAAAAATAGTTGACAAGACTGGGATTCGAACCCAGGCCCCTTTCGAGACTGCGAATCGTTACTAGTTCTAATCGAACCTGAACACAGCGCCTTAGACCGCTCGGCCATCTTGCCTTTTGATTGGATACTAATTTTTCTCCCAAACGCCATCATATCGCAAGAGTCAAATTTGCAGGTGAACGTGATCTCAAAGACCAAACTCCAGTATCTAGAACATCTTGGACATATCTTATGTGTAAGTAACCAAGATTTTATATGTTCTTTCAGTTTGATTCAGGAAGAGGTATAAAAATGATGGTTTGTGACATTCTTGTTCGAATGTTAATAGTGTCAGAGAAACTACAAATCAACCATACTTTCTCATCGAGGAGATAATCTCACGAGACACAAATTCACGCCATCACTTGATCCGGCCTGTTTACTCATTTAAAAAGACACGAGATAAATAAGCGATTAAATGACAGTTGTTATACAGAGACTTCTCCACTTCTACTGCTCAATATATTGTCATAACGACCTATTTAACGTCGTCGTCCTGTGATATCTGTGCAAACTACCCTGTAGCCATAAGAAGTGAGACATCTACTGATGTCATAGCTTTCGGTGGAAACGTTAGCAAATTTTCGCGCCCTGTTTCAGGACTGTTTCTCGCTTGCATGACCCCTAGACTTTACGTGCAAGCAAATTCGCGCGTCGCGTCACAGTGTGTTCCCAGCCTCCTCATTTACAGTGATCTGGATGAGTTCAAACTAAGGACCTAAAGAATTTAAGAGTTGTTAACGTGTCTTTGAACCATGAATTCGAAAGCAATAATAGTAGGTACCGTAATGTGATGCATTCTCTAGACGCCTCTTGCTTCGCCTCTTTTAGGTAGAAATGCATGTCCATTGCGGCCTCACTGATACCCCTCATGTTTTCCCTCCGTCTCCATGGGGTTGCAGCCGTCTCTGCTCATATTACTCACAAAGCTGTAATGCCAAATCTAGCTCTTGAAATTTTCTCAAAACCGCAATGTCCACGCGAGAGAAGAATTATTTCTTGGCGCCGATTGGAAACCCCCCGGAGGGTCCTATCCGACTCGGAAACATTGTCTCCGGTCCAGCATTCGCAGACGATCCTATCAATGAGGAACACCTCCCGTTGGACTCGGTGGCCATGGAAGTCAGTGAGCACAACCAAACCAACTTCACCTTTGACATGAGCATGAGCAAAGATGGCTTTGTCGGAGTTTGGGCATCATTCTTGCAAGTGTTGGGGATCGGCGGTGACGTGACGTTTGAGTGGTCCAGGGAGCACAGCGAGAAATGGGCCTGCGAAAACTTGAAAACCGTTTCATGCAACCCCAAACTTTCTTACATTACTCAGTGCTTGAAAGATGAGGGTGTGCAGCATTATATGCGTGTTGAAAAGCCTTGGCTTGGTGCCTCCAAGCTGTATATGGTCACCGGCATCAAAGTGGCCTACGGAGCTGCCTCCACAGTCGCCTACGCGAGAAAGAATGGGCTGAACCTCCGATTCGGCACAGATTTCAGTTCACAAGGTGTTCCTCTCAGTTTAGGACCTAAAATTGGAGGCAGCAATACGATATCTGTTCAGCAGTCGCAGGAAGGCGCCGAGCCATTTGTTTTTGCCTTTCGCTTGCGACGAATCAAGATCTCGCGAAAGGGTGATATTCGTCATGAGAACTACACTAGAGGAACAGTCCTCAGTATTAAGGAAGATGGCCCGAGTGGTGAATCGGATATGGAGATTGTGGTTGATGGCATTGAGGACCATGACGCAGAGGGCTCGGAATTTCAACTTGACAGCAAGGGCGCTTTGGAGGAGGAATCCCCAGATGGTACACGCTGCAAATGTGTGGTAGTTGAGGATACATGAATCTGCACTTGAACGATGTTACTGGTCTCATTGCCCGAGTGAATGGGGCTCAATGAGATTCGTTCAATGGTCCGATAGCAGACTGCGCCGGTCACATGAAAGTATTGATATAGTCATCTGGATTTGTATTTATTATTGTGACGGCTTGAAGCACCGAGCAACCTCCGCCCCAACTTCCAAACCATATTCCTTTCTCAACTCATCAACTATAAACCAAGCAGTGATCAACCTCTCTTCACCAGCCTTTCCAATAAGCTTCCACGGAACAAGGAACTTTAGCCCATTAGGACCCTTCTCACTACTTGCAAGTCTCAATACTGATAGTATCGCTGGGGTCTCTTGTAGGTAGGTCTGTATATCCGGGCTTTTGTTGAGGGGAGACTGCCGGGCGAATTCAAGAATCAAGGCTGCCACCCCCGCAGCAATAGGGCATGCAAAAGACGAACCAGACCATGTCCTTTCGGTGTTGGGACTGGGAATTCCCAGACCTGGTGCGCTGAATCTAGATCCTCTGCTGTGTTGAGATGATGAAGAAGGAGCGTATCGCGCGTGCTCGCCATGCCCATCAGCCGCATCAACGCCTATCACGTTGTCGGATCGTGCTGGGTATAGGATATCATTCGGTGGGCCGAGAAGCCCATCGTTGGAAGTCGAGGCAAACATATGGACCCCATTCTGGCGTGCAAAATCGATGGCTTTGCGGACGCCGTCGTGGTTGTATGGCCAGCCAAAAGACATGTTGATGATATCAACTCCCCATCCACCACCATCGGGGCTGTCTTTATCCGGCTTTGCAGCAGCTTTTTTGATAGCTCTTTCCACGGCCGTTTGATCCGGAATCAGGCTTTTACCTTCTGGACGTACTACTCGACAGATATACAATACTGCCGTGAGGCTGACCTTGAGTATCTGCACAGCCACTGCTGTTCCATGCCCAGATGGATCTGTCTTGGCTTCGGAGTCCGAACCGCCTTCAATGAAGTTGGTAAATTTCTTGACTCGTTGATAGTATGGTTTCAGAGCCCTTTTGTCTTCGGCTGTTGTGTAAGCAAAGCCGGTGTCAAGAACGGCTATCTTGATTGGCGTAATGGATTTTGAGTTTGATCCGTCTTGTCTATACATGAACTCGTGTGTGGTTGTTTCCAACATATTGAACCATTGTTCTGTTGATCTGGCGCTGTGAATTGTTAGATCAGAACCTCCAAAACCCGTGAAGTTCATTTCTCACCTCGAGTCAGCGGCAGACGTCTGGAAAGCGCCTAGGTTTATACTATCCATATACTTGGCTTCAGGTTTTGTCTCATTATTAAGTGTGGTGGTTGATTTTCTGTCAGATTCTTCAAGACGGCCCGAAGCACTGTAGTTATTAGGGTGTACAGTATGGATAGCCCGCTCAGAAGTCGAAGCAGAGGCGACTGTACTGTGATTCGTAATCTCATTGGGAGCAGTGGCAGGTGAGTCAGTTGTGGGTTCAAAAGGAGTTGTAGATCCGCCAAGGCGAATGTGCGTATGGATCGCGCGAGGTGGCAATTGTTTTGGATGACAGTCGACTGAAAAAACCTTAATAGCAGGGTCGAAATCGAGAACGGCGATCCGCCCAACAATGATCATGACTCTCAACTTGACCTTACCTTCTAGCTCCCGAATAAGCTTTAGGAAAACATTAGGCAACAAATCTGCGTCGTTGAAGTTATTGCGTAGAACCCCCGTATCAATAACAATGGTAAACTCCTTTTCAACACGACGCTCGAGAGCCAGTATACCAGCTAAAGCTTGAAACCAGTCGCGGGAGGCAACGAGTTGCAGCACTTTGACAAGTAGCCCCAGAGTAAGAGGTGTCGTCAGGGGATATAAAGCTTGCAAAGCTTGCATCGCTAGCTGACGAAGAATATCGTCCATCCGATTAGTTGTGAGATCAGCTACCTCGTCTGGCAACGGACTCAGAAGATAAAGAACCACGTCGGGTGATTTGACGTTATTCACCACTTCGATTCCAAAAGTATCCAGGGTCTTTCGCTGCTGTGACGTACCCATAACGAGCAACACTGAAGGGTCTGTACCATATGCCCAGTCTTGTACTTTCTCTGTATCCCATATAGAAGAAGTGATACTCTTACTTTGAGTTCCTCGTGTGCGAAGAAACAAGATACGATCTTTGATAGCACTCTGGTTGATTGCAACGCCATTATTGTGGAATGTTGGAACCTGCCAGATTAAGTCGTCGTCAGGCAGGTTGGTAAGCTTCCAATGTCCTGAAGAGAAAGTTTCACGAACTTTGCCCCTGTCAGCCACGACGAAATGTTGGTAAAATAACCACATACTGGTGATAATGTGACGAAGCTCCACAAGATGATTGCGATAGTCGTTATCTCTCATCTGCTGTTGTATACTAATTATAGCTGGGTGTTGCCGTCCAGCATCTGACTCTCGGCGTTGTAGTTGTCGCTCTATCTCGCTCCGCAGAGACTGTAGAGGATCCATGTCGCGTTCTTGGACGGTTGAATGCTGTGTGAGACATGTCTGAAACTCGATTCCAGGAGGGTTAGGCGCCCTGGTCAGACAATGTGCGGGAAATACCACCCTGATTGGCTGGGTGGAGTCACGAGTTGACACCCTTGTCGCCGAGGCTGAGCTTTTGTTCTCATTTCAGAGCCAGGTTCAAAGGTCGCAGATCGAACATCACTCTATTAAGATGCCCTCAGCACCGCGATATAGTCGCAGACAGCCCCAATCGCCCCCGCCAAGACGTAGGCAGTACTCCCCTGCCTCTGACATTGACGAAAGGCGGCGCAGGGGTAGTGTCGACGACTACGAGAGGGGCTATCGGAGGAGACGATATGAAGATGACGCTGGTAAGTCAATTTGGCTCCCTATCCCTTCTATCAGTCTGATGCATGGGCCTTAGCCTCCCAATCTTCAGACCAAGACGGTCCTGATCCTCCTCCTCCCCCAAAACCTGAGCGGGAGGTGGACCATGACCGCGATGTTGATGCTGACATAAGGTATCGCCCTATGGTCCCGTTCAGCTGGCGCAACGAGATCTGTCGCTTGCTGGAAGTTTCTCCTGATGCACTAGATGAGGAGGTTTTCCAAGCCATAGGCAAAGCGTCCAAGATACTGAAGGAAACCGAGAAAATGCGGGCCCTTTTTGAAGCTCGACAAGGTCCGCCACGGTATCAAGTAATACACTCAGTTCGATGCGAGAAATCGAGAACGGAGGGAAAACTATACCTCGATCAGCCTTGGGTGGTTGAGACTGGCCCGCAAAACGCCCACCTGCGGGGTAGCCAGCCCATTCTGAATTTTGAGCTCTTTCTGGAGAGAAACAAAGAGGTTGTAGCAATCATCTACAAGAATTACAGATGCTGCGGAAATTCACGAGCGTACCCCAAAAAGGCCCGTCATGAGGATGGTGACCAGATTGAAGCGTCCTCGCTTTTGATTAGCGAGGAGATAGCTATCATCTCAGAGGACTTGAAATCCGCTATGGTGGAATTTTCTGATAGCATGCTGGGAGGATTTCCGCACCCCAAGTTCGAAGAAGATGAAGAAATGAAGTATCCGTACATTTGGTGGTTTCATCGCCGGAAGGAGATCAATGGAGCGCTTGAACGGTACCAATCTTCCGACTGGTTTCCTATGGTCAACTTGGTCCGTGAGTATATGCTTGAGCGCATGACGGAGGAATGGGAAACAGTCGACGACTTGCTCGGGAGGAGGAAGATTTGCCTCCAATACATGGGATATCTGTTTGTGAGTTTTCCTTACCCACCACGCAATTGCCCCGACGAATCGCAATAGTGAAGCTGACATTCCTCATCAGGTCCCCGAACAACTTGCTATTTCAACTAAACAAGGACGTGCCATCTCAAAGCTCGAGGGCGTTGTAACAGACGGTTGGCTCGAACAACAACCATTTATTGAATACTCGGCAATTGTTGATGTGACCTTTTGGACTTTCGACGGCATGTTCCACAAGACCTCTAAACAATTTGCTATCACAGACCTCCCTCGCGACATTAAATCCGAGGCGGAAGAGTTTGCTATTACTGATCTACCGCTTTACCCAATTGAATATGCCAGCAGTGAGGTTGCTGAAGCCCTGCGTCAGCGGGGTCGAATGTTTTGGAAATGTCGTTTTCGCAATTATGTGTCACTCGCTGGGGAGATGAACGAGGATATACAAGATTCGGTTTGTTACTGATGTGCTTACCTAGTTAAAGGCTTGCTAACTTGGTTTCAGATTGGCTCTCGGTTCATGGTCGATATCGCAACCCACAAGAAGCTGCATCGTGAAGGCAATGGCCGGTCCCAGCGAGCACCGTCTCCCGGCCCTAATGACCTGGAGGCGGAATACATGTCCGAAGATAACCCCGATCTTGCAGATGACTTCTTCATGTGTCTCCCAACATCAATATTTGGATTCAACATGGATAAAAAGGAATGGGGTAAGTGCTTGTGATACTGCTTTTGGAGACTCATGCTTACCCATCCGAGTCAACTTGGACGTACACTATTTGCGGGATGTTGTCTGGAATACTGAGGCTTTTGATCTCCTTGTTGTTCAGGAGGAAACGAAAGTTCTCATCCAGGCCGTGGTCACGAACCAGCTTCGGACCACGGAGAATGCGGATCTCATTCAAGGAAAGGGCAACGGTCTTTTTATACTTCTCCACGGGTATCACTCCCCTCACTCATTAGTCCTAGATCCGTAGCTAACAGCAAGACAGAGGACCTGGAACAGGCAAAACTCTCACGGCAGAAAGGTATGTACTCCCCTCTGCGAAGGATAACCAGCTCACAGAGATGCAGCGTTGCTGAAGTTGCGAAAAAGCCATTATACAGAGTTACATGTGGTGATATCGGCACCAAGGCTGAAGATGTCGAACAGGTCAGTTACATACGCAACTATCTCTGATATAGCTGACTGTATAGTATCTCAATGTTGTCTTACATCTCGGAAAGACATGGGGCTGTGGTAAGTTGTAACACCTGGTTGCCCGTACAGCTTTAACCCTTTTTAGTTGTTCTCTTGGACGAAGCAGATGTTTTCTTGGAACAGCGCTCCCTAGTAAACCTTGAGAGAAACGCTCTCGTATCAGTATTTCTACGGGTTTTGGAGTATTACGACGGTATTTGACCCCAATGTAAAGCAACGGCTCACGTACTAATAACCACTAGGAATTCTCATACTAACAAGCAACCGAGTTGGTATTTTTGACGAGGCTTTTAAGTCACGCATCCAGTTAAATCTGCGTTACAAAAATCTCGATCGAGGCCAGAGACTGCAGATATGGAAGAATTTTTTTATTCGCCTCAGTCGCCTGGAACAAGAGGCTCTCAAAAAGGATCAAAACAGCCTATCCTATGGAGTCAACGTGAATGAGATGACAGCCAAGCTTGACGAGTTAGCTGATGCTAATCTCAATGGCCGCCAAATTCGCAACGCTATTTCGACAGCGCGGCAGTTGTCAAGGTATCTCAAGGAACCATTAGGCTACAAGCATTTGACGGCAGTGATCGATGAAGCGAAGAAGTTTGATGAGTATTTGTTGGAGTTGAACAGGACGTATACAGCGGATGAAATTCAGAGAGATAAGGGAGAAAGGTAGTTTGAATGCGTTTTCATACCCCACGCAAGCTTTCTACGGAGCTACTCTGTTGCTACCTTAAAGATGTAATCCATACATAGAGAAGAAACAAGATAGCGGGAGAACTCTCGACAAAGGTTGAACTACAAGCCAATGTCAGCCTTACAGGGTTGTCCAATCAGTGCAGCGTTCCAAGCGCTGTGGAGGCCTCCCTCCATAATTGGCATAGCCTCAAGTAAGCACAACATGACCCCGAGGCTGAAAGCATTACTCAATTACCTCAAGGCAATTGAACTCAACCAACTCAACCCAGATACGTGACTAACTATCGAAAACATCAAAATACACCCATCCCAGATTATTTTGAGAATTGATTGCGCAGCGTTATTCATACCCCACAGTGTACAAGTAACCGGCCTCGCATGTTTCGTCGGGCGGGGATCAGATATTCCGAGAGCTCAGAGGATGAGGACTATGAACATTCTCGATCAAACGACGGGCGGAGGGGATACTACTATTCTGACAGGGAAGAGAAAGCCGGTCATGATCGAGTCAAACTGGCACGACCACGTGAAGCGATGAGGTTGAATGCTACTGAGACTTCATCAGTTCGACGTCCATCGTCAACCACGGCATCGCGTGAGCCCGTCCGCGCTCGAGGGTCCTATTCCTCTGATGATGAATCCGGCAGAGATATTACGGTCTTCGAAGCTAACGGGAGATCGTTTGAGCTCGAAAGAAATTTCCTTCGGCGTGACCAAAACTATGTGGATGGGCACAATCGACCAGGACACAGCGCAGCATCAAAGCTTCAACGACAAGGCCCAAGGGCACTGAGTGATGTCTGCAACAAGGATACTATATCTAGGGACAACACAGTAGGGAACCAGGCGCAGATGGATGAGGCTCTTGCCAGTTTCGGAAAAAAGGTGTTTGGGATGCACTACCATGAGCTGCGCGAGCAATCTCATACGGAGCCAGTTTACAGTTGTAAATACTGTTTGAAGGTTCGTTACTGAGTCCCTACCAAGTCCAGACTGTTTCTAACAAACACAGACCTTTGATACAAGGAAGGAAGAAAGGTTTGCTATTGTCCTTGATGAAATAAACTTTTCTAATGGTTTGGTACAGCCGACACCGGATATACCTTTGGCCTTCTGATCCCAGTCGAGGGCGATGCAAGACTTGGGAGGAATACTACGACGAGAAAAACTCCAACAGGCATGTTTTAAATAAGGAACAAGTATCAGTTAATATGCTGACGGTTACTAGCAAGCGGAGACAGAGGCAACAACTAGCCCAGGATGAATACGAAGATGAGACAGAGGCAGACTTGCGCGAAATAGGACCTCGGACGATTCCAAAAGAATACTCAGACAAGGCGAACGCGGCCCTTGACTATATCCAGGCTTCCAGGGACAGGGCGAGGCAATATGCAAAAGCCGAAAGAGATTTAGAGTCAGATGATGACTCGTCTGAGTCCGGGGATGGCGCGGAGTATGAAGAACTTAGCGATTACGTGTATTAGAGATTGGCCACTGTAAGGTTAGGGGAACTGAGAATTCCCGCGGAGCGTCTATATTGATACATCTGGTGTCTTACGTTGTGTCTTCCATTTGCCGTACATAGACTTATTTGTCACAGTGCTAAAAGAAAGGTGTAGGATCATAAGTCATAGAGGGCGCCCATTAAAGAGCATAATAAGTATTAAACTAGCTACTTCGTATATCTAAGAGCCATTGCCATATCCTTCATCCATATATGTACCCAATTAAGTCAGACCCAGGAAGAGCGGCAGAGTAAATGAACAACCCACTTGAACAGCCAAAGGCACGATGGCGTATGTACCGGCAGAGAATTTGCCAGGAGAGATAGTCCAGCCCCAAGGAGCACCAAAAGACATGTACATCATACCGGCTGCAAGCACGATGCAGATGAGGAAAGTGTACTTGAAGCGGTGCATCATCTTGTTGAGGCCGATGTAGATACCCGTAGGACCCAGCTCCTTGGATGTAGACGCCCATTCGATGTTGATTGAAAAGGCGTGGCACAGAAGAGCCTTGGCACAGTTGATGCTGATACCGCCGAAGAAGAGAACGAGGAAGGGAAGCCATTTGCAGGCTTCAAGAATAGCAGACCAGAACGACTTTTCCTTGAGACGGTGACGAGTCATGCTGCAGGCAACAGAGGCGACACCGTTGAAAACGACTAGGAGCGAAACCCAGATACCCCAAGATGGAGTGTAGAACTGGTCAAGATCGTAGAAGAAGAGACCAACGAGGATGTAGTTGATGAGTGTGAGGAGTAAACCAGCGGCGATGGCGTAGTCTATGATCATTAGCTTGTTGGTCGGTCGAAGTGGTCTTGGGTAAAGAACTTACATGTGAAGATGTAGGCAATGATGGAAACCTTGCTGGAAACAGGCATGTTGCTCCACAGGAATCTGAGGAATAGTCGAGTGACCGGGCCCTTGTAGATCCACTGGTAGCTGTAGTAAAAGTATTAGTAGCTGTCAAGATTGTTCAAAGCTGAGTGGACTTACAAAGGATGGAACACAAGCTCGTTGCAGCCGTAAGCGTACTTCTCCCATCGGTTCAGCTCATCATAGACAGTCAGAGAAACACCCTCCTCGAAACCGCCGTTGTGGTACGTAGCCAGACGACACACCATACCTGCCATCTGAACTCTCAGACTGATATCGAAATCTTCAGAGACGTGAGTGTCGGACCACCACTTGGTAACTTTGTCAGATGGATCAACAAACGCGACACCTTGTACAGCCTTCCAACGAAGGAAAGCGTTGTGGCCGACGAAAGGTGCGACATCGCCGGTGCCAACACCGTATTTGATGGCTGTGTAGACAATGTTGGTGAAGTAGGTGATACCGTTCTCGAAGATGTTATGGGCAACTTGCATGACACCAGAGCCGTGCTGGAGAATAGCGACCTCGGGACTCTCGTACATCTCGAGAGCACCGTAGAGAAGACAGTCGATGGGGACACGAGTATCACAGTCGATGAGCAGGATGATCTCACCCATGCGGATGTTTCCCTCAGCCCAGGTCTTTCCCTCATCAGCATCAACCATGTTCTGAAGAGCTTGGTCGTAGAGTCTATCATCGTCTTCGGCAGAGAGGTCATCATAGCTGCATCCACGGCTCTCGCACTCAAGTTCAGTGAGGCGATGCATCTCATCCTCGACACGGTTGGAGAAAGCAAGGCAGTAGTTCATGTTACTAGCCTTCTTGAATTTACCCTTGCGAACGAATCCAAGTTGGTTAGCACGGCCCTGAGGGCTGACTTCGCTCTCGTCCTGGTTGTCCACCTCAGGATCAACAGGGGGCGAACGCTTGAACCATGAGAGAAAGCTCTTGCTCTTGGGGTTCTTCTTGTTGGGGAGACGCGCACAGTAACCGATGCCGTTCTCACGGTAGTACTGCTTACGGGCAGCGGCGAGTTCAGGCTGGATGCACTGCATACCATCGTCGTTGATGTAGACGGATGCTGTGCCACCTTGGTTCTCGTAGTGTTGGATGGCAGCCATGACGGAAACCATGGTGGGGACGATGACACTTGAGATACAGTCAGTATGAGCTGTGACTTGAAGATAATGGATTGGACTTACCCTCGGAGACCTTCTTTGTAAACAGGCATCTGAACGGTGATGTGAGGCAACTGGTAGTCTCGGTAACGCTTGGGATTGGGTTTGACAGCTATTTCACAGAGTTAGTTCAGGTCTTTGAATGGAGAGTCGACTACTTACCAGAATGATACTTTGAGTTTCTCAAACAGATACCAGCTGGGAGAAGCAGTTGAAAGACACTACTAACGACGACGATGAAGAAGAACTGATATTTGGTTAGTTTTGGCTGTTTTCTAGCGCACAAAGGTTACCTACCAGTGACAGCACACACAGAGGAGGAATTACAACGACCAAGATGAAGCGCTTGTAATCTCCATCCCAGGACCATTGGCGAAGCAGCTAAAAGCAGTGTCAGCAATTATCCTGCACGGTCACAAAAGATCAAACTCACTCTCGAAACACCAACACTCTGTGTGAGAACAACCAACATCATGACAATACCAATTCGGAACGAGTGGACGAGAAGTCTAGGACGTCTAGGCTGGCTGCCCTCGAGATCTTCGTCACTCTCGTCATCTCCCTCCTCGACTTTGATGGCAGCCTGGTATACCTCGTTTCTCTCATCAATGGCACCACGAACAGGCGTGGGAAGATTGTTGACAGATTGCTCCTCGGTCTGAGCTAGCAAACCGCGGGGCATGTTGGGGCCAACAATCTATCACAAGTCAGTCTTGAATCTTCTTTCACTCAAATGTGTGGTTTTACTTACGACACCCAGCATTTGCTTCTCAACATTGTGCGCCACGTTGAGAACAGTTCTTGACTCATGAGCCCAGATAAGCACACAGCGTTCTTGGACGACGATACAAGCGCTCGTCAGATGAACAAGAGACTCGTGGACATCTGCAAAGCTTTGGATAATGGGAATGCGAGCGCCGGTATCTTCGTTGACAAGACTCGCCTGTCCAGGCTTGAGGCTGTCAAGGACTGCGCACGTCACCTCAGATGCCATGGACACAATGGCAGACTCATTGAGGCGGTTGACAGCTGCTACCAAGTCTGGGCTGGGGTCATCTGGCGCGTAGATGTAAGAGCCGTCTGGCTTCTTGAGGGCGATACATGTTGATGACCAGCCGCTGGTGATGGCGGCGGAGGCAGGTTCGTCAAACCATCCCAGGAGAGTTGCTCGTCGAGCAATGTACTTAGCCACCTGCGGTTGTTAGTGATTTGTGTCGACGAGGTTGTAGGAGTAAGTGACGATGATGTTCAATGCGCAACGTCCCGACAGTATTGTGTTGGAAAGGAAGTTGTGATGAGTCTTATTAAAGACTGACAGTATGAAAAAAAGTTCATGCAATAGAAATAAACAACTTACAACAGGAAGATCCGAAGCCGCGGCGTCGGGAATCTGCATAGCAGCAGGCGTACCCGAGTAGGAGCTGTGTGCGGATCTCGACGGGGGAGATCTCCTCACTTGCCATTCTGGAGACTTGTGCGTGACGGGAGGGGCATGATCCCCTGCCTCGAGCTTCTTGAGAGTAGCAGAGTCTGTAGTAGGGCTGGGCGGCTGAAGCACACCCGTCTCTATGAAGCGAGAGGCAGACTTCTCAGGATCCATGGCTTGGGAGACTTGCAGACAGGATCGAACGAATGTTTGCGAAGGAATGCAGAGATTCCCTCTTTTTCTTTTCAAGCGAAGGTAAAGATCTGCCCTCACAGCGACCAGGGGAAGAGGGTGGGGAGAGGGGAAGAATGAGGAGGAGGAGGGACGGCGGGTTTGGGAATTGGAGTCGACAGCCAAGAAAAGAAGAAATCCCAAAGGTGAAGAGAATAGCCGTGGGTCAAGCAAGTTATGAATGAACGAAACCCTTTGCACACGCCTTATCCGTAGAGCGTAGATTGGGGAGATTCTTCCTACGTGTACCTGTAAGCTGAGCTGAGTCTCGATCTATCTGGCATGCCATGTAAGCATCAGACAATCGGCCACTCGGTCAAGGCGTAAAGAGAGTTTGCTATGGTAGCTCGCCTCGCCTCGCCTCTCACTTCGCATATTTTCCTGTTTTCGAAAATTGCTTTGTTGGGAAGTGGTTTATTGCCCCCCTCCCCCCATCCATCCACCATCCCACTCCGAAGAAGCTGCATCTCTTCGGCCAGACCAGACCTGAAGCACGTAACACAAACCGTATTGAACCCTGTACCTGACTGCAGAAAAACCAATACAAGTGTAGTGGCCCCTGGCTCGGAGCCGATGTGCTCCGTTGGCTGTCACGTTTAACGAGCTGACGCCAAGTGTGGGCTGGGAATAAACCTGGAATCACGACGACAAGGTGGAGGATGCTGTACCCGCTGCCAGATAAGAAGTATTTTCCTTTTCATTTCCTGGGTTTCGTGCTCGGTATCAAAGCTGACATAGAACGGGGTAAACGTTTGGTGAAGGAGACGGCGTGGTCGAGATATCATCGGCAGTTGGTCGAGGAGCGAGGCAAGAGTGGGTATGTTGTCGTGGTTACGAGCAAGGTCGCAGAAGCGTCATGTATCCGTGCGGCGTCTAATTAAACTGTGATTTTATGTCTCCGGAGCTAATATTAGATCTAGGCAGCTTGCTATCGGTGGTTGCCAAGGTTGAAACCCAATGGGAGGAGGAGATTGGGAGTGATTAACTGTCGAAACTGCTACGTATAAGCACAACCACGTTTCACCAGAGCAAGGTTCGGAAGATAACACAAGCACGCTATGGCATGGTATGGCATATGCTACGGATAGAGGATAGTGTTATCCACGGCCCGCTTGCCGCTAGCGAGGGGGAACGAGGTTGGGAGAGCGCTAATATAATATCCGCAGAGAGTATAACGTTAAAATCTTAGATAACATGCCCCTGGTCCTGCATCTCTTGGCACGGGGATCCATAACCGAAGCCGGGGAACTTCCTCTTTTACTTCTAGCGGCGTGGAATCAACAATCTTTCCCATACTACGTAGCAAAGAGACATGCATATCAGACGGGCTCATGACCGCTTTTGTGCAAAGGTGGGAAAGGTTCCTGGCCGTTAGAGGCTTGAGCGCCGGGCCTTTTATTTTGTTTATTTCGTTGCTTTTTTAACCCATGAACCGGCCCGTTGAGCCTTATTTGCTCTATACCAATCGTGATCATGACAGGTTTTTGTGGCTTTTTAGCGCACGCCACTGACACAATTAATTCAAGGTCTGCTATCATTCGTCACGACGTATCTTCCACACCTTCACACCTTCGGGGGATAATATCCAATGTAGGTGCTGAATGTGCTCGAGGCTAGACTTTTCCATCTCAACACTTTTCTCTCTATCTGATAGCCACGTTACGCTTGCAACAGGAAAAGCACGTTTTTCTCTCGGCCGCATAATCAACCCACATGGTCGCGGGCTTACGCGATAAAAGAACTCAGGTGTGCTTGGGTCCAGACCAGGTTTCTTATTATCCCTGTCTCTGGTGTTGGTAGCGCAGTGCTTCGTATCCGTAGACCATCAATTCAGCTCTTTGTCAAAGCCAAGAAACATTTGACAACGCAAGAGCAAAAAAAGTAAAAGGAATCTTTTGGAGGGTCATTTAACACGACTCCCGTGGACAATTCGTCCCTTTTTTTCTTCTACCTCCCTGGTCTTTCAACATTGGCAAACCCCACTCTAGTACTGTTGCTGCTATTTTTTGCTTGTGATGGACGGCTCAAGGACTGCCACCTCAGCTGCGGCGGAGGATTCGTCCTCGCTGCGCATGAATCCCTTTGCTACTCCCGGCGCTGAGTCTACCGAGAACCCTTTCGCGACCCCAGTTGCTGCTACACCTATTGCCGAATCTGTGGAATCACGACGTTTGACACAGACTCGAGATGCTTCTTCTTATGAGAGTATGTATTGTTAATGTATTAGTCGATCTGCTCTAACATGTTGCAGTCACTGGCCCTCGCCGGCGCTTCAAGAGCAGTCGTCTCACAGGCGATTTTGAGAAGCCATGGCTAGAGCAAAAGGAGACAGGCTTCAAGAACTGGAATTGGGATAGCATCATTTTCTACACATGTATCTTCATCGGTCTGGGTAAGTCAACACTTATGCGACAGCCTCTTCACCCACTAACATGAACAGGAATCGGCGGATACTTGTGTTACAAGGAGACTGTTAGTGTTCCCAAGCATGAAGTAAGTAGTACATGGCCTTCAACTGAGCTTCGACTAACCAATATGACAGTACTGCCTGGTTATGGACGACACATTTAAAGACCTTGACAACTGGAACCATGAAGTCCAGATGAATGGCTTTGGGTATGTCATCCAACCTTTACTCTATTCCCTCACTAACAGCCCTCAGTACTGGTGCCTTTGACTGGACCACAAGAGATGAAGCCAACTCATACGTCGATGCAGAGGGCCTACACATCGTCCCTACCATGACGCTTGAGAGCACTGATATCACCCGCGATCAACTGCTAAACGGCTACACCGTCAACATGACCACCAACAGCAAGACCTGGGGTGAGTGCACAGCAGAGGACATCAAGAAGAACCAAGACCGCTGGCCCTGCGCATCTCACAGTAACGCCACTCTGGGTCAGATCATCAACCCCGTGCGTTCCGCGCGCCTCAACACAAAGGGCAAGAAGACCATCAAGTATGGCCGCGTGGAGGTTACAGCGCGTATGCCTCGCGGCGATTGGCTCTGGCCTGCCATTTGGATGATGCCCCAGGATGAGGTCTACGGAGAGTGGCCAAAGTCAGGCGAGATCGATATCGCTGAGAGCCGTGGCAATGACGCAAAGACTTATCCCATGGGCAATAACCTCGTGTCTTCGGCGCTTCACTGGGGCACTGCTACTCAAAATGATCGCTGGAGGAGGGCTTATGGTGAGTGGGGAGGCAAGCGAGTTCTTTACTCTGAGGACTTTCACACCTACGGTTTGGAGTGGAGTGAGAAGTACCTCTTCACTTGGCTGGATGGCCGCCTTCGAGTAAGTCTTCCTATCACATATCTGCGACGCCGTACTGACTCCCCAACAGCAAGTTCAATTCTTTGACTTCACCAAGAACAAGAACCTCTGGACCTATGGTGAATTCGCCGGCGAGTCCATCAACGGTTCCATCCCCGTGGATCCCTGGGGCAGCACCGGTCGTAAAAATACTCCATTTGACGAATCGTTCTATCTCATCCTCAACGTTGCAGTTGGTGGTACCAATGGCTGGTTCCCGTAAGTAACAGATGCCCCTCTTTGTCTACCACTCTGCCGCCCACTTTTATATGCGATCTCGCGATCTTTGGGACAATCCCTTCTGCAGGGACGAATCTCTTGGCTAACATGTTTGTTTCACTTACAGTGATGCGATCGGCGGTAAGCCCTGGGCTGACAGTAGCGAGACCCCTATGCGTGACTTTTGGAAGGCCAACGATACCTGGCTGCCCACTTGGGGCCCTGTAAAGGACCGCGGCATGGTTGTCAAATCGGTCAAGATGTGGCAGGAGGGCGCTTGCTGAGCGACGAACTGATACAGAGTATGTGGTTTATTTTCTTTAGGGGAATTTGGGACGAATCTGATTACTGGACGGAATAATGTCATGAAAGTGTTATCTTTTTGTGCCTTGTCTAGCTCTAATCTTACATACATAAGGCTGGGATCAGGCTGTGGTTTGGGAATTGTTTGGGGCTAAATTCTTACAATAAATGCGCAATTGGTGCGAATTCCGAATATTACCACCTCCGTATCATTTTTCTAATCTTTGCGATCTTGGCTGTCAGCTGTCAGCATCGGGGGTTTTCCAGATTTGCACATGCAAGCCCTTGCATCGCCGTCTTACTCCGGTTCGCATTGACTTCACATGTGGCGTCCGGAATGATCACCACGTGCATTTCCCATTACACAGACCGTGTTTATTTACCCAATGGCAGATAGGGGCTGTCGATAAGATTCTTACAAAAAAGCCACTCGACTTACAACAACGTCTGTGCATGTGCGAGAGATATCGTGTTAGTCAATGCAGCTGTTATTTCTCAATATTTACAAACTGCCAAGAACCCTGTCCAGCTGATGCGCTGGCACAATTCCTGTCCAAGAAATATTCCAATGCAACACTCCGCCAAACATTTATTACTTCCATATCTGCCAAGCGAGGCCTCACTGGACAGAAACCTAACCGATCAGATACGTATCTGCCTGCTAAGCGCTCAAAACGACAAAATTCACTGATAATGAATGCAGCTAGCAAAATCAAGTATTCATATCATGTCGCCCCCCGTTCCGTGCATTGCAGCTTGCAGCAGAACTTTTGATTGCAGGCTCGTGTTTGTGCGTTTAGCCAAGAAGCCGTGGGGTTGCATCAGACAGGGCTGTTTTCGTTCCCCCGTCGGTTATTACCAACGCATCCACCAACCGGAAGTGTGAAAAGTGGAAATGCCCGAGTCTTGCAAGGTTCATGGAATATTCTACCAGCCACACCAAAGTGGGAACACTCTCCTCCCCTGGTTCGTATGACACCCACTCAAACAGATCGAGAGATTGGCATCTTTCTGGCCCGTCCGTCAGCCGCCGAGCTCTGACCCTGTCGATCAAGAACACCCTCCACCAAACCTCGGCCGCTATGGTAGCAGCAGAAAATGCAGTATCTACGAGGCTGAGGGTCTGAAAGGAAATTGACGCATCAGCACTTATTGACCCTCATTGCCAAGTCCAGCTCGGCAATCTAGACCCTTTGGTAAAGAATGGAGCCAGTATGCAGTAATACTGGGCTGATCTGATGGCTTTTGTCCTGTAGAAGCCAGCGTCCTCCATCACATGGCTGCATTGTAAGATAGCTTGCTGCTCTACGCCGTCGACGCGCCCGTAATCCTGCATAATCAGAGTAATATTCCAGTCAGCATTTCAATAGTCTTGGGAACTAATGGGCTGACTCTGAATTTGACCACGAGACCTGGACTTGGAGCACCTCTGGGCGAAGGGAAGTGGGCATGATATACTTGGGAACTGTTCAAGGGGGAACGCGTCAAAGTGATATATCTTCAAGGGGATCCGACCGCCGCAATCCTACTTGTGCTTCTGCATGGGAATCTCCTCAGACCCTTGAACCTCGTTCACATCACATTCGTTCCATTTTGTTCCAGTCTTTCGTTCAGCTGCACTACGCCACCTCATTTGTTTGTTTCATTGCCTCTCTGTCATGTCCGTCCTTCGCCTTGCTGCGCTCGGTGCAGCGTTCTTTCACTTATCTTCAGCCGGTGCGGTCCTTCGCAGGGATCTCGAGCCGCCTGAGGCCCCCGTAGAGGGCTGGAGCTATCTTGGCTGCTACGTTGATAACGTCAACAGTCGCGCGCTCAACGGCCCCGTCCACTACGATGAGACCGGCCTAACTGCAGAGACCTGCATTGCCAACTGCGCCGGTCTTGGCTATGCGTTCGCCGGTATGGAGTACTCCAAGGAGTGCTGTAAGTGAATTGTCCTCGGTAAATTTAGCGATTGGTGACTGACTGTGGTGCCTTTTCTAGTCTGTGGCAGCAAGAAGCCTACCACCAAGACCAAAGAGTCGGACTGCAGCATGCCTTGCACTGGCGATGCTGATCAGCCGTGCGGTGCAGGTGACAGATTGACTGTCTTTGGCAAGTCCTCTGCCGGAGGTACCGGCGTTCCATCTGCAGAGCCCACTCAGACTGCTTCAGCTACTAGCTCTGCGGTCGCCACTTCCGGACCTATTGCCACCGATCTCCCGGAGAACTGGTCCTACCGGGGCTGCTACATTGACCCTCCGGGCCGTGCCATGGAGCAGGCAGGCACATCCTCATCCATGACTCCCCAGAAATGCATTGCTACCTGTATTGAGAAGGGCTTCACAGTGGCTGGCCTGGAGTATGCAGAGGAGTGCTACTGCGGCAACGCCCTTAACAATGCTGCCTCAAAGACCAAAGAGTCTGATTGCAATATGCCCTGCAAGGGCGACGACGATCAGCTCTGCGGCGCTGGTAACCGTCTGTCGCTCTACTCCGATGGAGACTTTCCCATTTGGCCCATTCCTGTTCCTAAGAAAGATGATCTGCCTGGCGACTGGGAGTACAAGGGGTGTGTCTTTGACAACAACAACCCCTATGTTCTTGAGTGGCTCTACGAAGACTCGCCTAGCTACGCCACTAGCAACATGACCATCGAGACCTGTCTCGCCCGCTGCCAGAAGTTCGGTTACTCCGCTGGAGGTATCGAGTATGGTCGGCAGTGTGTCTGTGGCGATCTCGGGGCTGTTGAGGCCAAGGGTGATATCTGGAAGGACGACAGCTTCTGCAGCATGCCTTGCCCTGGTAACCGTAACTACACTTGCGGTTCAGGAAACCACATCAACTACTACGAGTGGACCGGCACTTCTCTAAACACCTTTCACTATGCCAAGGGCGCTGCTGCAGGAAAGTATGATCACTTCTCCACCTCTCCCATCATCCCCTTGATCAGCTCTGTCGGCATCAACAACAAGGTCGTCTTTGTTGAGAAGCACGGTACATCTAATGATGATACTGAGGGTTCATTCGAGTTCGACTACTCGACCAACACCTACCGTGAGCTCGCTCTCAAGACTGATGTTTTCTGCTCTGCCTCCTTCACCCTGCCCGACAAGGCTGGACGTATCATCAACATTGGTGGCTGGTCAGCCGAGTCAGTTTACGGTATTCGCTTCTTCACTCCTGACTCACCTCAAGGAGTTGACAATGGCACCAATGTCTGGGAAGAAGACTACACGAAGCTCCGTCTCTTCGATCCCCGTTGGTATCCCACTGCTATTGTCCTTTCCAACGGATCTATTCTTGCCATGGGTGGCGAGTCTGGTTCTGATGCCCCTATTGTTCCCTCTGCTGAGGTCCTACCCCATCCCGCTGGTGTGACAAAGTCGACCTACCTCGACTACCTTGAGCGCGCTGAGAACATTGGACGAACTAACTCATACCCTCACATGGCCATTCTGCCCTCTGGTAACATTTTCTTCACTCAATTTAACGAGTCTCGTCTTCTTTCGCAGGTCGACTTTCAATCTATTCGCAAGCTGCCCGACATGCCCGGCCAGGTTGACAACCCCTTGACTGGACGTAACTATCCTCTGCAGGGTACCATGATGGTTCTGCCTCAAAAAGCTCCCTTCACCGATCCCGTTGAGGTTCTCATCTGTGGTGGTACTACTCATGAGCCTGGCAATGAGGCTCTCGACAACTGTGTTCTCATGGAACCTGATACTCCTGGTGCTGAGTGGACTATTGAGCGCATGGTAAGTTGACCTAAAATGGATAGGTCCTTGTAGATTTGTACTAACTTCTCCAGCCCTCCAAGCGAGTTATGCCCAACATGGTCGCTCTTCCTGACGGCCGCTACCTCATCCTCGGTGGTGCCCAGGTCGGCCGTGGTGGTTTCGGTCTCGCTGACAACGCCAACCTCAACGCTGTCATGTACGACCCTTCAGAGGCCCTTGGCCACCGCATGACTGTCCTTGCCAACACCACCATTGCTCGCCTGTACCACTCTGAAGCTGTTCTCCTCAGTGACGGAAAGGTGCTCGTTTCTGGTTCTGACCCACAGGATCAGGGCAAGCATCCCCAGGAGAAGCGTATTGAGTACTTCTGGCCCGACTACCTCCTTTCTGGTGCTACTCAACCCAACTTCACCATTTCCCAGCGTGATTGGGCTTACGGCGGGAGCTACACCTTTACTCTCACCTCGGACCTTGAAGCGGGTGCCTCCAAGATGCGCGTCTCGCTCATGGCCTCGGTTGGAGCTACTCACGGCGTCAGCATGGGTCAGCGTACCTTATTCCCCAACGTTTCGTGCTCTGGCAAGACTTGTACTGTTACAGCACCACCCAATGCCTTTGTCAGTCCTCCTTCTTGGTACCAGATGTTTGTCCTCGACGGACCTACTCCGTCTCATTCTATTTGGGTTCGAATCGGTGGTGATCCTGGTCGTTTAGGTGACTGGCCTAAGCTCCCTGGCTTCACTGCCCCGGGTGTTTGATTAGTGCACTACATAAGCATTTGATGGAGCAATTATCTCTATGGTTGTACGATGGAGTACTTTAGGGTGTACGACAATGTCAGTTTGTTTAATGGCAAATTCTATTTTTTTATGTATATAATTGGTGGATCATAATACCATTTTGTTCTATTTCTATCAACACTTGATACTTACTATTAACTGAATCATGTTCCTTGGTGGAGTCACTGGTCTGGTAACCATTGAAGTTGTGGTTGAATTGCCGGAGTCGGGTGACCTCAAATTCTAGACTTTTATACCATACCTGCATATGCATATTGATTTTACCTTTGCATTCTAACTCTACAGACTTCGCGTGAGTTACTAAATTGAGAAGGGAGTAAAGAGCATAAATACTGATGCATTGAGCAACGAACTCATATAACCTTACGTTCTTTCTCATTTTGTTTACCGAGACAAATATCACAAGTTGTCATACCCCGACATAAAAGCTCCAGCGACAAGCCCATTGAAGAGATTTATCATAGTGTGGGCGTAGAAACTACGCATTATAGAGAAGACTATCAATAAGATTTAAGGATGAGGCTATAGAATGTTAAACATTTGAGGGGAGTTTGTCATGATATGTATAGCCGTATATAGGGTAGGGGATAAAGGAAATTGCCGCTTTGCACACCCAGTACGTCCTTTTTAGGCAATATCGGCTGAAACTGATAATGGTTAACCTTACTCTCTTTCTACTGAATAGACAGCCATGAAGTTTTGGATTTGAGCCTAAATATGATTCTGGAGATTGAATACTGTGAGATGCATATGGACAGAAGAAAGTAAATTTCACCGATTAGCGAGTTCGCATCTTTTCAAGATACAGAGGTGAAGCATCAGCAAACCTGCACATGCATGATTTCTCCAAGCTATCTTAGTTCTAGCTCATTGTAGTTTCCAATAAATGCCGGTGTAGGTCAATCTTGCTTGAGCATCATATGGTTAGGAATAATGCTGCTGACGAGAATGAATCCGAATCGTATCTAGTACAAGCACTGTGTGAATGCTCTACCACTAAGCCATTGCTAGTCCAATTCTCCATTTTGCGCACAGAGTGAAGCTAAATATGCACGTAGAATTACCAAAATAGGCAATGCTTCACAGGCTAAATACAGGTTACGTCAGCACTTGACTGTGTTAAGTATAAAACCCGTCGGGAGGATTCAGTGGTTAAAGTGATTGTCTCAGGAGGCGTAGTTGCGAAGAAATGGCGTTGACTGCGTCTCCCCCTCGATTTTCTTTCCTCTATCGCTTTTGTTTCCTTGCAAAATAACTGTTCAGTAATCTCTCACGATATGAACTCGTTTAAAGTCATCGTTGTTGGTGCAGGCCCCGTGGGGTTGGTGCTTGCTCACGCCCTGCAAGCCTCCGGTATAGACTACGTGCTTATCGAACAGAGATCGCAAGTCCCGCCAGACCCGGCTTATGGTGTATTTCTATGGCCTCAAATAATGCGCATTCTTCACCAACTAGGCCTTCTTGAATCAATTTTAGCCGTCAGCCAGCCCATGCTCGAAGCCATACACCGATCGACAGATGGCAATGTCCTGCACCGGGAGGAAGGATTCCAAAAGCTCGGAGTGATGTAAGGGGGAATGCAATAACTTCGGAGTCACTGAGCGCTAATAGGTATCAGGTTTGGCTACCCCATGTCGTTATTCAACAGAGGGGACTTCGCCTTAACATTACTGAACGCACTTGATAAGAAGGAGGAACGCGTCAAGACAGGCAAACGACTAAGCAAGATTACAAATAATAAGACAAGCGTCCGAGTCGATTTTCTCGATGGCACTCACGAAGAGGGATCGATCGTCGTTGGCGCCGACGGAGTTTGGAGCAGCGTTCGAGATCAAATGGCAACCCTGGCACCCAAAGGACTATTTGACGAGGCCCCGAACCCATTCGAAGCCACCTACGCTGGCGTGTTCGCCAAAGCGAGTCTTCATGAAGCGAGCTTCGCCGGCAAAATTGAGCCCGGGCGAAACATCAATGTCTACCAACCAGGTTCCCACGTACAGGTCTTCACCACGAGGGACGAAGCTATGATTATCGTTTATCACCGCATCTCCGCGGAGAGGAAGCGCACATACTTTGGCCAGAACGACGCTGAAGAGGCTGCTAAGCCATGGCTTGACGTTCCTGTTGGTGAGGGGCTTACATTTGGTGATGTATGGGAGAAGAAGATTGCTGGTGGAAGCGCCAATTTCGATGAGGGTGTACTGCCGTGGTGGCATTGGGGACGGACGGTGCTGGTTGGAGATGCAGCTCATAAGGTGAGACCCTTGAATAATTCATTATGAACGAAATACTAACATATGACAGATGAACCCCATCAGAGGTGCAGGCGCATGCGCTGGAATCGAGGATGCCGTAGCTCTCGTGAATGCCCTCCAAGATGTCCTACGCCACGAGCCAAACCCGTCGTTCTTTGAACTCACCCAGGCGTTTGTAGCGTATCAACACGAGCGGGAAGCCGCAGCAAAGATCTGGTTAGAGGTTTCCCATCTTAATCTCGAGCTGTGTATCGGTCCCCACCAGCCAGCATTGAAGGCTGCTAGCATTGCCGACTTGAAGGTCATGCCTTTGGTTGCATCTGGCCCTGTTCTGAAGTATCTTCCGTTCCCTGATGAGAAGAGTGGCTTTATACCCTGGGTGAAGAAGGTGAAGTCGAAGGATAAGGAACAGATCAAGTCGCATCTGTGATATGGCACGAGGCTGCAGTGGGCGGGAATGTCGAATAACATGGAGTAATTATTTATTAGAGTGGACAATAAGCTTCATAGGTATGGAATCGGTTTTGCTAGATATAATCGGATAGAGAGACTTTTCGCGCATCTGCTATTTCGGAAAGATTATGAAAACACATGATGTGAAATGTGCTGCAATCGGCCAGCATACCGGACTATCAAAGTTGGGACACATTCTGGCCAGAATTTTATTGTGAGTACTGCAGGCTCTACAGCGCCTTCTTTCTCTCTTCCTTCGGGATAGACCCTGCAGTAGAAAAATGCCATCGTCCCAAAGCTATCATGCCTTCGCAACCCAATGGTCATTTCGTTACCACAATCTTGGCTCGTATCCTTAAATCTGAATAGCGAACTGGTGGTGTGGATAAATCCTTCGTTCTGTTAACCGTTAGCCGTTTTCTCTAGAGAACGGTAGGATGGTAGCGCACCGTATTACGAGTACGTACCTCACGGGTGTCTGCAGAGACAATCGCGACAACGTAGGACATGAGATACTGAGCTACCAGGGCCACGTGCCTCAAAGGTACATCCGAAAACCTTAGCACAATTTCGGCATATTCTCGTGTCTTCCAGAGTGGCCACAGAGAGATCAACTCTCTCTCTGTAAAGCTTATTACTCTTGAATTCGCCCACGATCGTCTTTTCATAACTTGCAGCCAATCGCTGGGAAGCCCTCAACTGACTCTGTACCTCCTTGATCTTCTTGGTGAGAGCACGGAGCATTTCAAAAACAAGATTATGCTCAAGTTCCACGTCTTGAAAGCCTTGCAACTCTATGAGCTCACCCATGCACTCTGCTGTAGCCGAAGCGACAATAGCGCATAGTTTATCATCTCTGTTTGACTTGGACATCTCTTGGATCACCCGGGGAAACAAGTCTGCCTCTTGGCCCTGTTCAAGGTTGGCCTGAATCTTCGAGTTTGCCAGCTGGGCCAGGCTCTCGATGTTGTAGTAGTCAGCGATTGCATTGACGCGGAGATGCGATAGTATGTTCTCGATAGTTTCGTTCTTCATAGACTCTGGGCCGGAGCAGGGCTGCGAGATGCTATCTGCCTCACCGTGACACTGTTCGTCACTGGGGATGGGACTGTCCTCGCTCTTTGTTTCGACGTGGTATTCACCGGTGTAAAGAAATGATATCATGTGCCGAACAGTAGAGATATCGAACTCATTGACATTAATGATCTTGGATGTGGTTTCCTAATAAAGAAGTAAGTAACAGCTACTCAACTCAGGTTTTAATACATACCTGAAAACCGCCAGAGAGGGCAGCGGCAATAACAAGCGACTGAGGACAAACAACTACCCGATGCAGTTTGAACTCGTGACCATCGCACACAAGAGTGAAGTCGCTGAACTCTCCAGTCTTCACCATCGAGAACAGAAAGGCATGAGCTTGGAGCGCCATTTGGTAGAATTGTGCTGTTGTTGAGAGGTGTAATAATGTCACAAATGGATTGTCACGACGAATGAAAAGTGTTGGTTGGAAAGGTCTTCTACCTTAAGGCTTGGAGAGGTAGGCTAGAGTTTCTGTGAGGCAGCTGAGTACATGACGAATACCTGCAAGCTGGTGGGCCTCCTGCAGCATCATGCTTTGATGACTGGATGCCTTGGCCAACTACACTTACAAAGACAATTAATTAATACAGTACTGATTTATTTAGAAAATGAAACACGCCACCAAAATGTAAATTCAAGGATAACGGCATTGCCATCACGATTGTCCCGGCAGGAAGCATCCACTACTCTGGCTAACTACAGACACTGCGAGTACCACTGATTCTGCGCCTTGCAAGTATAAGGAGACTCACAAAGAGTCGCTCCAGTCCATGACGCACCACCGCACTGTCCATATCTGGCCACACGTGGACCCGAAGTATCAGTAGGCTTGGGGGGAGTTGTGCTCGTGCTGGTAGGCTTCGGCGGCGCATCTCCGCCGTTAACAGCAGCGGCGTGTTGGTATACTAGAGGCTGAGCCTCATCATCCTCCAGGTAGATAGTATTTCCGTCATCGTGGTTCTTTCCGTACGAGTATCCAGAAAAGCCAAATTGCCAGTACATATCGCTCACCTCTAGATCCAGCGAGGCTTTCTGCCACTTGCTCAAGGTACTCACGCGCGTGGCCTTTTCAGTCCAGCCATACTCCTCGTGCAGAACTGGCTTCTTAGCTGCTGCGCCAGCTGCTGCATGATCTTTGATCCACTGAACCACCCAGTCGGATGTCTTGCTCCAGTACTGAGGATACGAGTGGAATGTATTAAAGTCAATGTTGGGAAGCGCAAGTTCAGCTTCGAAGTCTGTTCCATCGGCACCGTTGTAAGTCCAGTCGTCAGACTTGCGGTTGAAGCCACCTTCACTTCCAGTGGTGACAAGATGGTCAGCGTCGATGGACTTGATGTAGGTGCTCATTTCATTGACCCATGATGTGATCAGCGCAGGGCTGCAATCCGGGCCCCGGGGAAGGTTACGGGTACCGTCGGCGCCGCAACGGGGTTCATTGGCAATTTCCCAGGCGAGAACCGCAGAAGAGTCCTTGTATCTGTCGACGACGTTCTTGATGTAATTTTTGAAGGCCTTCTTGATAGCAGGTAGACGGTAGAACTACATCACGTGTATTAGACATCTTGTTCAGATTGAAGACTGTCGTACTCACATCATCATGGTAGCGGCCACCGAGATTGACGGTGTAAACATCCATGCCACCGTAATCAGCCCAATTGTTAGTCAGGGCCAAAATCAACTTCATGTTGGTTGCTTCAGCGGCCTCAACGACAACATCAAGCTTGCTCAGATCAATCTTGACAGTGCCGTCTGGATTGAACACTTGCATAGCAGTGTTTTCAGCCCCTGTACCGTACTGAGGAAGACCACCAGCCACATATGTCTTGTTCTGGTCGTGGAAAGCCCAGGTACGGATGACCTTGAGACCAGCATCTTTTGCAGCCTCCAAGCCGACCTTGACATCCTTGTAGTGGTCTGTTCCCCACTGCGAAAGTTAGCATCAAGAAGTATCATTTCTGGCCGGAGTACTCACGACGTTGAACGGGAGGTAGTATGCGTTACTACCGGCAAAGAAAAAGTCTTTGCCGTCAAGAGAGAACTTGGTGCCGTCAGTGGTAACGAAACCAGCGGGCACAGCAAGTGCTGGCGCGCAAGCAAAGGTCGCCGCGATGATGTAAGTCAACTTCATACTGTCGGTTGAGTGATGAGCAGTTGAGATGTTACTGATGGCGACGATATACTCAATCTCGCTGCAACATTTATAGTTATGTAGTATCCAGTGTCCCAACAGAACATGTCATTCCCCTCATCTGCTTTTCCCCATGGGGTGATCGTGCCCTTCAGTGCAGCACATCGGAGCTTCACATGCCGTGATGCCCAGATCAGGAATGACCCAAGAATCGTCGCATTCAATACGCGGACCGAAATGCCTGCTTCCACGTGAGATGATCAGATCTCTAAGTGATTGCATTGCTTCGCAATTAAAAAAAATCTTATTTTCGATCTTTCCATATTTGGTCATTTATTATATCCCGCGTTTTATATACCAGGTTGGGCTAAATTGTGCCTGCTTAATGTTTTTCTACTCCGCCACATTGACAAATTCCACCAATTATACTCGAATCTAGTCACGTCCCGATGATGTACTATCTCTTTCAGGCCCCGGATGCTCCTTACCCGCACCTCCATCTAGAGGTCCTTGAGTTTATAAAGTTGTTAAAGTATTGATTGTCATCTAAATGATACATAATTGGATATTGCGATGGAGGAGCGGGCAAGGAGCATCCGGGGCCTTAAAGGACGAACTGGGCAATGGGCCTGGTCAAGATTGTTGCGTATTTGCACATGCCCTGTACTTGTCTATGATATTTGCAGGTACGTAATTAAACAAACTAAACCGGGATGTTCGAATGCGATCATCAACCTGAACCAATGGGTTCTGTGGCATATCATCCTGACAATGAACGATACTCAAAGACCCGATGACGCTAATATCGCGACTTCATGTGTCTTTAAGAAGCAACAAACCGAGCGGGTTCAAATACCAGAATTGTGAAAACACAGAAATTGCACTTGTGGTACACGAACCAGACCCTCTGTCCTTAGAGCCAGGAGCTTGTGTTTACTGAACCAGATTTAATAGAATATATACCTTTAAAAAGGTAATAATTAGGTTACCCTATAGATAATACAATGAATTTTAATATAATAAGAGGTATTATATATAATACTAGATAATATAATAACTAATCTATTAAAGTTTATAATAATATTATTTAAATAGCTAATTACCTAAATAATAGTAGCTAATATCTTTAATAAACCTTATTTAAGATAAATAGCTAGCTTTAATCTGTAATATATAAATTTATAGTTTCCCTCTGCTTTTAGCAGACTAAATTCTTTATATACTATTAAATTCCTAAATAGATTATAATTATATTATTAACCGGCCACTATAAAAATATATTACTATATAATCTAAGTTATTAACCGCTTTAAAATCGAAGTTATCGGCAAGTATATAACTTAATATTTAATTATTAATACCTTTTTAAATTTAATTAGTGATAACGATATTATAATATTAAATAGGGAATTCCTTAAGGAAATACTACTTTTTAAGATATATAGTAGTTAACTTTTACTAATTAATAAGCTATAACTACTATAATAAGTATATCTTATTATCTTTAGCTGTTTATTACTATGGTTACTAATCCTTAATAATCTAGATAATAATTCCGACGAGGGATTTTATAATAGATTTTAATAGGTTGTATTATAGAAGCTATCGGACTGGCTTAATTGAAAAGAGTTATTAATACGGCAATAGCAGGCCTTTATAGACAGTATAATGCCTATCGATAGTTATAATTGGTATCCGATATGGTTTACGGAGTTAAAATATGCCGTAGCGTTTGTCGAGTTTAAGGCGTTAATGTTAGACTGAGGGGTAATAGGAATAGAAGGTTTTAGCGGGAGTGGGGAAACCTAGGACGAAAAGCTAGATTATTAGTTATACTTAACTTAATCTAATCTTCCGTTAATTATATAATAAAGCAATAAATAATTAACTTGTTAGATATAATAATACAGTATAGTAATATAGCAGTCTAATATAGTAGTTACTAAACTAGATAGATGTATTATTCCTGTTAGATTTATAAATGGGCTGGCTAATAAATAAGGTTAAAAATAAGAGAGACGACATTGTGTGCACCCCCAAAAGATGCAGCTATAACAACCATTCTGAAAATAAAAGTCGAGGCGCCAAAGGAGAACCGTGTATTAAAATGCTCACAAGAGATTAACTAATTGAATAGCAAACCTGAGTCACTAACTCAGATAAATTTTAGGTAGCTCGTTATTACGTAGTTTATAATCTAAAATGATGATGAAGCTTCTCATCCAATCACCGGTGAGATGGCCGAGTTGGTTATGGCGCCAGGTTAAGGTTAACCTTAACACCAATTTCCTGGTGGAGCAATCCTCCTGGGTTCGAGTCCCAGTCTCATCAGTCTTTACTTTTTGCAGCCAGCAGAAATCTCACCCAATATAATATGGTCAATTCTCATCTATCAATTCCTTCTTAAATCCCCCTACCTGTCAAAATGTCTCATATGCTTTTGAGTGCCATTAATATTGCGTTATTATTCTAATAGTTATTATGGTACAAAGTGCGGGGAACTCCGACACCCCCAAATATGCTGGTACAAGTCAAGACAGACAGTCTACTCCAAAGCATCCCCACACAACATCTAGACAGCCACACAGTCTTCAGAAGGCTGCTTCGACAGCTTCTTCTTGTCTGTTTTTATAGTCTTCCATTCAAAGCCGAATGACGCAAGCAGAGCAGCACAGGCCAAACCAAGCCCAAGGTACCAAATAGCTTTCATCGAATCATTGTATGCACCCAGAACAAGCTCCATCTTATCAGCAGGTACAAGACTCTTGACACCTGCGGCGCCGCTGTTTGTGAGTTGGTGAATATCGATATCAGGGACATACTTCGTGATCTTAGTTTGAAGTTGGCCTTGAAATAAGCTTTGAGACACTGTGATGAAGATCGTTCCACCGAAGAAGTTGACAAAGTTGAGGATGGACAGACCAACCGCACTATCACTGTCCGACAGGAAGGTCTGGATTGCAATGGCCGGCTGCTGAAGTGCCAAACCCATACCCGCTCCGGCAATCATCTAGAAACGTATCAGCACGGAACACAAGACCATGTAGGAAGTACATACCTGATATCCCACCCATTTTCCTGTACTGACATCCGCTGTCCAAGTGGTAAACAGCGCCGAACCGACCACCAGTATAGCAGCTCCGCCGATAGCAAATGGTGTGTAGTACCCAATTTTACTAACCAGAACTCCGCCAAGCATGACCATCAGCACACTGCTGAGAAGCAGAGGCAACAAAGCAATACCAGAGTCTTGGGATGACTTCCCCTTGACTACCTGGAACCAGACTGGCAGGTAGAACGGGTACACCACCAGTACTGAACTAACGGCAAAGCCAAAGAGACAGGCGACCAACACCGTGCGCTGCTTCAGAATCCTGGGCGGAATGGTCGCTTTCTCACCTCTCCAGACTTGATAACCCGCAAAGATGAGCAACAAGACAGCAAACACAACAAAGAGAGCGACAACACGTCCGCTGGACCATTCTTGGTTCTCTTTGCCAAACTCAAGCGCAAAGAGAAGACTGCTGATCGATCCAGCAACCAGGACAAAACCAAGCGGATCAAGGTCGAAGAATCTCTGGCGCCATGTATCCGCAGGTTTGGAAGGGGGCGGTCTGTTGGGGGCGAGGATACAGAGAAGGAATAGAGCAAGACCACCGATGGGGACATTGATCCAGAAGCACCAGCGCCAGGTGACGGAGGTAAGGTAGCCGCCAAGGATTGGACCCAAGATGGAGGAAAGACCAAAGGCAGCGCCGAGAGCACCGAGATACTTTGGACGTTCCTCAAGAGGGAACAGTAGAGTCACGTAGATGAAAGCGCCAGAGCCGATACCAGCGCCACCAATGCCCGTAATGGCTCGTCCAACAATCAAGGCGTTTGAGGTGGGTGCCGAAGCGCAGACGATAGACCCAATTTCGAATATGAATGCGAGTGCGAAGATGACCCATTTAGTGGAATAGTATTTGAAGACGAGGCCGAAAGATAGTTGGAAGACGCAGAGAGGCAGGAGGAAGGCGGATTCGTACCACGCGATGTCCCCGAAGCTGTCGAACTCGGCCGAGATGGTGGGTATAGCCGTGCCTATAATGGTACGGTCCTTGGGTAGATATTAGTAGAAGATAAAAGTGTCTTGCGTTGGAGTTAACTCACTAAAGCAACAAGGAAGAAGACAAGGAAAAGAGCAATCATTGTCGGAAGGACGATTTTCTTTGGTGGGTATGTCTTTTCAATTTCTGTAGAGTCTGGCGGCTGGACTTCCCCTTCGGTGCTCGGGCGATCTGACCTGTCGACATCTTGAGAGTCTTTTTCGCTTAGATTAGGATGTTCCATTGTGAAATAGCGAGGTTGTTGAATATGGAACTTATAACAAAGCTCGGTGCTGATGGGAAGAAAGACGTCTGAATCAAAGAGACAGCAACAGTATAGATTCAGCTAAGAAGTTGGTGTATTGAGATAAACACATAAGAAGACCCCAATATCAGGGAGCCATCCATCTTAAATATGAAAAGAAACATTCCTACATGATTCAAATCAATTATATATTTAGCACGCGTCATAGGCTTTCATCTCAGGGGACCAATCACACGCCGCTCTCAGACTTCGGTCTCGGTACCGAGCCCGAGCTAGACCACATTTCCCGCGCTCGAAAACCTCGCGACCGACCCCGAGTTTCTTTAATTTCACCAACGTCATGGACATTCAATCTCTCAACGATTACCACAGCTGAAAAATCTTTTAACGATCGAGCGACAAAAGAGCGCGCGTGTCAGAAATGAGATCTCAGGCTTGCGAACCATGCGCCAAGCGCAAAGTGCGGTGCGATAGAGCAGAGCCCCCTTGCTCGAACTGCAAGCGGCGTAAGCGTGATCATTGCTCTTATCCCGAGGTATCGCCCTTTGAGAGAATTAGGAAGTTGGAGGACACGGTGCGATCGCTGAGTGGAGATGCGCCAGACAAAACCCGGGGATCCAGTGTGGTTGTTAATATTGCTACGTCGGAGGGGAGTGCGCAGACTCCCATTATTGTGCAGGAGGAGGGTCGCTCGGTCTATCACGAGTCGTAAGTCACTTCCTATTCAATCCGTCTACTCGCGGGGATTATCTAACTCACTTCTTGCAGCGAAGGTTGGCATAGTTGGATCGACGTAACGCGACTTTGTAAAGGCGCCAAACCACACTTCAACGCCTCCGACCCTCGCGGCTCCTCGTTATCGCCTGGGAAATTCCTCCCTCACGCGTTTCAAAGCTCTCCTTGGATAAACAGTAGCCTATGCTCCGAAGGGTTCCCGATCTGCCCCATCCCGGCCGAAGAAGCTCTCAAACTCTGGAATCTGTTTATGGAGCGAGTCGAGCCTCTTGTCAAGATCAGCTTCAAATGGACTCTTGACCATCTTCGGGCTGCGTTAACAGATGCAGAAAAGTGGACAAAGCTTGAAGATGGCGAACAGGCTTTGGCCTTGTCGAGTTGTTTATTTGGGGCCATGAGCTTGGCGACCCACGAGAGTTTTAGTATGTTTGGTCGGTCGAAGGCGTCGCTCATAAATGACTGTCGTTTCCAATGCGACGTTGCATTTTCGAGAATTAGTCTACTAGCTATCGACGATATTTCGACCTTGAAAGCCTTGTGCATGTACATCGTAAGGCATCCTTCCATCCCTCCGGTCAGTCTGCTAACACGTCCTTAGAAAGCCAACGTCGACGCCTTATCATCCCGCAGCCTCTGGTCCTTAATGGGTCTCGTTTCCCGAAACGCCGAACAACTTGGCTTCCACCGCGACGGAGCAGCCCTGGGCCTTCCTCCAGTTGAAACAGAAGAGCGCCGGAGAGTCTGGTGGCAGCTGCGACACGTCGATCTCGTCTTATCCATCAAAACCGGCTTGACGCCACTGTCCTTTGGAGCAGCCTGGGACGTCAAGCTCCCCCTCAACATTGAGGACAGTGATATTGATCCAAAGTCCCAAGTACCGCCCAAAGAGAGGACAGGACTGACGAGCTTCTCGTATACGCTCTATAACTACTACGTTATGGAGAAGCAACGAGGCTTTCGGACCAGTCAAACAAGCGAGGGAGGATACGAAAACTCCTTACTGGGGTGTCTCGCAGATACCATCGTCAATGATCTTGAACAAAGCATTAACGAAACGTTTTTGCAATACTGCGACCCTATCATTCCGCTGCATATGATCCTCCAACTCTCGGGACGGGCTCTTATTAATGTTATGCGACTGAGGAATATGCATGAAGCTCGAATGCAATCCAAGAATGGTGATGATGATTGTCACATTGAGCATTTCAATACATGTATGCAAGCGATGAAGTACATCGTTGTTTCACATTCAAATCCTCAACTTAAGCCCTTCACGTGGTTGATGGAGGTGTCATTTGTTTGGCACGCTTGTAAGTACGCTTATGGATGCATTGTGGACTGTAGACTAACTTGTGGCTAGTTATCGGAATTCTAGTTGACATGCCAAACCTATCAGACGTAGCCATGATCCAATCAGCTTGGACACTGCTGGCAGAGTTATACAGTGTCACAGCCCATATATCCGATCTCTCGGAGGATAGAAGGAACTTACACGCAGCTAAGTCGGTCGTTACAACATGGTACGAATGTCAACAAAAGCAAGGTCTGCGAGATATGGAAAAGCCCGGGTTTGTGTCAGACCTTGAGAGACGTCTATGGGAGCTAGATGGAAATGGAAATGGAAATGGAAATGGAAATGGAAATGGAAATGGTGCTGACGATGCAAGCGGTAATGACGGACAAATTAATTTGCAGAACGTTTGGCAGAATCAGACCAAAGAGGATGAGCTGCTGCCGTTTGGTTTTGAGTTTGCGGATATCGACTGGGCGTTTTGGGACAGTATGTGTTAGCCAAGGTGTGTAACATCTGGATGAGACCGGAATAATCTGAGGTAGTAGTGTGCTGCTTATGGCTTTCATCCACTGTGGGGCTCTTGCATCTCGGGAATATCACAGTTTGTGTCAGCGATAGAGTTCTCTCCATAGTAAGATGTGGAAATGATCAGTTCATAGTAGGCGCGTTGAAGTTTGAACATACGATGGAGGCAAAAAGCAATTTTGCTGTCATGGTCAGTCGGCAAAGTGTATTTTGAGTGTGGCTTCTAACTTGTGTCCGATTATTTGTCTCTGTGATCATAACAAGACTTGGTTTCGTGGTCTAACGGTTATGACTGCGGATTCTGATTCCGCCAGCGAGGGTTCGACTCCCCCCGAGACCTATCTTTTGCCAATTTTGAACTCTTCTACTAATCTGCATGACATCCATGTGTCCACGACCAAGGCTGGGAGGGACCCTGAATTCCATGCTTGGACAGGTCTGGAGGCACTTTTTCGCGCATTCGTCTCCAAGATCGCATTCCTCTGTTGCACCGAAATTAGTGGCGGAGGAGTTCCAGCCAGTGCTGTACTCCACCTGCGCCCCGCTTCTTAACGCTATTTAACATCACGACAGTACTAAGACTGCAGCAGGAGAGAATATGAATGTTTATTGCCAGTTGTAATACACCGCTGTCTGCTACCACGTATCAGCTTACACTGTAAAGCTCTACTGATAGTTCCTAGCTCCTGTCGCCAAAATCACATTCCAACAAACGCACACCTTCGAAAATCTTCCCGATATCTGTCTTCAGGATCGATCCGCAATCCTGTCGGATCTGTTCTGCAAGAACTCGCAGGAATTGTACAGGGCTCTGTGGAAAGTTCGACTTGTTCACCAGCCTTCCTCTAGAGCCTGGCGGAATGAAACCATCTGGGCCGAGAACAACAGAATCATCTGCAGTGCCCCAAGCCAGCCCAAGCGAATCGCAAACGTTGCTATAGTCTTTAAAAGATGATAAGTAGAGCTGTCCGGAAAAAAGGTTAAGAAACAAGATAGCACTCCTCGGGATTGAATCCACAGTGAGCTCTCCTGATACTCGATAGAGTTGCAAATGATCGAGTGACTGGAAGGCGAGGTTTACCCTAGGAGCATACAGATGTAAAGTCACATGTCGAGACTTTTCGATCAATGGTAGTAGCCCCTGAGCTTCGAATGGGCTTATAATTACGAGGCCAATTGACTCAGTCTGACACTTGGCCGTCAGGATCCATTGCACCGGACGTTGAAAGGAATCTGAGGGGTTGTTGGTTCCGAAACTCTCTTTGACTGTCTTGGCGAAATCCGATGTGGCACGTACGCTGCTGGGAAAGCTTTGAACGCTGAGATACTGAGCTGCCGATGTGTTCTTGAGAATTTGGAAGGCTGGCTTATGGTCAACCCTGAACGAAGCGATATTCATCGAAGAATAGCCATTCAGTATCCAATTCCTTAGCGATTGGCTAATGGAATGCGCTTCTGGTTCTGCCGCAGGTGGGTTTTCAACTTGTCGCTCTTGCTCTGTTTCGGGAGAAAGTTCTCGCTCCTGCTCTTCCTGTAATGATGCCGTGTGAAGCTCAGTCAATCCAAAGTCATCGCAGCGGGCTCGCAACTCGTTGACTGTCGAGGCACTAGCTTCATCCAAAAACGAATTCAAGTTAGTGCGGTCCTTTCTTGGACGATAGCGTTGGTCCAAAGTCTGAGCTTCATCTTCAAGAAACTGCTCGGCCCATCCAGAAGCAACACTGCCTTCACTTTGAGACCAGAAAGCTTGTTGTCTACCGAATCGAACACCCTGGTTGAGCCATAGAGGAATGGCCTTGCGCAGATCGAGACACGTTTCGGTAATGACCCAATTAAGAACGTCCGATACGATGACCTCATGCCCGCCAACTTTCTCCTGGGTTTTCAAATGGACGATCTTCTGCTCGATCTCCCACGGTACACAGAACTCTACGCTTTGGCCTTTCCCGAGTTTCCGCATTCGCATACATGCTGTAAGATGATGAGCAATTATCTTACAGTAAATTGGTTTCACGTACCCTGAACTAATCGATCCTTTGTTAAACCGGTTCCCAGCGTGACTACTGCGCGGTAGGTGGGGGGAAGCTTGAGATCAGTTCCTCTGGTGTGGGATTCATCAAGGAAAACAAGGCACCGATCTAGCTGTTCGAAAAATGGCGACGTTTCGAGCTCTTCGACCTTACCAGAGCGGTCGAGCACAACAATTTCGTCATGTTCATTGAAGTAGATGATTGCTTGGGTGTTGTCATCATTCTGATAACGTGCCAGCCACTGTTCTGCAAACTGTAGGTTAGTGAGGTCAATTACCTGAGCGCCGACGTCCAGAATTACACGTGTCTGTGCATTCATTCCCGATACCATATCCAGAAGCATCCGGCTGTTGAAAGGGGTAGCTTTAGCTTCCTGCGGCACCAAAGTGACTCCATTTTGTGGTTGTAACAAATAGCCAAGCACGAGAGCGTTGGTGTGCTTCTGTTCCGGAAGGTCTAGTTGCTTGATATCCGTAGGGAGAACATATCTTGAATCATTGGTTCCGCTGAACCCAGTCGTAGGATTGTCTTTAATCTTGGCTAGATCCCAGCCCGAGGCTGACAATTTATGAGGAAACTCCTTTGCCTCTCTACTGAAAACCAGCTGACTCAGGTAGTAATCAATCGCCAACTTAGAGTAGCGAAGGTGTGGATATATCTCGTCTCTGAACTGGGCCCGATCTCGCAAATTGACGCCTTCTAGGGTTTTGAATGGTGGTGGTAGGGTCGGAGCGGTTCTGGTCCACTCGTGATATTCTGTTCTGGCATTATCTGACTTGGTAAGTAGGCGAAAAGCAAAGAATAGGGCTTCTTCGTCTAAGCCGCCATAGTAGTAGCTCAGACACGTAAGGGTAATCACGACGTCGGGGTGGCTGAACTCTGATCGTGGTGTTGGACTATCTTTGGCGCGAAAAGGAACAGCTAGCTTAGTCCCAGTCTGGCGATACGGGTCGATTCCATAGTTGACTCTCCATCTCTTTTGGCCCAAAGCAAAAGCGAGGATACCGCCGGCAAACAAACCTCGTAAAAGTAAGATGCGACCAACTGTTACCCCGTCAAAAAACGGGCTTCGCTCAACTAACTCAACATCTCCTTGTTTGAGCTCCCAATGAGTGACATAACGATGCACAGCCTTCTTGAATTTCTCGGGCTGGTGGCTAATCGGAAATCCATTCATCCCAGTCTCGCAAATCTGAGAAGCAACATGATTGAGAATCACTTCCCCAGAATCAGCTTGTAGAAAGCGTATTGTGGGATACTGCCCATTTTTCCGGCCATCAAACTCAAGTGATGTCGAAAACTGAGATTTGACTTTACCAGCGAATTGGGCGACTAGCCCTAGCACTTCTTGAGTGACTACCCATCTACTGGGGCTATCTTCAATTGAGCACTGCTGGCCTAGCGTGTAGATGAGCTCGAATTTGACGCTGAAGTTCTCGTCGCTTTCATCGACTATATCACGAGATGCATTGTCAAAAAGTCCTCTGACTGCCCTCAGTCGCTCCGCAGCTTCTTGGCGACTGCTGAGTTGGCATTCTAGCTCCATCAGCTGCAAAGACAGTAAATGTTCCGGCTGAACCATTAGAACACCACCTTCGTTCATGCATCTTGTGACTAATTGATGAATCGAGTCTGCTCTCTGGACGCTCATTTGGATATCTCTGGAGAATGGTAGGAGATAGACTGGGCGGTCGAGCAGGCCGGCGAGTTTCGACACAAGCATCTGATACATCTGTTTTGCTTGCGGCTTGGCAACAATGACACGAACCATCATGGAGCCATTTGCAAGGGTAGTGGCTACCATTGGAACGATAACGGTAGATTTACCCTCACCCATATTCAGCTGCATGACAGCGTTTTTGTCCTCGGGGGTGCTAATCATCTTCCGAGCGACCTGCTCTTGCACGTTTCGGATCATGATCTCGCTCTCGCATTCCAACAACAACCATTCAGGGCGATCCTCGCCTTTCCAGGTCTCATGCCCGGAGTTCTGAATCTCGCGAAGAAGGTCTACAGGGCTGCTTTGGAAACGCATGAGTCGTCTGGCCCGCTGAACAGCGGTGACGGCCGTCGCATACTCTACGATAGCCATCTTCCACGTCTCAAGCAAGCAAGAAAAGCGCGACGGTCGAAGTTGCTGCAGCATCAGGAGTGGCGTTATCCTTGGCAAGCAACCAGAATCTGTAAGTATATGCTGCATCAATGGCGGCATGAGAGTCCCATCCTCTCGCGCCAAGCCGACCCCAAGAATGTTTTGCAATAAGTTCTGATAGACCGTTGTCCTATGATTCTCGCAATGCTTCAGGTGCTCCTGAAGCAAATGATCGACTCTTGTAGGATTGTTGATTTCAAGCTCGTTGCCGACCTGTTCGTTCAAACTTGAGAGACTCTGGCGTAGCTCGTCCAGATATCGGTGTTCGTACGGTAATTTTGCTTGAATGTCGAGGTTATTAATGATGCCGGTCAACCTGCTTATGGTCCCCGGGTTCATATTCACCACTTGAAGTGGAACATTCAGTGTCGGTATGGGACAGAAAGTGTACCGTGCATTTGGCCTAGAAAATAAATCCTCAATGGATATAAATCCCAACAATCGGCGTTGTGAAACCGCCGTCACCCTCTCAGGTTGAGGGTGGAGCTTGAGACCCTGCATGGGCACCTCCATTAGACGAGCAGAGATTTCTTGGAGGTATTGCTTGAAACTCAGATTATTATACCATGATGACCATTTGGGGTACAATTCTTCCATGGCTTTTTCGCATTTGAGGTAGGAATCGACCTCTCTCCCCTGCGGCATATTTGGGACTGCGCAAGGCCATTGATTGCATAATTGGTCGCTGAAAGACCTAACAGCGCGATTTCTACTTTCTGTAAACTGCCGATTGCGTCTTTTCAGTAATTTTTTGGGAGTTTCGTCTCGTAAGCGTGGAAGGGAGCCTTCCGGGCATGAGTCAATAGAACGTGCCGCACTTTCTGCTAGTCCATTAACCTGTCCCAGAACGATTGCATATCCTTGGGATAGATCGTACGAGGGCTTGGTGGGCAATGGTACAGCTGAGACTGAAGCGGACAGTGCCATCATCAAAAGTACCTGGGTGATTTGGGGATCATGATGTTTGGAATAAGACAAGGTGGCTATCCAGATCATTAACTCGAACTTGTTTAGCCAGTCTTTTTCTTTCCGGAAAGCATAATGAATCTGACACCAGTCAGATGAGAGGAAATTCCGGGTTTCTCGAAGCCACCTTGAATCGTACTGCATCATGCTCTTGTGTGGTACTTGGCTTGTATTCACAACACTGCCCTCGGAGAGAAGTCGATACAAAGATTCGGCAAAAGAAGGCTCGATTCTCTTGATGACGTAACATTGGGCATGGTAGACTCGGAAAGCGATCCCTTGAGCGCGGATTGCTCGGGCTGACATGTTCCCTCGGGCCCTTGGGATATATGTGACATCATGCTGAGCCGTGAACTCTTCGGAGCCAAATCCAGAAACATGTACCCTAGAAGCCCTGTTGATTGCTCGTTCAACTAGATGAAGGGAGGAGTGAGATGGCGAGTCTGGTACTTCGTGTTTGGGGTAAAGAAAACAGATTTCACGAGATCTCGCGAGTATATCCAATACGACTTTATAGAAGCGATCGCTCTGGGACATGTAACTCAGTCTAGAAGACCACTCGACGACCTGCATCAATTTCTCGTTCCTTGGGTAGAAAGAACGTGTTGGTGATAGCTTGGCGATGCAGTCCAGGATGTTGTATGAAGTTTCAGTCAAGATGCTAGGTACGCGAATTACCGCAGATCCCAAGATGTCCAGAGCTTCTTCGGTTCCTGTTCGTCTAATGAAAGGATCCGGAAGGCAAAATGACGTTAGTCCGTGGAGATATGCCAGGTACAGTTTGCTCTCAGTTCTGGTACTACCTACAAGTCGACCCAGGAGATCGTCGAGCTTGTAGGGCTGTACACGACGCGCGCTACCATGTACCACCCTGACCATCGTGTGCTTATCAAGATGGTTAAATGTCTTCATCTCATATTGGACGTCGCCTTCAGGAATAAGGACCGTTCTAATAGGTGGATCCCTGCTGCTGGACAACACGAGTTTGCTTTTGAATCCCACAAGTGTCCCTGTAGACTGATCCGGATCGATGTGCATGTCGCGGAACTGTCGGGATTCCATGGAAGACTCTCCCGATTTGAGAAGAAATTCCAGTCGTAGATTTGGAATTCGGATCTCGGTGATCTTTTTGACAGTGTCATAAATCAGATGAAGCCCCAGTGGTTCTTCAAGCGGATCAAGGATCACTGCGATGCGCTTGGCCAACTCACTTGAGGGGGCAACGAGAAAAGCATCATCATGGAGGCTAAGTTTCCAACTACCATGGTCTTGTGTAAAACGCCAGTTTCTCTGATCATCCGAAGCCCAGTGATTGTGAAGTTTGTAGAATTCTATGCTTTTGGTCTCGCATTGGTACCAATGAGCAAAGTTGTCAGCTAACTGATGCGGGACCGTCCCCTTCAGCAATCTGGACGGAACAAGATTTAGCGTCGATCCGGGTTTTTCCAATTGAACTAGAAGGTCTTGACCTTGCATGCCAAAGTGAACAGTGTAGCCTAGAAACTCTCTGGTCGCGCTGAAACGCATGCCTGATACATCACTCGGCATGACATCCATTATCATGGATCCGAAAAGTCTGCCATGGTCTTCGTGTATAGTATAGTCGCGCGGGAGACGTGATAATGGGTCACCATTGACCAAAAGCTCGCCTGTCAGGACGTTAAAGTGCACTTGCCTTTGGCCAGAGTTTGTTTCAAGCCAATAGCATGTCGAGGAGGCTAGGGACCAGTCTGTTGTCCGAGAGAAGTCTGACCAACTTCGCTTGATAGCCAGATCAAGGCATGTATTGCCGCGAGATATGACTTCATCGACAAGGATTGAACGAGTGCGGTGTAGGGTGTAATGAGTTCTATCGTCCATGATTCGTTGGAATAACCCTTGAGCCTTGTTGTTGGCAAGAGTTGTATTGTTAATGACAATGGAGGATTCAACAAGAAGAGATGCTTGTTTTGAGTCTCCAAGGATCTCCTCCAAGTGCCTTTCATCAACGTTAAACGTTTGTACACATAGCATGGCAACGTCAAGGGCCGACTCCGAAAACTCCTTTCGTTGCATGTTGTCGGCTGTGTCCTGGACTTTCCTGATCAAAATCAACATCCAATGATGTGAAATTCTGCGACACTCTGATAGAAGCCTCAAGATACCTTGCGACAGTTGTGGGCTAGTCACAGAAAGTAACCGAATCGCTAGAAGTGTAAAAGAACACAAAGCTGTGTGGGACTCCCAATTCTTTTCGATCCTTGAGACTGCCTGCAAGAGACCCTTTAACAGTTGACGACCAAACTCCATGTTAGTGAGGCGAGTGTGAGTTTCTCGGGTGATCTCCAACATCGAGTTTGGCCCAGCTTGTAGGCTTATCTGAAGCAAGAAGATTGCCGTTTCGTCTTGATTGAAGTCGATCGTTGGCATAGCGAGTTGCGTCAATATGCTCATCCACTGCAGACGGTATCCGTACGGCAAGATAGCTAAGGCTTTGAACTCCCCCAGGGTCATGTGTTTGGGGCATTTGTACTGACTGGCTATCACCTGATTGGGAGTCTCTCCATCAGGTCGGAGCCAGGTGCGAACTAGGAAAGGGTACAAGGCTTGAGCGCGCTCGGGAAGTTTGAACGTACACAACTCCGAAACGGCCATTGACTGGGTAAATGAAGAAGTAAAGGTACTACTCTCACGGTCGTGATAATGATAGATGAGACCATTTTCTAGATACACATCTGCCACATCACTGATCGCGATGGACTTTTGACGTCGGTGAGTTTGAACATGGGGCTTAGACTCTGATAGAAGATGGACCCGGCTCGGTTCAGAGGAGTACCAGGGATAGAGGCCGTCGTACGAGTCCAAAGAATAGGATGAACTAGGGTGCTCCCCAAGTGACTTGAAAGCAAGCACATCATGGATGAAATAAAATGTGACATCTCGCCACTGTGCAAATTGGTGAGGGATATCGAGTTCAAAGACCGTAGCTTGCGCTTCGAGATTATCGGTAGGTAATGGCCACTCATGGACCATAATTTTCAAGCCGTTCGCTTGATTCATTAAAGAACAACGATGGCAGTAGGGATCATGCTCAGGATAACTGACGCCCAGTGAAGTTTTATTAATTTGTCCGCATGTGGTGGCGTTATACTGTCGTGTCAAGTCGTCATACCTGTCTTTAAGTTGATAGAACTCTCTGATCTTGGCTTGTTTATCCAATTCAGCCTTCTTCTCAATGGCGATTTTCTTATCCTGGAGCGTTGATGACGATTGGAAGTATCGTACAGGAAAAGACATGCTGTCGCCAAAAGAGCGAAACACAGATGGCCTGCTTGGTGTCCACTTGCGACCCTTAAGATATTGCTCAAGACGCTGAAGCCTTGCCATATCTGCCTGCGACTGGAATAAAAGTGCTTGCCAAATCTTGGTGGGTACTTCGGCGTCGTATTCCTTGAGCATAGGGTAATTATACAATGTCGCTTTGTCGGCAGCTACCCAAATCTCACCGACTGTTAGAAGCATCCGTGATGCTCCTTCTGGGCGGCTTGAGTAAAAAGCTCTTGCAGTCGAATGGTAGCTTTTAAGGAGCGTTTTGAGTGAGGCGCACGCCGTTTCCTCATGAAGATGCTTTTTGATCCACTGATCGAGGTTTTGTTGAACCCACGACTCTATCATTGCAAGGCTAAACGGGACATACGAACTGTCACGTGGTGTGCGAACCAGTGGAAGGCTGTCGGCATTGAAAGATGAGACGTGGGGTACTGGACGGAATGTTGTGGTGTCATTTTTATTCTCACGGTGAGAGATGGTTGTAATGAAATCGTCAATCTTTGGAAGAGAAAAGAAAAGATGGTCCCTTATCTCGGTCGAAGCCAAGAATGCGATATCCATCTGCTCCTCCGAATGATTGCGGATTCGGTCCCATCTCTCGTTCAGAGTCTTAGAAGCTTTTGATATAATACCATGGACAGTCGAAAGCCACTTATCGTCGCGAAGTCCTTCATGCTTGCAGAGGCGATGTGGGATCTTGGTCATCATGATGTGAAGCATCTCGCTCGAGACCTGGGCTTGGTTTGCTTTGAGGAGAGCCTGCGCCATCAGGTAGCTCATAAATCGCTTGTAAGTATCATGTGAACCACCCGAAAGGCGGCTCATGGTGAGGTGCAGGCCCACACGGATAAGTAGCCAGACTGGGGATCTTCTCCACGGAAGCTTGCTACTATTGTAACTGGTTTCCTCACGTGTGTGCTTGCGGATGCCTTCCACTTCCACTTGTTTTCCAACGCCTCTGAGGAAGCTCACCAATAGCTCATTCACAATTCGTGGATCTGTGGTCTCTCGATCCTCGTGGTGGTCTTTCCGAGCCTTCCGAGCCATTGGCTGAGCTTCAGCGACCCTCTGATGAGACATCTTAACAAGGGTGTTGGCCAAGACTTCCTGGAAATGCTCACTCTGGAAGTCTTTATCGGGTATCTCGGTTGCGGTGTCGGGAAACTGACGAACTAGGCGCCCTTTGGTGGTAATGGCGGCTGCATTGGTAGGAGACAGCTCAAAAGTCTCGAAATAGAACGAAGTCTCCAGTCTGCGAATAAGCAGGCCTGCGTTTTGTGCGGCGACATGGAAGAGGGCGACAGAGTCTATAAGATTGGTTATTAGTTAGGGAGAAAACTATAGTAAAGTGATGTAGGTATATACCATGTAAAGAAAGGGCTGCGAGGACTTTCTGAACGCCAATTCTTTCCAGAAATCCTCTCGAATCCGTCGTGTCTCGCATGGTTTGTAACATAGAAATGGCAGACTGGACGGGAGCCGTATCTTCTCCACCCAATTCGTCGGTAAAATGTTGCAGAGATTGCAGGACAAAATTGGTTAGAAAGATGCTATTCAAGGCAGTCATGTCATCACCGCCTGGTAGCTTCGGGGGCAGGAATAAGTGATGAAAGAGATATTCGACTTGATCGCTGTTACTGAGAGCTTCCATAATGGAAGGAGAAATGCAGATACGCCAAGCAAGTAATAATCGATGTCTTTTGAAAAGCGAGTTAGATAGCTTGGCTAAGCACGTATCAGTCTGAATTCGTTGAACGCGCTTGAGGAAAAGGCTACTACACTGGAAAGTTTGCTAGAATCTCGATTATTACTGTAGACAGAGAGACACTGATACAAGTATTGAATCAACATGTAGAGGCCCGAGTTGGAGTCGGAGGCCTGCCTGAAACGCCAGGTTGGCCTCCCGCGTTGTTAGTGACGAGTCGGTTCGACTGTACGAGAAATTGTCGGGAGATGCAAGACCATGTGACGTATTTATCTCACGGGGGCTTTTTTGTCTTTGGCTCTCTTCTACCTTTTGCTAAGCTATCAAAGTTGCCTACTTTGACTGCCTGTATTTTTGAGCATACTCCCATGCAGTCCCTATTCTCTTGTGCCTATCCCCTGTACTTGTAGTTGAGTGCATCAATGTATTTGACATGGAACACGGTAGCGATCAACACCTTTCCGACAGAACGAATGTCCGCAACAAGTTCTTTCCTTTTGTTCATATGTATGATGGCAGTTAATCTACCGTATTTGACTTCAAGTGTCCGAGGCGCGTTAAGACAAATCCTCTGAAGGAAAAGTTCTATTTGAGACTTATTCCGTCGTTTCACTGTGTTGTAGACAGTAATTAAACCACTATCAGTGCAAGTAACTTATAGATGATCACTAAATCATTTCCATATTGGCAAACAAAACGATTGGGTTGAAAATTGGCAGGATTGGCTGCGAAAAGCTACCTCAGTTTCCCTCGGCGTGTAAGGTCACGGCGGTGAATGAGAGGGGGCTTGTTTCTGGATGCGCCACCGTTGTTCGATGACTTCATTTAGCAGCAAGACGGTTTCTTACCTGGTTCAAGACATCAATACTGAATTGTCCGATAAACGATGAAATGGTGGCGAGGAGCCGTAGTGAAAGTCGGTGAGCATGTAACATTGTATCTGATGCACACCATTTGTCTTTGGCAAGCTTCACCGGTGAGGTGGCCTGGAAGATCGGTCAGTTGCATCTGGCTAGTTGTACACGCGTTAGGTGTCTTGAAGGTGTGCCAGGATCTCTCATCGGAATACAACAGAGTAGGAACCTGGCCAGCTCTTAAGCCGCCCCAGCTGATGCTGTTCTGATTCCTGAGGTGCGTTGCCTATTTTCCTTCGACCATAAGCAAAGGTAAACCGAAAAAGGCTCATCGGCAGCATTGGACCTGTTTCATCTTCCTCTTTCAACACCAGAGAGCCTAGCCCGATACTCTCAACGAATATTTGCCACAGCACACCTAACGCGGCACGGATTATTGTGCGTGACGTGGCCTATGGCACCAAACTATGCGTATATCATGCAAGCGCTCGATCGTTTGTTTCTGTGACATTTGTAAAGACCAATATCACGTACTGTGTCACTTGCTGTTTGTGTTCAAAGATGACCAAACCTACACCGAGTTTATTCGAGGCCCTTATTTCAAGGGGCTTGACATTGTACCAAAATCTCATTCAGGACAGATAACTTCAATTAAGACTGATCGTGTTTTCGTTTCTTTGACAAAACTACGTTCTATCAGGATCAATACTTGGTTAGATTGTACGAAATGCATGCTAGCTTCTCTGCGCAAATGACGAAGGACAGCACTTTTGGCTTGACCCTTTTTTAGTTGCAATCGCCCGAGGTATCATTTCTTATAAGACTATTTTGACGTTATATTACACTACGAGACAATGATCATTGCGATACCACACGTTTGTAGTCTGGTTGGCAGGAAGAATGAGGCCAGCTGTATGTGGAGAGGTTCATTCACACTTGTACGGTCTGAGCATTATGCTTTATCAGAACGCAGTGGTTGGTTGTTCAGGTGCATCGAGGACATACGAAAAGGGATGTGAGTGCATATGCTCGGCCAAGGCCAACAGGCAAGCCAGAACTTTTAGGAGGTAACACGGTCGATTACAGCGGTGTACGAATTCTGGGCTTGAATGATAAGCCAGCATCACAGGGTATGTATCAAATGATGTCTTCAAGCCCCATACATATTGACATGGCCAATATGGAAATTGGTCTCTGTTTAATAACCTTTGGTAAGTGTTCCGCTCGGATTTCCTAGTCCCAGCTGATCAAATATACACACTCTGGCTCGGTTTATGTTTTTAGCGAACATATATTGTGAATTTATATCATGATTGCGACCACTTCTTTCTAGTTGTAGCGGTAAAGCTATGTTATAAAATAAGATACGTACAAGAATATGACGGTAACGGTACCTATACAGACGCCGGAATATCATGTACCCTGCTGAGATGAATCAGATCCTCGCATCGGGACAGGTCCTGTCCCCGAATAATGTTAGAATGATTGATTAAGAGCGGGGTAGGCAAGAACAAAAAAACGACGACGTGTCGCACATGCAGGAGGCCGACCACAGTGATCGGCATGGGCAACGGACTTCAAGGATGAGATTAGTTTTACTTCTTCTGATGATTCCAAGAAAGTTTTCACGATCGATATCGCACCGCAAATATCTCTCAATTTCTATATCTTGGTATATCACCCTATTTTCTTATGAACTTTGCTTGCGGTACATGCTGGAAAACATGGCCTACTTTGCGATCCCGTGACCAGCATGTAGCAGACACTTCACATGAAGTCCCAGACTTTGAATGCTACACATGTGATCGCTACTTCAAGAGCCATTCTTCTCTTGAGCAGCATATGAATGATCTCGGCCACTGGGATGCTTCAGCGTTGGATTCATCGGAAGAGTCCACCTACTATTGCGATTTCGACTATTGTGACGAGGAACTTGATACTTTAGATGATCTGAGGAATCATGAGATCAACGATCATCTCTATTGTGATCCGTGTGATCGGTCTTTTAAAGACTTGAACAGCATCAAGATGGTTAGCTATCAACCTCAATCTGCCATTGACTGATAACTAATGAGTATAGCATCTCCGAAGTAGGGTACACCAAGGAGAGAGTCAGCCCTGCCCTTTCTGCGGCCATCTATACGTAACTGCAGCGGGTGTCTTCCAGCATCTTGAGAATAACGGCTGTCCCAAAGCTCCTTTAAACAGGATGATGGTTTACGAGACAGTTAAGAATCGGGATCCAAACGGCTTGCTGACCATGAAACTCCTCGACTGGTCCCAGCCCGCCGAGTACAAGGCCACTGAAAGATCCTGGAATGCAACCACAAGGACTTTCAATTGCTCCCTCTGTGGGTCTCGTTTCAACAGGCTCCAATCTCTTAATCAGCATCTTCAGTCGCCAAAGCACGAGCAAAAGTTGTACCATTGTCCAAAAAAGGGTTGTGATAGGCAATTCAACACGCTTGCTGCCATTACCAATCACTTGGAAAGCGAGCAATGCAATTTCATGCGCTTTGAGGATGTTCAAAAGGCTGCAAGTCGAATTTTCGACCCTGGTCGTATGATCGCTTTTTAGGACGTATATAATTAATAAAATAAGATAAATATAAACCAGGCAATGTAGTGGTCTTGAATGCCTAGGTCTCCTATTATTAGTAACTAGTTATCCTTTATATAGTTATAGTTGCAACAGCCCGACAGAAATCTTAACAAACACGGATATTAAAACGGATTCTACCATCAGAGATGCAGGTCTGTGTCTTATAAAATTCCTCAGACTCCTCTCATGTGGGTGATCAGCGGCCAAAGAGTCGATGTTTAACTCAACACGCATCGCTTCAGCTCAGCCAAGCGACTAAGCATTAAGCGCCTCAGCAAAGCCACTGGGTGGCTAGGGCTATACACCAGTCGGTATCTAATGATCCTAGGTCATTTTTTTACAACTCTAGAACAGAGGGGCGAATACAAGGTTTTATAAGCATCATAACTCCAAGGCTTACACAAGACCTTTTTCTTTTTTTAACCCTGTCCTAACATGAGGCCTAGGCTGCTTCACAAAATGCCCTTCCTTACCCCCTTCCTTTCGGTCATTTTCTCATATTAAGTCATTTTAAATATTTAAAATGAACTTAAGATCCTAAAAGCCTCATTAGCATATCACAAGATACTCGAACGCTTAGGAAGGGTATTCCATTACCTCTAAGCTTCCACATCCTTTATTCTCTGAATTTCCATCTATTGTAAACTTTACAAGGTCTCTCTTCTTTTTCTGCAAGCATAGGATTCTCTGCGATACATTAGAATTTAGCATAAGTTCCAAGTTGTGTAATTGGACCTGGGTTTGTTGAAGTCTTACCTCTTCCACCGTGTTTTTCATTATATATCTAAACACCTTAACACTCTTTGTCTGACCCATGCGAAGGGCTCTCGCAATAGCCTGTTCCTCGACTGACGGGTTCCACTGCGGCTCAATGATATGAACCTGTGTCGCCACTGTAAGGGTGAGTCTGTATGACCGTCAATTTGAGCCCAATGGTTTAGGGGATACTTCACTAACCCAACTGCTCCGGTTTGCATAGTAATTAGAAGAACGGACGTGGTAGGGTCATTTTTGAACTCGTCTAGAACCCTTAGTCTGTCTTCATTTCCCAACCTGCCGTCGATACGCTTTAAATCGATTCGCCTCTGCTCCAACAACGTCTGTAGGAGATCGAGGGTTGTCGTCCAGTAAGAAAAAACGAGGCTTATTCAGTCAGTAAGGTTAATACAGAAAACAAGGCTGTGGTAGGGTTAAAGGAGCTTATACCTCTTCGACCGCTGACAAATATTGTCTGCCACAGATTGAAGTTTCGTTGACAATCCTGAATTAAGCCCTGGAGATGTTGCATTCAATGCAGTAGTGCAAACGTCTTCCATCTCATAAGGCAGACAACTATCCTCGAGAGGAGATAGCTGGACTGATTGGCTGCGGCTCTTTGAAGCGTTAGGCGTCGACACTGACAAGGATCGATCACACTCTGGACATATGAAGTCCCTGTTCAACTTTGCCATATTGTCTTTCTCGGCTGTATTGCAGTAGTCACAGGACACGTGGGTATTCGCGTCATCCAACGTCCTAGGAGGTTCAAGCAGTGTGCCGTGATTGCAAATCCTTCTCAACTCTGATATCATAGAGAAGCGTAGCGTAGTCCTTTTTTTATCCAATTTTGTTAGACTGCTTACAAGGTCTTCCAGTTGTCGCCGATATTTCCGGAACACGTCGTCGTACAATGTCTGTTCGTCGTGGTGGAGTGATAATGTTACAAGCTCATATTCTGCCGCCGGAAGATTCAGATACTTCTCTGTCCGTCTCAGGCAAAAGCCTTGAAGAAGTATCTGGAGAGGGTTAGTTGACTCAAGAAGACTTTCGGCGTGGAGCGGCTCCAGGATATGTCGTCGGAAGACATCCATATTCGAAAATGGCTCGAACTTAAGAAATCGCAAAAGCGACACCAAGTCATTAATACAATTTTGAATTGGAGTCCCCGAAATGCACCATCTCCGTTCCGTGACCAGTCCCTCCACGGCCTTGAATTGCTTAGAACTTGGGTTCCGAATCCAGTGGGCTGGTATCATAATCATTAAAATCTTGTACGCTCGAGAAGACACTGGTGGCAAACACTTACCCTCATCAAGAACAACTCTAAACCATTCCAGGCTTTGAAGGACCTTGCGACGTTTGCAATCAGAAACAAGGGTCGCAAATGTAGTTAAGACAATATCGTAATTCATCAAGGCGACTGTTTGAGTTGGTCGAGAATCCCCATGGAAGGTATAAACCCGTAATGACCCAGCTCTGAAATGCCTGTTCTCCCGTATGGTTAGGTCTACTGGCCAATATGTACTCAGGGTACCAACTCTTTACCTTGAAACTTCAGATCGCCAGACCTCCATAACCTCTTTAGATGCCTAGTCAATGAGGGATGTCCATTTGTCTGTCGGCTAGGAAACTCACGGGTTGATGTAACGACTACTAGCGTTGCGCTTGTCCGAGGATAGTTCGGCTGGTCCATGCCAACGGCAGTGTTGACAATTTGGAAATTCTCCGCTGCGAGTCTCGCAAGATGAATTGAAACTAGAATCGTGAGTGTTTTACCCAGACCCATTACATCTGCCAATATTCCACCTAGTGCAAATGTTGGGATCGCGTTGTGTGACCTGTACTTCAAGGTTAGTAGTTCCGATTTTAACCTGAGACTGGTTATGCGCTTACGCGATACGGGTATGGAACAGAAGCTCCCTAGCAACCTGCTGGCAGTATTCGGAATTTTCGCGGCGTTGGATGAACAATAAAGCAACTTTCTGGTGGCTAACCTTGTCAGTTTCGGCGATATATAGCGTAGGGGCCGCCAAACTCACTCCTGTAGGGGAGTTATGAGATCATCTGTTACAATGATATCCAGATCATTGATAGCCAAGGCTGGCATGCCATGGTCGAGAGAAGTCCATGAAACTTCCACGGCGTCTGAGAATTTCTTGGCTTGAAATTTGGAATCGTCCATACCAACCAAATGGGTCATGTACCTTGGTCCGTCTTCAAGATCAAAGAACTGCGGATTTAGGTATTCCACACCGTCCTCGAGGTAAAATGGGTGCTGCAAGAACGCTCCAACTTTAGATAGTTGCTGTCCGATATCACGAGCATCTAACTCCCGCCCATATATATTCACGGATATTTCAAAAGACTTCTTTGCCGTCCTTGAGAGCTGGCGCAAAATTCTGGCCTCAACTACGGCTTTAGTGAAAACCGACGTTTCTTCAAGAATATTCAGTTTCTCTGCCGTGATAAGGTCAATCATCACAAACGTGTTTGCGTTAGGTATTGCGAAACCGTAGGTACTCTCTTGCAAGTAAATGTCGAGTAGGAAAAATTCTGAGGCTCCAGTCTCCAGGCATTGATTTGCGTTAGGTTGTAGGGCAGATCCAGCGTTCAGAAAGTCAGTCGGTTTGACATGAACTTCACAAAGCTAGATAAGGCGGCATGAGTATTTTATTTCAATTTTAAAAAAGAAGAAAATTGAACGCACTGTACCGAAGCATATTGGTTGGGGTTCACTCGATCGATTGCTTGGAGAACTGGTATCCGTATAATCAATGCACCATCCAGAATTTGCCTTCTCGCCAGTAGTAGAACCATCTAAAGTTGAGCTTGTGCTGTCTGGAAAGAGTTCTAGGTGTTGTCGTTTTGCGATCGGGTTATCTGCGCCATCGTGAGTAGCAAGTTGGCGCTTCGACGACATTTCACTATAGAACCAAGAAAGGGCAATTCTCAAAACCCAGCGTCAATCCGTTGTGACTGGGAGAAAGAGGCCTCTTAGCTTGAAATCTTGACTTGAAGATAGGTAAACAATCAACAGCGGGGAAGTCCTACATGGACAGCCTCGTCTGCCTAGCCTACACAACTGGCCAATGAAACCCATACTACCACGAACACTTGTCTCAAATATTAGCTGCTTGGTGGTGGCGGTGTAGGCTCAGCCACCAAGCCCGTATCAGCCAGGGCAATCTGAATGTGCCTTGTCAAGCCATGAAAATCTTTTCCCAAAGACCTGCCATTTCCATCCTTGCAAGCCAGGGCAAACAATTCACGTAAATCAAGAGATATCCAGAGAAAGCATCTTGGTGTCATTACGAAGCGATGGCTTCATCACTACCTGAGACATCGCCACCTGCTGGTAGAACTCAGGCACGTACAGATTCCGACCTCGTATTTGGCAAGGCTGTCGCCAAGTTCAAAAGTCGCCTCAACAGAACTCAGGCAGAACAGTTCGCAAAGTGCACGATAGACGACGTCAGAAATCAGATCAGACATATCCAGAACCATCACGGCTCTCAGCGACGGTTGAGAAATATGGATCGCCTCTCTAAATTCGTCGAAGGGATGGTCCATTTGGGTAAGGTCGTGGAGGTGTTCCTCAATCTTCACAACGGTGTGGCATTGATCTGGGTGCGTGAAAATTCAATTTCGTCAAAGGCGAAGATGTATGCGCTAACTATATGGAACAGGGCCCTATCAAATTTCTCCTTCTTGTATGTGTTTCCGATGATTTTGGGATGTAGCTAACCTCCCATATTCAGGCAGCAAGCAATTGGATTGATTCCCTTGACAGCCTGCTTGGTGTTTATGGGCAAATTGGAGAAGTTCTACCAGATCTTGCTCGCTACGGGCAGATTTACAAGGAATATCCTTATGTCCATACCCATCTTGAATCGTATTACTGTGATATCCTTGAGTTTCACAGTAATGCTCTTGATGTGTTTGCTCGACCAGGTGAGTGCTAATCTTCTTATCTACTGGCCGTCCCAGGCTTACAACCCTAGGCTGGAAAGTCTTGTTTCATTCCGCCTGGAAAACGTTCAAGACCCAATTCGATCCCATATTGAAAAGTCTTGAGAGGCACAGGATCATGCTTTCAGAGGAGAAGCTTACAGCTGTCATGGAAGAATCACAAAAACAAGGGCATTCCATCCAAGACAAACTTGATCAGTTGCATAAACAATTGCAAGAGAGAGACCAGAAGAATGCTGAGAAGGATTTGGCTGCTCATCAAAGTCGAATTGATCAGCAGTACAGCACCGTTGAGAGCAGGATCGACGCCCCGAACTACCATGAGGACTACGAAATTGCATCACAGAAACGATTCCAGAACACATCTGGCCGCTGGATCCTCAGCCATCCTCTTGTCTCAGAGTGGCTTGACCACAGTTCCAAAGCTAACGGAAAAATCTACTTGAGTGGTATACCTGGGGCCGGTGCGATCACTACACAAACAGAGTCAATTGATTGACAGCTAACTTACATTAGGCAAAACTGTTCTTACGTCTAGTATAATTGGCTATCTTAAGGAACGACGGTCTTCCAGTAAAGGTTCGGCTAACAGTTTTTCTATATCGTACTTCTACTTCAAACACCATCAGCGTAAGAAAAGCTCATTGCTCTCCTTGCTTCTTGCACTATTGGCCCAGCTAGTTGCTCAAGACGAGAGTTTGCTTGATCACGTCTATCAAGCTTGTCGTTCCGCCGAACTACAACAATGTCGATCATTGGATGAGGTTTCCCGCCATGTCTCAACGGCGCTCCAGTCACAATCTCGATCTTTCGTTATTATTGATGGACTGGATGAGTGCACAGAAGCGTCCAGAGTCTTGGAGTGGTTTGAAAGTATCATGTCCAAACAGGATGATGCTTCAAGAGCTACCGACTTCAATATTCGCCTTTTTATATCCGGACAACGGGATGGAATTCTTGAAAGCCAGATGTCCCATTACACAAGAATTGACCTGGAGACATCTTCAGGACATGACCAGGATATCGAGGCGTTCGCGGCGACTATGGCCATCAAAATTCGAGAAAGGTTCTCTCTGGATCCTGGAGTTGAGCAGGACATCACTTTACGTGTTACGTCAAAGGCTGGGGGTATGTCGCCCTCTCTGTCTAGTCTACTTGAACAAGATGCGCTGACTTTTAAAGTAGGGATGTTTCTATACGCGCAGCTCGTCCTCAATAACCTTTTTTCCCAAACCTCAAAGTATGACTTGAAGCAAGAATTGAAGGCTGAAACGTTTCCTGAGGGGCTTGAACAAGCGTAGGGGACTTTCGAATGAATTTATCTGAGTTCATGGGAGCTAATAGCATAGCAGATACGAACGTGTTGTTGTTCGAGTGCTGAAAACCGCCAACAAAGCCGAGAGAGCCGTCGCAAAAGACGTCCTTGGAATGATCATGAGTGCTTGTCGCCCCTTGCATTGGAGAGAGATTCAAAGCAAGTTTTGCATCGATCCAAGTAAAGGGGAAGCTGATATTGATCGAAAGCTTGTGATAAGCTGTAAGCACATTTGCAGCTCTCTAGTGGACGTCAGCTATCTCGACTCGTCGGCATCATCACCAGGGGAAGAGGTTATCGATCTCGTCCACACCACAGCCAAAATGTAGGTCGCCTAATCTGAAATATTCCTGAAGCCCTTTGGTCACTCTGCGAAGCATGTGTGAAGCTAATTCTAGATTGCTCATAGATATTTGGTGCAAACCAAGGAAATTGATCTTCAAACCGAAAATGCTAAAATGGCTCTCTTCTGCACAGAATACATGATATCTCGGCCACTTACACCCGGGCTTCCGAAGCTAGAGATTCAAGAATATGCTTCCAAGGGCTATTATGGTTTCCATGACTACGCCGCCGCGTTCTGGTGGAAACATATTCAACAGGTTCTCGCCGCCTCGGAACTAGATACTGAGCTGGCCCGGAAAGTATTGCAAGCTGCTGATCGTTATGTCACGGATATTGGAGAGATCGACCAAATTAAAGCTCTCGATGATTCGTCAAAAGAAATTCAGTCCCTAAAGAAAAAGCTTGGAGGTATCCCTCAGAACCTCCGGGACTGGGACTCCATGAGAATCTACGAAATGCGAGCAGTTGCAGTCAGAGACGCAATGGAAGTACTTATTAATCAACCCTATGAACAGAAAGAAGCCACTTTAGCTCTTTATGGACCGTGGCGATACAAGTGCCGCAAGCCATGGTGTCAGTTTTTCAGCTGTGGTTTCGAAGACGCACAACAGCAACATACTCATATCAACCAACACGAGTTGCCCTTCACCTGCGAATATCAGGGATGCCATGCTACCGAGGTTGGGTTTGGGACAGAGACTGATCTCAAAACCCACACTAGAAGATGGCATCCTAAAGAAGAATCTTCACTGTTCCCCGCGCCCAAGCGGCACACCCCGAGTCACAGCGACATCCTGAAAGCTGTTCGAATAGGAGACCTAAATAAGGTAAAGGATCTTATAGAGCAACTCAATATCAGCCCAGACTATCAGAGAAAGGGGGGCAAATCCCTTTTAGAGCTCGCAGTACAGAATGGACATTTACACATTGTCCAATACTTAACAAAAATGGGCGCAAATGTCAATGTTAAGGTTCGGCACGAAAAAAGTCTATTGGATGTAGCTATCAGGAGCCGTGACCTGGAAATCGTTACTTTTCTGTGCAATCTCAACAGCATGTCACTAGATGATCACTACAACACTCTGGCTACGTGTGTTATGTTAGATCCGTTCCCACAGGCAATCATGGGTCAATTGCTACGCACAGCTTCTCTCAAATGTTCACGAGACCTTGTGCTTTTCGCTATCAGGTCAGAAAAAGCCACAGCTGTAGCATACCTCGCACAAGCCCTTGACGGGTCTTGCTTCGACAGTGGCTTCGACAGTGCTCTTGAGGCTGCCGCCACGACAGGGCATTTGCCTTGCTTAGATGCCTTGCTGTCGTCAGGGAAAACTGACCCAAACTCTGGCGATATGGAGGGAGCCCTGCCGCTCCATGCCGCTTGTGCATCCGGGGCACTTTCAATTGTTGAACGTCTCTATGCTGTCACTACTACCAGCCACATTGCACACGCCTCAGGAAATACACCTTTGCATTCAGCCTCCGTGGGCGGCCATGTTGCAGTAGTAGAATTTCTCATCAAAAAAGGTGCAGACATCAACGCTGCAAATATACTCCTTAAAACACCATTGCAACTCGCCACAAGAAACGGCGAAATGGCGGTCCGAAGGCTGCTGCTTGAAAACGGTGCAAGATTAGACACAGTTGACGAGCCAGCTGGCGCGTTGCCTGATGCTAACCGGGTGATGGGACTGGACAACTCGTTTGGGCCATTGTTTGACGGGGGGGGGGATGGAACTCGCTAATCCACTTAACTCAGGTGACGTTTTGAAAGACTTTGACTTTGATTCGTTTCTACACGATCAAGACGGGGAAACTAGCGGTTTTAACTTTGTCGAAGAGTTTCCTATGGAGCCTTTCAACGCAGATTAGCTGAAGGGCATGAGGGATTTTAGTACAGTATGAACCATGCCGCCAGAAGGTCTCATTGTATTGATAATGACTGGTATATTGCTGGTGGGAACGAATATGTTCAGTCAAGTTATCAGGCCCATATGATGAGCTTTTGCGTTGGAAATTCACTCCTAGACCTTAAGTTATATACTCTTCTTATTTCACATCCACGTATATCATTGTCACACTGAGATGAATACGAACCAAGCAATATGGCAGCCAAGAATGCCTGGATTCCCTGTCATTCAGTGCATGCACCGACAAACTACGACCACGCAAAAGACCACCAGCATCCCGCTGGGTTGGCTATTATTTGTCTATGCCAATCTTATACAGCCGTAGAGTAACAAGAAACAAATCCCCAGTCTTCAACGGATGGGATGAGCAAAAGAAAGGGTCTGGCCGGGGATTGAACCCGGGACCTCTCGCAAGCAATGCTGTAGGGTTTTCCCTAAGCGAGAATCATACCACTAGACCACCAGACCGATGAAGCCATCACGTGATAACACATGCATCAGATTCTGGAATCACCATCCTTGAAGGGACAGACCCAGAACCCTGAGTAATTCTAAACAAGCACTCCTACTCCTGATTCAAAAGTTTCGTTGTGATTTAGCTATATACTTCTAATTCGGACTTTGTTTCGGACAGCATGATCTCATCCCTAGTCATCATCATCCAAGTTCACTACTCTACCTTGGGCAGCTGAGGCCACTTATCCAAAGTCGCCTTCTTACCCGTGAGCGTCACCTTCACCTTGGCCTGCACAGGCTCATCAAGTAACAGCGTATAGGTACCAGGGTATAGCACAAGATCGCCGTTCTGCTCCCGTCGCGCAATGCTATCAAGCGTCCACTGAAGATTGACGTGCTTGGTGGCACTTGGGGCAATGTCGTATGAGCGACTGTACGCTGCGAGTGTCTTGAGCGGGTAGGGTTTTGGCCCGATGTCGCTCTTGATGAAAACCAGAGAAACAAAGTCGGAGGACACACGGCCGGTGTTCTTGACGCTTACTTCGATGGAAGGGAGAGGGCAAGTGTCGGCATAAGTAGCGCCACAGCCATCTAAAAGTTTCTGGATATCGAACTTCATCTCGGAGGACTTGAACTTGGCTTTAAATGTGGTGTAGTGCATGCCAAAGCCGTAGGGAATCGCAGCTTTGGAATACCAGCGGTATGTTCTTCCAGGACTTGACTTGGAGGGCCTCAGATCCATCTCCGTCATACCTACAGCTTTGGCATAGCTGCTGGGGTATTGCGTAACAGGCAGTCTTCCAGCAGGGCTCTTGCGTCCTGTAACGATGTCCATAACAGCAGTTCCACCGTCCTGACCGGGGTAGTTGAACCAGAGGATACTGTTGACGCCCTTGTTCTTCAGCAGAGGAGAATCGTCTACTTGATCACCCAGCTGAATGACCACAAGTGGCTTACCCACCTTGGCCAGTTTCTGCAGCAAGGTGAGCTGATTACTGGGCCAGTCGAGAGTGGTGCGGTCTTTCTCCTCGCCAGCGGCTGTGACGTCGAGACCGCCGAAGTACAAGATGTAATCGGACTTCTTAGCAGCAGCGATAGCTTCGGTGGTTCAATTGTCGTGGGTAGAGCTATTCTGCAGCGTAGGACCCCAAGCGATATTGTAAGTCAAGCCGAGCTGTTTAGCCGCATATGCCGGGGTGTGGAGGAACGGCGCAGGGCCACTATATCCGCCCTGGATCTTGGACTTGTCATTGGCCCAGAATCCGATCATGGCTACGCTCTCTTTCTTCTTGATCTTCAGAGGTAGTGTGCCATCGTTCTTGAGAAGGACTGCGCCGCTCACGTCAGACTTGAGAGCTAGAGCTTGGGCCGCTTTGGTGTTGACGTCGTCAAAATCGAGAGAAGCCCACTGAGCTTTGGCACCGTCGAAGAAGCCGGTGTGCACAAGACCCTCAAAGAGGCGATGGAGAGCAGGATCCATCATCTTCTCTGTCAGGAACCCTTGTTTGTAGGCGTCGGAGACATCCGAGGTAGTCGTATACTCACAACTAGAGTCCATGCCATTCTTAAAGGCGACGGCAGCGCCCTCAGCATTGGTCTTGGTATAGTTATGACGCTGCCAAATATCCTGCACAGCTCCACAATCACTGGTGATCCAATTGTTAGTCTCGGTCCAGTTCCAGTGTTTCCTCAGAATAGTCTCCTGGAGATACGAGTTTGCGCAAGAGGGAATGCCATTGACAGCGTTGTAAGCACACATGATGGAGCCGGCCTTGGAGTCGCGGGTGCATTCCTGGAAGGGTCTGACATAGTATTCGGCCAAATCCTGAGCAGAGATACGAGCGTTGAAGTCCTGGCGTGTGTAGCCACCCCAGTCCTCAAAGTCGTTGCCAGCGTAGTGCTTGCAGGTGGCTACAATGCGACGCTGCTTTTTATGGCCCTCGAGGCCTCTGACAATGGATCGGGCATAGCGACTTACATGCAGAGCATCCTCGCCTGGAGTCTCTGAGCCGCGACCCATCTTGGATCCTTGAAGGGATTGACGTTTGGTGTCCAGTAGTTGACTCCACTCCCGTAGCCGCCATTTGCCCAAGCGCGAGACTCGGTGCCGATGACAGTGCCGATGTCTTGAATGAGATCATCGTCAAAGGAGGAGGCCATGAGAAGTGGCATAGGGAAAGAAGTCGCAGAATCATATGGTGGTTTATCAGCAAACTCGGAGCCTGGAGCGCCTGCGACACCATGGAGGGCCTCGTTCCACCAGTTGTATCGTGGCAGCCCAATTCTCGGTGCACCAGTCGCATTGCTACTTCAGATTAGAACAATATTCGTCTTTCTCGACATGTTTGAGAGATCCTACCTAACGAGGTTCCCAACCTTCTCCTCCGGCGTCATGGTCGCAACCAGGGCCGCCGCCCGCTTGGCAGGCGTCTTGGTAGTGTCACATATCCCATTTGAGCTCAAAGGCTTCTTGGAGTAGTCAGGTCTGGTATAAGGTGGTGTAGCAGCCCCAACCCCCGTCAAATTGATGGAGAGGAGGAGAGCGCTAGTAGCGACCTGCACATTGAGCAACATCCTGTCGCTTCTTGAGGTTCAAGTCTGCATTGGCCAAGATATCATGGTGATGTCAATTTCTTTTATACTTTTCCGTATTCTTGAGTCATGATCGTACCATGAAGGTTCAATGAGGGGTTATGCATATTTACAGTTATGCTTTTATAGCCGACCAAATCGCATTGCAACGAACCTCCAATAATGATGCTTTTATTATGATACGATACTACGTACACAATGATCGACATGTGGTAGACATTGCCGGAGTTGAGGCTAATAGGATATTTCACCAAACGCGGGAAATGCGCGGAGTAGTCTTCGGCAAAAGCAGATCAACGGTGCATGTAGCCTAATAACGCTGACCACATTATATCACATTCGGCATTTCTAGCGGTTCTTTGTAAGTTTTCTAGGATGTGAAGTTCATGGCTAATTAGTCTCTTGCTCCATACCCGCCTCGCCCCTTGCATCTAACTCAGTGTGCGGATCGGTCTCCTCTACGATCATACCTGGAGCCCAATCATCCAGCATGTACCGCAATCTATAATTTCTGGAAAAAGGAGTTTCGCCATACAAGTGCTTCTCAAGCACGAATCCCTCATCTGCCAAGTGATCACACTCGGTCGTTTCCTGAGCCCCTGGTTCATGTCTTTCCGTAGCGATACTGCTGTCGTGGCATACAAGAGCCTCATATGAGAGTTGTAGTTGGGCGCCTGTTCTCATACGATGGATGTTTAGATAAAGGCCCTGAGGCTCTGACCCAGAGACATTCGGATGGTCGCGAATGGCATCAAAGACATGATGCCAGTCTGCGTAAGAGCACCCTTTTGAGGGTTTCACGCAAGCTGTCTCAAACCGACGCAATGAAGGCATCCGGGTCACAGCATCCGCTAGTAAAGCTGGGCGGACAGTATCGACCGAGTAAGTAACGTGCTTGAGAGCTGACAGGTCATAGGTCAAATGCTGGGTAGGCCAACTGATGGCGCCGCCTCCCCAGAGGTCAAGGTATAACAAGTTGTCACGGCATTTGTCCACCAGATTTTGAACCATAGCTGATGACCCTCTCTCCGCTATCTCGAAAGTATGAGATGGGAAAGCCTCCAGCACGCTGTCCTCAATAAACCAGTTGACTTCCCTGGTTGGTATTCGGAGTCTTAGCGTAAGCGTCTCCAACTCACTGAGATATATGTCATCCCAGCCCGGGATCTCTGTGCACTTGACGTTGCCTGTCATAAGCACGTTGATATCCAATTTGGGCACAGCAACCCTGGAAGCCGCCAAGGACGACATGACTGTCGTGAAAAGTCGATCGCCTGATACGGCGGCAGCGCAATGACAGCCATACTCATGACTCTTGAAGGTGTGGCAATGAGAAGGGAGCCCGCCTGGTAGATCTGACATGGAGCATTCTTTGCTCGTTATTTTGATCACCTGCAGGCCTTCTCCCAAGGTCTTTAGTACCTGGGTCCATACGTCCTGGAAGTTCTCGCTTTCTTCGAGGAGTAGCTGCGCTTCTCTGGCGGTGTTCATATAGGCGGTATACCTACTCTCCACTTCTGTCTCTATGATTTTGGGTTGTTCAACTAATGACGGACCGATGGCGATTTGTTCAAATGTCTCGCGCAGCAGCATCCAGCTTGGTGGCGCAACGAAGGTGACTATTTCCACGAACCGGGCCACGCGAGATAGATCAGCGCCTTGATAGCTGGTCAAGCCTTCGGGAGTTGCCTCCACTTGGATATGTGTAAATAGAACGGCGTTGAGAGAGTCGAGATTGTAGAAACGTTCATGCGTCAATCGCATATTCTTCAATTGACCGCAAATCCATCTGTAAGGTCTGTCAGAATTTGGCGATACTTAGAATCGGTGTTGTAGAGCCATACTCGTAATCCAATGTCCCTGGGTTTTCATCGCCGACGATCTCGCTAACTATGTCGTTGAGAAGTTCCACTGGGAGGCTAAGTAGGCCACGAGGTTGGTCCTTGAAAATAGTTCCCATTGTAGTATTGCTAAATCGTGGCCGAACAAGTAGTGGTTGTGTGGATGCACGTGAGGAGCATAAAAATTCAATTTTGTTGGTAACTAACTGCCTTAAGGACTCAAGGCAACAGACGAGAGGGGAAATCCATGGCAATCTCACTTTCACGTGGCGTAGCGCTTGGCAGACCGCATAACGTTACCCACATCATCCGATCGCCATGAACGCAAGCATCCTCCGCAGCGTTAACAAATATATGCTCTTTGGAATAGAAAATCACAAAGTTGGATTCGTCACGCAAATGTCTCATGAAGCCCCAAATTTATGAAACAATAATTCAATCGCGGATCTGTATCTAACAGACGTGCTGAATTCCCGCCAACGACATCGCTGCCGTTTTGAGAAACATACACGAACCACTGTAGATACCATCAATCGTGCTGATCCGGCCTCTCAACACTCAACCTCATGCGCCGGATATTTCAACGGCTGAGAAGTCATGCGCACTTGGCCAGCCCAACCTCCCTTCTGTGAAGACTTGCAGCAACCACTCAACGCGGCGTTGGAGTTCAAATAATCCGCACATTTCTCCACGGCTTCCTGGATGGCTTCCTTCTCAATAGTTGCTTCACAATCGAAACTAATCGTGGTCACGAAGTAGGAATAGCCGTTGACATATTCGCCGTTCGAATCCGTGCTGGCGCTGAGAACGCAAGGGGCTGAATCTTCTTTGTTCTTAAACAGACTAAAGATGGTTTCGTGAACGATCTCGTACATGCCGAGTGCAGAGTAGTCTGGTCGCTGGTTGAAGATTGCAGAACATGATCCAGCGAAGCCAAATGCGAGATAAGTAAAAAGAGTTTTGCTTGCGTTGACCATTTTTCAAGAGATTCAAAGCTTATATAAAAAGGTTGCGGCTGAAATACAAGGTCGAAAGTTGGTGAAAGATAGTGCTTTCCCGAGGAGAGAAGGGACAAGAGTTTAAAGTCCTAAGGAACCACAAGAAAGCAGGAGTGCGGCTTTTCTTGATAACCAACTATCACATGTTCCTGTCCCGTTGAAAATCCCAGAAGGCAGTTATTACCAACTGTCAGTGACCCGCTGCGTTTGTTGTTGGTCGTTAGTCCTGAACCTTTTGTCTCCAGCTACAAGGATCACGCGCATTAGTCTCGGTGGCCTCGGAACAGACGGCAAGTCCTCGCATACAACATGGTTCAAACCTGCTCTTTATTCATCTTGGATTGAGGCATCCTGATGTTCTTGGTCTGATAAGCTGAATCAATACTCAATTGGTCACTTACAGACCTTACCACTACCATTCCGCGTGGGTTCCCTGAAGTTTTGATAAAAGTTTTACTACTCTCAGATATATAGATTATTCGGCCGCGCTCAGCCGGCAGTATGGCACATGATACAGACGAACGTCCATAATTTATGAAACTTGTGGGAAGGATTTCACCAACATCAATCAGCTTTACCTTTTCTTGATTAATCCTGTACGTTTGACCTTTGATTAAACATTCTCATCTTTTTCCCGGGATACACCTCATAGGATACTGAGTCTTTCATTGAATCGCAATACTACACTGTAATGATATTCCAGCTATTGGGATCGCCCGACAAGCTATGCCGCGTGATTCGGTCTGTTTCGGGCAATCCCCGTAATACCAACCAACAATCCTGTATTCAGGCAACATACCACCGCCACGTACGGGCCGAGATTCGCTTAACAGGAACATAAAGAACACAAGCAAAACTCTCCCTACTAGTCTGGTATTACGAAGTTGCAACGTTTTCTTCCCGAAAGCGTCGGCTGCGTGGCATGATCCGGTTGGCAATCCTGCCGCAGTAATCCATTGGTTAATTTAGGATATGTTTTATTTGATATGGAAGAGGGTGGCATGACATGACATTCCGAACCAGTGGTGTTGGGTGTAATTTGCAACCTGTCTCACTGGAGGAATTAACCTTCTGCATATATTCCAATAATATTGTCCCGTTACCAATGCACTACTGAGTACTACGTAGTATATATCCTCCCATTCTCCACTTCAAAATCCCTTGCATATGCTCCGTGATTGGTGATGGTGTTTATAAAAGACTCTAGAAGGGTCTTCAAAGTATTTTGGCTCCAAGATCGTACTATTCACTTAACTTTTAACCTCGGGAATCAGAGTTCCTTCACGACTTTGGCTCAAGTTTAAACGTGTGAAACAAAGCAGGTTGCTTATGCGGATGTTGCACTCATTTCAAGCCTTTTAACCGTCTAACCGGCTCACTACGAATGCGCTTGTGGACACTGGAATGTGTTTTCACACAAGGGAGACGATTCAACATTCTGATTCGACCCGCGTTGCACAGTCAAGATGTCTCCCTGGAATGGCCTTTCCCAATAGCCAAAAAAGTGAGACCCCACGATATTGTTACAAGTTTTGAGATTTGAGACAAGAATGTATGGCATGTCGAAACATCACACCGCGCAGGATTAAAGATCCCGATTTTCGACTTGTGATGATTTTCGGTTTCCCAAGTTTTCCACATCTTGACTTAGAAACTATGAAGAGCCATATCAGTCTTGCTGCTATCTTGGGAGCGGCCAGCGTAATTGCTGTGCCTGATCATGGAGTGATTGAGCTGAACACGTTTTGTGTTACCTATCTCTCCACCTATCTTGTCCCAGTGTCACAGAATGATTCTTCAACAAATGATCAGTTCACACCCAAACCACCTTTTTTGACGACGATGGATGGTACAGTCGTTACTCTAACGGACGAGCCGCCTCAACTGACGACAGTGGATGGGACTACCTTTACTCTGACGGGCCAACCGGGCTTGAGTATGATATCCTCGATGCACTAATTCGGCATGGGCTGACATTACACCTTTCGCAGCTTCCAACCCAACTGACTCGTTGACATCTCTCACCTCGGGAGACATCACGTCTTCCGCTTTGGCTCCGTTCATTTCCGAGTCTTCGAGTATCCAAATCGACCCGACCGAAGCACTAACCTCCGGTACACAAACTGGGACATCAACTGATGAACCGCCTCTGCTGACGACTATTGATCTGGGCACTACCACTATCACCTCAGTCATTCCAACCTCAAGCGGTATCATTGAACCACAAGGAGAAGCCGTCATCTTGGCAGTTAACCTCGAGAATAATAACCAGAGGCGATCTATTAACAAAAGAACACTCGGTGGTTTCGTTGGTCTGAATGACCCTAATGTCTGCACGTTCGCCTCGACCTTCAATTTCGCTGAGTATCAGCTCTTCGTGAGTGGTCTGCCAGTCTTTTACTCCCCCGGAGACACAAGCAAGGAGTTGGTTGGAGGAGACAACCGTCCTGGGGATGCAGTCACCACAGGCTTCACGATTGATGGTGGTGCTCTTGGGTTCAGAAACGCAAATTTGCCTGGCGGCGCTGCGAGTTTCTGCCAGACTGAGGACGGTCGGGTTTTCATTGTCTTTACTGATGGACCTCCGGAGTGCGTTCCGGTTGTTTTGTTGGTCTATAGTGGTGAGTACAATATGTTGAATCGGGTACGATTGCTGATTTGAATGCCAGTACTGCGATGTCAAAATGGTCGGATCGTTGGTCTTGAGTCTACGACCATCTCTGACACAGCCACTACCCAAGCTGTCAGTACAGACAGTACAACCGTCATTGGAAGCACACAATCTGCAAACAGTACCACCTCTGTGGTATCTACCTCCATTGCTTCTCCCCCATCGAGCAGTCAATTCCAGTCTCAGTCCGTCGCTCCAGTGTCCCAGACCACTGACTCCAAGGCGTCCACTGCGGCTTCTTCCAACGTCGAAGAGTCAACTGCCTCACTTGAATCAACCACCGCAGAGGCACCTGTATCTGAAGCTTCCACTACTGAGTCTTTTGCTGCAAGTGAAACACCTGATGCTTCAAGTACCGAGGCGGTGGAATCTACTGCCGCCGCAAGTGATACCACGTCGCAACCTACATCAGACTCAAGTCAACTTCCCGAGACTGTGGCTTCAACTGGCACTGAGACAACAACCTCTGACGCCTTGGAGTCAACCACCAAATCTGCAACAGACACCGAGACGTCTACCGCAGGCGGTACCACCACAGAGGGCGTGACTACTGCGGAGACGACGGCTACAGAGACGACTACCACTGATGAATCGGAAACAACTACTACTGTCATCGACACTACCACCACCGAGACCACTACTGCTGAGGACACGACTACAGAGCCTGCAACAACTGATACCACGACAGGCGAGACGACGCCTGGTGACACTACCACAGCTACTGAGACGACTACAACAGCATTGGAGGATACTACCACAGCTCTCAGTGACACCACAACAGCCGCCGAGGATACCACAACCGCATTTAGCAGGACCACTACGCTGCCCCCCTTACTTCCAGGCACTACCACTACTGAGAGCTCCTTCTTTCAAGAAACTACTACCACTCCGGATCCGGTTCCCACGTGAATGACTGTCACGAGGGTCGAAGATCCAGGTTTTAGCTCATTGGAGCCTTTTTCATTACGGGTTATGACATCGCATTCAAGCGGTATATTTTACCAAAGTGTAGTTCGTTAGCTGGCTCGGATAGATTAAAGCAATATGTTTAATGATAATTTTCACACGTCCTCAGTTCAGTTGCTCTTCACTCCTCTGGTGGGCCGACAAACGCTACACAATATTGACGTATCATTGGATCAATGTGAAAGGTTTGTTTTGGTCCGACAGTGTCAATCTTTCGAAACGATGGTGAAGGCGCAGGCTTTAGGTTTCTCGATCAATCTATCAAGACACTGAAACGTAAACGCAAGCTTTCATCATAACTCGGAGATCATCTGACGTAGACTTGACAGCCCAGAGCTGTGCTAATCATTGCTTGCCGAGCTCACATAGGATTTATACCACGGGCCGTAGCGAACCCGTTATATCGATGCAGCACTAGTTAGACTAATCCGGCAATAATCTCTTGTCAAGTCCCAGCTGAAGACGATCACAACTGGGTTATCCAACCAATCAACTACGTACGTCATGCGTATTGGTGAAATGTACCGCCACCAAACTGCCGTTGACGTTATTCTACAGCAAGTGAATCTAGACCTGGAACTTTTTAGTCGTCGCGATCTTCCGCTTACCTGAACAACTAGTGTGAGGATGTCTACCTTGAGAATTGATCTTACAGAATTGATTCGTGCAATGCCATGCAGACTTTAACAATAAGTGCTTTTTCATGCAGTGCTTTGACATTCAATATGTGTTAGGACCATTTGTGAGCAAGCATGGTATCTGATATGGATATGATCTCTTCTCAATTTCATAACGAGCAGACTTGACGTTGTGGAGGTTGCTCAACTAGCTAGTTTACTGATGAACAATGACAGTTCACCAGAGGGATTTTCAAATTCGCCTACATCATTGGTCGTAAAAGTTGTGATAGCTTTATTGTAAAACATTGAAGCGCGTGGGTCATGATTCGTGAACGTAGTCCCGATGGTATAGGGTTGTTGGCTGTGGGGAAGATCTTATCGATAGCGCTAGACAAGCGTGGTATACCACCAGGTGACAGCCAGCAGACAGCAAAGTGAGCAGGGCCATGAACAACGGACGTCATAAGGACCAAACATGACAAGCGGAATGGTTCAAGCGATGGCCATTTTTAGAGAAACCGTCATCAAGAATGATGGGCATTCCAAATGATGCAGTAGCATTGAGGGCAGCCAAATTATAAATAGAAGTCTTGGCAGAGAAAGGGGAATTCCACTGTGTCATATTCGTCCTGAAATAACAGCAGAGGCTTCGTTTAGTGGAGTCTCCCGGCCAGCGATTAGCGGAAAATAATTTGGGGCGATTTTAGGTATACGAGGTAAGATCCCAGCTGGCGTCCGAGCTGGGAGAGTCTAGGCTCGGTCCATCTGCCGCATGGAGACTTTATTGCCCCTGGGTTCGGGTTTTCAAGCAGCGCGGATACACGTCTCAAGCTGATGCCGACGTGGTATGTCGATTGGAGATAAAACAAGAAGAAACTGCATTCCTTGATGCGGTACAGCGGAGAAGGTAAACAGACGTGAAAACAGTGTCCAACCAAGTGTCCCTCTTGGGCGTCTAGGAGCGGGCATTATTTCTAAAATTAACTGGCCTTGTACCGAAGTCCCCAATCCGACACTTGGGACGAAACCAGGATGGAGAAAAAAAGGGGACGGGCCACTGAAGCCTCCGCCCGCCATGTAACGGTCTCTCCGGAGCATAAGGGCATGTCATGTCATCAATACCTACGCTAGGCGACAGCCGGCCATTCCGTTGACGGTTTTGTCAGCAGAGTGAGGCAAAGAGTCTCTTTGGACAGATGCTTGCGGTAGAGTGCAGAAACTATTAAATGCACAGCCAGCCTCTTGGACAGCCACAGAGTTTCCTTTTTAGCTCAGTTTGGCTATGGAATGAATGCGCTGGCTGACCCGAGCAATGTCCATTCGTCGATTGCATGTTCCCTGCTGATTATGTTATTTATCTGACGTTAGCTAGCCCCTAGTACCTGCGTCTAGACGGGGGTGGCCCTGCCGCTAATCCCGGCACTTCTGTAGCATTGACCGTTAGAAAAAAACCCTATACAAAAGGACAACCACGCTTCAAATCGTGTCTGATCTCTTATCATCACATATCCAACTCCAGGTGTCCCTTGTACAATATCTTACAGGACCGAAGATCACTCATCGCCTCGCTTTTCTTATACTGTTCATAGTCTTGACTCACAGCCCTCTTCCCACCCCACATCAACGAGCCTCGTATAGCATCATGCAGGCCCCCGGATCCCCTAACGGCAGTGTCATGACACAAGCCGAGCTAGAAGCCTACCGAAAGCGAAAAGACCAAGAGAAGGCGGACAGACACGCCAGCGAGAGCGAAGACGAGGAGGATAACATCAATTACGATTCCGAAGACGACGGCAAGAATTCAAAGCAAAACGATCAAAGAAGGCGCCAAGAAGCGCACTTCGCTGGCTACCGACAACAAATGATGAAGACCACCGTCGGACCACCTTCAATACCGCACAACCGCATCCCCTCCATCCAGGGACCTTGGATGAACATCCCAGACTCTGACTCAGATGACGACGTCCCGCTAGGAATGCTGCAGGCCAGAAACCAAAAGAGTCGCATGTCAAGATTCACAAGATCAAACCCCAACCTGCGCGCATCCGCTCAGCAGCAAATCGTGAGGCCTGGCTCAGCACAAGGACGGCCCAACAACAGCTCACATCTGCAATTGCCCTCCTTCGCCAGCAATCTTCCACAGGACCCATTCCAAGACCCATACCAAGACCCATTCACGATAAACAAGAAGCCCATGTTCACGGGTGGATTAATCAGTGTGATCGCGAACGAAGAGCGCGCCAAAGCCTCGCGAAGAGGTGGTTCCACAGTTAGCTTGCAAGCACCTCCTTCACAAGGATTCAACGGTTTCGGCCTCTCCATGCCATCGCAGCAGATGGGCGCACAGTACGGAATGATGGGACAGCAGGGCTCACGACCAGGCACACCGAGCCAAATGCAGCAGCACATCCCGCAGGGAATTCAAGACCAGATGCAGTTTATGCAAACAATGACATACGGCGCCCAGCACAGACCTGCCCATTCGTGGAACGGCACACCCATGAGACCAGGCACGAGCGGAAGTATGGCCGCCCCGTTACCGAAGCCTGCTATGCCAGCGGCCTATGGAGGATACGCGCAATCGATTCCCCCAGCTGAGCGAAGCAACGTCGGCCTACCAAGTCGTTATAGAGCTGTTACAAAGGCAAAGGCTTGATCGATATATATCACAATATTTATGTACGAAAATGACCGAGGTGGAATTGACGAGATTGGAAATACCACGCGCATGTGTTGGGAGCTTGATACAGCTCCAAAGAGAGTTGTTTAATAACTTTTATTTGTATATGTAAAACTAGGGTGATCTGGAAGATGCATTGGCTGAACATTTCACTGTGAATATCGGGGTTATCGGGAAAAGGCTTACAGCTAGCCATGATTTTAATGTAAAAGCATTTTAATTCTCGTTGCAAAATCTAAACCTTGATGATAGTTGGGATGTGCTTGTTTACATTTTGTCCCATCATGCCTTTGCGAACACAAACAAGTCGGTTGTTCGTCGACCAACGCATGGGAAGACAGTGCTGTTATGTTTTATACAGAAATGACGCACTCGTCTTTGGACTGGAAGAGCTGCTATCCAGCGGCACATAACCTCTAATCGAATCTCGATGAACATGCAGTCCCCTCTTTTTGATCCCTCCGGCCGCCTTGGGTGGGTTGTTACCGCAATCTTACTGCGTTGTACCAATAGGCAGTGCAGGGTGAGCACTAACTCAGCAGAGAAACTGAGAAGTCCATGACCACAGAATAGGGCGTCAAGGACTCAAAAGTATAAAGACAAGCCTATCCGCCGCGAAACTTCAATTCCCGAGAGCTTATGCAATCTAAGTTACTTGACCTTCATCTCGATGATCTCTCGGACATGCGAAACGGAACGGATATCCGATCAGATAGTATAGGGCTGATGGTGTCAGCAACGGTTGGGCTTATCAAGATGCAGTGATACCTCGGAAAACGCCAAGAAGACCGAGTGTGGCCGCTTGAGCCAATTAGCTCAGGCTTACTCGCCCCGCAGATTAGTGATTGAGCGCTATCTAGACCCAATGCCTGTTGAAAGCCCACTGAGCTTACATTTTTCGGATGTCCATGTTTTCGCGAAGATGAACGCTCGTGATTCTGATGCAAGGGGATGGTTGATGATGTATGCGATTCCTTGACTATAATAACCTGGGAGGGGATCTCCATTTGACAATATCATCACAAACAACATCACCAACTTAAACATCAACGCAACATTACAACATCTTCAAACACATATCCAACCGCAACACAATACCTTTACTTAACAACAAGCTTTCTATACTCCACCATTAAAATATCTCAAAATGGTCGCCATCAACACAATCAAGAAGTCTAACACAACGGCCCTACCCCAAGCTCTTCCCCAGAACCTCACAGCGGTTTTCCTCGGCGCCACATCCGGTATTGGTCGCAGCACAATTAAACAACTTGCCATCGCCACAGACAACAAATCGCCAACAATCTACATCGTTGGTCGAAGCATCTCAGCCGCAGCCCCTCTTGTTGCTGAGCTCCGCCAGAGCAACCCTTCTGCCACTATCGAGTTCATCGAGAGAGATGTCTCGCTTGTGAAGGAGGTCGATGCTGCCATGCAGGAGGTTGCGAAGCGCGAGACAAAGGTTGACTTGCTGTTCATGTCTGTTGGATTTATGTCTTTTGAAGGAAGAAAAGGTAATGATTTCAACCCCATCACCTCATAGATCCAGATACTAACAATGAATAGAAACAAAGGAAAAACTTGAACCTTCCCTGACAACCCGCTTTTACAGCCGCATCAGAGCCATCCAGGTCCTTCTCCCTCTCCTCAACCGCAGTGAGAACCCCCACGTCACCAACATTCTCGCGGGCGGCCAAGAAGGTCCTCTCGTGGAGGATGATCTCGACCTCGCCAAACCAGGCAACTATGGCATTGCAGCATCAGCCCAGCAAGCCGCTACTATGCTCACTCTCACGCTAGAACGCTTCGCTCAAGAAAACCCCAAGATCAGCTTTGTCCACGCCTTCCCCGGTCTCACAGCAACACCGCTACTCTCTCGCGGCTCAAGCGGTATCATCGGCTTCTTGCTCCAGTGGATTGTGACGCCACTAGGTGGACTGTTCTTTGCCAGTCCTGAAGATGTCGGTGCCAGAGCACTCTTCTATGCTACCAATGCCAGATTCACTGTTAAGAGCGCTGAGGCATCTGCGACACCCATCCCTGAAGGTCTGAGCAAGGCTTCTCGATCTGCTGGCGGTATCTTTCTAGTGGACCCCAAGAGTGAAGCTTTCGATAATGAGAAGGTTCTTGTCGGGCTACGAGAGAAGTCAGCAGAAAAGGTGCGAGCTCATGTGGACCAGGTCTTCAAGAGAGTTCTTCAGTAGTAATGGAATGGGAATGCTAATCAGGGTGCGCTACAATGGGATTTTAGGTGTCGGAGTTACGCTTAGAAATATGTTTTTGGAGCCGGTCAATTAATTCAAACTTCTATTTTACTCGGTTTCTCATGACTTCGCCTTGTGAATAATTCCGAGAATCAAGTCTGCGGGATAGAAATTCGGGACCCCGGACCCGTGGGAAGCGGGGCCGTGGCGACTTGAACCTTATCTGCTTACCGTGAATATCCGGCCTGTCGCTGATAGTACACAAGTCGCGGCCCCGCGCATGGCAGCGGTGGAACGGTATCACTATGAATCATCTCGACGTTTTCCTAAAAGGGCTAGCATTTCGACTCTGACTCATCTCATTCGACCAATAACGGGACCGAATTGTAACAGCCACTTTCTTCATATCGATCAGAGATTCTTGAGGTCAGTTATATAAATACTTGTGGCTTCCATTTGGCCAAGTGCAATCATTAGCACCTAAAGACCAAACCTCTAGAGTCAACTCTTCACTAACCTACATCACTCGACCCATCCTTATCTATGCTAGGAGCAACAAGCACTACCACTGCAACCACCAGCACACTAATGCCACCTTCATTCCCAATCACAACTTCTTTCATCACCATAACATCGACGGAGGAAACCAATCCTCTTACACCTTACATCATGAAACCAACCACTTCTGATCCCACCCTTCGAGTCTTTGACTCAGAACGATGTCTCTTTTGCCCTGCGACCTCACCAACCTTCCTTGAAAGTGTTACTCATATGCAAAAGGCACATGGTCTCTTCATCCCGCACAAACAACATCTTCTAGTCGATCTTGGAACATTTTTCAAATATCTACATCTCGTCATCTTTGAGTACCGGGAATGTATATACTGCGGAACAGAGAGAACCACCGTCCAAGCTGTACAACAACACATGTTGGGCAAAGGTCACTGCAAGTTTGACATCTGGGAAGACTCGGAGTTTGCCGACTTTTATGACTTTTCGCAATCTCAAGATAACGCAGAGGAGGAATACGACAGCGATTTGGATGCAAGTGAGGAGGGAGAGACATTCTCAAAGCCCGATCAGAGGCCACTACAGATTGACCAAGATTCGATACGTCTGCCATCTGGAAGACTCATCTCAAAGAAGTCTTCAAGACAGGTAGAGCCATCAATCTCCCAGCCCCGTCGCCAGACACGAACAAAGCTATCCCAACTCGAATATTCTTCGATCGATTCAGATGAGAACCACAACGAAGATCATGGCGCCGATGTTTCTGATTCCCGAGTCTTGACCCGGCGAGAAAAGCGAAAGCAGGCCACAGTGTCATATCAGCTAGCGAATTTGAGTACAAATGATCGCAGAGCTCTGATGCACTTGTCGACGTCTGAGCAGCGATCATTGATAGCGACGCAGCACAAGCTTATGGAGAAGGTTCAGAAGGAGGAGAGCAGAAGTCAACGGAAGGTCGATCGGAAGGGGAATAAGAACTTGTATGCTTATTGGCATACTGAGACGCCGGTGTATCAATGTGGTTAGATGTAATTATACTCCTATACAGAACATTTGCATGTAACACGATGCCTATCTTATCTAATTCTAGGCAAACTAATTGCAAGAACAATTTCTAAGCATAAACATTTTGCAAAGCTGATTCCTACTCATACACTCAAAACAGCGACCACAGATAATCAGCCGCAGGGTCTTTCCATAGCATAAAGCAATCTTGCTCGTTCGTCGTCGGGCTAAACGGTACCTGAGAAAGCATCGTGCGAGTCTCATAGACTTTCGTCAATAGAATACATGTCGGGCCGCTCAACATCGCAGGAAACCCAAAGGCAACCAGCGGCATCATAATCATGAGCCACAAGCAGAAAAAGGCTAGAAAAATGCTGCCGAGCACAAGCGTGGCCGGTAAGAGAACCCAAAGCCTTGAGTCCCTCAACCCAGACGCTCCGGTGTATAGTTTGGCGAATATCCAAGCAAAGACAAAGAAGCCGCCCATGACGGTGTAAAAGGTCGTGATGGACATGTCATAGGGCAACACCTTCGCAAATCCTTTGTAAAACTCATTGTACATGCCACCAGCATACTCGAGCCATATTGATTTGCCTTTGTAAAGCGACGAGCCGACGCAGAAGAGCCATGCTAATGCTGAGGTTGTGGAGCCAAAGTCGCTTACGTAGATGATCTGATACCAGCTAGGACATCGCCGTGGGTCTCCTCGGCAGAAGATGATCGTGGCTTCTGCGTCGAGTTTTGGAATGTACTCAGTCTCGAGCGCTTTTCCGAAGCCCGGTAGTTTCAGTAGCAAGGCAAGAGACATGATTGAAACAGCGGCGCCACCAACCGCTAGCTCGAACGTGCGATGGTCGACGATGGTGAGAGACTCCCACCCGTAAAAGCTCAGTCGTCGCTTATATAGAAAGATTGAAGAAGAGAACTGGAAGAGTGTACCAAAAATAGCCGCTGTTCTTCCAAGTCGCACCCAAGCTCTTCCAAGCTTTGACCGAAGCCGTCTTGCGCGATGTAGCGACTCATCGGATGATTTATCGGGTGTTAGTGGTACCTTCCGCCCAAAAAGAGTGTTCCAGTGGCGCGCATAGATTCCGAAGCTCTCGCTGAAAGAGTGGGGGGATGAAATGATGTTGATAATTAAGGATGCGTGGATGACGAATAGACCCAGAGCTGTTTGAACCACGACTATTAAAGGGGAGAATAGGAATAATACGGGTTCGATAGTGTCGAGCCTCTCGTTGCGTAATGATTGTAGGTTGCAGAAGGCGACAACCGCAGTCAAGTGGGCGACTATGAGCTTGACGATGAGCTCTCTAGTGGTTCGGCTGTCACCGGCAGGACAAACATCTGGCGCCTCCATGACGGCAAAAATACGAGGGGAAAATGTTCATTAATAATAATTCGTGTTGAAAGAGGAGATGTTTCGAGGATAAGGTGAAATTCGAGGCATTTAATAAGAGGACTTTGGTGAGGCTGAGTATTGATCAACATTGCAGACTGCCCGAAGTATCACATCACGCACAGGGCTAATCGACAGGCTGACAGTTGGATCATACGACCAATAGTAGCACATTTAGCGAGAAATCGTCGCTAGTGAGGGGCACTGCATCTTGTCTTAGCGTTATTCGCATTTTTTCCAGGAACAGATGTCGAACAGGCGATATTCGGCTTACTCATTTCGTATTCGGATACGCTTGGTGTAATTATTTGATGACGCCGTTTTGTTGAGAACAATCCAATCTTTCCTGCAGATCACAACAACGCGGTGATACACTTCGCGATGGACGCTTTACACAGCGGTTTTAGAGCGTTACCGCTGTCAGTATCGATCCCTCTATCCATCGGTGCCATCATCGTCATCGCCATTGCCAGCAACGTAATTGGCCAGCTATGGTTCCCTGACCCTCACCGCCCCCCTGTGGTATTCCACATTTTCCCCTTCATCGGCAGCACCGTCCAATACGGTATTGATCCGTATAAGTTCTTCTTCGACTGTCAGGCTCAGTACGGAGATTGCTTTACGTTTATTCTGCTCGGCAAACCCACGACTGTTTTTCTTGGGCCGAAGGGGAATGATTTTATTCTCAATGGAAAACATGCCGATCTCAACGCTGAGGATGTTTATGGGAAACTCACCACGCCGGTTTTTGGCAAGGAGGTGGTTTACGATTGTCCGAATTCGAAGTTCATGGATCAGAAGAGGGTAAGTCAATGAATATTTGAAGATAGTTCACATCAGCTAACCACCATCCTCAGCTTCTCAAACTTGGCCTTACCACAGAGTCTCTACGCTCATACATCCCCAAATTCGTCAAAGAAGTAGAAGACTATGTCAGCACCTCTCCATACTTCAAAGGTGACACCGGAGTGGTAAACATCACCGAGATCATGGCCGAAATCACAATTTACACAGCCGCAGGATCTCTGCTTGGAAACGAAGTCCGCTCCAAGTTCGACAGCACCTTTGCCACTCTCTACCGCCATCTAGACGACGGGTTCCAGCCTATCAACTTCATCCTCCCAGGCCTCCCCCTACCACAGAACTTCCGTCGTGATCACGCCCGTAAGGTCATGGAGGAGCTGTTCAGTGATATCATCCGTCAACGTCGTGAGACGGGACATCAGGGTGATGAGACTGATATGGTTTGGACACTTATGGATGCGCAGTACAAGGATGGCACGCCTCTTCCAGACCATCATGCTGCACGTATGCTGATCGCTATTCTTATGGGTGGTCAGCACAATACTGCGGCGAGTGGTGCATGGCTTATTCTCAACCTTGCGCATAAGCCCCATCTGGTGCAAGAGCTGTATGACGAGCAAATCGAAGTGCTCGGCTCGATTTCAGCGCCATTGACTTGGGAGAACCTACAAAAGTTGACGCTCAACGGACAGGTTATCAAGGAAACTCTGCGTCTTCACAGTCCCATCCACTCTATTCTTCGACAGGTCAAATCTCCCATGCCGGTACCTGGTACCAAGTGGGTAGTACCTCCATCTCACACCTTGCTCGCCTCTCCCGGCACAATGGCGCGATCTGAAGATTTCTTCCCCCGACCGTCAGAATGGGATCCTCATCGCTGGGACAGAGTCGAGTCGCTTGAAAAGACTGCTGAAGATGGACAAACAGTGGATTACGGGTTCGGTGTGATGAGCAAGTCTGTGAGCAGTCCTTATCTGCCTTTCGGCGCTGGTAGACATCGCTGCGTGGGCGAGAACTATGCTTATGCGCAGATGGGTGCCATCATTGCGACTTTTGTGAGACTACTTCACATTGAACAGCCTGACCCTAAGGCAGCGCTTCCAGCCCCAGACTATTCTGTGAGTTTCCGATATAGGGTTCGGTTCTCTTACTAATGTGGTTTACAGTCAATGTTTTCTCGACCTATGAACCCAGCGGAAATTCGATGGCGTCGTCGCGTAGTAGAATAATGTTGGGTAAATGCTTGATGGCGTTGTCTGGTTACGCAGAGAGTAAAGGGATATATAGATGATAGACGGGAGAGAAGTTAAAAGGAGATGTGTGTGTTCCAAATTTAACTATTGTTGTTGTCCCCGTAACATGTTCGGCCTCTCTGCACACTTGCGACTAAGTGCGGAAATAACAACTCTGAGTCACGCCGCGAACATATCGGCTGTGTGTGGCCTGTGAAATTTATAAATGCGCAACAACCTTCAATAAAGGGAGTCCTTGCACTCAACCCGTCCACTCCCTACTTTGTCGAGTATTAGAATATTTTAGCGACAATTGAGATGCAGCCCGATCCTCTCAAAGGGCCTCTGTGCACCAGACCCTCTTTCACCAACGACCTACAAAACCTCGGTCTCAAGCGAGGAGACACCGTACTCATCCACAGCTCTCTAAGCAAGATAGGTTGGATTAACGGTGGAGCTGAAGCACTCACCCAATCTCTTCTCGACGTCCTCACTTCCCAAGGAACTCTTGTTGTTCCCACGCAAACCAGCAGCAATTCAGATCCAGCAGGATGGATCGCTCCGCCTGTGCCAGAAGAATGGTGGCAAACCATCCGCGATACCAGGCCTGCATATGACCCTAGAACCACCAGGACCGAGAGGATGGGAGCTTTGGCGGAGATGGTCAGGACCTGGCCAGGTGCAGTGAGAAGTATGCATCCGCAAACCTCTTTCAGCGCAATTGGCACGAGAGCGGAGTTCATCACTGAGGGACATGCCCTGGATAGCATGCTTGGGGAGAATAGTCCTCTGGCGCGATTGGAAGATCTTGATGCAAAGGTTCTGCTCCTAGGTGTTGGTTTCGGCTCCTGTACCTGCTTTCACCTAGCCGAGTATCGGACTGAGATGTCGAAAGTTGTTACATCGTTCGCTGTCATGGAAGATGGCGCGAGAAAATGGAAGACTGTGTCGGATGTCTCGGTGAATGACGAAGACTTTGTGGAGTTAGGGGACGACTTTCTTAAGACATGCTCTGTAAGAAAAGGCAAGATTGGCGCAGCAGACTGCTATCTGTTTTCGCTGTCCGAGGCGGTCAAGTTTGCTGAGAAATGGTTGATTTCCTATCGGTGCAAGAAAACGTAGCACTAATTAAGAACAAAGCATTTTACTCGCGTCAAGCTGTTAAGACTATGGTTTCTGACTTGTTTCCTGTCTATTTCCCATTATGCCAACTAGCGCTGTTATTCGCTACGCAACAAAGTCTGATATACGGGAAATAAACTATTAATTACGGCTTAATTCAATGGTGCATCCCACCACTGTAGTGAACTACCTACTTTAAAGTCTATTTAACTACTTGTGCCGACTCAAGCTTCTCCAACATCTCCAAAAGAGCAGGGATAAACGCTTCTGTTTCGCACTGGAAGCCTTCATGGTGACCTGGCACTACCATCCGAGGACAGTCCAAGATCTTCGCCTGTTCATCAACAGTTCTGCAGTAAAATGCATCTTTGCACCGCACGCTCCTCATAACGCCCACGCTAACATTGTTCTCCTTGATACGGAGTAAGTTGGGGCAGTAACCAACCAGTGGCGGAAATTCGTTCTCCCAGAAGTTCTTTGCATTTCCCGGCTCAGGTGACAGAGGCTTGGGAATTCCTTCGGCGTCATACCCAATCAAACAAGTCTCAAATTCCTCCGCAGCTTGCTCGAAGCCTTGCGTCTCGCAGAGCTCTACAAGGTGGTACATCCACTCAGTAATCTGTGTAGCATCAGGAAGTATGATTGAAGTTCCTGCTTCATGCGAGATGAAGTGAACGACCATTTCAGGAAAGTCATGGGCAAACTGGAATCCAAAAATGCCACCACTACTACTCCCAAAGATAATAGCCTTGTCGAAACCAACAGCTTTGATGACGGCTCGGATATCTCGTGCTTGTTGTGGAGGACTCAGTCGTTTGTTGACAGGGACTTGACTGGCTGACATCTGACGCCGGTCAAAAGTAACACATGTAAACCGGTCTGACAAAGCTGCCATAATGTTGTTGAATTGTCTCCCGTGTCCATTTCCGCCAGGAACAAAGATCATAAGAGGGCCCCTCCCCTGGTACCAATAATGCAGGTCGCAGCCTTCATTATGGACAGTTGCTTTGGTGGGGTTGGAATTCATGGTGGAATATTTCCAGATTGTGAATTGTGTTTGAGAAGTGAAAAGTGATGTCTTCTTGGTGTCCTGTCGTTTTACATTTATGCTCCTGGTTCTGAAGGGGCAATAAGGTAACAAATTATAGTTGTTAATTAGCCTAAAACCGTCATCATGCTACTGTAATCCTTCTTGTGAGTCAGACCGCTGTTTAATCGACCACCAGGCAAGCCAGGACGAATCGGAGCGACAGTTAGGCATTCGGGACCGCCTTCGCTTATGATATCAGTTGCAAGTCATGGACTACGAAGTAAGACTCGGATAGATAGTATCCCACCAGACTGCGTAAGCACCGCATGAATTCCGAGATCGACTCTCTCATGATAACCAGGATCTCACGTCGGCTTGTCACTCCTCGCGTCCAACATGACAGGTAGGTATACATTATACAATGTGTACATCTTATAGAAGGTGTATGTCTCTACTCTACTCATAGGTCAACGCTGCTTTCGCTAACGCGTGTGACTTCCCCCATTATCCTGACTGCCTTGCTTTCTTGTAGCCACTCAACCGTCAGCTGCCCACCCTCCTTTGACTGCTGTAAAGATCGAAGAGTGTTTCCACTGAAGTCCGGGTGGTACTCCTTTAGTCGTGCTGTTGTCTCAGAGTTGGATAAGACATGTGGGACAATCGCTCGATGGGCAGAGCCAGTCTTGATCATATTAGTCAAAGCCAATCAAATGGTAGATTTGCTTACAGCAATATCCTCCAGTACCCTATCACCGTATGTGTTATGAACTCGACTGTGTATGTGCTCTGAGGAACTTTTCGAAACCTGGAACAAATACATAAACACACCAAGAGAAACCTAAAAGTCAGACTCTGGACCTTAAGTGCAGACTTTTGACTTACCAGTTTGGAGGAATCTATTTGCAAAGCCTTGAGATCAAGCTCAGGACTGTACTCGATTAGGAGATACCCGCTTTGTTCAAACACGCCGAGTGGCTCCCCGCTACCCTCCCATCGAGGATTACATGCCTGGTCGAACACGTTCTTCAAATCGTCCCATCGTTGAGTATCCTTTGTAACCGGGGAAAGTCTCAGCTCGGGAAACTCGATACCGATGAGATTCGTATTCTCAAAAGGGCTTGGGTACAAGGAAGCAGAAACAATGCCATGGAGCCTCGTCAGATACCTCAAGGTCTTGGGTGGGCTTGAAAGAGTGTTAAATAAGTGATGAGACAAAGCAAGCGTCGCATGGCCACAGAGCGGTGATTCTTGGGTAAGGTTGAACCATCGAACGGCATACTGCGGCGCCTCAGGAGACCCATTCGATAGGTTGAGAGGAAGCGCGAACGCCGTCATTGGGTGACCCAATCCCGTTGCGATTTCTTGGAGTTTGGAAGCCGGTGGAAATTCTTCATACGGGAACTCGCCTTCTCGTTCGTATGTAGAGGCCTGTCCGGGCTTAGGCAGGATGATCACTCCCGCGGGATTACCCTGGGCTGAAGCTGATGAGAAGGCATGGTAAGTTGTTACAGTTCGGGAAGTCATGATGATCTTGTTGAAATTCTCCACGGAAAAAGAGAGTTAGAACGCCAATTGAAGTATTTAATGAAGTTGATAAATGGGATTGCTCACTTTTGTAATTCGGTGAAAGGGCGTAAGTGACATGTGAATGCGCGTAATCTCGACCCCGCAAAATGGCGAATTGCTTATCAAGAATTAGATTACCAAGATTACGCGACTAGGTTAGCTGTACATGAATAGCCCACGGTTCTTGGAAGCAATCACAAAGACTCGCGGTAAACTTCTTAATTCAAATTAGGCATCTCTCATGTCGCAGCCGCTTTATCGTATCAGATCAGCAAGCTCTCTACATACCAAGTCGGCAACTATTGATTACATGCGAGGTCGATTGATGACTGCACTAATTACACAAGTCGGTTCTAACACGCAGGTCAAAAGCAACATATCCAACTTAATTTAATCATCATCAGTTGTAGCTATCACCCCATATACTAAAACTGACACGGAGTAGAAACTGTTCTCTAGTACCCTAATACCACAGTTTCTCATTAGGCTTAATGCTCTTTTCTTCGCAAGGACCGTGATATAGGTGCGCAAAACTGAAAATGTCCATCGTCTCCCTCAAGCTGTCATCATCATTGAAGAACTCAAGACTGCCTGTGATGGTAAAGATCACCTCAGATCCAGCACTCATGAACAGAGTGTAAATCGTACCCGGATTCTCGACAACGTAGTCACCAGGCCCTGCGACCCAGTCGTACCTACAACAGTCAGTCAATGCAGCGGTTAGTGGGGAATGTGCACTTACTTCTTACATCGCCAGTTACCTACAAGCGTGACAGCCGTGACGGTGCCTCGATGTCTATGCTTTCTGAGCCACGCATCAACTGGCGTCCGCAGGGACACCACGAAGCTGCCAGACCTGGTCTCGTACCGGAGAGGCTTCAGCTCCAACGTGCCTGTCCAAGGATGCCACAGGGTGTCGTTTTTGTAACTAATGTAAACATCTGGGGAGCTGTGCTTGTCCGTGAAGGCAAGTTCCTTGCGATCCTTGTCAGTAAGGACCGACTCGTCCTTGGAATGCTCCAAGAGGTCAGCGCTCTTGTGGGCAGTAGGAGTGTCTTGTTGGGTCTTGGATGGAGGCATTGTGATGATACTAGATGAGGCTGGTAGAGGGGTATCAGGCTGGTGAGATAGCTGTTGATGGCTCGGGATTGTGGGTAGACTTTCGCTCTGGCTGATGGTAACTCTTATAGTCTTGAGGCCTGAGATAGTCCCGGGGCCTAAGCTGACTAAATTGAAACATATGATACGTGTTGCGTCAGGTCTGGCTCAAGTGCCGGAATCTTGGGTACCACAGATGTGTCTTCTGACTCGCTGCAGGGGCTAGTGCCAACGATCGCCCAATTTCCTCCCCGGATTGTTACGGTGAATGAGGTTTTAGCTGAATACCCTGGGACAGTCTAATTCATACAAGGGAAGAGACCTCGTTCCATAGCTTAGTGTCCTGCAATATTATGTCGACCCAATCATGGAGGCCACCAAGACCACTAATCGTTGGTCTTGATCTTGATGCCTAAACCAGCAACTCACCCATCATAGTTAGCTATAATATCTATCATCATTCACTTACGAGGCAGCCACTTACGAGAGCCATTAACACTGTTTGTGGGCTTGGCTTTCTTCTCTTGGGATATTCGTTCACCTTGGCAGTTCCACCGTGGGTTATGCTAACGAGAACATTTATAGATGATTGAGGTGTTATTAGAGACGTTATAGGATCCCCTACTTTCTAGTAACGATTCGAGCCACCAGATGTTTGTCCCTCCCCTCTCCACAATCTTTTCCTATCATATCTAAGTTCTAAATTGGAAGGTGAGTCTTGTGCTATAACCCACCAAAGCCTCATCGTTGGCCTCTACGACCTCGGATGCTTGGTAGGATGCTTAGTTAATTTTGACTGTTCGAGATTCCGTCGACGTACGTTCATTGTCAGTACACCCTGGTCCTCAGATTCTCCAACGCCTAGAGCATGCTGCGCTTTGTCCAGATTCGTTATCCCTAAGCAGCTTGGTGTTAGCGGGAAATGGTGCCTTTTATGTTTGATTGATTAAAAATGAAGTCTCGGTCACAATTTTCAAAGTAATATTCAAGAAAATAGGTCTAATAGTTTCACTATTATTAAAGCAAAACATGTGAAATCAGAATAAGCTCAACCCCAGCATTTGAATCCTAGTTGTTCTTCTCCGACTTTATCCTATCAATAGTTTCGAATTCCAAACCAGTATACCAAAGGCGGGACAACAAGCTCAGTAACAGTAGCATTTTTTGTCCACTGAACCTTGTATCCAAAAGCGAAGCCCGAAATAAGTCTTCCAGCCCCGCTTAGCGACAAAGCAGCCATGAGAATATTCAAGGGTAACTGTCTATTCGTAATATCATACGAGGTCCAGCATAGCGCGGCGCTGAAGCCAATGAGTGTTGCTCCTAGGAATCGGTATTGAGAGTCAAGCTGAGATGTTGTCTCTAGAGAGATTTGGGTGCGCTCATTGGGTGGGAGATATTGAGTGACGCCGCGGACCATGTGTGAAGCGCCCAGGTATGCTATCCATGCTGAGAATGCTTTGAGGAGGAGTGGTGTGTACTGTATTGCTGTTGATTCAGACATTTTGGGAGGGTTCAATGAAGACTTGGGATGATTTGGATGGTGAAGATGAAGTAGAAAGACAAGAGTTTCAGCAGACCAAGCACTTTATTTATAGCGTTGAATTCGTAGTCCACGTTTTCGGAGACTACATTGCTCGCGCGCGCTTGATCCAAGATGGTGAGATCGGACATGTAGTTGTGCGATTACGGTGTAACAATCTTACCGCTAACCAATCAACGCAAATACCGCTGCGTAAAATGTCTCCGAGATTTGAATGCCGGGGTGTCAGCCTTCAGGAACAGTAATTCCTGGGTTTGCAAACTTTGCGGAATGCTGCGCCTTTGAAAGATATCAGTGAACAGGCTTTACCAGTGAGCAAATCGGTATCGGTTGGGGCCTGATTAAACTGCCATTTCATCCAATGCAGCAAAAACATCATGCATGTGAACGGCTTGTCAAAATCGGGCCATATTCTCCTGACTGCACTATTCCGAGTTTAAAGTATAACCACACTACCAAGTTTGCAAAAGACTAGAGAGTCACCCGTCTGTTTGTTCTATGGCATGAAAAGTCCAGGTCATTTTGTTTCATGATCGGGGATTAACCGCGGAATTATGTCGCTTCGTGCCGTCATGGGCGACGTCGCAAGCATCTCACTCAAATTCTGTGCAATGTCGATGTTTGTGAGAAAAAGGCCACTTCCCATCTTGTAATGGGTCATGACGAATTTGGATTTAATTGAAAGCCTTGGCAAATTTTTGAGACTTGTCTGAAGAGCAATAGAGCTTGTCGGAACAGCACCCATGTGGGCGAAATTTGATCCAAGCCTCTTCAGTGCAATCATATCGTCGGGCGAGTATCAAACTCGTTTTGCAGTAGAGGAAGAAAATAGCATTTACATGAAGACGATAATTGTAATATTATGCCTACCGTTATGGCGAAAGGAGCGTCCGTATTATGTACCGCAACGACTTGCACGACGACCTTGTTACAGAAGCAGCTAGCGGTCCACTGTATCTTGGTCAAGGAGCAACTGATGGGGTAGACCGAAACGCTTACCTGCGATGAGAGAAGCGAGACTGGCATAGACAATTTATGGGTAAGCTTGGGAGGAACTGCTAATAAGATCCAATTAGGCAGGCTATCAAAAGTTTTGATACTGGATAGTTTGGTGGTTGTTTAAGGCACGGTTAGCGCACTTATCTCTTGTCTCAGGGAATGGCCAGGCCATCACCCAGAGTTCGGCAGTGCAATCGTTGTAGTAATATACTGGAACGGAATGTCACAATTAACAAATAGAGCTAGTTGTTTGCAGTTGATTTCTCATAAATATGCAAGCGCGAATAAAAGAATATCTAGACTGTAAATAAATGGTGAAGTGAAAGTAGAGGGGTCGGATGAAATCGACAAAAAGCGAGGTTCTGCCCGGGCTCGAACCGGGGACCTTCTCGGTGTTAACGAGATGTCATAACCAACTAGACCACAGTACCTGTTGCGTTACATCCCGTCCTTGTGTTAGGGATCATGTTCGATTCCACCTCAAGCTGAGAGCGATGGGACTGACCTTTCCTCATCAGGACTTGGCACGATCGCAAAACAAATCACCTTTACTGTATGAGTGGAGGTGAATGGTATGAATGGGGGCTTAATGCATAGTTTCTATGACTTGATTGGTTGACAAACTCCGCTGCCTCTAAACCCGCTCGTCAATCAGTCCAGATCAGGAAAGTAACCGTCAGCTCTTCATTGTGTGCCCCAGTTCTATTTCACTCCAATGCATTTGCTCTTTACTATTTATTTCTTGCTATGGCTCTCTTTCTTATTTACTTTTCATCATTTGTTTTATTTGTCTATCCTCAATCACTTTCTGGTCCGGCTTCGCAATTTTAACAGCATGTCTAGTAGGACAAGCTTAGTCTTTATTCCTGGCGCTTGGCACACGCCATCGTGCTACGACAAACTAAAGGAACAGCTACAAACACAACACCATTTGAGATGCATCCCCGTCACCCTTCCAACTACAATGAACAATCCAATGGCGACATTCAAAGACGACGTCGACGCAGCTCGTTCTGCCATTATGCATGAAACAGAGAACGGCTTTGATGTGATTGTCATTGCGCATTCCTACGGAGGCACGGTTGGCAATAGTGCTGTCAAAGGTTTCAACAGACCAGCCTTTATACCCGCTGGGACATCTTCATCGACCCAGACTGGGATATCAGGATCTAGGCCCAACAAACAGAACACAGAGACAGGATACGTCATCGGTCTCATCCTCATTGCCACTGGATTTTGCTTCACTGGATTGACTTTTATGGACCATTTTCTAAATGTCACTCCTCCCTTTTTCCGCGTCAATAACGAAACTGGGTTTGCTGATCTCACGGTTCATCCTCAAAAGTTCTTCTATCACGACCTACCGCCTGCAGAGGCAGATCACGCGACCTCTATGCTCACAACGCAAAGCCTCAAAGCATTGTTTGAAGGCAGAGAGTATTCATACTCCGGGTGGCTGGATGTTCCTGTATGGTTCATCGGGACCGCTGAAGACCAGGGGTTACCGATCGCTGTGCAAAGAGCTCAGATTGGGATGGCGAGGACATTGGGTGGTAACGTGGTGTACACCGAGCTGCAATCAAGCCATTCGCCATTCTTGAGTCAGCCAACGCAAGTGGTACAGATCATGCTTCAGGCCTTTCAGTCTTTCTCGGGAAATACGCCCGACGAAACACCAGAGACACTCGACTTAGCAAACAAGCAATACATTCCTCTGGTAAGCCCTTGGCGACCTGTAACATGGTTTCGGTACGGTCTGCCGCTGGTTATTGGTCATTTTGTGGGCTGGACTATACTATCGTATAGAAAGATCAAGAGCTTTTGGGAGTTTCAGTCTCGAGGCACAAAGGTCGACTAGTACTTGAGACACAGTGCGATTATTTTGTATGAAGAAAAATCTCCGATCAGTCTTTACGATTTATGTTCGATTTCAAGGTTCCGTAACTAAAAGAATTGATAACTCATCTAAGGAGTGATATCTCAGATGTATAGCCCTAACTCAACTGGTGCGTTCTTTATCTGATCCTCCTGCATCTCTTGGATCAATGGGCTATGAGGATAATCCTCAATGTTCAAATCCACGTAGCCACGAGCAGCCCATTTTCGCGCACATACAAAGAGCGTCCTCCCGTTGACGCTTGGGTCGCTCAATATCCTCAATGCACATTCACCTGCGTCCTCGGCTGTTGCAAACTCGACACCTGATTCTTCAACTTGGTCGAATTGTTCTTTTGACAAGATACCTGTGCGAATATACCTACAACAAGAAAGCTCAAGTTAGCTCGTGTCTTTTTGTTGCCCTTCTGTACTTACCACGGCGCAATGACGTTTACACGGCTACCATAGTAGAATGTTGTTCTTCGCAAGGCGTGCATGATCCCTCGAACTGCCCATTTCGTGCTACTGTACTCCGGACCCCTGGGCACATCGAGAAAGCCAGCTCCTGAGCTGACCAGGATCAGGCACGTATCTTCCTGACTGTCTTGGGCTTGAGTTCTATTTTGCGAAACAAAATAGTGCATCGCGAGTTTTGCGGTATATAGCGTGCCTTTCAGATTCACGTCGATGGTCTGCAGGTCTGGTTTCTCAGGCTCTTTATCTTTGCCTATGCCAAGATTAGTCAAAAAGTCTCCAACCAAATTTCTTTCCAAGTTTTACCGTCAAATGTAAATGTTTGGTCGTGCTTTGTGATACCTGCGTTGGCAATAACATAGTGGATTTTGCCAGAGCTTGAGAATCCTACTGCCTCTTTGAATAGTCGCACTTGATCTTCCCACACAGTGGCATCCACTTGGACAAACTTTGTCCCAGGTAACGCGGACGCAAGTCTCTCGCCAGCAGTGGAATCTTTATCACCAATCACAACTTTGGCACTATCATGGTTGTCAGCTGAGAGGGTCATTAATTTGACTGATTCATAATCACCCTGCTTTGTGTAAGGCTCTTACATAGGCTTCTCCAATGCCACTGGCTCCTTAAAATTATTAGTATGGTTAACTGAGCTGTAGAGATTTGATCATGCTCACCTCCAGTAACAATTGCAGTTTTATCAGCGAGTCGAACAGGATCGAAGTCGACGTCACAATCAGTAGGTGGCTCAACCTTGTATGGAGGCATCTTGAAGGGTTCTACAGGTAAGTGAGACGTTGTTTCGGTAGATATGGATGATGAGGTAATCAGCAGACAAACATATTCGTGCTGTGAAGGCGAAAGAAAATATTGAAATTATTAGATATAAACGATATTTAATGACTCTAGAAGAGTTTCCACGGCATTCTTCATCAAAACTTAGTAATCTTTCGAAGCGCATGAATGAAGCACTTATGCAACTTGATGATAAGTACGTCCCTTGAGGCTATTCGCAACACTTCTGCACATCGGACCGACGGTCAGCAACCCTCTTTGTCTACCAATAGGAAGTGCCAATCACTGATCTAACCTCATCCAAACATTCAAACTGCGCTAATGCAACCTGCTGATAAAGTGGGTCTCCAATCAGTGGCAGTGATGATAATCGTGACGCCCCTGGTATCAAAAACTGTACCTCCAAAATATCGTCCCATCATCTCTTTCTTGGTTGCACATACGCCTCAAACGACCCAAGAAACAAGAATCCTTCATCTAAACGGCGTTTGAAGATGACTGACCCACAACGGATCGCCATACAGCCCATGAACCAGCAGCTATTGGTCCAGAATGCGAAGGAAGACTGGACTGGAGTAACTAGCACTGCAGAGAGACGCAAGCTGCAGAATCGCCTCAACAAAAGATCACAGTGTGAGTAAAGCCTTAGCATCTATTACTTATGTATCTCACGCGAATCACCAAAAGATCTTAGGAAACGACAACAACAGGAGAGAAGGCAATTTACCTCGGACATCATCAGCCAAGCCATCATACCCACTGAACCAAAGACTTCAATCAACTTTGGTCTCCAAAGACCACCAGATGAAATGCTCCAAGCCATTCTAGAGGCGTGCGAAGCGTTTGCCACCCCCGAGCTTCGCCAAAAGGTGTTTGCGCTTGCGAGCAAGGCTTATCTGGACTACACCATGAACGCTCCCCGGCTTTCGCATCTGCCATTTCTAATCACATTGAACGTCAACATAGCAATTGCCAAAAATGCCACCCTTATGGGCTTCGATCGTAAACTCATGTGCTTAGACGAGAGCATCTCACCATTCAACCACAACGGACCAGTTCCACCTTCTTTTAACCCCCCAAAGCTTCTCGAGCCTACACAAGTGCAAAGGGAAGTACTGCATCACCCATGGCTAGACATATTCCCCTTCCCCAGGTTTAGAGACAACATGATCAGGGCACTGGATGCGGGACTGTTGGACGATGATGAACTTTGCAGGGATTTAGCCGAGGCCAACTTGGATAATGTTGAGAAGCCCAGCTTGATCGTATGGGGCGATGCTTCACTGCCGCATTCTTGGGAGGTTTCACCTTGGTTTGTTCGGAAATGGGGCTGGCTGCTTCAGGGCTGCCCTGAGATGCTGGAAGTGACCAACAAGTGGCGACATAGTCGGGGAGAAAGGATGCTAGAGTGGAAGCATTAAGGGAGTCTGATATGTAAATATTGCAAATTTTATGGAACACTTCATTTTCGAATATGACTGGTTCTTGCTTTAATGTGGCGCCACAGAATATCAGCACCTCGCATTGGTGGAGTCTTGCACACAATCCATGCAGGTTGCTGATGGCCCACAGATGATGTCTAGACTGCGTTTACCAAAAAGAATCAACAATTGCACAAACCCCATGACGATTCCGAGCCGCTGGTTTCCACAAATCCTACAGAATAGCCATCACGAAAGCCGCCACTCAACAATTGGATACGGTCGTGTGGCCCAATGGCAAGGCGTCTGACTACGAATCAGAAGATTCTGGGTTCGATCCCCAGCATGATCATCTTTTTACTTGTGTTGATAAATCTCAACCTGTAAGTTTGAAGGTTTTGACCTTCGAAATCCTCTTATGCATAAGATGTCTCGTAGATCGCTTCATTCGACTGGAATTGTTCTTTTTTCATGGTGGAGCGATTAAGAGTTGCAAACTTCAGGAATGGTGATGGGTTTCCCACAGATGTCAAAGTGGGCGTTGATATGATTGTTTTCCGTCCTACTCCGGTCAAGGTAGCTTCTAAGCCTGATATGACGGGAGCGGATGTATCTTGTCGCAAACGTAGAAACCATGTGGTTTTGCAAAGATACTATATAAGATACTTGCCATGGTCAAGTAAGGTACGTGCAAGATACGTGAATGAGAAAGAAAAGCAATGATGATTGTTCTAAATACGACGCTAAAAAGATCTACAATGCACGCTAGTTCTATACCATATACTGAATCGTCCTACGCCTCTCCCTCTTCTCTTGCTCCTCCCTTTCCCTCTCCGAATCCTCACCCGAGGAGTGTGTACCAGAGAAAGTAGCAAACTCATCTCCAGCGAACACACATGGAGGCAAATCGAGGGGGTTCAACGCATTGTCACCTAGAGGCCGGCTGAAGCGGTTGAATGCGATGAAGTTGTCCTCGTCGCCAGCAACGGCATTGGCGGGAGTGGCTGAAGTGAACGACTTACGTCTAATGGACACAGCGTCGTCTTGGATAGGCTCAACACCGCGTTGGCGGTAGATGAAGTCGAGGAGAGGGATTGAAAGGCCGTGGACAACGATGGAGAAGAACACTAGAAAGTAGATGACTGGCCCAAGGGCGTTGAGCAAGTTCGTTTCCTCTTCGTCTGCGTCTTCAGGATGGGGGAAGAGATGACGGATGTGCTCTAGATAGAAGACAGCTCCGACACCAATAGGCCCGAAATAACCCATAAACAATGCTTCTTTGTAGTCTTGGACCACTGCAGGCATAAGCTTGTAAAGCAAAAGAATGGCCGGGATACGTCGAAAGGCGAGGACCATGAAGCCAAGAGCGATGAGTCGGGGCACCGTGATACCAGTACCATCTGGATCGTGGAACTGGTCCCAGGGAATCACAGCTCCGATGAACATGAAACCACCAAAGTTCAGAAGGACGTCAAAACAGTGATTCACTTCATCGTGTCGACGATGGGTCTCGGCAAGAAAGTCTCCATCCCAGTTCAACGCGTTACCAGCAACGGTGCACGCGACAAGGTCGTTCGTACCAATTGCACCACATGTTCCAATGATGAAGAGGCCCAGCGCTGCAGGGAAGAGCAGATATGACTGTTCATCGACCCACCCCCTGTTCAAGGTTAGTTGCTGTTCCTTGTCTGTTCCCACAAAAGATTCGAGCACTTACCGGCGAAGTGCAAATTTCAAGCCTCGGCATGCAGCGTAACCCACAACTGCTCCATAAGCAATACCCATCAAGACGTAATAAAGCCAAGTCTCGACGATCCAGTTCTTGAAGGCCTCGCCGACGCCACCTCCAAGACGGCCAACTTCGCCACCAGCACGAGCCATCAGCTTGTGGGTGATTTCCACATGGCCGTCATTGTGGTAATCACCCGTACCGAAAGCGTGTCGCATCAGGTAGGTTGCAAGCATGAGAAAAGGGAAGCCGAAACCATCGTTGGCGCCGGCTTCGGAGGAGATGATTTCTCGCAGATGTCGCGGGACATATTTGTCTGCAAAAGGTCCCTTTGCTACGGCCTGCGACAGCACGGGATCGGTGCAAGTGACACATGAAGCAAGTGCTAGGGCAGCGAGCAAGCTCAGCTTGGGGATAGTGGCCAGGATGCAGCCAGTTGTGCAAAGCCACATGAGAGTCATGACAGGAATCAGACACATGGTCAATTCTCTCCAGCGCTTGACATTATACTTGGCAGGTAGTTGGTAACCTGCGATCACGAGTTGCACACCGATGACAACCCGCATGAGGCCCTATAGAGCTGTGAGATACTGATGATGGTGCAAATAGACAAATGGAACTTACCAGTGCAATGTCCTCGGTCTGTCTTTCTACGGCAGCACCCCATCTCTCCGAGTCTAGGAATTTTGCCGATACTGGTCCAAGGATAATGCCAAACACCATGGCAGGTACTACCCATCACAATTAGCAGTGCACCAACAGTAATACATAGGGTCATCAGTAACGTACGTGCTTCTCCAAGGTACCATGACTGCTTGATCTTTACAGAAATCACACCATAAACTGTCATGAAGCCACCTGTAAACCGGTCAGAATGCCAAGGCTCGCCAAGATCTGGGCACTTCACCACCAAGAAATGCCCAGAGAAGGATCGCACCAACCTAATACTGCCAACACAATGTTGAGCTCGCTCAAGTTGAGAATTGGCATGATGGCGGTTTCGGACGCAAGGGTTGGTCCAAGGATGAGTTATCAGGTTATTGCAAAGTTTATGGTTCAGAAGTATATAGTCTACTGGTCTGCCACAGGTTGTAGGTCAAGAATGTTTGGTGCCAGGCTCGATGTCTTTCAAGAAGTCGAGCCATAAATTGGTAAATGATGAGGAGGATGCTGAGGGTTTGGTGACGAAGGACGTCAGGCTGTGTCGCTGACACTTGCCCGTGAAGGACTTGGAAGGCCTCTGTTTGCGTAGGCTATGCAACGACGAGGTTGGATTTCAGTAACAGGACATAAGAAATAAGAAGGCCAACGACAAAGATAAGGTGGAAATAGGGAATACTAAAGGTCTGAACAAGAAAACGCTCTTCAAAATGGTTCTGCAATGCAACGCACGACCTCTGGGCACAGAAAGCTTTTTGTACAACAACTCAGCTGATCAAAACGAAGAAGAAATAATATCAGGTTTGAGAAACCGTAGGGATAAAGGTAAAAGAGCAAAATCCCTCAGTGTCAGGGATGGTACTTTAAACATGAGCCAAGCCGTGGGTAACATGTTGGTGACAGACTACCAGGACAAGGGAGATGAGGAGAGACAGTACTAAAACACAAGATCTGCGCGGGCGATTCAACGATGTCCAAGCTCACAACTTCTGAACTAAAAACAGGATATCGGGGGTTAGATGTCTGCGACCCGCAAATGAGCTAAGACATAGACGTACACTCCACGGGGAGAAGCAGCGGTTTTCGAGTGAGTTTGGCTTGATAGGGAACCAATACACGCCATGGGCCACTGTCAGGAGCGTGTTTTGCTCCGAGAGTAGAAGTTGCGGTATTTCTCTTCCCATTGATGACGCCGCTATGCTGTGTTACATCCTCTAGTTACACGTAGCTTAGGCTTTGGATTACGAAAGTGCTGAATTGTCGTGAGGCTCAATAGCTGACGACGACAGAAGATCGTCCAACACGATATGTTTCTAGGAGGCTCATTACGCTTCATATCTGCAAGAGCTAGAGACAAGGCATAAAGATCGACAAGACAAGAAAAGAAAGAAGAGAAGCCGGGGACACCCCCAAGGGAAAGCAACAACCCGCTTCATTCTCGCAAGCCCCGTGTTGCAAAAAAAAAAAAAGCATCTGACTTCCCTAAACACAAGACATCCAAGCGGTGGCCAAGTGCTCTTGGCTTCACAATAATTTCTGGGGCCTGAGTCTGAACACCCAATTGCCGCGAGAAGACAAGAGTCGCGTCACGAGCCAAGCAGCGGATGTTCTTGGCTGGGTGTTGCAAGAGTATTGAGATTGGCGCTTGGCGCTTGGCGGCTACTTGGCGGTTAAGGTTACTTGTTAAGCTTGTGGCTGTTATGCTTAAATAGTGGTGCTACCTCTCCGCTGGCCAAGATATGAGCGTGGGGCGGTGATGAGTGCCAAGGTCAAACGCCAAGAAAGGGTGGAAAGGAGTTGGAAGAAGTAAGCTGGCTGACTCTTGAGGGGAGCGGGACGCGGAGGAGCCGACGGGAATGCCCAGTTGAGTTTTAGGAGAGTGCTCGGCGGTTAATCTCTGATTCTTGTTCCAAGCATTTTGAAATGGTGGTGAGAAGGTGCTCTGTTACATGTGTTTGGCCGGAAGTGTATACATAAAGTATTATGGCGCAATCAGGAAGAAGAACTCGCAAGTCACACGATCCAGAATATGATGCTCAACGTCGTATGAGGTTCAATCATCACGTTGGTCATGTAGTCCATCAAGTCTTCATGATCATCCGGGATCTTTTCGCTGACAGCTTCAGGGTAGGCTAGGTCATCAGCGAGGTTAAAGAACCAGTAAATCCACTGATGTTTTCCTGGGGGTAGCGAGACGCTAGAGAAATGTATCAGAAGCAATAGTTCATGGCATAAATATAAAAAGGAATAAACTTTGGGTTTAATAACTGTATAGTCGATTAGAAATCGATCAATGTAGTCACTTTGTAATCTACCAGAGGTACTTGAATTGCAATCGGCCACTTTTTTGCGAGCACAGCGGACTCGTCTTGGCGATAGTCAGGGGCGGAACAATGTTGATCAGTCACTCCGCTTGGCAGAATGAACTCGTTTTCTTGTGGAATGTTAGTGACTAATTCCGCCTGATAAAGATAATACCCCTGATAAGAAAGAGTCGTTATCTTGCTGTCTTGTTGAGTCTGCAAAGTGAGACATGAAGACTGCCGCGGAGGTACGAGGACGAATGGGGAGAGACATTTTGACCGTTCTATGGCTCTCACAATAAGACAATTCCCTGAGGGCTGTTCCTGAGCACTGTTCGATCCTTCAGATACACTTTCTGTACGTTTTTAGCACGGCGCTACTGCCACCAAAGTCACGAGTGTCGATGATACACATCCACATGAGCTGTTTATGAATTGTAAAGTATGATACAGCTTGATATTTATAACCAGTCCACAGATGTAGAGTTTCTCAAATCAGTATACATAGAAGTTTGTAACATCTGGATGGTCCCTCCTCGTCTTGTTGTTCTGACTCTTCAGATGGAATCTCAGGCCCCATGCAATTATGACAACGCCAAGCGAGAACGCAATGCTCGCAACCCAGGCCGCGGTATATCGAGGCTCATGAGACGAAGGCCAGAGATAGGCTGTATAGACGTGAGCTAAGTTGCCAAATGTGTTGCAGATCGCAAGAGACACCGCTTTCTTCTCGGCAGTCTGTCCAACTGTTGCGCTGATCCACGCGAGGATGATGTTGTTGATACCAAAGCTGAAGCCCACGAACAGGTAGATGCTGAACATCCGCGCAGCTAGATTCAGGGTGGAAACAGCAATGATGAAACCAACCATCACGATGCATTTGCAAATGGTGATGTGTAATGTGCGCTCGTTCCAGCGTCCAGAAGTCCAGGCCATGGCGATTCCAACGAATGCAGCGAGAAGATATGGCGGGCATGTCAAGACTAGTGTGATAGTTCTATTGTATCCGAGGGTCTGCATCACAGATGGGAGGAAGTTCTGGAAGCCGACCGAGGAGAGATGCAGGTTGTACATGAGGCACAGAGCCCACGTGCGCCAATCAGTAGCAGACTCGCGAAGCCCAACCCACACACTGGTTTTCTCACGGACGTCTGTAGTATCAGTGTAGATGCGGTTATATGCCAGCTGTCTTTGTTCTTCTGAAAGCCATCTAGTGGTTAAGGGGTGGTCTGGGAGAAAGATGAATGCGAGTATAGCAGTGAGAATGGAGAGAGATCCCTGAATGATGAAAAGCCTGTACAAGCAATTGTTAGTCTATCTCAATAAGACATCTTTTGAAGGCCCGACTTACCATTGCCAACCAGCTAGACCATGTTTCTGATCAAGACCAGCAAAAACACCCGCCGCGATGAGGCCGGCGAATGAACTAGCCACCATATTACCTGTGTAGAAAACAGCCAGCCTAACTGCAAGCTCTTTGCGCGTGTAGAACATGCTAAGGATGAAAAGAGCACCAGGATAGAACTACAACTTGTCAGTTGCGACTCGGCAGTGAGCACGGAGGTACGTACAGGAGCCTCAGTAACCCCAAGGATGAACCGGAGAGCAACCATGCTGCTGTAGTCTTTGGCTAGAAATGTCACTAGACTGACGATGGACCATGCCAGACAGAAGCCGGCCATGTACCACGATGGTTTGACTCTGTTGATGAGCATGTTGCTTGGAACTTGCCCGGCACTATGACTGTCAGGCGCTATGTGTGTGGTGGACATAGGCAAACTCACATGTATCCGACAAAGAGAATTGACACGCAGGTGTTGTACTGCGTTCCTACTAGGCCAAGATCTTCCTCAAGGTTGTTGAGTCGAGCATTGACGAGAGCGTTTCGATCGAGGTAGTTGAACAAGTACATGAGCCACAACATGGGCTAATAGTTTATTAGATGGGATTGGTTAATCGTCTAGAAATTGTATGCTCACAATGATATACTTGTCCAGCTTCTTTACCAGCGCAATTTCTCGAGGGTCTGTCTTTGCGTGGGCGCCAAACTCGTCCACCTTGTCCATCTTGGGGAATTTGGAAAAGATGGCGTCATCGCCTGGGCCAGTCTCGACTCTCTCGACGTGGTCGTTGCGGGCACCATCTTCATTTTTGGGCTCGCTACCAGTTACTTGGGGGGGATTGGATGGGTTTGACGTCGCCATAACTTCAAGCTTATAGCTACAGGTAAGAAGAAAGAGGAAAATACAATACGTCAAAATGATACTCAGGGAACGAGCAGAGCAGCCTGGTTTTATCTCTGCCGACCATCCTCCTCTGTTGCCGAGACTTCCCCCACGGGGTACGATGCGGGGGATCAGCGAAGCTCAAATAAGGTTGTCAGATGACGAGATAGCATCTTGGCAAGACTCGTTGGAAGATGCCTCATTGGCACGCTTTGAATTAAAGTAGCAGCGGCCAGTACAGAAAAGTAGATAAGAATGGTCGATCTCCCGGACGAACTACCAAAAACCGGTAGGACGCCGAGTTTTGCGGATGCGGTGCACGCCTATTTGCTGGAAAAGGTGTTGGAAATCATTTGCCGATGATGACGTTGGTTAATTTGAGTACCTAGGCATTGGGATCAGCGTCCCGCGCCAAGTATGTAATGTACGTATCAGGTGAGTAGCTAGAATCCATCATTTGTGAACTCAGGGACTGGTTCTTTGATATGCAAAAGAGTCGCTCTTACACTCTATGAAGGCCTTATGCGCAGAGGTCGAGACGTTTGAGCATTGCTTTATGGGCCAGTATCGGACTTCGGGTAAGAAGACAGAATGATCCAGTCAAGCCGAGCGATAGCGGCCGAGGCGCAGAAATGGGGGTATGTGCAATTAAACATAAGATGTGTTGAGGAAAACGAGGCCGCGAGGAGGGACCGCCTCTGGTACATTGCAAGGAAAACAAAGCCCTCAGATGACGTTGCCTTACCAAAGCAGCAAAGTTAAGTCTCCTGAGGGCTTTAATCTGAGCAAGGTTTCTTCTGTCCTCGAGCAGGAAGCATCCATAATAATCACGCAGGCGGAAAGTATTTACATCAAACCTAAGATCAAGGTTCACGTCAAGCTGTGCGTGTCTGTTCAGCATTAGCCCTGGTGGTCACGGGCGGTGGAAAGGTAGCTCCGTATCGCGAAGCTTAGTAACAGGCTCCCCGGAAAGGAACCTAATCTTTGGAAATCTTTCTCCCACGAACCTTATTCGAATGCCATCAGCCCTTGGCTTTCCACGTCATCGGGGCTTGAAGGCTACACTAGAATGCGCGTCAAGAAACCCTCTTTCGGTGGATCGAGTAACCGCTGAGCAACTGATGTTTTCGCGATGATTGCTTGGAGGTTGGATATAAGGTTTTATGTCCAGTGAGTCATTAAAAGACGTCATACCATTGGTTGCCTTACCAATTTGATTGGATATTGATTGCCGATATTAAGGACAAAGGCTGGCACCAGACTTCGATGATTGCGTTACATATCATACTACCCAGAAGTGAAATGGAAAACAGAATATGGTAGGAAAGTAAATCTACTGCTCAGGTTAAGATAGCGTAGAAGCAGAAGAGTATTTGAGTTATTGTCCCCCTGACACATCACCATGGTGGTGGTTACTGCCTCCTTTTAGTCTATACCTTACTCGCCTTTCTGGCGATTGGCCGCAATATCTCTGCTTTGGGCTACGCTGGCTCATGTTTGAATATCTGCCGGTTGGCCTTTAAGACCCGCCATCAAGTACTGTCCGGATTGAGAGTCGGCTATTCACAGAGCAGCAGACTCTGAGAACCTCCTGGATGTTCTCCAGAAGGCTTTCGGCCTAACTTGAAGAAGTATTCTCGAGGGAGTGGCCTTGAAACCGTGTTTATTCTTTCTCCAGCAGCCAGCCATGAGCCCGACATATATCCTCGTGAGGTGATTCTTTTGCCTTTTGCTCTTTTTGCCTTTGGCCCGCTATGCTAGTTCACAAAGGAGCCGATTGTGATATCAGCCCTGCTTTTATCCAACACTATAGATTAGTTAGTCATTTGTAGAGAGCTTACGTGAGTGGCGCGAGAGGCTCTTCTCGGGCGTTTCCCAAACTTCCACTTCCAGGGGAGCAGCATATAGGTAGGATTAAAGGTTTCACGACGAACTCAGATAACTCATAAACGCTGCACTCTCACGCAACACTGAGCAAAGGACACGCTATGGATGAGTGATTATTCCTGGCTCAAAAGTTATAAAAAGGTCACCACCCCCATCTGGACAAGGATCTTTTCCTGTTTCTTCTTCTGCCAGAAAAAAACACCCTACCCCTTTCCCATAGTATACCATCTTTCACAATGGCTATCACACCCCTCTTCCGAGCTCTGCTCATCGTTGGCCTTCTGGCCTGCCTTGTAGCCTCCAGTGGTCCTAACCCCGAGCCCCTGGACCAAAACTACAACATCCCCTACAAGCCCGATGACTACGACAGGGAGGCTTTGGACAAGGCCCGTGTCAAGGTTGCTCCTCAGGTCACCCCCATGCCCTCCCCCGTCAAGCGCCAAGAAGGTATCAAGATCTACAGCTGTGGTGGAGGTCAAAAGCGCGAGGAGCACGGCAGCTGTGGTTGCAGCTCTGGTAGAAAGCACTCGCCTCTCTCCAAGCGCCGGAATACCTCCATGTGTGGTCGCGACTTGGGCAACCAGCCCGCGCAGCCCACCAATGTCCCGGAGCACAACTGCTGTGGTTGCAACTCGGGTAGAGAGCACAAGCCACCCACCAAGCGTGAGGAGAACAACAGCTCTGCCATCGCCTCGGAAGCCAAGCTCCCATATCCTCCTCTCGAGCTGCATCCAGCCTATCCCGGCTCAGATCTTGTATTTCCAGCGTCGGAGCTCGAAGTCCTGAAACAGTGGGCTGCCGAGGGCAAGTACACCAGCTGCAACTCAGGCATGAAGGATAAGCTACCTAAGCGTGACCACCTGGAGATGTACCCAACCTATCCCGGCTCAGATCTCGCAGTCCCAGCGTCAGAACTCGAAGTCTTGAAGCAGTGGGCTGCTGAGGGCAAGTACCCTGAGATCACTGCCAACATGAACAAGCATCCCATGTCGAAGCGTCTGCCCCCTTCCTTTGAGTCTTTCGAGGAGCTCAAGAAACACCGAGAAGAGATCAAGAAACAAAAGGAACAATTGTCACGCGAGAAGGCTCTCCAGAAGGGCCTTGAATCCTACGAGAATGAAAGGATTGCCGCCATCGCCGATGTTGATGTCAGGATCCAGCAGACACGCGTCCCAGACGAAGATGGTGACCTCCCTGTTGTCATCAAGATCACAATCACCAACAACAGCAAGTGGAAGATCACCTACTGTGACAAGACATCTCCCATCAGCAGCAACGCCTACAAGATGGGCTTCTTCGAGGTGATCTCTCGCGAGTTGCGCGCAGACATCGGGGCCCCAGCCAACAACACCCTGGCCGCAACCCAGCCAAGTTGGGGAGAGTGCAGCCGCGATCTGTACAGCGGCGAGTCGGCTTCCACCTGGATGACTTTCCCTCCCCCTGACGCTCTCGACAACCCCAAGCTTGGATCTTTGAAGGGCGGAAAGTACGATGTCCGCCTGACGGGAGTGTGGCACGGAATTCAGGCGATGGGTGATCCTGAGGTTGACCCTAAGTGGGATACCAATGAGTGGTCCACCTACACTCATCGTTTCTCCTCCAACACCATTACCATTGATATGTAATGGATACCTGATCTTGAAGACAATCTAGGCAGTAGATAGTCAGTTTCTTATGATCGGATGCACATGCAACATGTGACAAAAAAGCCTATCAGCATTAAAAGAAAAATGATTGTTCCCTATCAAAGTGACCCATGAACGTGAGATGGCAAAGCATATATCATGTAGACCGGCTTCCTTGATGGTCTTGTTTGAGCCCTCCCCGCTCACATTGAAGGTCCATGTTTAGAGTGCTAGATGTCCAAAACTGACAATTATCTTTATTTCCTATAAGGTGCAGTCGTGAAACGCTAAAAGACTTTGCAATATGACTCGATCCTGTTTGTTTGAAGGAATAGCAGTCCCTCTCCTCAAAAAGCCGTTGATGACATGACTCTCCCCTTACGCAACCCATCTGAAGTTTGGGTTCTTCCAATCGAGATCTTGGATCTCCTGCTGAGACAATCCAGCAAGCTCAGCCTCGGCAGACCTGCTCGCCCGCTTCCGGTTATCGCGCTTGATCCACCACAAAGTTAAAGTACCCAACACCAAGATTGTGCTCGACGTAGCGAAGTTTAACCCATTTCCGATGGGATAATTCGGAGCGTCGCTCTTGACGAAAGACCAAGTTGAGATTAAACCACCGACATTGCCGAACATCACTGTAAGAGGGATAAGTCAGTATTACGAGACACATTAACCTGAGATAGGTAGTGAAGTTACCATTAGTTCCGATCGCCGCGCTTCTTGCTGTGTCGCTGAGGACATTGGCACTAATGTGAGAATTTGTAAGAGGCGCCAAAGCGAACGCCGAGCTAGCAACCAAAAACGTAGCTCCGTAGCGTGCGTGACCGTTCGTAGTCCCCAGGAAAATGGCGTATCCGACCATAACCATGGGCGCGCAGAGAATGATGAAGATCTGCCGACGATCAAGCTTGTAACTAAACGCTGGGATGAGGACAGTAAAGAAGGCCCCGACGACATATGGTGGGACGGTGAAGAGTTGCTGCGTGATGGTCGTCCGATCGGGATAGATGGTTCTGACGATGGTGGGTAAAAAGAAAGCGAGACCTTGGACTGTGATGTTGTCGAGCAAGAAAATGGCCGAGGTGGATAGCGTGACTGGACTGCGGATACCGGCCGAGATCTTGGCTGTGTCCATCTTGTCTAACACTTCGGTGGTTCCGAGACGTTCGGCTTTGATGCGGTTGATGGCGAGGACCTTTTCTTCTTCGGTGAGCCATCGGGCTGTTTCGGGGCGGTCGGTGAGGGTGGCTGATGATGTTAGCGAGAGACATAGAAGTAAACGCCTGGGACTTACCAAATGAGATCAAGGATAGGCCGACAGTGATAATTCCTTCAATGGCTATGATAGAGTCAGCATACCATCAAGATGAGGTTGGACTTGGAGTCGCACCAAAAATCATCTCCCAGTTGTGGAACCTCCCAAATTTCGGGAGCTTCAGAATCGCAGACACAAGAAGGCCTCCAAAAGCTCCTGCCAATGGCGCCATGACGATATACAACGACAATCGGAACGTAAGCTCTGATCGTTTATACCATCGCGACATGTAGTATGCGATTCCTGGCAGCATGCCCGCTTCGAAGATACCCAAGACGAAGCGGACGCCGCAAATTTCGGGAACGTTCGAAACAAACGCGGTGAAGATGGAGCAGAGGCCGAAGCCGAGGGATGTCAGAGGAATAAACCAGCCAGGGCCCATGTATTTGCAAAGCAGATTCGCGGGGATCTCGAATATGATGTAGCTGATGTAGAAGACGGAGAGAACGAGGTTGTAGTCGTTTCCCTTCATTCCGAGGTCTTCTTCCAGACCGGCGAGACGGGCATTTCCTGAAGACGCGTTAATTCCGACACGCGTTAATGGAACGCGATAACATACCGATGTTTGCTCGGTCGATGAAGCAGAAGAGGTACAGCAAGCAGACTGTCGGCACGATCATCCAATCAATCTTCCGACGAAGCCGAGCCTCTGCTTTCGGATCGATGTAGAACTGGGCATTCTCGACACTACCCCACAGTCAGATCTGTCTTTCAAAAACAAGGGGGGAAAAGAAAAACGCGAGTCACGAACCCTTCCACCGTACCGCCACCCGAATCCGTCAAGTTGGACGAAGTATCCGCTCCATGCTGCAACTTCTCATTTTGCGTGCTGTGTTCCATGTTAGACAAGATGAAGCTGGAGAAGGATGGGTAGGAATGTAACCAGGCTCCTGGGATAGCTTGCTTTATAGGCTTTCTGTAGTTTGCTATTGAGCAAGGGCTCAATCGATCGCTCGTATGCTTAATGCGCCACGAGCGGGGTCTTGGTGTCGGATCTGGGGTAGACTGGTCTCGAATGTCTCACTGCAAAAAACGGAGCTTTGGAAATCCGGGGAACTGGAGTAATCCGCGGAAGACCATAGCTACCGTAGAAACAAGATGATTGTCGGCATATGTCATCGGCTTGTCAGCTTCTTCCAGGCTATCCCATTGGGTGGGGGCAAAGGAACTTTCCCCGCGATTAAGATCTATTCCCTTTCCATCCTTTGTCGTTAGGCTAGAATATTGCCGCTATACTGTTTCCATAGAGCTGAGACTTGGGGGCTTGGCATGAAGAAGGGGTCTGTGTTTTCGGGCAACTTTTACTGGATGATGTTCCTCGGAATAGGGTCGGCCAAGTTATCTGAGGGGGCAGAAGTAAACAGCTTGCTATTGTGGTTTTAATGGATGTGCCTAGACCCGTCTATTTACTTGCAAAATTCTAAGCGAGATGCGGGAGTGCAATGGCGAGATCGGATCCCGGGTATGCTGTTGTCGTGCGTGTAGATGTGTGGCTAGGATTCCTTTCCGAGGAGATTGTGATTGAATGACCGATGTTTCTTCACTCTGCTTAGTATTAATAGAAGGTAGTGGGCTAACACTATTGACTTGTTGGTACTCCGTAATCGGAGGACACCGAGCCGAGATGTTGTAATATTACGCAGGGTGACTGAGTACGGATAGGATGAACAGGCATTGATGTATCATTGGAGATGGGGGAATAGATGGTCTCTTGTAGTATGAGGAAAGGTAAAATAAGGTTGAAACCAAACCTAAATTATTCCTTGTCAATGTGCACAGGCCCAATACCTTGTGTCTGTCACTTAAATTGTCGTAAAATAACCGATAGACGGCAGTTTTTAACGTGTGCCATGTTTATTGGTACCAGGATTCCAGGATAACGCCAGTCTATTAACGGTGAGAGATCGTCGTACCCAATCTGTTGAGGCCTCGAAGTGGATCTTATCGGATGACATAATCGTCTTGCGCGGACGAATTCCAATCCCGTCTCGGTAAGCTAAGAATAAAACTGTTGGCGTTTGAAGGTTTACTCTAAGATTATCTCAGAATCTCACAATAAGTAGACAAGCACGATCGTATATCAGCCGATAGCCATGATGGAGATCAAATTTAAACTGGCAGAGGCTCCTCAACCTCAGAAGCGCCCTGATTTCGAGAACAAACCATCCAGTCTGGCCTTCATACACGTCAACAACCCAGCACAAGCCAAAGACAAGACCATACAGCGCAAAGTCCGTCGCCATGTGATGAAAGACATCGGTCGCTCGAGAAGATTAGGTTCCATCCAAGTAGAGACAACAGCAACGCCCAAAAACAATTCGGTGTCAATTCCAGCGTACTGGGGCGATGTGAAAGTTTGCGTCAACTTTAGGAAACTGTTTTGGGCTATGGATATGGTTTCTGAAGGACTTCTTTCCATAGCTGTCATTGACCCCTCTTGTAAGTTGCGGAAGAGACTTGCTGCGGGCCTTGGCGACCTTCAAACCTTTGATGAGATTGAACAGTACACGGAGTCTGTGAGCCTAGTACGAAAGGCCATCACACCGGAAAGCCAGGCTTGCCAAAATGCTATTATCGGTACGATAATTTGTCTTGCCGTGTTTGATGTGAGTTCACGATATCGCGAGCTAACAATTCACTAATGGAGTAGATGCGTGTAGGGAAATCGGATTCGTGGATGATGCATATGGCTGGACTCGAACGGATCATTGAGCTGGCTGGGGGCGTTGAAGTCCTAGACTCCAGGCCTGCTATACGGCAATCCTTGTTCATGTGAGAGACCCGTAACTTACAAAAATCGTTCACTAATGTTCTGCTGTAGTGCCGACGTACTCGGCTCGGTGCTTGAAGATGCGAGGCCGAGGTTCCCGTTACCTGCAAGCACTCTCGCCTTACCCAGCGTCTCACGGTCGCGATACGTTCAAAGGCTATTAGTTTCACTCAGGAACTTGGAGCCTCATAGCAAAACGCCCTCAACTGTTATCGACAACTCTCTCCAATCGGCTTCGCAGCTCGCCGCGCTATTGACTGATGTTTGTCAAAAGAGTGGGATGAAACTAGATCTCCTCATCCCATCGTGCACCATGGCACATCAAGTGCTGTCACTACCTCGCATAGACTATCCCACAAGGGAAAGGGGCATGAATAGCTCGTGGCCAATTTCAGGAGTAGCAGAGCTCATACGCCTATCTGCTCTCTCCCTCTTTGCAGTAGTCGTAACCCAAACCTCGGGTGAAGCTATTTACGTTGCGTCTCGTCGACAGGCTCCGGTCAAATTATTACTCACACAAATCAGCGAAAACATCTGGAGCGGGCGACAGGAACTGAAGTTATGGGTATTGGTCGTACACTCCTGCATAGAGACGGGTTCTTCGAGGTTATGGCTCGTGGACCAGATAGTCCAGGTAATGTCACTACTCGGACTGAGGTCTTGGACGGACTTGATGTCATGTTTACGACGGGTTGTGTGGATTGAAAAGATCGCGTTATCCGGGATGGCGCAACTTCGATCTGACGTTGAAACTAGTTTGAAGTATCTATGACAGTAATAGCCTTAAGAAATGAAAGCGAACTAATATGTTACTCCTCCACTGACTCCGATGTATTGTCCTGTGATCCATCTGGACTTCTCATTGACCAATAAAAGCACAGCATCGCCAATGTCGCCCGGCGTTCCCGCTCGGTCGGCAGCTCTAGTAAGGGAAATTTCTTCCGATGACAACTGTTCTTCCATCCCCTTGGGATATATGTCTGTGATGACCGGACCTGGAGCTACAGAGTTGACGGTAATGCCCTTACTGCGTCCAAGCTATGAATGCATGTCAGTCATTATGTCAGAGGATAGTCATGAAGTCAAGATCACTCACTTCTGCTGCCCAAGTCCAAGTCAAACTATCTAAAGCGGCCTTAGATGCGGCGTAAGAAGAGATATTGACATTCCCTCTCTTAGAGTTCGTGGAACTGATGTTGATGATTCGACCGCCGGTGGGCATGTGGGCAATAACGTAGTGGACCATGAAAAAGGCGCCAAGGACGTTGAGTTGGAAGACCTTGGTCAACTCGTCAACGTTAGGCTCCTCAGTGATGGGGCAGAAGTGCGCGGTTCCCGCGTTATTGACTATCATGGTCAATACCAATTAGATTCATCAAGAAAACTCCTTATGGTCAACTCACCCAAGACATCAATATGATCGGTCTTGAAAACCTCCAGTGTTTTGTTCACAAGATATTCAGCTCCCTCTTTGGTATCGACGGAAGCTTGGATGGCGATGGCTTGACCACCTGCTTTGCGGAGTCTGTTGCAGACAACTTCGGCACGATCTCTGGTCGAGTCAGAGACGTAGTTGACTATCACTGAGGCGCCGTTGCGAGCAAGGGCAAGGGCGATTCCAGCGCCAATGCCATTCTCTCGACCTGAGCCGGTGACGATGGCTACTTTGCCTTGGAGACTGAGGGTATCGGCCATGATTGTGATATCAAATGTATTGGTTATGAATGCTTGATGATGATGGGGAAAAAATACAGGACTCTTCAAGCTCTTATATACCCCAAGCACCAGGCTATTTTCCTTCTGATATATGATCCTTCCGACTCGGCGACGCGTAATTGTCCGAACACCGATATCAGGTACCCAAGTTGAGTGTCTTTGCAGCGGGTAATCTCATCGTGTTTATGACATTTGCCAATAGATTCCTGCCGCTTTTGCGGGCTATTTGTTTGTTGAGTCGTGAATTTCCTTTTTAGGAAAATGGTGTTCGGGAGATCTCACCTCCCAGTGGGGTCAAGCTAAGTGTGACATCTGTCTAGACGGTAGAGAATATAGAAATCAGTGGTGGGATTTTCCCGGCATGTGCCTGATTCTTACTCTTGACTAATATGTCATTGATAAGTTGGCTTACTGTACTCGAAGCCTTCTTGTTGTTGGGCCACCCATGGTCCCAACCGACACATGCCAATCTAAAGTATCGTCAGCAGATGTGAGAACCAAGATGTGTCTAATTAAATCTTCGAGAATACCAAAGTACACAGCTAATAACCAGAACGTTTTATCATAATCTACAGGTTTTTACTGAAACCAATCGCTGGAAAATATTTCAACAATTTTTAGTGCAACTCAAAGTCACCAAGTCTTGTCTCACAAGAAGCAGACGAAGTTATGCGATTTCATGATACAATGACCAACAGACAACATACAGACAACACACTACAACAAAACAAAAAGAACAATGAGGCACACCCGACTCGAACGGATAACCTTCAGGTTTTTGGCAACTTGGATTGTGCTGGAATCTGACGCGCTACCAATTGCGCCAGCGCCCCATTGGGTTGTGGATATTGTGAGCAAAATTTGCTTTATATAGGGACTCATGTCGATGAAGAGGGTCATTAAACAACAAACAGCTTTTTGCTGGCAATTATCATATGGCCTGGCATTAAATCTTTTTATCTCTGTGGTAAGGATATTTCTCTAGTTGAAACTAACTATCCTCCTCAAAGTCGATATACGGCATGCGTCTGGTTAACAGGGGACTTTTCTCGCTGATCATCTTCCAGTTGTGTGCATCCATACAAGCCCTTCTTGACGCTAACACGGCTGGACGAGTCCTCTGAACGACAGTTTTCTCATATTCGTCCAGAACAGTTCTCAAATCTGCCACTTCTCCACCTTGCTTCAGAACCGGAACAATTCGCTGTACGAAGTCTTCTACATCGAGAATGACATGGTTCGCACCCTCCCCTCGGTCTGTACTGTTAGTCATCTCAGTTGAATATTGTGGAGAGGGAGAACTTACACATTGCCATGGCATGAAGTGCATCTCCCATGAGAACCGCTCTGCCCTTTGTCTGGAAGTCCTTCGGTGGAGGAAGATCTTGGATCTTGAGGCCTTTCATCTCTGTGTCTGTCGGCATACCCAAAATGAGAGAGCGCCATGGCTCAGCCAAAGTCTCTGCAAATGCCTTGACTAGCTTGTATTTCTCTTCATGCGTTTCGGGAATCTCGATTGGCGTAGAACTGCCGAAGAACCCCTCACGGTATGGCCACGATACACAGATCTGAAGGCTGTATGGATGCGCGCTGCCCTCATGATTTCCAGGTGCATCAAGCACTAGTGAACGATCAGCTCAATTCTAAGTATGGGCGAGGTGGTACCTACCGCTCATGTACACAAACATGTCATTTTTCGAGTTTGTGCTGTGAAGGAAGAAAGCATCCCGATCCCGAATCGGCTTGATCTGTTCTTGCGACAATTCCAACTTCATACCGAGCATACGAACAGGAACGTCGTACATCTCCCAATCGGGGAATAGTGAGTGACGTACTCGGGAGTGGCTCCCATCACATGCAATTAGTAGACATCCTGTTGCGGCAGTGCCATCTTCAAATGTGGCGGTGATGGACTCTGGGCTGCATGTTGTTTCCTTTAGTGCCTTACTCCACTAGAACAAAACGTCAGTAGCACAGAATTAAAGATTCTCAGTCGCATCTACCTCAACATCAATTCCAGTGGCTAAAATATCTCTCAGGCCCTGCCTCGTGACCCTAATTCGACTTGACTCGGGCGCTTTCGGCGTTGAAGCTACCAATTCACCCGTACTCAAGTCGAAGAAAGGAAATGCTGAGGAGAGACCCTCTGCAACAGCCGATCGGTCGACATAAGCTTCGGGGAGACGGTTGACTAGATCCCCTGGTAGTAGTGATCGCAAGCCGGGAAGAGACCAGTTAAGGGTAAGCCCCCAACCTGCACCACGAGTCTCAAGATCGGTGTCGCGTTCAAATACTCGGGCTGGAATACCGTGCTGTTTGAGGCTTTGTGCTAAGAGAAGGCCGCTGATACCGGCGCCGATGATAAGGACTGGTTGATCCTGGTTGGCAGACATGGCTGAGAACTCTTTTGATATGCGTCGCATGTGGTTTTGGAAGAAATTGTGCAGGTTTCATCATCCGTCAGATGTATTTACCCGGCAGTACAGTCTTATGTAAGGTACATGCACCTGTACCTTCTCCTCACCCTCAACGGCTGTCAACGGGCGTCCCCCTCGTACAAGGTAATAGCCGGAAAAGCATAATATCTCCGTGTCGGTTAGCATGTGCCTGTTCAACTGTGATGATCTCCCTGTCGGGACTTCGGCTCGGGGAGGTCCCGGAACAAGGGGGCTATCCCTGCAGTGGCAGTCCACTGTGCAAGGGTGGTGCAGATACCGTCAGGGTTTTAAGCAGCTGCCGAGTTTGGCTGTTATGTTTTTGACACAAATTTTGAACAAAGTTTATTTGCAATTTCAATAAGCTCTAGAGAAATGATTGCCGTAAAAATTCTGAGCTTTCTCATTTCTATACTCGTGCAATTTCTGACTCCTGGCTTTCGCCTTTTTTCTGGCCCACTCTATCTACCTGCACCGTATACGTGACTGACTTGACTATACCACCGTGGCCCAAGATGTTCTCTTGACTTCCAGTTCCTGAATCATTCCCAACTGTAGTAAATAATGATGTGTCCCGCTTGCCAGGATTGCTGAGATCTTTGAGCTTATATCCGTTACTCCTCAACCCTTTGCTATGGCTTGGTATATTGTAGTCCGACGGCTTCGATCTGTATTGTCGAGCCCTCTTCAAGAAAATGGGGGCGAGGAACGGCAGTGACGATACAATGTTCTGAGAGAAGGTCAGTATGACGCATGTTGACTCTGAAGATAATACTCACTCCAACATTAAACTCAATCGTGCCCCAAAGTACCAGCATGGTTGAATTGCCGTCTTTGGGGTTTTGGATCCGGTCGATCTGACGGTATCTCTGGACTGAGCAAATAGTTGTGAATATCCCCAGCGTGAAAATCACAATAAGGCCGATCTTCTTCGCAAGTTTGATCTCGAGCTTTGCCAATACCGGGATTGGTAGGACTGCGACCACGACATCGGCTACGATGGTGACGACCGCATAGCCAGTAAATGATGGTCCTGCGGCAAGACATTTACCTTCCATGAGCGGATTCCAGGACCTTTGGACCTATGCTGTGTAAGATTGTGATTTTCGAAGTATGGAATATACGTACGGGTTTGCAGGCGAAGATCAGCGCAAGGGTGCATCCAAGATGCGAAGCAAAGACCAGTGCGATGGTCACCCAGATGACCGTGCGATAGATCTTGTGGTCTGTTCCTCGCAGCAGGCGTAGGTAACTAATCAACAAAGCAATCTTGAAGAAACTGATACCAAGCTGATAAAACGGTCGGCCTGCAAAGTTGATTCGTGTATACGGTATCAGATTCTCCTTCGGTCGGTCGGGTATAGGAAGGCCGAGGCCATATCTTGTCTCTAAACTTGGTCAGATATGCATCATCGAAGTGTTAGGTTGTTCAAACTTACGTGCGATGCAAATGAAGGAGTAGATCAGGGCGAATATCATCGACAATGCTGACATCCAATCATCGCCGGCGAGGCCACGAGCCTTCCATCGTATACAGAGTCTTGCACCCACGATTGATGATGCGAGTATCGAGAGAACCACGGTGATTGCGATAATTGTTGGGTATTCGGAGGAGTCGTTCACTTCGGGTGTGGCATTTAGGACCCAGCCCATTGTGCCGCTATGTAACTAAATGAAGATTGAGGATCAAGACAAAGGAAAGGTCGAGAGGTCAAAGCAATTGTATCAACTAAAAAAGAGAATAAAGTCAACGTAAGTTCGGTCAGACAAATCACCTCCAATCTGCACATCTGGCCGCACCGGCAAAAGGTTGATACAGACAAAAGCCACACCCAAACTCGGCTTGCTCTCGCAAATGAAGACCGACAAGCCCTGTCGCGCCCGTGTCGGAGACGCATACCAATTGTCATTGCATGTGCCTTTGCAGATTTCTGTGACAAGCCCTCAGGGTTCATCCAATACAATTCGTTACATAAACCATCAAGAGCATGATCTTTACTGACTGGGGCTATGCAGCCAGAATTCGTCTATACCCAGGACAAACACACATTATGCGTAACCACGGCTAATAACTCGTATATCCAATAGATCCCTTGCACATGGAGCAGATCCTTCCACTCATAGAACGCTGTCTTGACCAGCGTCTGCAATCCAACCCTACCTTGCATATTTTACATGGGTGCAACCAACACTCTGCAGGGTACTTTTTACATCTCGTCCTTGCAACCAACTGCATAGATCCGAGATTTCGCATGAGGTCTTTTTCACTTACAATGTCGCATTGCGTTACGCGATGCCTGAGGAGTTTCAGATTAAGATGTGTGGCCGATATCACCCAATCTTCCAGCAATGGATTTTTCCACCTACTTTTTGGTAGAGTTTTGAGTCGGTTCCGTTTTAGGATCTGCAACGTCCTCGCCTATCTACCCTTTTGTCAAGCAACCATTTTTTTCTTCTTCCTGAGAGCTATTGTTTTCTTTCCACTTCATCACCCTCTCTTCTGTATCGCGCATTCATCTCGTGTCACGTTCTTTCATCATGTCTCACCCGAGTACTCCCAACAAGGAGGCCCAGGTGACTTTCTCGTCGCAGTCAGGCGCAGGGGATGTCGATGCGGCCTGGAAATTTCTTGACCAGAATCGCGATGCGGCGGGAGCTTCAGAGGCTGTTGATATTGACAAGATGAGGCGCAAGATTGATTGTCATATTGTTCCGTTGATGTTTTGCTGCTATACGATGCAATTCCTTGATAAAGTCATTCTCAACGTAAGTGCGACGTATCTTAAGATGGGAGGAGATTCTGACGACGTTGTAGTATTCTGCTGTGATGGGCCTCAACCAAGACCTTAAGCTACAGGGAAACGATTTCTCCAACATCGCGACATTTTTGTTCGTTGGCCTTCTTTGCTTTGAGATTCCCAACAGTGAGTTTTCTTGCCCTCCGCAAATGTTGTCATTAACACGTATCAGTCTACTTCCTCCAGATGATTCCTGCTGGAAAATGGCTTGGAGCAAATGTCATCGCTTGGGGCATTGCCACAGCATCCGGAGCTGCTGCGCACAACTACCGAACCCTTCTTGTCTCTCGCGTATTCCTAGGAATTTTCGAAGCCACCATTGGCCCATCCTTGATGCTTATCAGTAGCCAATGGTACACCAAGTCAGAGCAAGCTCCTCGATTCTCGTTCTGGTACCTTGGTCTAGGCCTCGGACAGATCATTGGCGGACTTGTGTCGTATGGCTTCCAGCATATTGGACCTGATGCGTCGCTCGCGGGATGGCGCATCATGTTCATCACTCTTGGTCTCGTCACTGTCACCATCGGTCTGGCTACTCTTGTCTTTCTCCCGGATACGCCCATGAAGGCCAAGTGGTTGACAAACAGCGAGAAGGTCGCACTACTGAAGCACGTCAGCGTTAACCAAACCGGTATCCAGAGCCGTAAATTTCGCCCCAAAGAGATCCTGGAAGCCCTGTGTGACCCGCAGCTATATCTCATGCTTCTCTCAGTCGTTCTTGTAAGTGATCGTTCTCTTACTGACAGCCATCTCTAACTTTTTGCATAGCTTTCGGTCTCATCTGGTGTAGTTACTACTTACTCTGCCACTCTGATCCGGAACCTGGGGTACAATCCTAAGAAGGCCGCGCTTATGAACATGCCATCTGGTGTTGTCAGTATCTTTTTCACCTTAGCTGTCGGGTTCGGAATCCGACACCAGTCTCATCGCTGGGCTTGGATCATCGCTTGTATCATTCCTGCGTAAGTCTATCATTCGGATAAATAGGGATGACACTGACATGTCTTAGTATCATGGGAGGCGCCTTGATGTCTTTTCTACCTTCAACCAACCGAGCTGGCTGTCTCGCGGGTATCTACCTAGTCAACGCCGTCGTCGCCCCCTTGACCATCTTTTACAACGTAAGTGCTCTTCAGCGAAGCCGAAAAACTCTCTTCTAACGTGCCTCTAGTGGACAGCTGCCAACTTCGGAGGTGCAACCAAACGAGCCTTTGCTGCAGCCATCGTCAGCGGGTCATTCTCTCTCGGCAACATCATCGGCCCCCAGACATTCCAAGCCAAAGACGCCCCCGAATTCCGGCCCGCCAAACTTGCTGTCATGGGGACTCAAGCTGGTTGTGCGTTGACAACCTTTTCGCTGTTCATGTACTATGTCTGGGCAAACAAGAGACGTGATGACCGCACCAAGCAGGTAGAGGATGCTTATATGTCTCCCGAGGTTTGGTCGACTTTGACGGATAGGGAGAACAAGTCTTTCCGCTATACTTATTAGATGGATTTTTAGGGTCTTTGTACTACTAGAGACTACAGTACATGTGGATATAGAATGAGCACATCGCGATAGATTCAGGAGGCTTCAATGTGTGAGTCTGCCAACACTTCGATTCAACCTAGCCACAATGAGAATTTGATTCCTTCGACAATTTCAGAGACGCAGTTCATCCAAACAATGATTCCTAACATAATCAAAACCATAGCATTACCCATTGAACAATCAGCCGCTCCGGTCACCCCTGGTCTTCCTCCATATCCTCAAGTATCAAATCCCCAACCGACCTGGTCAGTCAATACACCAGCTGTTCTCATCAGAGTCCTCGCACCATCCACAGTAGTCAGCCGTCCTTGGAAAGCAGCAGCCGCAGCACTCATAGCAGCCCGGCCAACATCTTGTCCAGCGTTAGACGGTGGCTCTCCCCTCTCCAAGATCTCGTTCAACACAGTATCGCCCACCAGGCCTTGATATCGATCCAAACACAATTGTTTGATGGCAGGACCGTACATCTCGGCCCACTGGGACTCGCTAACGGTGGTGAAAGTCCTCTCCCCGTTGTCGTGGATGTGGGAAAAGGGCCAGTTGACCTTGACGACTTGGTAGCGCTTGGTGGAGAAGAATAAAACAGGCCAGGAGAAGATCCATAGGAAGGTGAGATAGAAGAGCCAGCAGATCCAGCTTGTCAGTCGCCAGTTGTTGAGTTTGCTAGAAGAGTAGATATCGATTGCTCGATCACCAACGGGGAATTCGATGGAGAGGTGGCCTTTATAGTTGGTTTTCCTGATATGGGCCTCAAGCTGATTTCGTAGCGCTGGTTCGGCTAGACCAGTTACGCAACGAGTAAGACGGAATCTAGAGGATGAATTAGAATTGTTCCATAAACCTCGCAGGGGATGGAAGGGCCTTACACTTTGGTTCCCGTTGCTTTGGCGCAGTAGCGATGACACCACTCTTTGAGAGTAGGTTTCGTGTGGCCAACTTCAATATCACCCTTGACACCATCCTGTCGAGTCTTGAAGACAGTTCCACGATATGTTTTCTCTCCACTCTCAGCAGTCACTAGACTTGTCGCGCCCAATGCGCCGGGAATGAAATTTGGCCACAGGTAGTTCCGGAGACTGACCATGATGCGAAAGTCGGTGACCTCTTCAACTTTGCTCTTGCCATCCTTATCACGCCTCGTCTCTTTATGAGTTCCCGTGATGTGGATGTACGGTGACGGCGGGTATCTTGCCATGATTCGAATCCATTCTTCAAGATAACCTGGGTCGGCGTCTGAGCGGGCGTCTTGTAGCGGGAGGACCTCGTTTCCAATTGTGGTCCGCTTTTTGCCGATGCGCTTTGAGGTAGATGCGAAATGGCATTCAGGATCGCTGACACCGGTTTGGTATTCGCCAACATAACGACTATCCGGTTGTGTTTGCAGAATGGGAGCGCTCTCGCTATCAGTCGTGGTGGTTTCATCATAAGCTGGTGGTGGCGCGTCTGCGTTATCAAGGTCATCATCGGCAATTGGTTCAGCGTGGTACGAGGATTCTCCCGCTGTGGTGTGCATAGACAGAGCATCCGGGTCGTCCTTGAATGGACGTGGTGAAGGAGGACCGCCCATAATTACTGAAATATGGTAAAATTTGCGGCGATACTTTCAATAGGCTGAGGGATGGTGTGTTTTATCTGAACTGCGCAGGTTTAGGCAGCGATTGTATCGTGAGAAATGGTCTGCGCGCTCACGGTGCGGTTTTTGTCAAATCGGCCCAAGACGAAAAACGTAATCGCCGGAGGCCCCTGGAGATACGAGCTGTGGCCAATGAGCACTCCATACGGAGTCGACGTGGAGAAGAGAATAAGCACTAAGCGCCTTTCCATTCTCCTGAGTGATTGGTTCGTTCGCCAGCACTGGCTTCTGCTAAAATAGGATAATATCATCTGCATTTAACGGGAATAATATTATCACAGCTCGCAGCTGTTTCATAACAGTGCATATGTCATTTGTGTGTATCGAGGTCATGTAAAAAGGATCTACGAGATCGTACAGATTGTAAACTTTACTCTGAAAGTAGCTTAAACTAAGCCCGAAACGCGACCTCGCTTCGCCGCTGAACCAAGACCTAAGAAATACGTATTTTCTTCAACTTCATATGGAATCTATCCAAGTAATATCCCTTTTCTTTCTTGCTTTTCCCTGCTTTTGTCTTTAAAAGGCAAGACAGGGTTGAAGACTCTAAAACATAGGACCAATTGGTTAGCAATAGCGATCAAAGTCTCAATCTCTAAGCCACAAACAGACGCACTTGCGAGTGTGACTATGTTCTCTATTCACCGCAACGCTAGCCAATTTCTCGATTCTGAGACAACTCTTAATATTCAGCACCTTATCAGCCATTAGGGGGAAATCAGTATCGCAAAGGGCGACTCGTCAATGCACTGTCAGCAGTGCAGATCACAGTTGTTCAGCTGAAAGCTATGATACTCTAACCATGACGGCTTTTCTAGCCTGCACGGGCATCATCTGCATATTCGGATGTGTATGTATGGCTGTCGCACAATATGACCCACCGTTTCGTGGGGTAGCCAAGAAAGTTCAGCAAAGCCGTATCGTGCCGCGCTGCCGAGATCTACCAGCCGCTGTGTCTTTGGAGCTTAATCCACACTGGTGATTTGTTGAGACTGTGAGTATGTGGATTTGAACTGGGTATAAATACTGGTGCGAGTGGCCTTTTGAGAATGATAGAACACACGAAACATCTGAGTCAGTACCATAGAGCTCTGATCTACCCATCAAGGTATGTGGCATCTTCAGCCCTATTACCCTGGCCAGGCCAATTGACATTCTGTCGCAGATCAGCAAATATGAAAATCACCACCACTTTCACCTCCCTTCTGGCTGTGGCCCTCAATGTCTCCTTGACCAGCGCAGCGGATTGCTACAACTACGGTACTGGAAGCAGCGGCATCGGTGCCTGCGCTCACCGAAGTGACAACTACAAAGACCGAGAGACGTTTTGTAGTTCCTTGGCTGGTCAAGGTTCGTGGAACCGCAAATGCCAAAACGGTTCCCATAAGGACCACTGCCATTTCGAGTACCAAGGTCCCGGTATGCCACAGCAGATGTGCTGGGATGCCTTTGAGAACATCATCAATCAGTGCTTCACCCACCAAAACGGTGGCGGATACCATTCTGGAGCTTGGTCTCTCAACGGGCACTGGTTCTACATTGACAGATGCAGCGCATGAGCGTTGAAGCAAGCTGTAAATGAGGGGGAAGCATTGGCAATAACGGAAGTCAACATTAGGAATAAAAAGCTTACTAAATCCATCCTCTCTTCATGAATCTCATTTGATATGATTGAGAACATGCTCTTTTGCCTAAGAAAAACCAGTGTCAACGTATGTGCTATATCCAAGCATTACTTGTTCCTCTTGGCAAAGATCGTCCTCCACATGGTCTTGGCCAAGCTAATTTTGGACGGAATTTATCGTTGCCGCTAATTATGCGCAAATGTCTATTCAGTAAGCGATGACCAATATTAGCTTGGTTTTACACAAGCATTTGTCGTCCGGCATGCTAAAAGAGCGCTTCTCCATTTGCGTACCTTCAACAATCTGAATCCTCCCACTTCTACATCTACAAAAATGCTTTCCTTTCTGAGATCACCCGGACCACCGCGCACACAAAATGCTCAAAACAACCCAATCATGTACGAAGGCGGGCGGTCCTCTGTCACTTTCTCCGGGCCCGGCTCTCAGTACATCATGACGCATCGAATCCCACCCACAGACAAGGAAAACGGTACCTCCATCATTGCACCGCCATTTCACTATCACATCTACCAGGACGAGTTCTTCCGCATCCAGTCTGGAAAAGGCAACTTCTACCGAGGCATTGACCCAAATCCCTTCGCTGTTTTGTCCGACGATCCAAACGGCCAAGCTACCGCGTCCGTCAAGGCAGGCAACTACCATCGCTTTGAGAACGCTAGCGAAACTCGAGACCTTGTTGTTGACATTCACCTCACTCCCGAGTCGTATGAGAACGAACAGCAATTTTTCAGGAATTTCTTTGGGTATTTGGATGATTGCAAGACTGCGGGATGCGAGCCCAGCATTTTCCAGCTCATGGTTTTTCTTCACGCTGCCGATACTCCTCTGGCTGTTCCTCTTCCTTGGGAGTCCCTTGGTCGAGTGGCTAGCAGAATTTTGCTCACGACTGTCGCTTACTGGGGAAGATATGTGCTTGGGTACAGGCAGACTTATTCTGAATACTATGATGCGAAGAAGTCAAAATAAAGAAAAACACTCAACCCGGAGTATAACTTTGGTGGGTTTCGGGAGGTATGATTCGTCTGGACAGGTCGCAGGAGATATAGACGCTAAAAGGATCTTTATCAATCACAATTCAGTATGTCATCTACCACCTGTAAATCATTGCCGGTCTTACTCGGGGCATTTCAAAAGACTCTCCAGGGACTGCAGGTCGTCTCGGTCTTCACCCTTTTGCCAGCATCAAGGGCAACTCCCCAACATCGAGAGGGGCAGTTTCTGAGAATGAAGCAGCTTCTAATGAAAGATTCAATATACAAGCAAAGTAAGACCGGAATCCACAAGGCGCACTAAGGTTTTATGAGCTCGTACAGGTGATTAATCAATACCAGACATCAAACTGTGGACAAATCGCCAGAGCCAATCACGTACTCTCCATATCTACAGCACCATGTTCTGACACTTCTTGGAATAAAATATATAAAATGTATAAATATCACTCCTGCGACTTATACGATCTGGTTTTTGTCTCGAACTATCACCACAACTGGCCACTCATATCTTTGCAATCTGATTCAGCATGCAACTTGTGAACACTTTTTCTATGACCTTTTTCGCCACACCGGCTTTAGCAGCCGCTTGTCTTGGAACAACCAAGGAAGAAATCGCCAACTTCCTCGATGCGTATTGAGAGGCTTGTTAGAAGATTTATAGCAACTCAGATTGCAAGTATCAATAGAGTTGCACTACGCGTAGCACTAAAACGATCCGAGGCTTGTTTCAAGTTGCCGTCAACGTTGAGATTGCTCGCAAGAATATGGAAGATCATAAAGGGTTTAAAAACTGCTGGATATGTAACGTCTACGTTGATTTTTGAGCTATGCTAACTAACAGAGTTAAATGAGCTGCCACTGAGCATCATGTCATCAATCCCTCTTCGTCACATTTCCTAACATCCTTAGAAGCACAGTCGAGTGTGTGTTTACAATGAGGTAACATTGGTGGGAACCTGGGAGCATAACGGCCAATTCGACCAAGTTGACGCGAAATCCAATTTGTTTAGGTTAGGACAATTTTATGGCGCAGAGGCTGGGGTGTGACTGAAACAGGCGCCGTTACTTATCGGTTTGTCTATCACTCTGTTAGTTGCTTTCACATTTATCCTTATGCATTATGATCTTGATGATATCTAGAAAAGACATTTAGTCATGGAGCATTGACAAATCTCTGATAGCCGCATATGGTGCCCTTGCATCACCTAAAACAAAATGAGTTTGGCTTTTCTCTCTCTTTATATTATGCAAGGCTTTTAGCCGATAAAAGACTGTGGCTAATATTTGTATTGTGACTTGGGGGGGTAGAATTGCGAAGGTCGCTGAACACCAGGGACAGAGCTGACAGTACTCTACAAGATAATATCCGAAGGCAACGTGGTTAACGCAAGAATATAGGATCCCCCAGAATCTGAGTGGCTTCCCGCGTTGCGTCGTCATAAGCCCTACCTGCTACGGTTATCGCCCAAGATGCCACTGTAGAGAAACATAACGGGTACGCAATTAATACAAGAGGAGGGAAGGCGAGCGATCCCACGCCAGAAACCCAGCCCGCAGCCCCGCTACCCAGGTATGCCATGAGACCGACTTTTGTTGCTATGTTACAATCATCGGGCAGAACACCCACAAAGTTAAGAAGCAGCCTGACTTCATCCATATCATGACGAAGTGCAAACCACACAAGGTCCGTTCCACGATGCCGACTTCCAGTAACGGTCAGTGGTAGCAGTTCGTCAGCAAAGGCGATGGGACGGTCTATGACGAGAGGGTAATAGGCCGGGATGACAAGATGCAACATAGCGGTACGCCCGTAATCGGTCGTTTCAATGAGAGCTTCTCTATCGGCTCTCATCCTCACACAGATCGTTGCAAGATCATGATCATAGCCACCGAATGCAGGACCAAGGGGGTGTTGTGCCTGTCTTTCTTCGAATGCAGGATACCAATCGCTGTCTGGGTGCCAGACATAAAAGAAGTGGTGTTGATCATCTTTTGTACCGTTGACGGTAGACATCTCGTTCTGAACGAAGCGATGTATGTAGCCTCCAAAGCCGCCTTGATTCCAACCTTGAACCCTGGCAACATTTGAGATTTCGAGTTCGGATCGTATGGCATCGAGGCTTGCACCGACTCTCTTGATAGCACTCGAGAGGTCTAATAGTACCAAAGGTATTGAACCAAGAGCGGCTGCCTCGAAGTAGGTCAAAAATGTCGGAGCTGCGTTGAAAGCATTTGGGACAACCCGAATCTCTCTCGACTGGATGCTGGAGAGTAACTTCGGCAGAGCGTCGCGTATGTCCTGCAGCGTAAGCTCCTGTTGTCTCGCAGCTTTCCCTTCTCCTCTCTGGTTCCAAAACTGCAGCAGCGTGAGAGCTACTGGGCCCCCTTCTTTGAGAAGTTTGTAAACCTTATCCGCAGGAAGAGTTCTGATTATACGAATGGCGGTAGCGAGACTCATTTCAGCACCTCTCCAAGCCAGGCAATGAGTTGTTTCTTCGTCCACCAGCAACAAAACGAGAGAATGTTTCCAGTCAAGACGAGCGACGTAGAATAATAAAGTCTGGATAGATGTGAAAGAAGCAGGATCCCCGAGCGTCATCAGGAAAAACGAGGGGTTATCGAAGCGCCAGCCTGATGCGCTGCCGTCAGAGACGCACATATCGCCGACCAATTAGACACTTCGCATTTCGCGCGCGCATACGAAAAGCATTGTTTCTATTCGGCGACATTACAGTAGATGGTGGCTATGTTAACCAACAACAATTATTAGCCAGTGCGGCCTACTCATCATTTTGCCTGGGGCTAGGTCGAAGAAAAAGTAGGGGGCAGAGTCATAAAGATTTCAGTTAGTAAGATAGACAAGACTGGTATATATTGATATGATATGAGAAAGTGAGTAATTTACTTGCACATTCATTCATTTCGGTCATGTTATATTTCCACATACACTCAAAGTCGCGGTAGCTCACCCTGTGTCGTTTTTCGCATATGCCATTTTGGGAGCAAGTTCACGAAGGATTCGTAGACCTTGCAGAATCTCCACTCTCTTTTGCGGAAGCGGAAACCATGTTCACGAAAGACTAAAATATAGATGTTAATAGATAGACCGTAACAACTACAAAATCGACATCTACCAACTGCTCCAAGATAGAACAAGCATAAGGGCGATTCTTAAATGGAAATTCCAAATGCTAGTTTGCTAGCTAAAGAAGAGGACCATCAGCTTGAGGCGTAAGGCATTCGGTGAGATGACATGGAGGTGCAGAATGAAAGTGCCGGGACTAACATCGAGCACAGATTTTCCCTCTTTCCTAAACGCCCTAAGTTCAGGTGGCCTTGACTTCGAATTACCAGTAAGGATGAGAAATAATGAGCTTGAAAGGCTGATCTTAATAATAAAAAAAGGTAGCACCAACAAAAACATACAACAGCGGGGATTCGCTGGTCGTCACCGACCCAACTACTAATCCGCCCCTTACCAGCTTATCTATGGGAGAGCGGACGGGATCCCGAGTTTTCTGATAGGTATGGTCGTATGTGCTTGGGTTCGATGTAAAGTGATTTTATGTAGGTGTAATGTGGTAAGGCATATATCTATAGAGTGGCAACCTTTGGACTATATGACCCTGTCGATAGGCGTCTCACACTTCAGGCTTCTTAGCAATTATCCATAGAAAGCTTTCTTCCGCATCTCCCTCCACCACTGCATGTTCAATACTCAATCCAGCGTCATTGGCCAATGTCTTGATCACCTCGTCCCGCCCAAGACCACTCCAGAACATCCACCCGTTCTCATCAATCCACTTCTCCTCAACAAGAACAGACGCTTCATCAACAACGAATGTCGACAGGAATACACCCCCGGGTACTAGCCAACTGCCAATCCGCTTCATCATCTCTTTCTGTTCCTCTTGTGGCAGATGAATGATGCTGTACAAAGCTACGGCTGCTGTGAGAGATCCGGGCGCAAAGTGAAGCTTCATCATGTCTCCCGGATGAAAATCGACACGCCCTTCGTATGTAGCCAAGTTTTTGCGTGCAGTATCGAGTTGAACGTCTGACAGATCGTTGGCGTGTACGTGCACAGACGAGCTTCTGGAGAGTAAGGTTGTGAGAAAAGGGCTTCCGGAACCACATCCCAGCTCAAGCACACCCTTCTTTGAGCTATCATTAGATGATGCTAGTTCTGGGCAATGTTCAAGTAGCTTGTCGAGATAGGATTGACGAAGATTATGATGGCGCTCCGTCCAGGTGTTGTATTTGGGTGCTATAGCATTGTAGGATGCACGAAGACGTTGTTTTATGTCAACCGGGACTTCCATTTTGAATTGCGGAATGGAATTTGAACACAGTCTGCTTAATTGGATTCTTGGATACTTGGATGCAGCGATGCAGCGATCATTCAAAAGGAAAAGGCTACCAGTGTAAAACGAACTCCGCCTTGAAGTGGTGGAGTTGATGAAATGAGTCACTCGGGGAATAGTTCGCGCACTTGATGTAGCGTCATTAGTTGCTCCGGGCTAACATCGGTCCTTGCATAGTCCCGTTTCTACAGCCGAAAGAAGGGAACAATCAACGAAATTACTCAAGAATAGAGTAAGGTTTGAGAATGCGGTCCAGACGTAAGATCAACTTCAACGTTACATAGATGCGCGTATTCTACCGCCGACGTTGGGCGCAGTCTTGTCTCTAGGCAAAAATGGTGTGTAAAATGCACTATGATAAACTTTAAAGTGCTGATAGTCTGAGATTTCACTGATGGCCTTGCTGGGCAGAAACATAACTTACGTCCTGCCTCGGGACATTCTTGCTCACGGCACGGCTATGCGTCACTGCAAGGCACAACCACATGACTCTTGCATGAATTTTCGCTCGTCCCTTCATGTGTTCACGGGACTTTTGAACGCAGATCTTTTGCCCCCAATGCCTATGTATCCATTCATCCAAATCCCTGTCTTCCCCGCGTCGCTTCTGCGGCTCAGTAATGCAGGCCATGCGGATAAATTATCCCATCCACACATACCATGAGCTGTTTTACCCGGGCTAAATCAAGCCGAAGCATTCGGGATTGATTGAACCGAGTGATTTTGTTGTCATTAAAGACCCGGAACTTGGCCCGCAAGTGTTCCATCTCGGCCCCTTCGTTACTGCAAACATAGTCGCGGAAATCATGTTGGGCTTTACTTTCAAGACGTTGACTTTGGCAGCCGGATTGATAGGTCATACTTTGGCTGACTTGACTACCTCGGAGAACTCAACCCATATTTCTCTCTCCAACAAGCGATTTGCGGTTGTTCTAGCCAAATCCAGCGGACACATCATCGACGTCACACTTGACGGTCAAGATCTCCTTGGTCCAGTAAGCGGAAGCACCGGCAAAGGCCCCTATGTGGACTGTTCGTGTATACCAAGTGGTTTCTGGACACCAGGCAACACCGCCAAACTTGAACTTGTCAAGGGCACAGACTCGACTGGAACCAAGTATGGAGGAATCATCATGAGCGATACATACAAGGCTACCAACCAGACTCTCTCGCAATACTTTTTCCTCCACGGTGAAGAGACGGGACTGCATGCTTTCACTCGCCTTACTTATTTCAACCCATCTACGCCCTTTCTGCGAGATCTCGGCGAGTTGCGCACGTTGTTTAGACCAAACACCAAACTATGGACACACTTCTCAACGAGTGAGGGAAACTACGGTCCTCTACCGGACGCTTCGGGGGCTCTTACAGTCCAGGATGCGACTTGGTACGTCGGGAACAAGACCGATGACCCATACGTCAAGCAGTATTCCGACTACTGGACCAAATACAGTCTTTCGGAGAGCTGGCGCAACCACGATGTCCATGGGGAGTTTAGCGATGGGTCTACTAGCGATGACGGGAGCACCTTTGGCGCGTGGTTGGTTCACAATACTCGCGAGACATACTACGGCGGTCCTTTGCATTCGGATCTAGTTGTCGATGGTATTGTCTACAACTACATGGTTTCAGGTCACCACGGTGCCCCTATGCCCAACATCACCCACGGTTTCGACAGGACATGGGGTCCCCAGTTCTACTACTTCAACAAAGGCGACAAAGACACCACGCTCGCGGAGCTGAGAGCCGATGCAGCCAAATACGCTGATCCCCAATGGAATGTCAAGTTCTACGACAGCATTGCCCCCCACGTCCCCAACTTTGCCCCTTCGTCGAAGCGAAGTACATACAGCGGCAAGGTCAATCTTCCAAAGAACGCCAAGAAGCCGATTATTGTACTCTCCGAGAACAAGCAAGACTTCCAGCTCAACGTCTTCGATACGAAGTCGCTTCAGTACTGGGCCGAGATCGATAGGTCTGGAAGTTTCAGTATTCCGCAGGTCGTTGACGGAACCTATAGAGTAACCATCTACGCTGATGGAGTTTTCGGCTGGCTGATCAAAGACGACATCCGGGTCTCAAAGTCACACAATAAGGGTACTTTCACTTGGAGAGAAGAAACGGCTGGCAAGGAGCTATGGCGCATCGGTACGCCGGATAAGTCCTCCGGCGAGTATCTCCATGGATACGCACCCGACACCTCGAAACCTCTCCAGCCTGAGCAGTATCGAATTTACTGGGGAAAATATGACTTTGAGGAAGATTTCCCCAAAGGTGTCAACTTCCACGTTGGAAAGGACAGTGAAGCCGAGGATCTTAACTACGTACATTGGTCATTCTTCGCTGCCAAGGGAAACCATCTACGATCTGAGAATTACTACGACAACGTAAACAACTGGACCGTCACGTTTGACCTGTCAAAGAACCAGCTCAAGGACGTCAAAACGGCTACTTTTACAATCCAACTAGCAGGTGTGCGAACAGGCAACGGCAACGCAAAGTGGACGCCTGTCAAAGATCGTTTCAACAGTAACTTGCCCTGGACCGTCAACGTAAACGGAGGCTATGAGGATACATGGGTGATACCCTACTGGCGGAGTGGTTCGTGTGCTGTTCGAAGCGCGGTTGCGTGCCAGAATATTGAGCACAAGTTTACGTTTCCTGCTTCGAAGCTGCAGCAGGGCAAGAATGAGTTTGTGCTGAGTTTGCCTTTTAATGCTTCTAGTGTTGAAACGGCTTTGTTGCCTGATACCTTGTATGTTCAGTATGATGCGTTGAGACTGGAGGTCAAGTAGATCAGCGGTTTTGGCTTGAATCTAGATGGCGATATGATGAGACAGGGTCTCGTTGCACAGCAATCCGGTCCTAGGTGGCGAGTGGAGGGATTATTGCACAGGCCTAATGATCAATCTCATCTGAGGTTCAAGCTTATGTCCTCAACACAAATGCTACCTCATCGTCGTGAAGTCGTTCTCTAAAGGGAGGATATTCATTGATAAGCTCATTAATGATAGCATCTATTTCTAGTAAAGTTCAAACCCGCTCCCAATGCCCAGATACAAATGGAAAGGGTATTACAATTAATCATGACCAAAATTTTAGTTTCCCAACCCAGCCAGTAGACTGGCTCCCAGAACTCCCGGAATCATTACCAGAATTGCCGAATGACACCCTCCGTGGTTTAACGTAATAAAGATCGGTTTCTCTTACAGAATAATCCACGTTTGGATTTGTCGGTAATACCATCTCCCAAGGTGACGTCGGTGCTTGTCCTATATCACCACTACTGTCGCTTTGACTTGAGCCCTCGGACCTTCTCTCGTTGGGATTCTCGTAAACAGTCGGTGGAGGCCTTGCTCGCTCGAATGATGGGAACTTGTAGCTTCTTTCTGAAAGGCTCGATGCACATCTCTCTGGTCTTGTTGTTTCGAAAGAGGAGAATTGTCGATTGCTTCCCGATAGACTTGACCCTGATCTTTCGGGTCTCGGCGAGCGAAAGTATGTGCGTAAGGGTTCGGGAGACACAGGCCCTGAGTCACGAGATGATTGGTTTGATGAGTCGCTGGATGAGTTGGCTGAGTTTGCTGAACTTGACAGGCTGCTCATTCTATCGTGGTTGAGAATGCTTCGCCCAGAAAGGTCTGTCCTTGTCGTGGGACGTCTAGCAAGTTGACGAAGTCCAAAAACCTGTTACGATATTAGTATCTATCCTTGTCAATACGGGTGATGTTACCATACCTGAGGCTGATCCTGTAAGGACTCTCGCGACGGTCGCTCTGGCGTGGTTCTCCATTCGTGAAAGCAAGTTACAGCGAGGCGCCAAACCTCGCCAACAGAAGGAACAAAGAACATGCCTATCAAAAACAAGGCGTTGAAAACTAGAAAGACGTATCCAAGTGCACTCGCTGCTGTATGGCTCCACAAGGACGGGATCATACCCATGCAGAGTAAAAGAGCACAAAGTCGTGCACCCGACATAAAGACAGGTTTGATAAGTAGCCCAGGCGCCGTTCTAGCATACGCCAGGAAGCACAGCTGAATCACTTCGCATGACATCAGAGAGAACAACTGTGGTGTTCCGAAACGTTGCAGTCCTCCGATTATTACTCCACGGGCGAGAATAAGGATAAACGTGACAAGAGTGTAGTAATCTTGAGTTCGAGAAGGCTCGTCCTCGGAGTCTTGCTTGTGCAGGTCATCAATAAGAAGATATCCCATGTTTTGAGGGCTCCGTGACGATATTCCCCACCAGCTGGCGATTATAAGCAGGGCCACGACCGCAACTACTAACAGCGAGTAGTATACTGGTCGTGCACTGGCGCTGTCAAGTTGATACGTTGTCCAAGCGGTCAGCGGGAGCAAAAGGTAGCTGAGGAATACCCGTAGAGCAATCCAAATTGTCGCCTTATGCCGTTGTTTGGTGGTACTCTCAAGCATCCAGCTCCCTGAGTGCTTGAACCAATCTCGCGTCCATCTTAGACGAATTCCGACTTGGAGCACCGCGAAGAGAATAGCGAGGATAGCCAATGCCAAACTGGCGATGTTGGTCCAGGTTTGCACTGTCACTGGAGCACCCATCACCTGCGTCATATGCTCAAGACCTGATGTTCCACCAAAAGTACCATTGATTTCGTGAATTCCGTCGTTGATACCATAATACACAGACTTCCTCCAAATTATGCCTCGTCTTGACATGAGAGTAGACCAGCTGAGGGAGCTCACAACTGGTTGCAAGAATCCAGGTTGCTTAAGACTTAGTGCGCTGGCGAAGAAGATGAATTGAATGTATGCGAGACAATCGGCTATTCGCGTTAGATGAGACCTGTCCCTTCTTGTCTCCGGGCCGCTCTCTTCATCGGCTCTCAATTGATGCACGATATCATACCACTCACGCCATCCGGCAACAAGAAGTACCAGCGCGAAAGTAATGACTGGTCCCCAGAAGGAAATTCGCTGATATGTGGTACCAATATCGGGAGTCAGGAAGCCGTTTATACACCCAACCGAGAAATGATCAGGGGCGTCGATGTTGACCTCCATGTCGTAAGCCGCCAGCGGCGAAGGGTTGTCGATATTAAATAGGACGTATAGGGATTGTGAAAATATCTTTTTGTTGATTTGCTTAAACTCCAGAGTCCTGCATGTCGCATTCTGGATTTCCCCATTGTAGCGACTCGTTCCGCCCAGCGCCGCCAGGCTCAACTCAACAGAAGCATTCTCCAGTAACGATCTTTGGCAGGCCGCCAATGTCAGAAACTCGGCATTTAACCTAAGTGTCAGATCTGTCTCTGTATGTCCCCTGTCGAGAAACGCTCCTAAGCTCGTTGTCTCGAAATGGTAACTCGACGATGACGCGACAGCACAACTCCTGAATTGAACATGCGCCCCCAAAGTAAAGCGCGCGAAGATTAATGACAGAGCAAGGATGATATTATGTAATGAGAGCATCTGCACCAGACATTGAATACGATAGGAAAGATATTATAATTGATGGCGCGGAACAACAAAGGAATGACGTTGGATTTGGGTTAGATGTTGTCTCGGCTGCTTTGGGAATGGAAAGGGAAAAAGGATAGAAAATTGGTATTGATGCCTCAGGCGGTAAAGTGCGCTTTGATCCAAAGGCAAAAGTCTCGGACCGACCTTAGGCTTTTGTTAGCGTTTGAGTGAAACATGCAGAGAAACATGATCCATGACTCAAGTGCCGAGGCTGTGTAGATTGATGATGGAAGAATGAACTGAACTCAATTGGATGACGTTGGCTATATATTGAGCTACGACATGACGATCTAAAATTTTCAAGGGCTTGCTGCCGTTATTTCTTTTGTCTTTTTAATGAATTGCTAACCAAAAAGCAGAGACAAATTCTCTCTAGAACAAGTCAACGTACGTGTACCTGCATAAATGAATCTGGGGTCGTGCCCCTCGTGCAACGCACCTCGGACATCTCCGTGTGGCAAATTTCTGATTGGCCAGAGAGTTGCCGGATTATGTATGATCCTACACATCAAACGCCAAGCCCCTTTTGTCTTCTTCATGAACCATGTTGATAATATTGCAGAGGATGGAATACACCTCATCGCCAAAGGCAACGACAAGATGAGAATTCCGCAATAATGTTCAACTGAAGTGCATGAGGGAAGATAATTAATTGGCGGTGCTCTCGAAACTCAACGTTCGAGATCTTCATTCATTAGTCCCAAATAGGTTACCCTAGAACATAATATTGTTCTTCCCCAATAGCCAATCTTGTCACTAGAAAGGCTCTGTAAGAATCTGACTGCTACCTCAGATATTCTTCACGGGCGGAATTATCATAGATAGCAGTGACCAGAAAAGTGCGACACCCATACACAGTGGCTGCGGCTACATCGACGTGATCAGTGGGTAAATAGTTTCGTGGGGAATGCATTTCTCTGTCACTTCGCGCCCTAAATTGAAAGCGATGCCTTTGTTCTTCCAGACTAATCTCAACTCCGATACAATGCACGAACGCCTAAAAGCAAACCAGGCATTGTGTCGACAAACACAATACCCCAGAATCGAAAGTGGCTGACCACAAACGACAAACACTAGCCCTACCCTGAAAGGCCAAACTAAAATAAATACCCACTTCCCGGAGCCACACGACCACCGCGCACCGATCGCCTCTCCCTTCAAGTTTCCACCGCCTCGCCACATCGTGACTCCAACTTGTCAACTCCACCATGTCTTCCTCGTGCTTCTCCTCCGTGCCCCGGCAACCAACAGACGAGATCTTCGATCTCCTCGCCGCCTACAGAGCTGATTCCAGCCCGGACCGCGTCAACCTCGGCGTCGGCGTCTACTGCACCGATGAGGGCAAGTCTTGGCCGCTGGATGTCGTAACCCGCGTTGAGAAGGACCTTTTCGAGGAGGCCAGTCTGACGAGGCATGATTATCTCCCCATTGAGGGCGACCAGCAGTTTCTCAAGGTTGCGCGAGATCTTATTTTTGCGCAGCAGGATGAATTGAGTATTGCTTCGGTGCAGACTGTCTCCGGGACCGGAGCGAACCATATTGGAGCTCGCTTCGTCGCCGACTACCTCCGTCCCCAGAACATCTGGGTGTCGGACCCAACATGGGCTAACCACCATATGATCTGGGAGTCTGTAGGACTGAAGCCTAGACTTTACCCTTACTACAAAAAGTCAGACTGCTCCCTGGATTTTGAGGGTATGATCAAGACCCTTGAGGAACAAGCTCAACCCCGCGACGCCGTCCTGCTCCACGCATGTGCGCACAACCCTACCGGTCTGGACCCTACCAAGGAACAATGGAAGGCCATCGCAGAGCTCTGCCAGCGCAAGCAGCTATTCCCCTTCTTCGACGCCGCCTACCAAGGATTCGCCTCCGGAGACCCAGCGGAAGATGCCTGGGCGATCCGCTACTTCTACCAACAGCAGCCCCGTCCTGATATGATCGTCGCGCAGTCCTTCTCCAAGAACTTCGGCCTGTACGGACACAGAACGGGAGCTGTGCATCTCGTTCTTGCAGAGCCTTCCAAGGAAGTGAGAGACAGCACTTACTCGACACTATCCTACCTGCTGCGATCAGAGATCTCCATGGCGCCCAAGTATGGCTCTACCATCGTGAAAACTGTGCTGGATAGCGAGGAGTTGACGGCGGCTTGGATGGCGGATCTGCAAGTTATGAGTAGTCGTATCAAGGACATGCGACAGGCTCTCTACGAAGAGTTGGTTCGATTGGAAACCCCTGGTACATGGAATCACATCGTTGATCAGGTAAGTTTCAAGGGATGCTTTTCAGTAAAAGGTCCAGAACTAACATATTCAAAGATCGGCATGTTCTCATACACTGGCTTGTCTACCTTCGAAGTCAAGGTCCTTAGAGAGCGTTTCCACATCTACCTCCTCAACTCGGGACGTATTTCCATCTCTGGATGTAAGCCACCTTGCGCCCTAGTTTGCTCATTTCATGATACTGATTTTACTATAGTAAACAAGAGGAATGTGCAGTACGTCGCAAAGGCTATTCACGATGTTCGCACAGATGGACATGGGCTCAACGGCACCAACGGTACGAATGGTGTAAACGGCACAAATGGTGTGAACGGACACTAGATCGGATCTTTGCATCACTTATAGATCACCAAAGAGCTGTGTACCCTCCCGGGTGAATAGAAAAAAGTATTTTCCAAGAAGAGACAGTTTGTTACATTGCTAGGCGATATATGATCAGTGAGCTACCATCTAGCAGAGGGTACGACCTGGTCGAATGTATTTACAAAGCACATAGGACTATTTCCATTCACTCATGATTCATTTCATGGTGATCCTCAAGGCAACAGTCAGAAACGGGCCAAGTCCGATGTCGGCCCGATCTCGGCCACAAAAGTGTTTTCATGCGCACAAAAGCAACTTGTGTTACTCCAACCTCATTATCATCAGTCACTGGTTCGGTCATGGATATTCTACTCTCATGAGGTCAGATGGTGTTTAGAAGGTGGACCACAGTAATGGTAACTGCCGTTCATTTGAGCACTCAGGTTCTTTACTAGAACCAGAAGTATACCAGAGCTCTCTTCTCTTCAGTAAATCTCTTGCAACAGTCCTGTCGCATACTAAACGGCATAATCTGGAAACTTTGACTATTCATATCGATACGTAGTCAAGATATTGATCCGTACGGAGTACGTATACAAGAGGGATCGCCTCAAATCACCTTGCTCAAAGGTCAAACATTTGGTGAATACAGCCGGATTGCGAGTCGTAGGTCAATCGCAGCTTAATTTCCCATATTTATTAGAAGATCAAGACTATCCGCTGAAAACGTTTACCATTGCGAAAACAAAAGTGCTAAAGAGTTATGACGTCGTTGCAAATAAAACGTCCCACCACCAGGCGAGCCCCGTTGTTTGTCCCCAAAGAACGAATACGAACACGTTACTGTTCATCGTCCCATCACCAATTTCTTCTAAACTGCTGATAATCTTATCAATCAATCTTCCAATCTTCCTCAGCCTAGCAAGATGTCTCGGGTCCCCTCAACAGCGCATGAAGTCGGTGAATAGGGCGGAACGATTCTCCGCTCCGGCTCGTCTACCCCACCAACGTACGATTGTTGAGGCCACTTATCACCCCCTTCGCGTCCAACGCAAGACAGGATATTCAACTCAAACATCTTCTTTCGAAAATGGCCAATCTAGGCATCTACGCAGCGGTGACGACTCTGGTCGTCTTTATCCTAACTTATGGCGTCCCTTTGTTCCTGAGGGAATACTTCCCTTGGCAGAGTCTCTACAAGCAGCGCCACGGAAGACCTACCGTCACCACAAAGTCGTACAAGGGGCGAACTGTGCTCATCACGGGCGCCAATGGAGCTTTTGGTTCGAGGGCCGCCAAGATATTTGCTCATCGCGATGTTGAGACGCTTGTTCTTGTTGATGTGAGGGACTGTGGCGAGGTGAAGCAGCAGATCGCCAAGGAGCTGGGCGACTTGGGCAAGCCGGTGCCCAATGTCCTGATCTGGCAGGCGGATCTCATGACATTCGCTGGATGTCAGGAGCTCGGAAGAAAGGCGAAGGATTTGAAGTATCTTGATCATGTCTTGATGACTGCTGGGATTCTCTCTTTCAACCGCAAAGAATCGCCCGAAGGCTGGGAGACTTGTGAGTATCGAACAGTTGACACTGAGAAGAAGAAGCTAACATATCTCCAGCTATGCAAGTGAACTTCTTTTCTGGGGCACTCCTCTCACTCCTCTTCCTCCCACTGCTCAAGTCCTCTCCTTCCAACCCCTCACCACCGGTCTTAACATTCGTCACAACATTCGGCATCTACCCTTCATCTTTCACCATGTCCATACCCAAGAACGGCTCTTACCTGAAGAAGCTCAGCAACAACAAAGACGGCATGGAGCAAGCGCATCAGTACGGCCGATCAAAGGCCCTTCTCTTGTACTTTGCCCGCGAACTCGCCGCCCGGGTAACTGCCACTACAGCTCTGGAGAAGCTTCCGCGAAAAGTGACAATCAACAGCGCCGATCCTGGCTCTGCGTGGACACCCCTCACGAACCCGAACCAGGACCAGCTTATTCCCCGGTTGATTATGAACTTTGGAGCTCGGGAGCCTGAGATTTGTGCGACTGCTCTTGTCAATGGTGTTTCGGTCGGGGAGGATGCGCATGGCAAGATTATGCAAGATTTTGATACTGCTTCGTAAGTGCATTCATGCCTATCGGAACTTCGTGACACTAATTCAGTGATAGGTACCCGCCTTTCATGGAGAGGAAGAGTGGTCGTGCAGCCCAGCAGCGTGTTTGGGAGGAGACGAGACAGGAACTTGAGTCCAAAGCGCCGGAAGTGAAGGCTATATATGACATGCTGGATCAACAGTGATTCCTACATTGTCCATGTCTGGCCTAATTGATGTCGCGACAGGATCTCTGGGACACTTGACAGCATCGGGTAGAAGCCAGGCAAGGCATGGCTCGTGAGTTCGAGGAAACCGACAGTGACTGTTTGACATCATGAGTCTGTCATAGTCGAACGGAGACGCATCAATTGTCATGACTGCCACCGAAACGCGTCATATATACAGGCTACAGCTGAAAGCATGTCATAGCTAGAAGTGAAGGACATCAACATCATTGACTCCACGTACACCCATCTTGACAATAAACATAGTAGATTGCTAGCTAGTTGGAGGCATCAAGAGAATGGCGGGTGTTAATGCATCTTCTGCAGCTCATGTTTATGCCATTGCCAACCGACACAGACCAGAGTCATGACCGCACGTAATAAGCACGTCAGCCTTATCTGGACTACGGATTTCTCCAGGTTAGGCTAATGATGCAGCCGTTCAGTAGTACGTTTAAACAGCCCACACTTCACAATATTCCCCCCACGACCAATTTGGTGGCGACGAATTCCTGCAGAAAGACTGCGCCAATATAATTGCTCAGCAACAAATGCAATTCACCAACAGGACGATGTCAACTGATGGCTTGAAAGTGCAGTTCCTGCCCCTGTGGGTTATGTGACATCAGCTCAATCTGTGCAGCTGTTTTCAGGGTAGGTTGTTCCACAGCCTCGTTTTTCTAGGCACTATCTCCAGGGATCTAGTCTAGCCGACGTCTGCAGCAGGATCCGAGACATAAAACCCTCAACCACCAGTCCACCACGCGACAGATGCATTGGAATATTTAACGACAGAACCCCCAAGATAAGGCAGGCATTCAATCACAAAACTGAGGCGGATAGACCTACTACGTATGTGGTGTGGCATCCTTGTTGCTGTAATTTTCACAAACAAGGCAGCTTGCAAAACAAGTGACATTCATCCACAGGGGCAGAGAGGATAAGCGCCCCAAGCGACATTTCCCTGGGCCCGTCTAAGGCATTGATCCATAATTTATTAAACCAATACAGTGCCAGTGCCTGCAACACTTTGTCACGGGAGGGAGCTCTTCCGCTCTGTGCCACGGCGTGACATATTGTGTGCCGTGCCGTGCCGTATGCCGAATAAAACGGGCTCCATCTCGTAAACAAGCGCAAACGCGCAAACATGGTGCGGTGCCCGCGGAATACGGCAAATATTCTGTCGTCTTGGATTGGGCTGAGCGTAAATGTCAGAGAAATGTTAAGCTTTCAAGGGACCATGGTGGGAAAGCTTAACCTGCCCAAGTGGCGAGTCAGAGAGGCCTGTCACTCCCAGATCCTAGAGTCCTAGACCGAGACAAGTCAACAGGCCCGGTTAAAGGGCTCCACCCCATTTTTCAACTCAGGGGCTTCACCCACAAGTCTAGATCCCTCCAAGCCCTGTTAGGAGGAGAGCGCCGAAAAGCCTGGCACTGCAGCTCGCCTGTTAGAGCCGGGGCCGGTGATAGGCTAAGCCGTAACGGGGCAACCAGCTCGAGATTGCGCCTCCACAAAAGACAGGGTTTGTCGGTCGATATACGGTAAACGAAAATGGATCTTTTGACCAGGTCTAACAGAGGCGCAGCCAGTCAACGTCCCTACTCCGTACGGCTTTACGGCTACGGCTACGGCTTGACGAGCTGGCCAACAAGCCCTCTTTCTGTCTTTTCTCTCTCTCTTGTCTCTCTCAGTCACTTCTTCACCCCGGTCCTCACTAATCTCCAGCGACTACCAACAACAACAGCCCCTCCTACCATGATCCCTCCGCGCCCCCCCTTCTCGAAACATGTTGGGCCTTTCCTACTCTCGCTCGCCTTCCAGCCTGGGCTAGAATGGATCCAACCCTCCTGACCATGCGAACCCAGGTCTAGATCGTCGATGATAATATCCCGTAGCCGTTAGTCCGTCCCCCGGCAGGACCCTTGAGAGGGGGAGGGGGAGGGAGTAATATTTGCGGCGCGGCTTTAAAGTGAGCGCTATTTATCGCGTGCTCAGGGTTGCCATCCTTCTAGCTCTCTCTTTTGCTTCCTGCTCTCTGTTTTCTGTTTTCTGTTTCTTATTTCCCGTGTGATCAGTTTTCCTCAGCTTGAAAAAACTCAAATACAACCATGGGCAATCAATAGACAGATCTAAGTGTAACAGGGAGACATTGTTAGGGCCGATCAACGCCCCGTCGCGTAGTATCACCTGCATTACCACCCTCCTTTTCCCCAACGCAGGCGGTTGCTTCCCACGACTCTAACCACAGAAACCACATCTGCCCCGTTCAAGATGGTTTCCTTCAGGAAGATGGGCTCTCTCATCTGCTCACGACTCGCCAACCGGAAATTCGCCTTTGCTCTCGTCACATTAGCTGTCTGCGCTGCCAAGGGAGTGCACCTTCACAACCACAGATCTTCGGTGGCTCCCAAGCGCATGATCCTCTTCTTCTTTTCATTCTTCACACAGGACATCCTTCTCCTGCTCTTTATCAGACTCCTTCTCAGCCACTGGGTGCCTAGCTTTCCCGGCAAACTTCGCAACCTGGTCTACGTTATCTCTTCTTACTTAATAACATATAATGTCTCACTTGGCATCGTGTCAGTATCTTTCTACCTAGTCGCAGGCTCCGAGATTCACTGGCGGAACATTGGTTTCATCTCCGACCCATCGGCCAGAGCAGTCCTCTTCTCAGGCTTCACAGCTTTTCTAGGCGTGTTGTGCCTCTGTCTTTGCCTTAGCGGGGTGCTTCAGACTGCGTGCTATGGATTGTTTGGCTGGGGAGCGGATATCGTCAACTGGCCCATCGCGTTTGTTTGGCGCAAACTTTGCTGTTGCACGAGTCGCAGAAACAGCTACCACCAGCTTTCACAAGGAAACACGAAATACGATCTGCCACAATGGAGCGACAATAGTGACACCGGGTCAAGTCACGACGAGAACTCGGATGATGAGTACAAGGAGAAATCCAGATCGCCTAATGCATCGCCACGACGTTCATCACGAGGCCTCACCGCAGGCGGTTCTTCGACATGGAAATCAAGATGTGGCCGCGTTCTACGCGTGTTGCCTTACACCATCGTCAGCATCCTTTTGACAGCTCTTTTCACCTTGACATTTATGAGACCCAAAGACCCGTCACTCATCTTCCTCTCCTGGACCAGTGGACTTCTGCCATTTGTGGACTTTGCTTCGACATCACCATTCCTGGATGATCTTCCCTCGGTTTTCGGAAACGGCATCCAGCGCAGCTGGGATGAGCGCACTGCCCTTGTTCGTCCCAAGCCTCTGAGCTGGCTTCCCAAGGACCCGACCTATGTGAACGGCTTTTGGGATTGGTACGCCAATGAGCCTCATTATAGCTCTGCATCCGATCCTATGAAGATTTCGAACTTGGACGAGCCCCTGCGAGAGTCTCTGCGAGGGCAACTGCAGGACATCAAGATTCGACACGTTGTCATCTTGTTTCTGGAGAGCACCAGGAATGATGTTTTCCCCATCAAGAAAGAGGGCCTGATTTGGAACCGATTTGCCGACACCTTTCCCGGCAAGAAACTACCCAAGGAGGTTCAAAATAAACTAGCCAGCTTGACACCAACAGCGAATTTTCTCACTGGCGATTATGAGGACGGATTCGAGCACGCAAACCAGACGAAGCGTGGCGGAATTCACTTTACCAACGCACATACCGCCGGAACATACACTTTGAAGAGCATGACCGGCACAGTTTGCGGTGTGGCCCCTCTGGTCGGCGACTTCAACCTCGAGCACAGCCACCACATTTATCAGCCTTGTCTACCCCATATCCTGGAGGCCATGAACAAGGCGGAAAACACAGAGACCAAGGAAGACAAGTGGAACTCGTACTTTTACCAAGCAGCAACAACCGATTACGATAATCAGCACAACTTGATGGCAGCCATGGGCTATCCTAGAGAACACACAATCGGACGGGAGTATCTCCGTAGCCCAGCTGCTAGACATGGAGCTGTCACTTTACCCGACATCAACGAATTCGCCTTCCAGGAGGATCCTTTGGAGGACTATATCAACGACGTCTTTGACACCGCTGCCAAGGAAAAGAGCCGCGTCTTTCTTACCCATCTTACAAGTACCAGCCACCACCGATTCCACATGCCCAAGACGGAGGAGTATACACCTTTGGCGAAGGGCCTCGATATGATGTCTCGCTATATTAACACCATTGGATACGACGACAAATGGATCCGAAAGATTCTCGACGTTCTGGATGAGCAGGGCATCGCCAACGAGACGTTGGTGATTCTGCAGGGCGACCACGGCACTTCTTTACCCGAAAACGACTACGCTTCGCCATACTACAACCCCAATATCGGCGTCGATCACGTCCCCCTGATTCTCTCACACCCCCAACTGCCACCATTTAACGTGGACGACGCCGTCCACTCGACACAAGTCCTCCCCACCATTCTCGACATTCTCCTGGAAACAGGCTCTCTCAGCGAAACAAGCCGCAAGGCAGCTTCCGACCTGATCCGCAACTACGAAGGCCAATCCCTCCTGCGGCCTTTGATCACCGCCAACAAGACCTCCGGACAAGGACAGTGGCAGTTCACAGTTACGAACCCCGGCCGAGCTATGCTCACAGTTCGCGACGCGCGGTATCCCGACCGCCATCTCGTGGTGCCCGTGATCGAGAACGTGGATTGGAGATTAACGGATCTGAGCGTCGATCCGCACGAGCACGATTCTGTGCAGGCTTTGGATTTTGAGTCTTTTATACATAGCGTGGAAGAAAAATACGGCCGCGAAATGGCGGAGTGGGCTGAGGAGGGTGCTTTTGTTACGAGATGGTTTGTTAAAGAGAATAGCAGGCGTTGGCGGTTCGATCACCAGGGGTGATTTTATGAAATCATGCATGACCAGATACATTGTTTAATATTATTCGTTCATTTTTTTTCACGAGCTTTTGCTTAAGTATGTGGGAATTTTCTGTGAAGTAATTTGCCTCATTGCTAGCTGATCCTGATCCTAGCTGTCTGCGAGATACGCTTCTGTTGAAACAGGACCAGGCAGTCTACCATTCTAGATTCAAACCTTCAATCTAACTATCATCTTGCGGGTACTTAAAACCAGCCGCAACTCTAATCTCGTCCATCAACTCCATCATCCGAAGCGTCTCTTCCAGAGGGATAATTCCATTCTCAGTCCGACCTTTGGCAATGTCCTCCGCCACAGCATCCGCCTCCCAGTAGAAACCCAAAGTCCCCTCAGGTCTCTTAACGTTGAACACACGCTCTTGTCTAGTATCAGCCTCAGGAGAGCTTGGTCGTGGCCCCTCAGTGACGCGGAATCCATCAGGTACACTGACCCCAGGACCAAACAGAATAATGCTGCCGTTGGAGCCCTCGATGCGTCCGAAGTCGTTAGGGCCCTTGTACCGGAAGCTTGATGTGCATACTCCTGTCTTGGTTGCTCCTGTGGCGGAGGGATATTCGAGAACAACCACATTGGCCTCATCGATGCCGTTAACGATGTCTAGAGATGACAGAACCTTCTTCGGCTTGGGGTGTTCCTTGCCCACTTTCCATTCACCAAGGATAATCGAAGCAAAGGTCAAAGTGTAAAAGCCAATGTCGAGTAAAGCGCCAGCGCCAAGAGCAGGATCTCTCAGGCGATGATTTTCAGGAAGTGTATCGAGAGGGAAGTAGTTTCCAAAATCGACGGAAAAACGCTGAACTTCGCCAATGGACTTTTTTACAACGATCTCCTCATGCAAGGCTTTGAACAACGGCGAGAACCGCACCCAGGCCGCTGACGAGATTTAGCACAGTATTGAGTATTTCAACGGGAGAACATACCTTCCATAACAAAGACACCCTTTTCCCTTGCCGCATCTACAATCTCACGAGTTTCCTTCGCATTGATGGTGAAAGGTTTTTCACAGAGCACATGCTTGCCAGCAGCGATAGCATCGAGACAGTTCTTCTTATGCAGCGAGTGCGGTGTGCCGACATACACCACATCGACATTTGGGTCATCGTAGACTCCTTGGTAGTCTGCGTAAACCTGAGGTCGAGGCTTCTCGGGAGCTTTCTCCCAGACTTTCTCGACAAATGCGTTGCCTTTTTCGAGAGATGAGGAGCCGATCGCTGCGATTGTGTGCCTCGCTGGGGCGTTGGGCCGGGTTGCTAGGAGGTCTGTGAGAAACATGGTAGATATCCATCCCGTGCCTAGGATACCCCATCGGACATGAGGGATAGAATCATCCGTGCCAGTCATGATTGTGAGCTTATTTTGAGAAGTCTTGTTGGTATACAATAATGAGATTAGAACATGATGTCTCTGTTTATATCTACAAATACAAAGGTGGGCCTGCGTGACTTTCTGCACCGCGAAGATGTACCTCAATATTGCACATCCTTGATTAGGGACCGGCCGATACTCCCCGAAGAGCGGGGTTGTATCATGATAATTACCATCAAATGACAGAAAGTTGTGGGACCGACCTCGCACCTTCGGGATAAAGTGATGCGGGGAACACTTGATGGATGGATGACCATATCTCCGGATGAAGGAGTGGATACGCTAGGCACGGTAAAATAGGACGGTGATTTGTAATTTGAAGTTGGTCACTATAATAGAGATGTTGTAAATCCTTTCAGAAGCAAGAGTCACTGCTTGGAATCAACTCATCGTCAAACTACGCCAGAGAATAACCATGGTCATCAAATTCGGCATCGTAGGCTATGGCAATTCCGCCAAGACCTTCCACCTTCCATTCATCACTGCTGTTCCAGAATACGACCTTGTAGCTATTCTTCAGCGAGCCGAAGCCCCTGCAGACCCATCCTCTGCGTCAAAAGGCTCACACTGCACTGTCGATTTCCCTCACGTTAAGCACTATCGCGAGGCCGATAAGTTCTTTGCCGACGATGAAATCCAGTTCGTTGTTGTCGCTACACACCATGACACACATGCTCAGTTCGCTGAAAAGGCACTCCAAGCGGGGAAACATGGTACATCAAGCACTACCTCGGTTTTGGATGTCGCTAATATGTCTAGTAATTGTGGATAAACCATTTGCTGTGACATCCGAGGAGGCCGACAAGGTCATCAAACTGTCCGAGGAGAAGGGTCTTATCCTTACATGTTTCCAGAATCGACGATGGGTAAGACAACTGGAGATGTCATCCAGAGCATGAACATTGATACTGATTTGGTGAAAGGATGCCGATTTCAGGACGCTGAGTCACCTCATTGAGAAGGGTGCACTTGGCGATATAAAAGAAGCGGAACTGCACTACGACTTTGAATCACCATCATGGATGTATGGGTTGGGAGCCAAGTTCATTCCTGGCGCCGGAATGTCTTACGGACTGGGTATGAGATCGTTATCAAGATATCATGAATATTGTGACTGACGCTTTACTAGGAACACACAGCCTGGACCAAGCTCTTGTCCTCTTTGGTCGGCCAAAGTCCGTCACGGGTTTCTTCCGTGTTCAACGCGACGCCGAGAGCGAGGTAGAAGACTCGTTCACGATTATTTTGCAGTACGATGGTGCGCAGAAGGATCTTCTCGTCACTGTGAAGACGTCTGTAATTACTCCTATGGCGCAGCAGCTAAAGCAGCTAGTTCGAGGAACGAAGGGTTCTTTTGTCAAGGTAAGTTGTCTTGTAGAATATATCAGATTCAGTAAACCCACATGCTAACGCTGCACTCTACAGTTCCAACAGAACAGCACTTGCATCACAGAAGATCACATCGCTGCGGGGCTCAAGCCACTCGACGAAGGCTTTGGTGTAGAGTCTGAGAAGCTGCGAGGTACTCTGACCACATACGAAGAGTTTGACGGCAAGGTGCAGAAGTATGATGAAGTCACCAAGAAGTATGTTGGACAGTATCCGACTGTTCCAAGCCGATGGGTAGGGCTATATGAAAATATCGCAGATGCTATCAACGGCAAGGCGGAGTTGGTCGTGAAACCTACACAATCACGGGATGGACTGAGGATCATCGAGCTTGCGAGGGAGTCTCATGAGAAAGGTGTAACGATTACATGGTCATAGAAGTAGTCGCATTTTCAAAATAGTCCTTAATAGTAAGAAGGATTGTTAAATTACGATCGATCAAATTGGCAAAAAAGAATCCATGCAGCAAGCAAAAGACAGGATAATGATGGGTTCTAACCACCTATGATGGACGAACAGGGAATCGAACCCTGGACCACTCCCATGATGGTTTCTCTGAGAGAACATGCTAAGGGAGTATTATACCACTAAACCATTCGCCCGAACCGACTTATGATTGGTTGAGAGAAGTCATTTGTGTGAGACTCTATCAAGCCTCGTTGTGAAAAGGCATTGTGCTATCTTTACCGCTTCTAAAACCCTGTTGTTTTTGTGAAATCATGAATGATTGCCTTCCTCTTGATTTGTAATGCCAAGAATCGAGCTCTTGCTGTTAGTATTGCATCCGCAAAGGGTGAGTTGATTCGGAAGCAGCCATTTCATGTGGCGTGATAAGCCAAATACATTTCTGCATATCATAGTTATGTTGAAATGTCCAAGGCAAAAAGAAGTCTGTTCGTACATCCTGACTTGAGGTAACGGTGTCATGCATGAGTGCAAAAAATGATAGCCTCGCATACGCTCGCAATCGAATCTTTATAGGAACAGCCCGATGCGGGGGTCGAACCCGCAACCTTGAGATCGCGTACTCGTAAGAGTCTCACGCTCTACCGATTGAGCTAACCGGGCGTGGCTCTTGATGATGTCTGACGAGTTTTCAAAATAGCACCTATGATCCTGGTCACAATGGATCAGTTGGTTGAACGAATCGTCATCCATCTTTCTTACTCGGTAACCCCAGGGTCTTGACCCTAAGGGCTACAGTACGTTTACGGAAATGGTGAAATTAACATTTGTAAGAACCTTTCATTCTTGATTGGGAGAGGTCTATAGACGTGAACATTTAATCGACTCCTAACCCAGCCTACTCTTGGCAGGTGTTGCTAGCCCACACAGCTTCAGCATCGTCATCTTCGCCCTTGTACAAAACCACATTGCCATCATCCTGGATAGCAAGATAAACTTCATCTCCATGGTCACTAGTGTCGGAAGCCCAGACAGCTTCGTCGTCATGGGTACTGCAAAAAGCGTTGTTAGATCTGCAACGTGGTACTGAAGGCAATACTTACTATAAGACGAAGTTGCCATCGTCTTGCAAGTGAACACCCTTGATATCATCGCGTTGATCCTCTGTGTTCTGCCAGACGCAATCCCCTTCCCAGTAGATACAGATCTTGCCGTCATCTTGCATCTTAAACTCATTGTTGCCGTTTTCACTTGTGAGACTGTCTCCAGGATAGAGCCAGTTATCGTTATCAAGCTTGCCCATTTTGAACGGATTGCTGGATTAAAATATGTGAAAGAGCAGTTGATTGTAGAAAGATGTAGCGTGTTGTGAGATGAGATGAAGAAGAAGAAGCTAGAGGTTGACGAGGTGTGTGTTTTTATACATCAGTGACTGGGCTTTACTGCTGACGTATACCTGCGCTTTCACGCTTTATTCATAATGAGGCTGGGTTTTCAGACATGAGACATGCATATGCGCCAAGTTCTCAATTTGAAGTAAAAACCACAAGTTATGGATGTGAGGCCTCGTGAAGTAGACAACACAGAGTAAAGGCCAAGCCAAACGTCAGGTGATATACATGATACACTCTGAGTACCTATCTTACGTCATATTCAATTCCTTTAATTCAGTGGTGGAAGTATGAGGGGTCAACAAGCCAAGCCCGGAAACGGCATCTAGGATTCCCCATAGTTATGCAGCTCTTCTCGCATTATCCGGCTCGGCAAGGCAGAACATAGTCTTGAGCCAGAACGATACGATAACGCTGGCGCCACGTTGCTTGCATGTATCCGATAAGCGGCATAAGAGGACATAGTCGAGTTTATTGGCAGTCTCGGCGCTTTCACATGATTGGGTTTGCGGATGAGGATTGCGCGTAAAACGACATCTCTTTTGCCAAGACTGCTTGGCGCTTATACGTACCTAGTGGTATACAGTTACAACAACAGACTTCACTTTAACTAACTCTATCTCTGATAATAAACAATCTAGTTGTGTTAAAATCCCTATAATTCTATTATCGAGAATAATTGAGGGTTTGCTCACATCAGACAGACACATACTCCTTCGCAATGCGCAAATCCCCGTAGACACAAGATGGCCACAAACTGTCAACCATCTCTAAGGGAATTGAGAAGAAAAATGCGATCCATGGGCCCTTTCTAAGTCCCAGCGGTAGCGTTTCGAACATAAACGTCGCTCGTGCACAAGAAGGCTTTCGGAAGACAGTATCGGTGACAGGGCGTTACCGCGTGGTAATTGAGAGATCTTGGGAAAGGTCCGCTATTGGGACTTCGAGTTTCGGGCGCAAACCACGGATCTCCATAGAATTAAAAAAGCAGAATTGTAGGTGAACCCCTAGATTCTAGGACAGAAGGGTTTGATAATCAAGGAACGTGTCCTGATGATGAAGAGGAAGAAGAAGAGGACCAGTTGCAGTACCAACTTCCGCCACAGCTCATGTGTGAGTCTGAAGCCGTAGAATAAGTATGAGGAGGAGGGTTTGCAGGGCCAGATCTACCAACGTGACCAGGAGGACAAGGAGGACCGCCACTTCCAGGGCCCCATCCTCCAGGACGGCCGTACGTTCCATGGTGAGGATCATGAGCCGCAGGAGCTGGACAATATGAGCCATCAGGAGAAGCGGGGGGATTGGGAATATGGTGATTATGAGCCTCTGGAACAGGATTCACATATGGCTCATGAGCGTGGTAAGGCTCTTGGGGAGCAGGTGCGTGATGGGGAGGTGTATAGTGAGGAGGTACATGAGGAGGAGGAGTTTGAGGAGCAGGGGCATGATAAGCAGGCTCACTATAAGGTTCGGGAGCAGGATAGTAAGGTGATGGCTCCTGAGGAGGGTAAGACTTATGGGGAGGTTCAGGGGCAGGTTGGCTTTGATGCTCTGGAGCATATTCAGGGGTACCTTGAGGATTGTCACCATAGGGTTCAAATCCAGGCGAACCAGTCGTCTCATAGTGTGCGACATACTCGACCTCCATTCCAGCCCCCATGCCATCATGGGTCCAGTCATTGGGATCTTTAGGCTATAACCTGTTAGCTCAGTTCAGATGGGGACAGACATTTAACTTACTCGATCACCGCCAACAGCGACATTCAGAATGAAATGGACCTTATTAGCAGCGATAGTCTTCCACACAGCCTCGTTGTTGATCCTGGCTCCGGTGACTTTGTGGAATTGGACGCCGTCGAGGTAGATGGTAACACTCTCCTGCACCCATGTAGGCTTGGTGCGGTCGATCACAGCTCGCCATGTATGCCAGCCCTTTCCACCATCAAGTAGACCAATAGACCCAGAGATACCCGTATTCTCATTACAGATACCACCTGGGTTTTTATCACAGTGAATGGCTCCATAACCGAGGTGTTCGCCACTGAAGATTTCCATGATATCGATCTCTCCACACGCCGGCCAGATAGGCCCCCCATTTCGATGGCTGTCACCAAGCAGCCAAAAGGCAGGCCAAATGCCCTGCTTATTTTCTGGAGGTGAGTCGCCGACTCTGATACGGGCTTCGACAACAGTGATGGCACCAGGAGTGGGCGTGAAGACGTACTTGCTCTCCATGCGCCCAGAAGTCCACCCTCTCACGGCGGTAGTTTCTCTCCAAGGGATGATGCGAACGGTACCTTTGCCGCTGAGTTGTAGGTTGTATGTAGAGGAGGTATACGTCTGGAAATCACCGTTAAGATTCTTGTACCAATCCATCAAATTCCATTTAACGGTGTCGGGCGAGGATCCCTCTTTGCCATCGAATGTATCCTCCCAGATGAGGTCGTAGCCATCATAGGAAGGGGTTTTCTTAGCCAAGACCGTGACAAGAAGGGGTAACACAAGCACGACGCTTTTCGGCAACATATTGGAGATTTTGATCGTAAAGAGGCAGAGGCGAATTTGTCTATCAGATGTGAAAATGGGAAGAGGGAAAAGGGAAGAGGGAAAAGAATTAGGAAAGGAGAGGCGGGGAACAGAAGGTGAAATATATATGCATCATGTAAAAGCTTAAAGAATGGTAAGCATTCTGGCAGATTGAGGGCATATCACAAAAGGGATGTCATTGGAAGGTTATAAAGCCAGAATCATCAGTGGCTCTGCACACCGAACCCTGCCGAGGACGCATGGAAGGAAAGGCAGAGACGGCACAGTTCTGCAACATTTCATTTTGCAATAGACTGATGAAGCTATTCAAACGTCCCATGCGTCTGTTACTGTAATAAAGGAAATAATTTGGAGCATGAAAGAATAAGTCGCGGTGCGTTGGGCTTGTTGCCAAGTGCTACGTATATACTCAATTTGTGACAATAACCTTTGTATCCGAAGCCTGATAAGAATTTATTGATCTATCATCCAATAATATGCCCGTCCATGTGAAGATTGCACAAAGCTCCTAACATACTTCGCACAAAAGATGAAGATTGAGCCTGGACGACATCGACTTCTCTTAAGCTTTGATGAGGATGAACCGTATTGGTAGTGGTCCTTTGTGGTCATTGGAAGTCCTCCGAGCTTTTTGGAAGCCCTGTACCTTAAATTAGCAGCCTCGTGCTAAAGTCTAACCTTGAAACTATCTCAACTGCACTTATTGATACTTAACAGAAACTCAAACACCCACTTTGACAAACTCACAATCTATTAGCCATTTAACTCGTATCATTCAAGTAATCAGCCTTCAAGCTAGACTGTATGATTCGACGCACAACATTATCACCGTACGTATGTTTACACTAAACTGAGTACGCCCCGCCAACTCCCAACGCAAATAGCGGTCTGCCGCGGCGTCGCCGATGACAAGCACATGATAGATATTAATGTCTCGAGTAAACCAAAGAGCTTCGAGTGATAGCATGGAGACATTTGAGAAACTGACTGCAGACCTTTAATAGTGTTTTTGCGCCAACGAAGGGAGAAGAGCAGTCTCAAGTCTCAGGAGCTGAGGGGCTCGCAAACTTGCAAATATTGGTGTAATTCAAGAAATAACAGAACAACAAGGTATAAATAAGGCACACATCAGATTCCCAACAATATCGATAGCCCATGACCCCTTCAACACCCCTTAACATCCACCACCTCCACCTCCACACCCACCGCCGCCGCCGCCGCCTCCGCAACCGCCTCCTCCTCCTCCTCCACAACCACCTCCCCCTCCGCAACCTCCCGATGCACATCCTCCGCCACCGCTATCATCTCCTCCATCTCCTCCGCACCCTCCTCCAGCCGCATTTCCACCACAGCTCCCACCTGCACATCCCGGCGCAGCCCCGTATGCATAAACAGGCGGCACAAACATCACTGGAGCCATCCACGGTCCGTACACTAGCAAAGGTCAGTATGCTCCTCACAAACTAAGAAAGGTGAACTTACTCGCATAGGAATAGCCCCAGTGGTTGTAGTACTGGTCCTTGGGTGGCAGCTTGCGGCCCTTCTTCTCGGCGCGCTTGCAGGCTTTCTGGTAGTTCTCCTCCAATCGCTTGTTCTGCACTGCGCGCATTCTGTTCTGTACCTTCTCGACGTGGTTTGACGCGACGAGGCCCTCTTCGTATGATCGAACGGAGTTGTGTGAAGAGATGTGGGCTGAGTTGTCAGGAGGGCAGACGTCAGCTACTCCAGATTCGTAGAACTTGTCCGCAACTAGACCATGTTAGCTTATATCAGAAGGTAATATGGCCAAACTTACTCTTTTCACTATGTGACAACTTGAGCAGTCTACCGGCGGATGAAACATGGGCTGCCCGTACGGACTCACAGTACCAACAAGTACACTCAGAGTACACCACATCGTACATCTCCTGATACGTCTTACTCGTCCACTCAAACCCATCATTGAGCTTCTCATCCTCGATCTTGTCGTCGTGTCTCACAAACCTTAGAGTCATCTTCGTCGTGAACTTGTAATACGAGCACGGCGTGAGTTGGTGCGTATGCCACGCCAAATCGACATCAAGCGTTGGCACAGCCATCTTTCTCGGGTTCCTGGAAATGATTCTGATGAAGCGCTTGTACTTGACACAGCACCTGCCCATGGTCTCCTTGGCAGTGGGAGAGTGCAACCAGTCAAGTTTGCACATCTTCTCCGAAAAGATACCCTGGCGCATCACGCACCCGATGAGGTCGAGTGCAAAAGGGCTGAAATTCTCCCAGTACCGAGACATCATCTTTCGAATACAGACTTTGGAAACCCGCGGGACACCAACCTTCTTTGGCAGTGTTTGGCCAAGGATCGTGGCCACGGCGCTACTACTGAAGAGCGCATCAGACTCAATCATCTTGCGCACGTTCTCCATGGTAGGCGGGTCTTCAGGATCGGGATTGTCGAGCAGAGTTTGGATCTGCGTGCGCAGAACATGCTGGATCATTCGGTTGGGGAACATGCGCTGGTCGTATTTTAATCCTTTGTGCGGCATCACGAGAACAGGCGTGCCGCTTCCAGGCCACAAAAGAGTACCGGGCATAGGCCGGCTATTGAAGACGAGGTCATCAACATCCCTGCAGAACTTGGCCACGCTGAGGGTTTCTTTTGTGATGCGCGTGTTGCACTTAGGACAGCGGGTTTCGAACTTGCTATCTCCGTAGCCAGAGCCGCTGAGACCTGGTCGTTCGGGACTCTTTGGTGTCTCTTCAAGACCACACGACGTCCATGGGACCTCAAGCCTTTGGCCGCAAGTCTTGTTTGGACATGCGAGTATCTTGACAGCAAGATCGTCAGTGTTTTCCCACTGAAGACCCGTCTGCGCTACCCATCTGGCCTTGTCTTCATCCGACACGTTGAAGTTGAAAGATCCGTCAATTGCAGCGTTGACGAGGTTCCACGGCATACCGCTCTGCCAGAACTCGCGAAGCCCTCGTCGGATACAATCCTCCAGGAAGTTCTGGGGGTTCAAGAGGTGAGAATGGTAGACCAGTAACACGTCTGAAAGGGATTAGTGATGCGGATGTTAAAGCAGTATATGTGACTTACCAAGAGGTGGAAGTGCCTTCTTCTCCCACCAAGAAGGGTTTTCCCCAGCTGTAAACTTATCAAAGGATGGAGCGTTGATATCACTCATGTCGGGCTCAGTCAGAGGAGGAAGTTCTCGAGGAAAGGAATTCCACCAAGCTTCATAGCGATCAACGGCGCGCGCTACAAATAGAGCCCATCGTTTCTCGCGCAGTTTGCTTAGAGACTTGGTCTTATCCTCGACATCTGGGGTGTAGCCTTCGTCGTAAGTGCTCTCAATCACATCACCGTTCTCTTTGGCCTCGATGTTGCCATCCGCCCGGGTATCCCAGATACCCCAGAGACCATCGGTATAACCAATGTCTTCTTTGAGTGCCTCAAAAGCGAAGAGGAGTCTAAGGTGAGCAAGACAGCTGTTTGGATCTGACTCCTCCGCATTTGGCTCAATGTAGAGATCCCTGAATGGTGCTGTGATGTCAAGGTCTTGGTCTGAGGCGTTTGTTGGTGGGGCATCATCAGGCACGGCCTGATAAGCTGGAGGCGCGGCCATTGTGTACGCAATAGAGAGTTGAGATTGATTCTAGAAGGATTGTGTGTTCATTGATGATCTTGGCATTGAGGATTTCTTGGGTCGAGAGATTAGCGACTTTATATCACGAAACTACGCCGTTGGTGTCGCCCCATTTCTCCGCGTTTGCATCATTTGGAATGGATTGCCAAGGCAGTGCAGCTTGTAGATGGAAGGTGTTGGTTGCAGTTTTGGAGGGGTCCAATTGAATGATCACATGGCGGGCAGTGATGCCGATGATCCGACAGGGACTGCATGGGCTGAGCGCTAATCTGCTGAGGCACTAATAGTTGCTGTCGTTCAGACGGTCTAGATCAGCAAATCTAGGGTGTTATCAGTCCCGCAGCCTCCACTGTTTTGCCCTGGCGCTTTAGGCTGATTTGCAGCTGGAGCGCTCAGCCACCGCCCGACTACAGACCACATGAAATCACAGCCAAATTGGGCAACGTACATGGCAGATTAATCGGACTCATCATGTCATCGCATCATATGATTCGATATGGACCAAGGAGGAAGGCTTCTAGAAGGATTGATGATCTGCGATCGGTGCTAGGCAGCGACATTATTCTGTGGCAATCAATCCAATTCACTCAATGATCGGCTGTGTGTAACCCATCAACGTTACGCTTGTTTCGACAAGCCACAACATCTCCAAGCTGACCCTTATCAATTGATCGCAATCATCGACCCTGGGGGCTTCCGTCGGTGATTTCCCAGTAAAGCGACATGCGTCAGCAACCAAATTCGGGTCATCTCACCTAAAGCCGCCAGACAAACCCACACAGCCCTGTAACAGAACAATATTCGGAGTTATCGGTAGGCTAGCCAATCGGTGATAACCACACCGGAGAAAGTTGCTACTCATTCAATAACCGCCCGGTACGACGAAGCCATGTTTAATGCGGTCCAAAGCATGAGAAATGGGCATGGGAAGTAAGCACTAAGATTGATAATTAAGAATAGTCTAATAGAGAGATCATATTCAAGCCACGAAATGATTTACATGAAGGCCATGGGCTCTTCAAACATTTATCCCCTCGGGTTCAAGCAACTGGCAACAAACACCGAAACCTCCGAATGTATTATCCCCGAATATGTTGTCCCCGAATGTCGCTCCCCTCAACATTTAAAACGCTTCCCGACGCAATGAATTCTGTTATCCATTCAATTCTTCATTCTCTAAAACATGGCACCTCTCAAAGTTCTTATAGTCGGCGGCGGTGTCGCTGGCCCTTCTCTCGCCCACTGGCTCTCCCGCATGCCGTGCGACATCACCCTCATAGAGCGCTCGCCACAAATCAGAGCGACAGGCCAACAGCTCGATATTCGCGCTCAGGGTGTTCCGGTCATGAGAAAGATGGGCATCGAAGCTGCTATTCGCTCTCACCTTGTCCGCGAGGCAGGAACACAGCTGATCGATACCAATGGCAAAACAAAGGCTTTCTTCCCTGTTTCGGATCATGGCTCCGAGAGCCAGAGTGTCACCACCGAGTTTGAAATTTGCCGCGGTAATCTTGTGCGTATCTTGGTCGGTCTGACTGAGAAGAGCAAGAACGTGCAGCACCGCTTCGGCACCACTGTCACCAGTCTTACGCAGGACGCGGATAGTGATCCTAATGGTAAAGTCCACGTCGGCTTCAACGATGGCCGCAAGGACGACTTTGACCTTGTTGTTGCGGCGGATGGAACGGGTTCCAGGACACGCCAACTAATGCTCGGTCCTGATGCACCAGATCCGCGATACTTTCTTGGTGGATATATCGGCTTTTTCAGCGTCCTGCCAAAGCCACACGACCCATATCGCTTCACCTTCTGTCATCTGCCCGGAGGGCGATGGATCGGTACCAGAAAGGATTGCCCAGAGATGACCCGTGTGTACATGCAGTCGCGTGGCCACAACGAGGCCCTCGCTGCAGCGCACAAGTCAGGAAATCTTGCGGAGCTGAAGACAGCTTGGGCAAAGGCCTTTAACGGCGGCGAGTGGGAGTGCAATCGGTTCATGAACGCACTCAAGACCGCCCCAGAGGCAGATGACCTCTATTCGACCCCTTTGGAAGAGGTTCGCCTTCCCATAGGCTCGTGGTCCAAAGGCCGTGTTGTGGCTATCGGCGACGCAGCGCACGCACATACGGCTAATGGTTTCGGAACAACATGGGGTATGGTGGGCTCGTACATCCTCGCGGGTGAGATAGCGACATTGTATAAGCAGGATCCTACCACAGCAGTGGTGCAGGCTCTCAAGAGGTATGAAGACGTCTTTCGCCCGATAGCGACAGCTCAGCATGGCGAACAGGGAATGTTGCGAGAGGCGCTGTTTATGCCAAAGTCGGCCTTTGGGATATGGATTCTTCATTCAGTGGCGAGAGCTGTGGCGTATTTCAAGTTGGAGCAGGGGATGGGAATGAGTTCCGATTCTGCCAACTGGCGGGTTCCAGAATATCCGGCTTTAGATGTCCAGAAGTAGGTAAAGCTTTTGGCTGGTGGGCTGTATGAATAGTCAGATATTGAGATGTTTGTTGAATTGCTTCTCAGTTTACAAATACTCACGTCTGTGTAAGAGTGGGCCATAAGTAAATCATGTGTATAATCAAATGAAATTCAAGATATCAGTCCTGACATATCACAATACACCATCAGATCCAGAAGGTCACTAGGAAAAGAACAGGCTCATCGACCCTTTGCACGCACACGCACGACACATCACCGGACACTATTCTGCGACGACATAGAACCCCTACCCGAAGATCCCGTCATGTGTTGTTCACTCTGCTGCATGAAGCCTTGCCTAGAGATGGAGTTGATGTCTTTGGTGCCTGGTAAGCCGAACGCATCGTAGTCCAGAGAATCGTACCCACGTTGTCCCTCGATAACCTGCTCGATGTCTCGCGGGCTGCGCGACCTTTGCATCGCGATAGAGCGCGTGCGGGTGCGAGTATTGCTGGCGTGGCTGAGGCCGTTGCTGGGGTAGGTTGTGTGGCCTGAGGAAAGGCCTGGGATGAATTTGCGGAAGATCGGACGGAGCAGAGCAAGACAACCTGTGGAGGGTTAGCATGATGGGTCTGAGGGATGAGAGAGGTACGTACTGGTAAAGACGGCCAGGTGAACTTCGACGTTGGCCCATACCATGGCCAAGGAGAACTCGAAAGGAAATTCTCTGGAATTGGCTGTGTATCGTTGTGCTTCGACGATTTGAAATATTGAGGCAATTCCGACTCTGGATCAGTGTTAGCAATGCGTGGAGCAGCTGGCTCAAGATGAGGACGTACACGGAACCAATGCTGAAGATACAAACAACAGCAATCTTTTGCCCAAAGATCAATCTCATCCTGACAACTTCCCAAAGAGGTAGAGCAAGGATGATGAAGTCCATTAAACAGTGAGTCAAGTCAGTGCCGAGATAATATTTGCCAATATTGGTTAGGCAGCGCCCATCAATCGACTTGTCCCAATATGCTTGAACGGGTATGCAGTGAAAGATGGTCATGAAGGTTCTGATGGTGATCCAGCATGCACAGCATACCATGAGGACGATGATAGGTATGCGGATAGATGCGAGTCGGAAGATGCGACGGTAAAATGTGAGTACAGCCATCTTGGAGAGAAAGATGGCCCATGAATAGAGTATTTCGCTGACGAAGAGAATCTGGTGCGATTTCTCGAGGATGTAGTCGATTTTGGCGTCGGGTAGATGCCCGATTTTGCGACCCATGTAGAAGTGCGTGGTCCCTTTGGAGAAAGTCAATTGACGTGAAGAAAAGTGGCTTGAATGGAATGTCACTCACACACGATGAGAAGAACTGAATAAGCAAAAGACACAAACTAAACAAGATGATGAGCATTTTTATTATTATCGCTGCTTAAAAAACACAGCACATCACGGAAGGGTTTGCGTACCCAAGCTGCGATGGACAAGGCATCGTCATAGCCAAGGCCCATCTTTGTCATGCGCCGCGCCTTAATCCTCAGCACCAGCGCGAGGGCACTCGCGGGCACTGGGATGATGATGGCGGCCCAGACATTGGGGACCCGGCCCGTCATGATCGAGGTGGGAGCAACGAACAGGGAGGCATCTAATTGTGTTGTATGTGTGAGGAATTATACGACTCGTCCCGTCCTGCAAAATAATTAAAGTGAGACTGCGAGGGGGGGGGGAGAAGAGAGAGGGAATACGGAAAAAAGAGGGGCGCGATGGGGCAGCTTTATGACGGGGAGAGAAACGGAAAACCTCAACATGCGGGGGTGGGTAGGCTACATAGAGATACCGAATGAGCTAACTAACGGGGGCTATAGAACATGAGAGATAGCGACAGGTCAAGCATTGCCACCCTGTCGGGCGGAATCAAAGCAAGGCCTGGTTTGGCCTGACCTGGCTGACAGTGACAGTGACAGGCGCAGCAGCGCAAGGGTATCACCAGAGGGAAACACCACTTGTGCGACCCCCCAGGAAATGCTTTGGCCAGAGCTGAAAAAGACGACAGCCAGCAAAGCAAGCCCACCTGCATAAGATTGGGAAGGATTCGGCTTCTGACGCCCTGTTTAAACGGCTGCCTTATTTTTCAACCACCCACCGCCAGCGCAGCCTCTGCAAGAGAAAGCCCCCAAAAGTCGCTCACACACACACATCCACTTCCCCAGACTCTAGCCCAACCACATCAAAGCCAAGCGTTATCAGCGACAGAAACGATGTCACGCGATCCCGCCAAGCTTTTCTGTCCACCATGCTGTCACGTTTCTCTCACAGATAAGGCTTTCTGCACAAGCTGAACAGTGCGGTTTTCATCTCCTGGCAAGGCATGAAAGATTAGGCTTTTCGCCTTGCTTTTGTCTCAATTGATGACACCTTCTAAAGTAAGCTTAGACGTATGCACTGGTATGTGTTCTTTGAGACATTCTTTTTGTTCTTTTTATCTTTGACTTCTTCGTCATTCAATTCCCGCTGAGTCTGGGGTAGCATTCGTCGCTAAATTAGCTTCAACGCTTTTCCCCCAGACTTTCTCCCTTTACCGTGTCGGAATCCACTTCGTCAAGCCATTTTATCCACTGCCGTAAGCGGTTTTAGCGAACCGACTTTCTTCGGTACGGTTAGGGAGCGGCTTTGTTCGTGCTTTCAATCACGAGGCTTTGCTCAACTGTTTGCTTGAGATGATCGACGTTTGTTGGTGTGCGCCACTATTTCGGTGAGCGATTGACGGCAGCCTTATGAGGTAGGCTCTGGAGATGAGTGCAAATATGTGTCATTTCTTGCGTTAATCATGCTTACTGATAAGCGATGTACGAAAAAAGAAGGATGACTCTGGTGCATTCGCTGATACATGCAGGAGCTTGATACACTCACTGAGGAGAGGGTCAGTGAAGCTCGTACCAAGAGATTACGACTTGGTCGTTTCTAATACACCTCTCCAATCTCTATCCCACTTCTGATGAAGTACTTCTTATCTCTCACGACCTTGAGCTACGCGACAGCAAACCCCAAGCCTCATTCCCTCCCAGGTTTTACAATCTCTCAATAAGAATTCCGTTCGTTTATGCGCCATTCCAGCATTCTTTCTCACTACCTCGCAATCTCTACAGCAGACACAATTCCGTCTTGTGGCAATCCAGCGTGGCCAACTCCTCGATGGCCCGTGTCAACGCCACATTCTTTCCTCGATTCTCAGAAGATTCATCGTCCTCATGGTCAAAATATTGCGTTTTTAAGCGCCCTCTAAATAAATTTACGGTGAGTTCAAAGCTGGAGTGAGGTTAGCGATATCCCATGAGTCAACCATCAGTAGAACTTGGTATAAATTGGCCACGAGGAAATGGCCTTCCACATCGCGTTGCCATACATAACCGGGGGCACCAGATATTTCTTTGTCCATCCAATCTGTTGGGCGTGATCCCCACATTCTGGTGTCGGGGAGGTGTCTCGCGGGCAATTCTATAAAACCACGCAGCACTATTAGACCCTATAAATTTCTTTCCCACGGGCGTAGATTCTTGTCATCTGCCGTGTATCTAATCTCGCTATCTCTGGACTCAAGACATCGTTGTGAGTGGTGGTATCTAGCACGTGCGATTAAAATAGTAAATTTATGAGTTACAAGAAGTCTACCAACTTGCAATATTGCTCGCGATGGAAACTACTTCATCGAGAGGCAGAAATCGGTGGGCGAGAGGTATCAGCTAGCTAGGGATAAATACTTTTTAATTGGTTGATACCACAGTCTCGACCGCGAGATGACGCGTGATGACGTAGGCAGGCCCAGCCAGTCGCGTAAATGCACTTCCATTCTCTAAGTACAGACAACTTATCCCCTGTTACATCAGATCGTGCACACTATACCTCCATATTGAATATACAATTACCATTTCCAGCTCATATGATCATATCATAATGGCGGAACCTCTTGCACCTCTACCTCCCACGGTGGTAAATGCCATGAAGACCGTGGGTTCACATCACCCTCGTCTAGGGCTAACACTGACCAGCGACAGTTGACCGAGAGTATCATCCGAGACAAACAGGCAGAAGCGGCCGCCAAGTCAAAGGAAAATACCCTACCATTTTCTTCACCAGCTGCAAAGCCTACTCCTACCTCCGGCAAGAAGCGCAAAGCGGAATTGAGCCTTGATGAGGAAATCGCAGCATACAAGGCAGATCTCGACGACGTCGTGAGTCCCGACTCATTCGAAAACGACGAGCTCGTCAGCTGCGGTACCATCCGCAGCAGACTGAACAAACTCTTCGACTCAGGAATCATGACCAAGGCAGATTTCTGCAGAGCCACCGGCGCAAACTCAAACTCTCTCAACAAGTTCCTCAAGCAGAAGGGGCCCATGGGCGGCTCCGGAAGCTGCGTCTGGTATAACGCCTACGCTTGGTTCAAGCAGCGAGAAGTCATGGGTCTCAAGATGCCTGACCCCAAGAAGCGCCAGCTGGAACAGCAGAAGAAGGACGACGCTGCCAATGGAACCCCTTCCAAGACTCCAAGCTCTGCAGCAAAGACACTAAAAGATCTCCCTGACTTAAGCGAGATTTATCTCCAAGGCGAAGAAACAGACGAAGTCCCCGTGTACGACGACTGCGACGAGATCCGGCGCAAGATCAACGCGCACATGAAGACCCCCGGTCTCACGCAGGCACAATTCTGCCGCGACTTGTACGCGCAGCTTAAAGCGCCCAAGTGCAAGGGCATCCAGTCTAAGCAGCTGACTGACTTTCGCGGTGCTAAGGGGTCTAATGCGGGAGCTAAAAGCTCCGTATTTTACGCAGCGTATGTGTATTTTGAGAAGCTCCGTATTGCGCAGGGTAAGCCGATAAACAAGCATCGAGAACACATTTTCGACATATATCCAGGAGGATTTCCTAGGGATGCGGATTATAGGACGACTTGGTATATCGGGGCGGCGTAGACTGTTGACAGAGGTATGTGTGTGCGTTATAGTATGGGCAGCTACGTGGCTGTATCATGAGAGAATCTGGTAACTTTCCTTAGATTTTCCTCGTTACTGTATTAGTCTTCAATCTTTATCTCATTACCTTATTCCATTTTGTTGTGCTAATGACCTGCGTTCCAAATCGACGGTAGAACAAACTCTCGAGAGGCCTATGCACCTTAAATCAAGTCACTTCTGGAATGCGACAAATTACATGCTTAACGCCATCCTTTTAATGGATGATAGCCTTGAACTTAGGTACGTTGTGCAAAGGTCGTGTCCGTAATGTTGGGATGCTTGTACGGCCCTGTCCAACTCAACACCCTCGGTCTTGCTAGCCATATTAAATTTCACAGACATAGAGCAATTGAGCATCCCTCGGCATGATGTCCGTTTTGTATGCATTGTTGATGTATGGTAAATATCTCAGCCACGTTAGCTACAGGTAATTTCAAATTTTGTCTCCACTACCTGCATCCGTACAATCATCGTCATGGCAATCAGTTGTTCCTCACTGAAGCAACTAACAGTATTTCTTAGCTCTGTTGTTGCGTAGCAGATGAAAGATGAAGCAGACTTGAGCAAGCTCTTCAGACCCTTGTGTGAACTCCTTAGTCTCAGGATGCGAGTCTGTTCGATATGGGAGGTGAGCTTTTGCCTAGTAAAGGGCCTTATTGGATCTCTTTAGCTGCAGGGCCTCTCTTGGCCGTAGTTTTCTTTCTGATATCAGCATTCTCTCTCTTTTGACAACAATGCGGTATTCTTCGGCTGACTTTTCAATTTCTTGAGTCGAAACAAAGGTTGGATGTAGGCTATAGGTTCATCGAACGGAGAGTGCTCTCCAACCATGCTACCTGTCAAACCTGACAGATTGGCTTCCGTGAGGTATCCTCAGGGATCAAGAAAACTTCTAGCCCTAAACCGAGCAGTTACATTAGTTATTTAAAAGTTCTCCCAAAGCTTCGAAGTCTTTTTGTCACTTAGTTTGTCGGTGAACATGCGGAGTGTTTATGCTGGGGCGATATAGAATATGTATTTTTAAAACTTTTATTATGCTTTACAGGTCTTCGTCCGAAAGCAGACCAGGTGGAAGCATATTGGCGCCACCGTGACATACATCGTTCCAATCCACAACGCCCGTGATCCTAAAAATTGTATCTATCCAGCAACACATCGGCAAGTCCTGATGAATAAGGTCGACACCAATGCTCTTAAACAGAGTCTCAAGATACTTATCGCAAACATTGTCAGCATCACTTTCAATCTTCCTAAGTTGCGGAAATTCGACACGTGCATTCAAGGCCAGGCGAAGCAGATCCTTCCCCATAACACCATGTGGTGTCTCGGTCTGTTCCGAAAGTTGCAGAGATGTGATATTAGGGGGGAGAATATTGAGAAGAGACTTGATGACAGAAGTCTTGTCGCCAGAATCAGAGTATTCCGTGCCATAGAGAAAGTGTGTATGGAGGAAGAGACTCTTCATCTGAGTGAATGCCTTTAAGCTGGGCATTTTGTGATTCCCCCGCGAATTGCGATGTCTCATGTCAAGGTGTAGAGACTCAAGACTAGCGCGAAACCTCGATTCATTGAGGACGTTTACAACGCCCACGATATCAGAGTCAAATGCAGTGTAAGAGAATGTGGATAAAGCACCAGTGCAGACTGATAGACAGTGACTTATGGTAGAGACTTGGATGGCCATCTGAGATCGAATGTGAAGGTTTCTTACGCAAGGCATACTCGGATACTCGCCTGATCCAGAAGTCACTAAAGTCTCAAGCTCCGGTGACCGAGATAGTAAGTTTTGGAGCGCATGATCACTTTCAAGTGTCTTGAGCGGAATAGAGTTGATACCCAGGACGTCGAGAGTAGCAAGTGACACGTCGAATTGCCAACAGCGGTTTGCTTCAACACAAATGTGAGCTAAGCTCGATAGTATAGACACCAGGATGGACAGAATTTGACCCATGACCATGGGAATGAAGTCTTCCGACCTCATGTATTGAGGTGGAGGTGCCCCTCTAAAAAACGCCCTCTTGATGGCTGACGAGTCAGTAGCGTGACCTTTTTCATAAACATCTTCCGCACTGCGTCCGAGAGTACGTGCACAAGCATCGAAAGCTTTTCGACATTGATCAAAGTCGAGTGATTCGACCAAAGCGACTTTTAGAAAGACAGTTTTGACGGAGCTAGCCAAGTGTGGACGCGAGGCCATTGTCCGAAGAAATGGTTCGAGACGTCGCTCCCACGGATTAGGAGCACCGCATCTGGGATAACAGGGATCGAACGAATGGTGCAGTATCTCTTGGTCAAATGGTCGAAAATACCGCGAGACGAGGCACAGATTGTACAGAGTCGTGTTATCTTGGCTTCTCTCTGACGGCGGCGGAGCTCCAAAAGGCCACTTGTACTCATTGCAACAGTGTGGACAGAAATACCTGAAGATAGAGCGCAAGATTTCAGGAGAAAGTTTCAAGAAGTGGGCGATTGTGGAGTCATCGCGTCGAGTTTTGTCCATCCTTCTGCAGTTGGGGTTATGAGGGTGAGAATGTTGGGTGCTGATGGAGTGAGCTGGAACAGAACTTCATAAGAAGTGGGGTCCGGAGGTCAATTAACTGGCTTGGAAACCCACGGCTGTTGGTAGTTAGTACCGACAATGCAGAGACTAACAGGCATCTGACAGGTTAAAACACTCTCCACTCAAGTCTACTAATTTCAGATTCTAGGACAGCAGAACCTATGGAAATACAATCCAATGAACAATACCACTGCCGCAAGGGCATGCAGCATCGTAGCAATGCCTCCAGTTCCCAAGCCCATCAAGAATGATATCCCGACGGGTAGGGAAGCACCAAATGTCGAAATACCCTGAAACCCCGCTATTACTGTGGTAATAATGAGAGATGCTCCAGATGAACCATGGCCTCCAGCAGCTAGGAACAGATTCGATATTCAAGTCAGCACAAAATACCCGATAGGTAATGTTCAGTTCTCTTGAGGAGCCATAGTTTGATCTGTGACAGGACCACCGCGAAGAGCAGAATCTGGCCCACAGCTTGAATCGAGAGCAAAAATGCTGTCTAGATATTAGGTAGTAGTCGAGAACTTGAGATATAGACAAAGACGAATGTTATCGTTTTGGTTCTGGGAAGTATATACCTTAAGTAATTACTAACTGAATCTCAGATATATGTATTACAAGATTAGCTCTGGCATGGGGCGAGCCATTTCGGTAACAATCAGGGCCAAGAGGCCAACCAGGAGACCTGGCTGCATGCCCAAAGTGCGAACACCGTTCTGGATGTTTTGCGGAAAGCTTTAGTACAGATATCCGAGTGATTTGACGACGTGTTATGTTCAATTTGCAAAGACAGTGGATAAGAAAGGGAGTGTTAGGTGATACAACAGCAATAAGAGGGAGGAAAACGAGACAGTGTCACAAAGGTAGTAGTACTACGCGCAAATTCATTGGGTCGATCTATTCAGAGCTGTATAGGGCTCTGTGTCAAGGCGGATGGATTGTTGTGATTCATGAGATACTTTAATAGGATCGTGATTAAGGATAGATGGTACCACAACCTGACGGGGGATAGCCCCATGGAGGCAACATATAAAACTTCACTCAGCCGCTGTTCTCTCTGTTATCCCCTATCCAAATACCAGCATACAAGATTACAAGAACACAGATAAGTCATCCACACCAATCACTCCATCCCATTATGTGTCGATACGTCACGGTCAGAGAATTATGCCGGGGGTGTAATCGTGTAAAAAAAGAGACTCCAGTGACCCACGAATGCCTAACACCAAACGAGGGAACATGCGACCCTGAAGCTTCCGTTAAGGATACTCTTGTACCTTGGCCTGATTGCAGCAAGTGTGTGGCAAGGAAGAAGAACAAGTACAAGCAATGAACGGAATGAATACGAATATGTATTTGCCTGATTGTTACTTGCAAACATGTCCTTGAAGCTGGAATCTATAGGACGTAATATTAGCATTTATTTACTCTGGACTCTCTACTGGTTCGCGTGACACCTTCCTTTTTGAATCGCGAAAGCCGAGGTCTAAGTATACTATAAAGAGATCTTGTGAGGAATGCTCAGATGGGATGTTAGGTGACGCGCTGTTGATTGCTGAGATCATTCCAGGTACGTACGATCCAGTATTCAACCTGACAACAGTCTTGCGATGTGACATCGATACTCATGAGATTCCCTGAAATGGATTGAAACTGAATCAAGTTGACAAATTTATATAAATACCTTGGCCTATCCCTACACTTTACTAGACATAATATACGCATTCATCCGAAACTCAATATCGATATAATAGTTTTATTATTATCTATTATACCTCATCAAAATCTCCGAATGAATGGATAGCACAGACGCTTATGCTCAGGGTGCCAAATACTTTGGCCAGATTTCACCAAGAGATCTAAAAAATCTAGAACACAATGCTCAGAGAGCAAGTTCGGCGCAGATGGCAGAGGCTGCAGCACTACTTCAAACAGCGTTCCATGGTCAGAAATGTGCATGGTTTGGAGGTTGGGCACTCAGGCTCCGAGGATACCAAAGAGAAACTAGCGATCTTGATCTTCTAGTGTTAGCTAATGATGTTAGCCAAGTCAGAGCCAGACTCGCCCCTTTTAACTGGTATGTTTTATCCCTTCAAGCTGAACTTGCAGCGTATAACCGACTCCTAGGGCTATCATATCATACTATACATTAACGGGCAGTACCCAAGAAAGAATGTTCGTGGATATTGGTACTGGAAAAGTTATCGCTGTCGATATTGTACTCTCAGGTATGCATGATCAAGTCCATCCGTCACCCTGAGAGATTCCAAGGCGATTGTTGACAGGAATAGGCCAGCTCAATACGCCATGTCTAGGATCCGAGGACTCATTCGAGATGATCAGACCAAGCTTCTATATACCTCAGGTGGAACAGGTCCCCGTCATTTCCTTGACGTATTAGCAAGTGGAAGGAAAACTGTGGGCCTGGGTCTCAAGAAGAAAAACTTCAGATTTTCAGGATCTCGTTTTTTTGGGGCAAACATACGCAAGTGCTATACGAGCGTGGAGTAAACATCTGCGAAAGGACTGGCGAGAGGAGTTTTACTGGATTTTCGTAGTATAGGTGACTGATTCGATAGTTTGCAGAGATGTGCAAAAGACGCTGTGTCTCGAGCAATACTATGAATGTACCGAGGGTTTTGTCATCTGAGACAACGACAAGGTAGCGGTTGAGACAAATGCAAGACAAGTTAAATTGCCTGAGGCATCTAATTAAAAGTTAAGACTCTGGATCTCACCCTATACTCATGGTTTTCACAATAATCATTGATCAGACAGCGAATATGGTCTCACTGATGGCTATTGAAATATGTAAGAGGTTAAGTTTATCGACGTGCAATACTACAATGTTCATATTTCTTTCCTGCTGACCTTCAGATTTAATAGTCTTTAGAGAAATATGTTATCAGACCAATCCGGAAAAGTAACAGGCTCAAGCAAAAGCTCTTAACAGCCACTTTCTCATATGGATAGGCAGCAACTCCAGTCCTTGCGTGGAGCCTGATAACAATAAAGCTCACATCGTTTCTAAGTTCTTCGTTTCTGGTTTGCTTCAATGAAAAACTCCAACCATGATTTCTATAACACTTCCCGTATTAATTATCGGATCATGGTGTTACAATTAAATGTAATGTTGGTTCAATTCCAGACCTACATACCCTACACTCCAAACAGTTAACAAGGTAATCGAACAAATTTTACGAGATTGATGATCACCGAACCTCGTCATGAAACCACAGTCTTTTTCGGCCCCTCGCGACGTTTCTGTAGCAATAAGAGTGTGTTCCACATGCCAGCCTCATATTTTGAGAAATCTCTGCTTGAAGTGACGGTTCCATTCGTTGAAACCGCTTGAAGCCATCATAACTCTCGGCATTACCCACAGTGGTAGGCAGCTCCACTGGAGAAGCGAGATTGGGCCTGACAAAAAAGTGGCTGGGCCAGATGCAGAGTTTTCAGCGGGAGCCTCAGGCGCAAAGACTCAAGCGCGTCGGCCCCACATCAAACCTCTATAAAAGTTCTGTTTCCCTCTGACCTTTGGACTTTTTTCTTTTCTTCTTTATGTCGACAATACTTCAGTATGTCCCCCCCTACCTACTGCCACTCCACCCGCACAACAGCCGCTAACAACTCTTTCAGGAGAATCATTTCTATAGTATTCGACCTTCTCTTGGTTCCCTAAAAGAGCCACAGATCCCACCCTGGTTGATGAGTGTATATCCTCGACACCCTAGAGTGAATACCTTGGTCCTCTCGCTCTGTCCGCAAGGATGGCGGTGGTTGCTTCGCGCAGCTACTGTATAGAGAGTTTGTTTTCCTCTTGATGATCTCGACCCCAGCTGTGGTCTGCCTTCGGGCGCGTGGCTGGGTGGGTGTTGATGGACGTCTGACAGGCGTGTTTTTTTTAATTCTTTTTCGTTGCTTTCTAGGGCTTGCCTTGGGAGCGAGGAAGATGAGTGAGCATGCGATACTAGTTGTCGTATGTTCGGACATCAGTGACTGAAATGCTTTTGTGATTGTTACCCTTGACTCACTCTGAGATCTGCCATCTTACTCCGTGGCTTATTTCTATTTTTGTTCAAGGAAGAGGAATGCAGCCCCATACTCACCGCGATATACTGGCTCTGAGCTCTTGTGGATATAGCGGTCCATCATCAATGGCCACATGCCTCAACCATTAATCTGGTTATACTTTGAAGCGAACCTTTTAGTTTGTGTCTAGTCAGTCTCAATCAATACAACAGAGCCTCATACGTTGTCTACGAAATATCTCCGTTTTTAAATCTTAATGCATCGCATATCCTTTCCATCGTTTATAGACCAGTGCTTGTCAACAGCCGCATTCGTCAATGATTAAGGTGCTGTTGGTATCTGAATCTGGACTGAAAAACTCCTTGTCTTGACTAGTTCATTGGCCTATCCTATTTGTTCTTATGAGTGTTACCTGCGTTTTTGTGTAGCACCAAGAGAGGTCTAGTAACAAGTATCTCGGTGTGTGCTTCGGGAGTTTTGCTTGATAAATGTGACGCGTTCCGCGTCATTTTCTTTTTGTTTACCAATTTGCATTTTACTATCCCTACTCACAATACACTACCACCCAACTGAACTTTCTACCTTCCCGTTTTTATAGTATATGCCAACTCACTAACACGAAGTCAGGCATGAGAAGCTCACGGCTGCCGTCGCAATAGAGATTCCAGGAGCGATCAATTCACTAAAACTCATCACGACTGAAGCAACACTGGTCAGAGCAGAAGCAGCTCCCCCGCTGGTAGATAGATAAGAGCACATGGCACAGTTGTTCGACGAAATATCCGTGATGGAATAGCGGAGGTTCCCTGACAGTGCGCCAGAACCGCCCGTACCGGGGACTTCAATAGCGACAGCAACGTGAACAGACTGCGGGAAGACCGTACTGGGATACCCTTCTGTGATGTGGCAGTGGTTCGTATGCCCATCCCAGCAAAGACCCTCGCGGTGCATAAACATGCGCTGGTCATCTGGTAGCTCCGTGTTGTCAATGGTGTCTTTGACAATGGCGATGAGCGCCTCTTTCATCATAGGCACAATGTTGGAATCCGCGCTTTCGCAGGTGAAGGTGATGTAGTGGTCGTTGGGCATACGATGCGGTGTCTCATCGCAGAGGGCAGGCTGCCCGTCCGCCTTGAGATATTCGTTGAACCACCATATAGGATCGATGTGCTCTTCAAAGACGACGGTTTCTTTGGAGAACTTCATGTTTAGACTTGGCTGAATCGTAGCTCCACCTGAAGCTCCATCTACAGCTCCATCTGCAGCAGAAGAATCAGACGATGAGCCTTGTGAGGACTCCTCTTGGTTCATGACAGCGTTGAATGCGCCGACTGCTTCCTGGCCTTCTTTGCCATTGGCCGCCGCCCCAGCGGTTGTGCAAAGGAACCAGGATGAAGTGGGCGCTTGGCATACGTTTTGGAGGTTGGAGCAGATGAAGTTTGCGATGGTGGTTATGTCAGACGTTGCACCATGGGGAAAGTCGTTGGTGTTGGAAGGCTTGTAACCATACCCTGCCATGCTATCCTGATCTTGGACGTACGCAATGGTAGGGTTAGTGCATTTGCCAAAGTCAGCAGTTTGACGAGGAATAATTGCACCGTTGGTGAGTTGTAATGGTGCCAGGACCCCAAACAAGGCGAAGGTTGCGACTTTAGCCATCATGACTGAGAATAGTCTGTAAATGATATCAGAGAAGAGGAGAAGTAGGAATTGAAAGTTTGATTTGTGAATTAGTATAACGATTTCTCGTGGCTTTTATGATAACTTCTCGCATTGTAGATCCCCGAGCTCCTGGCTAGTATACAGAAGGATTTCAATACTACTGCTTGAAGCTCAGAACACCCTTGACACTCTTCTATCGAGTTTATTACCCCAAGCAATAGCCAAGCTGGGTACTGTATGTTGCGAAGCATGTCCGGATGTCCCGGCCAAGATCTTTGCAACCCCGGGTTTGGATTCAACACGCTAACGGCATTGGAGGGCTAATGTGTGAAGCATGAGGTCTTTTCTTCAAACTTGTTTGTGTAGTATCTGCCTTGACTACAAGTAGGATGAAACTAGAGAAATTGCCTTGACTAGACGGCACGGATTGCAGAAAGGATCGCCCATACATAGGATGGTAGCTTAACCAAAGCACCTCATAGCCACGATATTCGGCGTTTCATATGATGCCGGTAGATGTTTACAGTTAGGCGTCGAGTTTATCCTCCATCCGAATAGGAAGGCAATTCATCCACTGTCCGTTGTTCATTCTCTATGAAGCCGAAGCTAGCCGGCATTATCACGATTACGCATGTTAACTAATTGGACCTTGGATCAAGGTTACGCAGACATATATCTTACTAAAGAAACCTTATTTAAGCATGAGAGAGGGAATTTAGATCGTGGACTCTGGGATAAGAAGGACAGTAAAGCACAGCATCTGTATAGTGCAGTGAACCTCAGCTTGAGAGAGAAAAGACTCTTCCAACGAGTGGACAGAACTGCACAAAACGCAGTTAGATTTACTGAATGTAAATAGTGAGGCATTGTAAATGGGAATGAAAGATAGATATATACGGCAGATGCCCCCCTTTATGAATTCAGCTCTCCTTTTGTCTGTTTATGGCGCTAAAGGTGGTCTTGCCTGCAGGCTATTGCCAACAGTGCAGTAGAGCTAGTAAGAAATAGTAAAGTCAAAGACCAGCTATAGGTATGTTTCAGGCACAATCGTGCTACCTAAGAAGGGCCATAACCGATTATGTTAGTAGTGTTGCGAGAGAAAGGTCTGATAGCAATCACTATTGATGTTCACCATCACGGTAATCGAGGCTGTTTTGGCAACACTAAGTCCAGAACACCTTTAGTCCGCCACCAAAACCTGTCACAAGACTCCTTCTGTCTATTTACAAGACGTGATTTTGAGAAGACTCAGAATAGTTCACTCACTACTCATCGATATCAGCTGGGTTGTGGATATCGATGTGTATTTAACTCGAATAATATCTTGATTGTGAATTAATGATGTCAATAGCGTCAGGTCCCTACCGCTATCGCCGACCGGGATGACACATTAGTTAATAATACGCCACTTCTGACTCTTGATACAGTCAGAACAGTCCCAGCAGCCCTTATCGCTCCAACTCAACTTCGTAGAACCAAACTGCTGCCACGAGAGACCCTTGAGTTGGAAACCTGCCAAAGCGCATTTACCATACTCTTCAGACCAACCCGACGACATGCAATCGGGGTTCGAGTTACAAAGAGCCGCACATCGTTCCTCAGAATCTTGGTTGGGAAACTTGGAAGGTGCATCGTCCCAAGACCAAGGGAAGTACCCCGAATGTTGACAGACCACATTGCTGTCATCAACCTGCCTGAGCTGACAAACGGCATCCTCACTTGTGATGCTAGGAGTGCAAGCCGCAGAGGGTAGTGCAGTTCGCAGGGACGCGGAGTATTCATCGCGATCTTGGTCATGGCAGAAACACAGATAGCAACTCTGCTCACTCCAATTCTGAGAACCGTCATCATTACCAGGGGTGAATGAGGAGCTAAAGATGGAGCTGGAGGAAAAGACGCATTGCTGTAGGTTTTGATCCCATGCGGAAGCCTTGCAGCGACTGGGCATCTGATTGCACATAGCTACACAGTTTTGATAAGTGTTAATGTTGAGCTGCCAGGGGTATTCATCCTCTCTGAGCGTGAAAATGTTTCTCGAAGTTCCGGATTTGCTGCACTGAGAATATTCATAGTTGTTCTGATCAAAGGTGCATCCATCAGATAAGGCGAGCGTGCATTGAGGCATGGAAGATTCAGTGGTTGTTGGGGCATAAGAGGAGATGAAAGTTGTAAGAGGTTCAGTTCGAGTTGGAGTCATTGTCGTGTACTCCACAGTATGTTCGGTAGAGCTGAGAGCTTGGCTCGTAGTATGATCCTCAGCTGAACAATCATTTGAGCACGACCAGCAACCCTTGGAGCTCCATGGGAGAACATAAGCAGAAGGGTTCTGATCTTGAGCCTCCTGAAACAGGCTGCTTGACATGGCGGTGTTGGTGAATATACACCTCTTTCGCGCATAATCATATGCCGAGGTGCTGCAATCCTTGAGTATGAAACATATAGTTGCACACTGCTCTGAAGTTGTCTGCATAGTTGACTTATCAAAGTCATTGTTGGCATAAGGCTGGAGATCAACAGTGCCAAGGTTACCTATCTTCTCGCAGACAAGATCTGAAGATGGAGAGCTCTGTAAATGACAGTGGGGGCAGGCGGTTGGGACGGATGGAGCAGCAGAGGTGGTGATTTCTGGGAGAGAGGTTGTTGATGGCGCAACAGATGTCGTCTCAATATCCGCTGGGTTCTTGACATTGCAATCATGACACTCGAAACAATCGAAATCATTCCACATCAAAGAATATTGCTTATTTAGATCGATGCCAACTACGCCAAGTGTATCGGAAAGAAATTGGCAGGAGCTATCCTGGTTGATGTCATCCAAAGCAAAGGCTTTGCAAGCAGAACCTTCTTGCTTGCATAGTAGGGCACAGTCTGCGATAGAGTTTTGTCGAGGGTTGCTTGAGGTTGTGCGGCCCCATGTACCGGACTTTGCTCTCCCAAAGGCCCAGCAGGCTCGAGGAGCGGTAGGTCGATCATTATCTGACTCCTGCGGGATTCCGGGCAAGGAGACCGTTTGTGTTACTTCTGGCTGAACGGGTGTGCAGTAGCCGGGAGGTGCGGCTCCAACGGGGCAGACGCGTGAGCCAGTTGGCAAAGAGCTGGCAGTAGAGAGGTCGATAGTGGTTGGGTTCAAGGTAAGAGTGGGAACATGGCTCTCTGGCTCGGTTGATGGGTCTCGGGTAGCAGGCTGAGAGGCAGTTGATAGATCTCGAGTAGCAGGATCAGAGGCAGTCGATGAACCAGCTGTATGTGCTTCATTCTGCGTCTCTGAGGAAGGGCGGATTGTAGTCTCAGACATAGTTGATGGACTGAAAGTGTCAACATCAGAACCTGTAGAAAAGCCAGTCGTTGGGTGCGCAGTATCTGAAGTGACGACATGAGACCCAGTGAGCTTCTCGGTCTCTGTTGACGGCCCATGGGTGTTTGCGCTACTGCTTGATCCCATGGATGTGGTAGATTCAGCCAGCAAACCACTTGAAGTAGAAGAACTACCTCCAGCACCAAAGTCAATCGACACATCGTTGATCGTCTCAGGAGTAACCTGGTTAGACATAAAGATGGAGTCAACATAGATAGCTGCAATTCCACCAATTGGACAATTTATCGCAATTGAGAAAGCACCCTCCGTATTGGGAACATCGGTTTGTTCGACAACAGTATTCCAGTCCGCAGCAGCTCCAATGCTAAGAATCGTCGACGTGTAGAATACATGGCCAGCAATAGAAGCGCTGAGCGTGCAAACATTAACGCTGCCAGCTAGAACCACTGCATAAAAGAAACGAATAGTGTACTTCTTCTTGACATCAAGAGAGTCAAGCTGCTGCGAAATGCTGACAATATTGCCAATGGCTCGCTTGCGCCCGGGAGGTTGGTTAGCAGCTTGCAGCTCGACACAGCCCTTCTCTTTGCTGCCGTCGCCTGTATAGCCCTTGTTCTCAGCAATCTGGACACTTCCTTCAATTGTGAAGTTAGGGATGTTGTTTGGGTTGGTTGGGTCCCTATTGGCAAAATTTCCGTTGCCAATGACATTCTTGACAACGAGGGGTCCCTTTGTTTCTGAAGTCGTGGGGCCGGCTGTCGTTGCTGTTGCGGTGGTGTCAATGGTCGTAGCATGAGGCTTGCATGGGCCAGCGAGGGCAGCATCAAAGTTGGCCAGGGTGGCCAGGGCCGTGAAAGTCAAAGCAAAGGCGGGACGCATAACGAGTGTAGTAGCCGACAAGAGGCGCTGAGAGGGTTGGTAGAAGAATCAAAAGCATAGGCCCCAGGAAGCGGCGCATCGACTACTTATGAGGATACCTCGGACCCCTAATTCGGCGAAGGTGTTTCCGAAGTAAGGGGTCGAGGCCTTTAATTTTTTACGCTATGTTGAAACTATTGACTTGACGTCTCGATCGGGGTCTCGTACCTTTTTGACGTTTGTGAAACTAAAGTCGTTAGACCATACTCTTAGCATTTATCTCGCCGCGTCGCCGGTATCTTTTCAGTATAAGAGTGATAATTGTCACAATAATCGCAGCAGATAAACTAATCTGTACTTGCCAATCTCACATAATAAAGCTTTTCATTTTTCCAGAATGTCAAACATGAGAGAATTCAACCCCTGACTTCAGCTTGAGACTAGCGAATAGCCCCTGTTCACGATAGTTCCGTCAAAGGCTAGAAGCCTAGCGCAAGAGACTATTTGATCTTTTAAATGTGCTTGTCCTGACGTTAAGCCACCGACCGAATTTGGATAAGCAAGCTAGATAAGCATATTAAACCCGGGCAGTTTGGAGCGGAAACCCGATCAGTAAATATCTCCTCATCCATAACTAGCCATCTCAACATTGTCATGGCCAAACTCTTAGAAGGCTCTCCAGGTACAAAAGATCATCTAAGCAACCTGGGATATCTGGCCAGCCTGGTACGGTGTAAAAAGAAAGACAGAGAACTATGAATTTTTCGCATCCTGGGCATTCCATTTATTCATGGTTCTCAGATTTGTGTCCTGTTGGGAGAAAATGGATCTGGGCGATTTGGCATGAATGCGGTGGGTATTTGCGAGAAAACCCACCTGACTGCCGCGATTTTGCTCCAGGGATGGAAACAGATTTAAGTATGCTCAAGTTTTATCTCTAAGTATATTAGCATCTACGCACTACACTAGGTTAATTAAGACATAGCTGAAACTATTAAGAGCAACTATCAAGGCCTTAGCAAGATTGAATAAACATTATATTAATTAACAGCCAATGCCAAACAATAAGTCTGGTCATTATTACTAATAATAACAAAACTAGACGTGATAAATGAACCTAATAACAGAAACTCTTAGCATTTCATTAGACGTTATGGCCCTAGTTAATCTTTCCCTCAGGTTGTTTTCCTTATATCCTTCACTGCGGAAATGAAGCGCTGTAGGGACTGAAAATGATATCCAGAAAAGAATCCTTCACAAATCAACAGCCATGTTAGAGAAGACGCCATAGTCGTGATTGCGGGTTGTTTCATCAGTAGGATAAGCCCCATCGAGTTCGACTATCTTTGTGCCGTAGTTAAAGTCCGGTTTGTTGTAGAATGTGCCAGGATTTGGTTTTGTTAGCCACTCCAAATCAAGGACCAGATCCCACGGCACGGAAATGCCGTAGTCTTGCTGACATCCGAGCTGGAATTGGTCCCATGTGGGAATAGTCACCTCTGGGATCGGGATATAGGTGTTAGCTGTGTCCTCGGAATAGAATGTGCCAGGCATGGGTTCCGAGGGAGCCTTCCAGTCCGGAAGCAGAGTGTTGAAGTCAATCTGCGTTGTAGATTCGAAGGGTGTGGACTGTTGAAGATAGCCATCATCTTTGGAACTTTGTGTAGCCAACTCATCAACGACTGGAATGCTTGCTTGGCTATTTGATTCATAGGCTGGTGTCTTGATACCTTTTTGCAAACACTGTGATATTTGAATGTCGTCCTCGAGGTCAATGGATTGGCTTCGATTATTGGGGCTACAAGCTTGATCTGCAGTGCAGGCACATCCTAGATCGACGAAGACTTCGCCGGCCGAAAAGTCGGTACTAGGACGTGTCGGCTTTTTATCACCGTTGAAGCCCGAAATAGTCTCGATCATAGTAAATACCGTTTTTCCCACAGCCCAAACTCGTGCCAGGTCTTTGATGGCCCTCAGGCACACTCCAAGTCGCCGACAAGCAAGTCTACGGGTAGATGGACTTGGCGTATTCGAAACGTGTAGATGTACGACTATGGCTGAGAAGAGGCTGTGAATGATGAATGGAGAACACCTGAGAAGCTGTTGGTTGTAGCTGAGGACTTCAACAATCGAGGTAATCATGCTTGCAGCGTGAACAGCCCCATCTCGTGATCCATAAGACTGCTTAGTGTCCTCCAGGGCTCTTTTGTTGCGAGGAGAGCTTGCTCGATGGAGGAGACAGCAAGCGCTAAAATAGTGCAATTGTAGTATCGCGGACCAAAAATGATGCCTTGATCTCTCCCAACGCAGGGCCATAGGACACTCCAATAACCATTTGGATAAAGTTGCTCCGATAGAGTTACTGCCTGTGCAGTCTTGACCAAGCTGGGATTTTTTGGAGTATTTCGACGCCACAAGTCCGATAAGCTTGCAAAGCTTCACGTACTGGATGAAAAAGCCCACGTGAATAGGATCTGGCGGATATTCATGGCTGCCAATCCCTTCATACTCGACGAAATCATTTTCGGTCACCATGTCGATATCACAGTCGTCGAGGTTGATAGCAACCGAGTGTCCCAGCGCGACAGCCAACGCGCGATCTCGAGTAAACAGCGTCCACCAGATACGCCTCCGCAGCCTCGTTTCGGTTATTGAGAGACTCGAATGATCCATGTTACGGTGTAAACCAAAATTCTGAGCAATGACGATTGCAGATTGGCTCCAGTAGAACATGTTTTTGGATATGTCGTCAGGACCAGCCCAGTACCAACCCATTAAAAGCATTGATTGCACCAGTGTGATTCTGTCGCGCTCGTAGTCAGCATCGTAGAGGGCTTTTGCGCGTCGATAAAAGGTCGCCACGGCAGTTGAAGTTGATCCGTCTTTCATCAACTGCGGGTTGGTGCTGATTCGAGCGCCGGCAAGTAGGATACATTGGAGGAGGAGTAGCGAAGGAGGATTTTTGGCGTCTCGATATCGCGACATGAATTGTGTACGATCAATGACGGGCACGATCGGTTGAACCCAAGTGAAGTAGGTCTCTATCAAGTCGTCGCATAATGATTTAGGAGGTAAGATAAAAGCTCCTCTTCGTTTTAGGATTTGCATCTCTAGAGGGTCCAGCCCAGCATACAAAGGCATCTGAACTGCATCATGAGGCATTGGGTAATGCACAACAGGGCCATGATTGCCACGGACGAGGAGGTTAAAGCCGGAGGATTCTCCGAGATACACCACTTGGCCTGGGTTTGTGACAGGTGAAACATTAAACTTAGGCAGGGACACAACTTGACCATGATAGGAATGTCCATGAATCGACTGGCTGCTTGCGGCGGGCGTGTTTATGTGGCCGTTTGAGATATCTGTATGGGTTCTGATTATGGTTAGCTTCCAAGACGACAAATCAGATACATAGTATTTCAATGGAGCTCGTACGTGGTGCAGCGCTTCCCTGCTAAGGTGGCAAGAGTCCTGGCCTGATGTTCCCCAATGCCCGGCACCTGGCACTTGACATTGAAGGCAGAACATGTGTTGCAGGGAATGCCATTACTCATAGCATCGCATCGAACCTTGTAAGTTTTAGTAATAAGACTTTCTCTCGTTTTCCAGAAAGAGACGAACCTTTTTCAAATGACACGTCTGACGGATTGGTAAGGTTTAGTTAAAAAGCTGGTTGTAACGCAGGTCAACTTACCACGCATGCTCGAAAAGATCGAATTCGAGATAGTCTGTACCGGTTAGATGGCCCGTCTGGGAGGATTTACGGCCGCACGTATCTACATACCTCTTGTGTCGGGATTGATAAACTGAAGTAGCCATGGCGAGTTTGAGCGTCGCCGTACGCTTGAGAGAATTGAACTTGGCGAGAATATTCTCTATTGGTAGTTGATAGCTAAGGATTGACACAATATTTGGGTTGAACAAGTATAGGGCTGGGGAACCGTTGAGGTTTGTACAAGATTTGGGTTAAACAAGTATATGACGGGGGAACCAATCGAGACTTGTATTAATTGCAGATACTGTGGCATTTCTCTACACATATAGGCATAAAGGCATGGCCGATCACCCCCTAAAGAGCAGAAGACTGCATCTGCCGCCTGACAGGGGCAAATTGAACACTACTGCACCCCGCATTGTCAAAAGGTATCGCTGGCCATCAGCTGCTCTGCGGGCGCAATACGACACTAGCAGTACCTGCTCAATAGACACAAGGCTGATCTCGACCATGAAAAGGGGAAAGAAATGTCACTCCTTTTTAGGCTCCAATATCAGTTGATGTCATTAATATTTCACTACCGAGCGCCTCTCATCGCCTGGTGGCAATTGAGTTTGAATGATCTTGTTTATCGGATCTAGCCTAGACTATGTTTCACTAATTATGACTATGATGACTTTGGCGAACAAGAAACCCCCATTCTGGGCTTGTGCTTCAACCAATGATTACAGGGCCAACCGGCTTTCCCGCGAGGTCCAGAAGGGCCTCGATTAAAGCGCTGGATAGGGTCGCCAGGCCTCTGATGTCAAGAAGGGAGGACACTACATTGTTGGTCTTGCACTGACTCGGCGCCCCCTTCCCGTTCATGATATCAATCAGCCACGACAAAGCCTTTCCAGCCCCAACTATGGCAAGTGAACCATGCTCCGAGATCAAATCTCTATTATACTGAATCTTGGTACCGCCAGAGCAGTAGGTCTTAACAAGATCGTCAGTATCTTTGATGGGGCTTACTTGATCCTGAATCGACTTGTAAATAAAAAGGGGAATGCTAGGGCTGTGTTTGCCGAGAGCATTCTCTTCCAGGATGCTCTTGGCAGGTTCTTGGTCCAAGATGGCTGGGTCCTTGAGCATTGACACCACGTCCTGCGAGAAGAACGAAAGGACATCGGTAACAAAGCATTGCTTCGCAACGGCATCAAACTTGGCCTTGTACTTTGGCAAGACACCAGCATCAAGTATCGCGCCCAGTTCTGGATACTGCTGACCCAGGCCAATCATGCCAGCAGGGATGATCCCAGCCAGAGGCGACTTGTTGATACTCTTGATAACGGATGGGATTTTTGGCACAGTACCACCAAGCGCAGCACCTGCGATACGAAGCTCAGGCGCGTAAGACTGCTGAAGCTCTGCCGCCGCAGCTGACGCGATGCTTCCGCCAGAGTACCCCCACATTGCCACTCTGGGGTCCGCCGCGATGCCGGTGAAATTGGCCGAGTTTATGGCAGCTCTTATACCATCAAGCGTGGCGTACCCTGCAAGCTTGTTGGCCAGATAAGCCGCTTTGGGGCCTTCATGGTCTGGGGAGATCACCACCCACCCCTGTTCGAGAGCCGCTTCGATCAGCAAAAGTTCCGCTTGGGTAACAATGGTCCCAAGGGGCCCACCAGTTGCAGACGCAATTGGAATGCATAAGAAGGAGCACAGCCGATGTATGCGGCATCTTCGGCAATCTGGTACGACAGGACTTTGGTGTAATCGGCTTTGTAGGGGACCAGCACGGTGAGAACAGTGGCGGTGGCCTTGTCAAAGTTGTCGTTGGTTCTGTAGAGAATCTGCCATGTACTCTTCAAGTTGACGGGAGATATGCCAAACGCGGCAATGGGAGCCGGCGGTTTGCGGTAGTTGATGATGGTGCCAGGAGGATAGTCATTGACGTTATCAGGGACCTGGTAGAAAGAGTCCTCGGTGGGGAGCACAGGCAGTGCCGCTCGCAGCTCTTCCAGGGGTGCACTGAGCCCGACAGTGGAGAATGTCGCAAATAGAAACAAGACCAAACGAGGAAACATGCCGAATTATCTGGGGCAGTGGGTTCTTAGTGTTGGGAGTGAGTTTATGATGCAATGAAGAACCTAAGTTAGGATGGTGGTATGGATATCATATATAATTAAATACTTGATACAGTTTACATGAATAGTTCTCCCAAGGGCATTGTGTATCTCACCATGTGAATCCTCGGACAGAGTAACAGTAGGGGAAATTGGTTGAATACTCCTAAGAGAGGAAATTGCAGTCTCGTCCCGGGACGTGCACACGGCGACCCCTGGCTAGCAGATGCAAAGTCCTCGGCGTGGACGCGAATTGCAAATTCCGTCCTAGGGGACAGCGTTAGCCCCGGACGCTAGAGGCTTTAGAGGGAAAGTAAGTTCTCGAGTAGGCCAAGATCGGCCAGGCCAGTGCCTCTAGACCTTTTAGTACCAGGCAACCAGCCCGCAAATACGATCATAATTTAGTTAGCTTTTTGAGGGGAACCATGTTTAGCGCTGCTCCATAGGATACTACTGTAGATCGCGCAGGATTGAGTCTATGAGCAGAAATGTCAAGCTCTCTGACATGTTGTAGGAAGAGTCACATGATTATCAACTAATGCGTTATAGATTGCACACTTTTTGCGTTGAATGAAATTATATTGCAGCAGGGTGGATCACCAGATGTCGAGACACCCAGCTTTCAACCGAGCCTGAAACGATTATGAATTGAAGCTGATGCTTGTGGTGTTATTGTTGCAACACCGAGCAGCAGGTCTTGTTCAAGATTTAAAATGATAGTTGTATAATTAAAAAGAAACTCAGGCTCGGCTACCTATGTGGAGCTTTTGATTCCATAAACAGTTCTTAGATGGACTCTAACGTAAGAAACCAATACGGATGATACTACATATTTCATACTGAGAGTTGTTGTTCTCCTGTCCTTCCTGTAACAGTGCCCTCCTTTACGGAAATCCAACCATTGATTTGGTACAGCCGCGTGAGCATCAGCCGCAAAGATGGCAAACACACACAAATCATTCCAACGGTGATCTCAATCGTAGACCACTTTGAAATCTCGTAATAGTCCCAGGTTGGATTTTGGGAGTCAAGATGAAACCGCTGAAGAAATTGGAGACGAATGATGCTGAAAACGGTCATCCTACACTGTTGTTAGTCTCGATAATCTGGAGTGCCAAACAATTCAGTACGTACACAAGACCAGCTAGGAACATGAGTCCAACACCAAGCATCTTGAGAGGAGAGAGTTTCAACGATCTCACTTGAGATAGTGGAATCGCCAACATCCATATGTCGAGTAAGATACCAATTATTGCATACGACCAAGCCACTGCCTGCATGTTAACACAGGAACCACTATGCTCCCCGTCCCACCGCAACCAGAAAAAGTTTACGGGGCTGCAAGGAAACAAGCCAACTATAAGGAGCGCAAAAGTAAAAAGAGCTGTGAAAACAGTTGTCGCCATTGTGACTTTATAAGCCCTGGGGCAGACTGAAGAAGGAAAGAGACGTAGAAAGAAAACCAGCATCGAGAGCTTGAGCAAATTGAGTGTGAGGGTATAGAAGATGGTCATGATGTAGAAGAATTTGGCAAAGTTGGTAATTTGGCCGAACTCGATGGTCCAGATGTCACGACCAAGCCCATTAGCCACGACGCCGCAAATGTTGACGACAGCACCAAGGACTCCAGAGACTAGAGTCGCTGATATCATGTAGTCGTCCGCTTGGAAGGAATTTGCTTCGTAGAGCTTGAACATAATCCGCAGGAGAATGAGCAGATTTGCCGGGACAGAAAATGCTAGCGCCATTGTGATGTACTCTCTTTCCCTGTTGCGGACAGGTGCCCCGCAAGCTGTCATAGTGGTGTTTTGAGTGACTGTCGTGGAATACCAAGATTTAGTTGGTGTCCAAGGCAAAGGATATCAAGAAAATAAGGAAGTAGAAAGCATTAACTTACATAGAGCTTGCTTGATTGTACACGAACTCCGGATACATATTTCTGCTTCATCTTGCAAAGACGAAGTCGTGCAGATACAAGTTGTATTAGTCGACGAACAAGGAGACGCCGCGACGGCCTCAATCAAACATTTGACCTGAAAAAAGACAGATTAGTAAGTACGCGCTTTTTTAAAGACTTAGTTAATAATTATGGTGTCATACAGCGCAATCAGGCAGGTGGCTCAGCGTGGAAGAAATGTTGAAGGACTGATCAGGTGATCCATCGCATGGGGCGAAGAGCAAGGCGAAGAGGAAGACGAGAAACGCCAGCATTTCAACGTTGGCTAAAGCATAAAGAGAATATACAAAGGATGAGAAAGTTGTCGTTACCAAGCAAACAAATAAAGATTCACTGTGGGACTGCTTCTTTATGAGAGAGTCGTTTCGCGATTTTTCTCTTATGAAAGGTAAATTGTAGCAGAGCTACAGGCATCGACTAGCCACAGAAGAAAGTGTGTTCGCTTTGGCGCGTTTTTGACGTCATTCACTAACTACCTAAAGAAAAGAGTTTCACTACCACACTACGGCGGTTCAATGGGCGCCAGTGGCAAGACTACTTTTTGAAACCCCTGTGGGTGATTCTGAGGAATTGTTTTAAGGACTAGAAGCGGCACAGAGTTCCATTGAAGTAGCAGCCCTCATCTGGAAATGGGGTCGAGAACGGAGGTTCAGAAAGCCGTCCTAGCTTCTCCACGCCATGCCAGAGTTGGCCAATCATATGCTATTGAGAAGGTCTCTCTGCCCATATCTTCCGGTTTTGTAACGCTGCCTGATGCGGGAAACCTAACTCTATCGTCCCATGCAAGCACGCATCGTACAAGTAAGCTAATCACACTTTCTTTGGGAAAGGTATAACAAGGCACAGTAGTTTTGAATCAATGGCTGATCTCAGCGCTGGAATGTTTAGAGTCGTATGTTCCCTTCGCTTAATATCTCTGATTCATAGGTAGTATGGCCAATTATGAAGTGGAAATGAAACCGCGTAAAAGTCTAAACTAAGTTAAGCGTGAAGGCTTGACTACGTGAGCTTGATAAAGTAGTTACCCGGTAGAGATAACCTACTTTTTACTACAATGACTCGAACGGAATTGTAAGCACTGGTATGTATGAACTGTGTGGCTGTGACATTTGATCAAAAATGAAGATTTGTGTTTTCTCTCTGGAGAATCTCATGCTCTCCTACGCATTATACGCTGGCCATAGTCCTAGAGATATGCCGCGAAGCAGTCCGGCAATGTACGAGGCATTAAAGCGGGCCAGACTCATCGCAATACTTCACTAAGTCTCGAAAATACCAACTTAAATACCTGAATCACAGCGTGACGATACTCCGATTTATGCTTCTACTCCGATTCAGCCATGAGTCACATATACTCGATTAACCTTCAAATGTTGGAAAAAAGCCAATATCTTGTCTGATAGTAGAAGTCCAAGACTATATAAAGAAAAGTCACATTCCACTGTTCAACTCCCCCATCAAGACTTGCCTCATAAAATCTAACAACCAAACTCCAGCACATTAGTTGACCACATTCTATTCGTTCACAAAACCAAGTACTCACATTTACAGACATGTGTAACATACGACGAACCGGATCAAAGTGCCCGAAATGCCGTAGGGAGTTCGGCATCACATGCGACCCGCCCGTGAAATGCAAGGAAGCCCGAGTGGGGAAGCAATGCAGAGTCAAAGTCTTCTCGATGATCAGCTTTCAGGTAAGATACTGTCATGTGTGCAGACAAGATCTTCGGGAAATAGTCCTGAGGGGAACTGTGGAGGATGCAGGATATTGAAGAGATAGATAGAAAGGAAATACAACAAAAGATCACTACTTGCCATACCTATATCCTCACCTGATCTACCGGGACTGGGAAGGTATTTGAGTTTCTTTCCCATATACTTTATTTTACTCAGTGCTGTGTGGGAGACGTGATTATCTGGTGTGCGAAAGGAAGGGGATAGGCGAATCATTTACTGACAACAGCAGAGGCCCATAGTCAGACTCCCTCACAATACAAAACCAACGGTCCTACCATCTTTGCATGTCACCGCGTAGAATTTCCTCAACCTGACTTCGCACTAATACAGTCCCAACGAACCTGCTTCTCGACAATGTGTACTATCGTTCAGAACATACAAAAATGCCACGTTTGTGGGAAATACCGTATGCTCGATATAGGCCAAACAGTTCAGTGTAAGGAAACCAAGAAAGGCAAGAAGTGCCAGGCATCACAATCGAAGAGAGATACCATAATTGGATGTGTCAGACTTGCTTTACCGGCAAGACAGCCAACCAAGGATAGTACCTAGGACTGGAACTCTACCAAGACTCTAGAAAGCTTAATACACATACATTCTCCGACCTAATAAGATGAACAGTTGGACTCTAATTATGACCATGCCCCCACATCTAACTGTCAGCATTGCTGCGATTAAGCTATCCCACACTTCGGGTTTGTTAGGGGAGTCACCCCTGCATAACCGTGGATATTGCGGGACACCTGATAGGGCTGCATATGAAGAGTCGATGGCTAGTTTGGTCCCTGAAATCTAGTTCCAAACACACCAAAGCTGATATGGAGCCGTGCAAGCCCTTGATGAGTGGACTGCTGGACGTGGGCAATTGAGTCTTCACCGCTGGTGAGCGCTCAAGATAGCTATCTTGATTCATTCAGATAGACCAATTAAGTTATAATTCAACAAGGCCCATCAACAATGAAACGACAGGCGGATCCATCAGCCCAATTGATGACTTGCTGTAATGATGTTGGACTCTGCGCCGTAAGCTAAGCCTTCAGCTCAGCCCCACCATGGAGATGTCCGCGGACGACTCCGCCAAGATGTCCAGAATGGCGTCCGATTGGCTGCGTGGCCCCCTCAACATGGACCAGGAGATTGGTATAAGAAAGATGAGAGGAGCACGACACTAAGAGGAAGAAGAATCAGCATAACCGAATTTCATACTAGACATAACGCTTCGTTACTCACGCCATCTATTTAAGTTCTTCAATCACCTCGACGAAAACACCTGCACCATGCCTTGTCACCCTAAAAAACCCGAATTCCAAGTCCGAGACATTCCCAGCCTTCGGGGCTACATCGCAATTGTCACCGGTGGTATGTCATCAGGCGAAGGTTCTCCTGGGTTTTGGACTCACTGACAAATATAGGAAACTCTGGTATCGGATATGAAATCACTTTGCAACTCGCCCTACGCGGTGCCAGAGTCTACATCGCCAGTCGCTCAAGCGACCGCGTCAACAAGGCAATCGCAGAAATGAGACAGAACAGCCCAGACCTGGACCTCCACTTCCTCAAGCTAGACCTGCAAGATCTCCAGAGTATCAAGGTCACTGCGGCCGACTTCATGAGCAGAGAGTATCGCCTTGATATCCTCATCAACAACGCCGGTGTAAGTCTGTCCACAGCTCGGTCGAGAATGTGCTAACACATTTCTTAGATCATGGCTAGTCCTTTCAAGTTGACCAAGGATGGCTTCGAACTTCAGTGGCAGACTTGCTTCCTCTCACATCACGCCCTCACTATGGAGTTGATGCCTCTGCTTATCTCAGCTGCACAAGAGAGTGGCCGAATGGATCGCTCGAGAATCGTCAACGTCGCTAGTGATATGGCTCTTCGAATGGGACCTGAGAGTATCAACTACGACGACCCTAATCTCACTGATCTTACCGGAACATTGGCACCATGGTGAGAAGCCTCGCTTTTGTGCCTTGGAGAATGTGCTAACCTGTACTAGGAAAAGATATGGCCATTGCAAGGAGGCTAATATCATCGCAGCCCGAGCCATCACAGATCGATATCAATCCCTCGGTGTGACGGCCTACTCCGTCCACCCAGGCATCGTCAAGTCCGGCCTTCAGTCTCACAACCCCAGCAAAATCTTCGGAGCCGTGAGCAAAATCGCAATGACGGTCGGCCCGACCTCCACTACCCTCGAGGCAGCCTTGAACTCGCTCTTCTGCGCCACAAGTGGCAGAGCGTTTGCGAACCCTGGAAGATACTATGTCCCGGTGACTAAGCTTGACGATCGGGCAAACAAGTGGCTTGATGACCCTCGGGCTGTCAACAAGCTGTGGGATCTGGCTACTAAGCAGCTTAAGGAGCATGGATTCGTCGTTGGAAACTCGCCCCAGTATTACAACTAGTTAGAGAGATTCGAAATTTGGAATGGTTGGAGGATAGCATTTGATATAGTGAGAGTTATATAGTACCCAATATATTCATATTCAATTATGTTGGTTGTTTCTGGCTTTGCATGTTTGACTAATCTAGAAGCACAGAGTATCTCATAGCAAAAGCTCGTATAGTCTCTGGGACCAAACTTTCACTCATTGAGGTGACTGATAAAGCTCCTTCATGTTTCGGCGTCTATCTAATTAAAGAAAAGAACAGTGGATGAATAGAAGGGGAGGCCTGTGCATCAACTATTGCGAGATGCATTATCTCCAACTTTACAAAAGTTCATTGCGGTCAGCCGGCCCTTGTTATTTATCGCAGATCATTTCCATGTTAGCGACGGGTTAAGTCTTTAAAGCGCAGTCGCACATCTTCCACGGCACTTTTATGCCGAGCGTACCTGCAGCGAGCGATAAGAAACCCTCTGTTCATGGTGCATGTGATGAGCGAACTACGATCAACTGATATTCAGGGTCTTGATAACTTAACAGAAATGCGAAAGAACATATTCACACGTTTTTATTTCACAGAAGCCTTAGTGTTGAATCTGTGTGTTATAATGCATTGTTTGTCGAGAGAAGTCAACCCCTGTCGCTTTTGGCATCCCCATGTTATTGATGCGGTTACTGCCGAATGATCGAAAGAAATGCCGCTTTCCCGTCTCTTTCGGCCCATTGACTGTAACAAGCTTGATGGCAACCTTGTCTAAGATCCAAAATCACCTCAATCAATTTGCAGCACCTAACGCTGCAACCCACAGATGGATCCTTTGGCACTATAGTTGATGGCGCCATTGTAAAAGGGTCCTTTCAGATAGGAAAGTGATGGATATATCTTGATACGACTGCCGGATGAAATATCCAGAAGAGGGAGGTGGTTTGCTTTGATATTAAGCGTCTGATCTATCATGAGATGTATTTGCTACCATCACGCTCATTTTGAGGTGTTCCTGGAGAGCTGGCAGTTCGGAAACACGGCATGATGAGGGTCGCGATACAGTCTCACCTGCGATTTGCGGGATAGCGTACTTGAAGAAGTTCAAAAGAATGTAGAAGTCCTATGAAAAGAGACAGAAGAACCTATCGACAAATGACTATATAAGAGCACAGGATGCCAAGAAAGAAGAAACTATCATCACCAAGCTTCCAAAGCAACACAAAGCCCAGTTCTCTCAAGTCCTCCCTATCCTTCCAATCATCAACATGAAGTTCACTCTCCTCTTGGCCGCTGCTAGCATCGCTCTGGCTGCTCCTGGCGCCAAGCTTGTTCCTCGAGACACATCCCCTCTGGTCCCCCGTTCCGCACGCAGGGCCAGATACAGCTCTGCCCCCAACCAGCGACTCTGGTCTCTCGACTCAACCGAACGCAACGACCAGTACTCTGGCAACTGGGCCGGCGCCGTCAAGATCGGTACTGGCTACAACAAAGTCCAGGGCACCATCACCGTTCCCAGCGTCAGCGGCGATAGCGGCTCTGCTGCTTCTGCTTGGGTCGGAATCGATGGCGATACCTGCCAGACCGCCATCCTGCAGACTGGTATCTCGTTCTATGCGGACGGTACCTTTGATGCTTGGTATGAGTGGATTCCCGACTATGCGTACAACTTCAACAACTTTGGCGTCAATGTCGGCGATGAGATCCGCATGACTGTTGACGCGACCTCCAAGACCAAGGGTGTCGCGACGCTTGAGAACCTGACTACAAACCAGAAGGTTACTCACACCTTCACCAACACCCCTTCTACTCTGTGCGAGACCAACGCTGAGTGGATCGTCGAGGCGTTCCAGGAGGGTGGCAGCCAGGTTAACCTAGCTAACTTTGGCACTGTTACTTTCACTGATGCCTCCGTTTCGGGAACTCGCGGTACCAGTGGTCCTTCTGGAGCCCAGATCATTGATATTTCACCTGATCAAGGTCAGACTGTCCAGGCACAGGGTTCCCTTAGCGGCAACTCGGTTACTGTCCAGTATGTCGGCAACTAGTTGAATGGATAGTAGGTGGCGGTTGAATGTTGCTCAGGGGCTGGACGGGGATGGAACATATCGGGAAGAGATGGGAAAGACGGAGAATTGGGCTACATGTGTGGGGCAAGTGGCATTGCGTTCAAGCTAGTATAAATGATAGTAACCAGTATATAAACCTAAATTGCGATTGGAATGTCGATAGTCGTCATGCTCCTTGATTTTTCCATAACCTGTGTCTAAGTGGAAGTTCTCCAATGCTCTTAGCAAATGCCCTATCAATACTCAACTAGTCATGCAGGAGGATCAAACCCAGAACAAACTTATTTGCCAGGTGGGTTGAGATAGTATCACAAGTTGTAGGAAGTATGAATAAGAAGGTTAGGTCTGTATTGGGAAAAGCACTACTATTCGAGCTTCATTGGTACAGTCTTTAGCCGTCTCCCATCACATTTAACCTCACTATATGACCTCAAGACTCACGTTGTAATAGCCTCATTATACGAGTTGAGTGGTATTGAGCGGGTTGAATTTCAATACGTCTGCTCATGCAGCAACAAATTCAGCAATTGCCTACAGAAAATTCCCCACTGGAAGGATTTACCGAAGGCTTCTGTGGTCTGTCGTAGAGAATCACGTGTCTTATTCCGGAACAGCTGCTGAAGTCAGAGTCAAATGTGAATCTGGGGCTTCACGGTATCCTGTAGGATTCTGAATCCTTTGTGCTGACAGGTCTAATCGTCAATCAAGTAAGCTTATCCGCTCGGCTACAAAGGACCCGAATTCAGGAGGAGCGGGGGATCATATATCGCTCAGTAGACAATCATCCCCTGTGATTGCTAGGAACAAGCGTCTCGTCAAATCAAATGAATAAGATATGCTCAAATAATGCCAGAATTCATCACGGCTTGCAAAAAGTTAATATAGAAGCTCGAGAATTGACAGCAGCTTCACTGTGCGTTATTACATTCTAAGCTTGATGCTTTAGTGCTTACGTTAGAACGTTTTCTGGGTTGGGGTATGATCGTCCTCACAGCCCCCAAAGAACACTACACAAAACTGTTCTTTTACGCGAACTTGTCAGAGTTGAGGGGTAAAAGAAACGACTAAATCACCAAATTATAATCAGCATAGCAATGAACACGACCTGCGAGATCCCTCAAGGGAAGGAAGTCCCTAACGACCAAGTCAACGATGATCTACCCACTGCCGAAACCATCAAGATCGCCGATGCAGTGGAGATCCTTGACGAAAAAGGCGAGAAACACACGTTCAAGAGCATTTACGGCGGACCAGAGTCGCCGCACCGTGTTGTCGTCTTCTTTATTCGGCATTTCTTCTGCGGTGTAAAGTACCCTTTTCTGAAGATATGCGACACTTCTAACATTATCAGGCATGTGTGAGCTACATAAAATTCTTGTCTGAACAAGCCACACCCGAAAAGCTCAAAGCGATCAACACTCGTATCGTTATCATCGGCCATGGCGATCCGGGACAGATCGAGTTCTATCGTCAAGACACCGGCTGCAAATTTCCTCTCTACACAGACCCATCTGAGAAGCTGTACAACACTCTGGGTATGATTCAAACGTGGGTTGACGGGCCGCCAAATAAGTACATACCTGATTCGCCACTCTGGGTCGCGTATTCTTCGATCAAGAATGCCTTCTTCAAAACTATTGCAGGATACCCTCTATTGAAGTCGGGGACGGTTAACCAACAGGGCGGGGAGTTCCTATTCGAAGGAGAGGGAGATGAGAAGGTTGTGAAGTGGTGTCACCGGATGAGGTTTTCTAGAGATCATACGGATACTGATGAGATTCTCGAGGTGTTGGGGATCAAGAAAGATTAGGCGGCGAGAAGCAAGATACCACAGAACGTAGTAATTATTTTATTTGATTATGCCAGAAATACACTCTATTCGAGTCACAGGAACATCTCAGAAACTTACACCACGCATAAACTTGGTATGATAATATTTATTGCATCTTTCACCGTAGAGGTACTTAATTTCTATCGAAGACCTTTTGTGCCTGGATCCCATTCGATGTTGATTCAAAAAATCTTCACTGACAGCATACATAATTGCATGACTTGGACGCTTTTGAGTTCAAAATACCATTAAAACTTTACTATTATCAGCATTGCCAGATATTTGGTCATGCACAGGCAGCCAAACCAGTTGCTTGTGAATTGATAGAAGAGATCAAGTCCACAAGATGCAAGAAAAAGGAAGATTTGGGTGACCTGGGCCCTGGATTTTGTTAACGACTACAAATCCCTTCACGGACTTAACGCAGCCGTGCAGAAATGGATATTGGGTTGGCGATCCTGTGTCCAATCCGGTAACAAATACGCGACCCATTTTGCGTAGTCGTGGCCACAGTAACAGAACCAAGAACAACAATGACACAACTTCCCGCATTTCGGTAAGCTATCGATTGTCCGACATCCAATGGCAATAATGTCCGAGCGAAATAGCTGATAATCTTACATGCTTAACGCCCCAATTGGATAACGCCGTCTATAATCTCACATAAGCCCATTCGGTAGCATCGGACCGGATTTTGAACACCTCGGAGGAAATTATGTAAAAAGCAGCTTTCCTATCTTTATTGCTCTTTCTTTCCGAAGCAATACAATTCGAAAAATACCGTGACTATGGAGTTCATCGCAGCGGGCGCAGCTTGGGCGCTGAACAGAACATCACCGCAAAAGCTCCTTAGTCGTCTCGGTCTAGCGTCCCTGTTAACGCAGAGCACTTGGCCAGAGCTATCTTCTAAGTTGTCTCCTCAAGCATCGATTGTGCTGCCGGAAGACCCTTCGTTTGGCAATCTTATCAGCAGATGGCGTGACTGGCATGCACCTGAAGTGGGAGCAGTTGTGACGGCATTTACCGAGAGCGATGTCCAAGAAACAGTAAGTGAACGAACGATAGTGTTAATGATTGGGCGCTCCTGATGTTTTGCAGATTCGATATGCGAATGAGCACAATATCCCATTCCTCGCGCGATCTGGTGGCCATGGGGCAACTGAAGCACTTCAATTAGCCAAGGATGTTATTATCGTAGACATTCGAGGCCAAGACGATGTTCAGATTGCGAAGGACGGAAAGTCTGCGACTATCGGGGGAGGCGCAAATGTGAAGAAGGTTGTTAATCATCTTTGGGAAGCTGGGAAACAAACAGGTCAGTTCTACCTTAGCCATCAACACAGGAGTTAACACATTGCTCAGTCACCGGTATATGTGAATGCGTTGGCATCTCAGCACCCGTACTTGGAGGAGGCCACGGATGGCTGCAAGGTCAGTATGGCCTAGCATCAGACCAGGTAATCTCTGCGCGCGTCGTCCCACCCAACGGCGAAGCTGTCACTGCCTCTGAGGAAAACAATCCGGATCTTTTCTGGGCTCTACGTGGCGCGGGCCATAACTTTGGTATTGTGACGGAATGGGAGTACCGCATCTACAACATCAGGAACCCAGAGTGGTCTTATGAGATCTTCATTTTCCTGGGCGATAAACTTGAGGAGCTTCTTGAGTGGACGCAGAAAATGATGAAAATACAGCCGCCTCACCTGATTCACTGGCAATACATCGTTAATATCCCGGAAATTGATCCTCAAAACGTGAGTCCTTTTCTTTCAGAGTTGGAGCTTCGCTGACAATGATAGCCGGTCATCTGGTATGCAATCATCTCTGATGGTCCTGTTGATGAAGCAAGGGAATACGCCAAACCACTCCACGACATAGGCCCCCTCAATGTCAATGCCGGCGCAGTCCCAATGCCAGATCTAGCCATCATCACCATCATGGGCCAAGACACGCCCGCCTGTGCCAAAGGCCTCACCGGTCTGCGCTATCCCATCGGCCTCAAGACCTACAACGCACCGGCCGTCCGCAAAGTCTTCAACTCCATCGCCGAGATAACGCGCCGCGTCCCCGAACTAGCCGGATCATTCTTTCTGCTGGAGGGGTACCCCACGCACGGCGTCAAAGCAATCGACGCCAAAAACTCTGCATTCCCGCATCGGGATGATGAGATCCTGATCACGTCGTACTTGTCTTATAAGCCCAATGCTACGCTGGATGGCTTGGCGCAGGAGCATGGGGAGAATCTGAGGAGGCATTTGCTAGAAGCTAGCGATGACCCGGAGCATTTACGGGCGTATGTTAATTATGCACATGGTGTTGAGTCGCTGGAGAGCATGTATGGACATGAGCCTTGGAGGATTGAGAAACTCAAGGCGTTGAAGAAGAAGTGGGATCCCGAGAACCGCATGCGATTCTACGCGCCAATTGTTTAACGTGGATGGCCAAGGCAGATTCAGCCCTAGAGTTAGAGGCCTCTTACAGCGTAGCGCCTCTGTAATTAGCAGTCAGCCCTATGCTTGGCACCCCAGTCAATCCACTCCGCCCTCTCTCGGCCCCTCCGTATCAACCCAACCCACCGGAGAAATGGACACATTGGTCACGGCATAGATCCATGGCCAAGTCTCTAAGATAACGGGAATTGAAACTCATGAAATGATGTATAAAATGACACTCTGCAAACAGTAGCCAATTCGTGAGATCACCACGTGACGTGAGCATCCGCGTCAGTCCAAGACCAACGAACAATCCCACTAAGCAATCAAGCTTAAAATATCCCGACTAACCCATCACGAGTGGATTTGTGAAATGTGAGGGCCTCTTCATCTTTTCAATCTCTGCAAACCCCAAGACCCTCATCTCATATCTGCACTTACACTCACGATGCAGCCTCTGCGAGCAACCTTGTCGTGCAGCTCCTGTCGACAGCGCAAGTACGTTGCCCGCCCCTTTTGCTTGTTGCTTACTGAGATGACGCTGACAATACCCAGATTGAAATGCGATCGTGATGAACCGTGTAGTAACTGCGTTGCTAGAAATTTCTCATGTCAATATGCTCCCTGGCCTAGAGGCCGCGTTGCTGCTGCCCAGCGACGTAATAGCAGACAGCCAGATCTGAACGACCGCGTGCGCCATCTGGAACAACTCCTCGGCTCTATTGTTTCCCAACTCCCAGCTGGACAGCAGCAGCAGTCTACCTCAACTACGTCACCCAACATCAAGAGTTCAGCTAGAACTTATGTAACTACTCAAGCCTCACTCCACTCTAATGGCGACGGTTGTGAGGTGAAACCTGGTCGCATGATGGCGAATCCTAACGAAACGATTTATGTCTCCAGTAGTCACTGGTCGGCCATATGCCATGAGGTAACCTTTACTTCTACTAAGACCAAGACCATATCTGATACTGAGCCTTGCAGGTTGAGCATATCCGTGAGCATCTTGATGAGACCAACGAGTCTGCTGACCTGGGTATTGTCGACCAAGCTCAAAGTCAGGTGCCGATACTTCTGGGTCCTGGACGACCAACGCCCAGTCTTGAAGAAATTCTGGCGGATGTTCCACCCAAGAATATTGCAGACAGATTTGTTTCACGGTACTTCACGGGCACAGAGCCGTCAATCAGTACGTCCGTCGTTCAACCGCCGTTGCGTTTGCTGATAGTCCAAAGTGATAACCCATTCAGGAGAATTTGAGAATGAGGTATACACCTTCATCACCTCTTGTGCAATCCCTACTAAAATCTCATAGTACAGACGCTTCTGGGACGACCCTCACTCGGTATCTGTCCAATGGATCGGCATGTTCTTCGGTATCCTAGCAACAGGAACTTACTTATACATCCGCTCGCAAGATGAACTGCCCGAGGGACTAGGCAACCCATTCGAAGTGGCAGAAAGCTTCCAGCGACGCTGCACGGACTGTCTCCTACTTTCCAAGTACTCCACAGCCCCTAGCAAATACACCCTGGAGTCGCTTCTGTTCAACATCCACGGTGAATTTGTGCGTCGTCGCGACGCTCACCTCGGGGTGTGGATTCTTGCCGGCATTCTCATCCGGTTGGCCATGCGAATGGGTTACCATCGAGACGCGGACAACTATCCACGTATTTCACCTTTCCACGGCGAGATGCGCCGTCGTGTATGGGCTGTCATCCAACAGCTTGACATCCTGACCTCCTGCCAACTGGGATTGCCATCACTCATCCAAGAGTCACAGTGTGACACACGTCTTCCGCGTAATATCACAGACGAGGACTTTGGTCCTGAATCCACTCAACTACCCCCACCGAGACCTGAGACGCAGAGTACAGCCGTTCTCTACTCTCGAGTCAAGGTCAAGATGATGACGGTCTTTCGGACAATCTTCAACCAGGTATCGCTTGGCAAAACAGAGAACTATGAGGAGATTATGGCTCTTGATCGACAGCTCCATCAAACGCATCAGTCTATGCCACCTTGCTTCAAAATAGCTAAGCTTGAAGATTGCATCATGGTCCCATCGTATCTTCTCATCCGACGATTCAATCTCGAATTGCTGTTCCAGAAATCACGATGCACACTGCATCGTCACCATATGGCCAAGGCTTACTCGGATCCCAAGTACAACTACTCCAGATCAGCCTGTGTTGACTCAGCCATGACTGTACTTGGCCATCAAGCGAGTATCCTAAAGGAAGTTCAAGTCGGAGGGCTTTTGTACAAGGATAGATGGTTCCTCACCTCGCTCGAGCGCCATGACTTCTCACTAGCATCCATGGTTGTCTGTTTGGAGCTCAGCAAGCCAGACGAGCAGCAGAATCCTGAACTTGTTGGCTACACTCGCGAATCAATGATCGGGGCGCTTCAGACATCTCAAGCGTTCTGGGCTGCTCTAAAGGGAGTTTCTGCGGAGGCACGACAGGCATATGATATGCTCGCGGTGATGCTTAAGGCTGTGTCAACGAACTCGAATGGGAACGGAACGCTTCCGAAGATGTCCCATTCGGAGAAACCCCATGCTCAAGATGGTAGGTGAAATACCTCAAACGCTTATAACTGTTAACTGACGCGTCCAGGAAACATGTTGCCGCCTTCTGACGTAAGCGAGACACCTTTTTCAGCCGAGTTCCAAGGAATTGAAGCTATGTTGAACAGCTCCGATGGAGTTGACTGGGTGTGTGCCTCTTCCGTCTGGAATTTAGTGACTGATGAACTAACATTTCATCCAGGATATGTGGGAGTCTTTGGTCCATATGCCCGAAGACTTTTCCAACTATGAGATGTCAGAGGAACCTTAGCAGTGGTAATATTTCCAAAGCAGAGATTTAAATGATGAGAACAACTGTTATGGCAACAGCCAGTCCCTTAATAGTCTACTTTATACACACGGGCGCTCTGCCTATACGCTATCCCAAGTTATATTGGAAACTATGGTGATAGATATGGTTGCCATGACAAGGGATTCGAAGAACTCCACCAATCTACGTTCCGAAGTAACATTGCCTTCGCTCCCTCGAATGTCCCATTCCCACAGGTGGGAAATTTTGTCATCGGACGATTGAGGATCGTCCCAAAAACCAAAACTTATTCGGGATATCGGCACAGATGAGGAGGTAACTCCACCATAAGTCCATAACATGAAACGTTCATGCACTCGAAACGGACAGGGGATGATAGGTGGAAGAAATCCAGTAATTCTCCGAGCTATAGTTCAGGTACCGATAGAACGCCGATCTCATTATTTATATCACCGCCATGAACCGTGTCCTGCGTACTCACGTTCTGGAGAACGCCATCCCACTCGTCGTGCAAGTTCAAGATGCAGCTCCCTACAGTAACCAGCCTTGTCGCCCTCCTATCCGCGGCCAACGCGCAAACTATCGTCGGTTTCGGTCCCGCATTCTCCCTTGGCCCAACAAAGTCATGGATCCGCGAAGCCACAACGACCCTTGTTCTACCCAAGGTCCCTAGCCCTGCTAAGGACCGCTTGGCTCTCTGGCCTGGAATGGGGACGAGCAGCGACTCGCTGATTCAGGCGCTTGCTGTCGCTTTCTCAGACCCTAACGCGTAGGTTCTAATGAAAGTTAGGGAGAGATTAAGCTGATTTGTCTAGAAACTGTGGTGCTAAGGCTGGACAATGGTGTACTTGGGCTTCGACTCTGCAAGGTGGGAGCGGATATTGACGAGACAATCCAGAAGACTGACTTGATCAGGGACACAACTTGGCGGCAAGCAAGTTCCTGCTGATCCCGGCGCAAAACTGACCATTCACTGTAAGACAGCCTTCATATTCCCCAGAATTCTGCTAAATGGAGATAGACGTCTACAATGACGCAACAAACGAGTACGACCAGACTGTCTCAATCGACGGGACTGTCGTTTCATCTCTTTCAACCAGTAAAACCCCCAAAGCGTACCGTCAAAAATACTTCAACTAATAAAACATAGCTTCTGGACACGCAGAGGGATGGGGAACCGCCGTCGAATGCCAGGATGATGCTTGCGTCGGCACAGTTGAAGCACACAGTAAGTAAGCCATCCACTAATGACGGCACAAAGGAACTAACACGACGAGACTATCTCGATACTACCATCATTCTCAATGAGGCCGATGCCACATTCGGTAACACCCTTGGGCTTAACGAGGCTACGTCTTCGGGTCTTGGTACTTCGGACGGCGGCAAGACCTGGGCTGTCGGTACCATCAGTCACAAAGCTCACACTTTTGCTGTCACCAAATGAGTTAAATGCGGCAGCAAGAGCCTGGGGCCTTTCTGTTTTCTTTTTATCTTCAGGATGGGTTGATAAAACCTTGTGTAAATAGTGTATGAAAACCTTCCCTGTAGGGATCAGTTCAGTATATCACAGACTTCAAGCAAACGGGCCTTTAAATAGCCACTCCCCTATTAGCTTCTGAGCCTCCTTCGTCTTCAGCTCAGCATCCTTCGATAGTCTACTATCTCTGTGCAAGATCTTCATCTTCTGGTAGTGATCATACCCATGGATCTGATCAGGAATCAATAACCAACGATAACTCCCATCCTCTGTCTTCACCTCGTATGAGAATCTCTCATCATCGAGAATGAGCTTTCCTTCAGGACCAGTCTGAGATCTTCCAACAGTCTGGCCCGCCATTTCGATACCTGCCAGCTCACACGCCATTCTCCAGGCCTCTCCAGCTAGCATGTCAAGTTCAATGCCAATGAAGAAAATGTTAGGCGGCAGGGTCTCTTTCGGCGCGTAGATAGGGCTGAGCAAAGGATCTTGTAGATCCTGAGAAGGCAGAGTATACGCCGCGTCAAATACTGGCGAAAGCTGAAGAAGGAAGTCATACGGCTGCGCTCGAAAGCCCCCGAGTGAAGGCTTGTACTGGCGTGTCTGGGTCTTGTATTCTCGCCTTACAGACATGTCGACCACTGGGTACATGGGGATGACAGTCTTGATACGTCGCACGCCATCTCCACTACCACACATACTAGGTAGTATAGAGACAGACAGAGCAAGGTTTCCGCCGGCAGACGAACCCATGAGTGCAACACGGTCTTGGTCAATGGGCAAAGACGAATCAGATAGGATTGCAAGGATGAGTTGCTCAAGATCGTAGATTGGCGTGGGGAAGCGCACGCGTGGTGCTTTGGAGTAGTTTAAAGCAATAACAATGACGGAATGCATGTTGGCGAAGGTGTAGTTAAAGTGATCATCGTCTCGGGGGTCGCCTATGACGAAACCACCACCATGAATGCTGAGGATAGTCGGCAGCTTCTTCTGTGAGTTTGCAACGAACGATTTTGGATAGAATATTCTGAAGGGAGTCAGCTAAAATTCAACTTGATTGCTTGCCCGCAGGAGCGTACCTCATGGGCAGCTTTGGTCGACAAGCATAGGTCTTTATAAAAGTGGGTGCATTGGCGGATGGCAAAAACGTTTGCTTAATCGACAAAACATAATTTGCAGTAGCGATAAACGAATGAAAGATATACGAAATAATTGTGTATATGATAGCAAACGGCTTGGAAATTGGTTCCTTGAAGCGCCGACGGGCTGCTTCTAGAGTGAGCTTATCTGGCATATTGGTCGACTGTGAAGAGGATTGTGAAGGGAGAAGTGAATGAGTTTGGCGAAATGATGAGTATATATATGGCCCCGCAAGTATGCATGTTTACGGCCTCGCTTCGGTAGTATAGGTGTTGAAGTCGTATCACATGGAAGAGAGATTATTGGAAAGATAAAATATTTATCATCCACGGAATAATTAATTGCTGATTGCTCGGTACGGAGTAGTATCGAATGAGTATCTTTTTCCGTGATAATGACCCTTACATCTACTATCAGTCGCTTACTTCTTAGGCTCATCCTTCGGGCATCTCATACCCGACGCTAAGCTTATCTCGGTCCCGAGATGTCCGAAGCCTTCATGTCTCATTTCAAAGCTTTATTCACAACATGCTTCTTTATCTTTTTCAACTTACCTTTACTCATGGCCTCGCTCAGTGAAGAACCGCGAAAGTACGCCTGCACAATCTGTGCCCGCCGTAAAGTCAAGTGCGACAAGCAGCTCCCTTGCTCCAATTGTCGGAAAGCACAGACCCAATGCTCATACGAGGCACCACAGCCGCCCAAGCCCCGCAAAAGGGCTGCTGATGAAGATCTGCTGGCGAAGATTGCCCAGTATGAACAATTGATGCGGGAGAATGGAATTGACTATACTCAGCATGCCAATGTTTGGGTCCCTTCTACCTTGACACCAAAGAGCGAGAAGGCTGCTTCGGTGGTCGATGAATTGTCTGCTGCAGAGGAAACTGAATTGTAAGTGACGCGACCCCAACAGACTGTGGACAGGTTATTGATCGTCTCTTATCCAGATGTCTGTGGTCAAGACTATGCCCGGAAGTAAGTCGCTAAAGAACTGCCACATATTCTTGGCTAACCTGTCCCCAGCTCAAGTATCCGCCAATGTTAAGCCTGCGTCACAGAGATGACCCTTATCTGCACCCCTTACCACCATTGCATACCATGCTCTTCGATTGTGAATCAAGAGTTCATGAGCTTCATCCTGAGCCAAAGCAGATTTACTTCCTGTGGCAAAAGTTTGTCGACGCCATCAATCCTCTCATCAAGATTGTTCATGTTCCGACACTTCAGAAACGCATCCTCGACGCCGTATGGGATCCCGTCAACATACCGAAACCTCTGGCGGCACTCATATTTGCCATATATACAATCTCTGTCACGGCCATGTCGTCTGAAGAATGCATGGCGTCCTTCAACCAAGACAGGGGAACCTTACTCACTCGCTATCGATCCGGCACTGTTCGCGCTCTAGCCGAGGCCGACTTTCTCTCAACTAGAGATCTTGAGGTCCTTCAAGCCCTTGTTCTGTTCATCTTTGCAAATCCAGAGTCGGAGATAGCAAGCACCCTAACAGCATCTGCCATACGGATTGGACAAATCATGGGCTTGCATAAAGCAGACTCTGATACAAAGCTCTCATTCTTTGAGAAGGAAATGCGAGTTCGCATTTGGTGGCAGGTAAAAGGACTCGACTTTCGAGTTCGCGCATCTTCAACACCTGGAATGAAATCAGCAAAATTCGACTTGGGCGACCAGCGAATACCTTTCAACATCAACGATGCCGACTTACATCCAGACATGCTGGAGCCTCAAGTAGAGTACCAAGGGCCTACAGAGATGCTCTGTGTTTTGATGAAATTTGCAACGACTAAATGGCTCGCTTCGTCTCCCAAAGCAATAAAAGTCTTTGAATGTATGACCCCTGGTTTTTCCAAGGCACAGGTGTCAATGAAGGTTGAGAACGAGGTCCTTAGCGAGCTCGAGGCCATTTTTGAGGAAAAGTATCTCTCAAAACTGGACCGATGTGTGCCTTTTTACGATCTTACGTATGTCATGGCAAAGCTGGTCCACGCCCGTCTGCGATTCAAACTTCACCACCCGCGAGGTCGCACAGCTCTCGGCGAGGGAGACGTATACATGAGCAAAGAAGAGAGCGATATTCTTTTCAACGCCGCGTTATCTTTTGTTGAACTCGTTCAAGTTGGCTTCAAGAGCAAGTTCTCGTCCCAGCTATTCACACATCTGAGCTCCACTTACCAGATCGACGCATATATACATGTCATCAGTGAGCTGCGCAGGCGGTGCTCTGGTCCTAGAATTGACCTGGCGTGGAAGTTGATTGACGACCTCTATGCCGAGCACCCTGAGCTAATTGAACATGTTGAGAACTCGCTGTTTTTCGCATTGGGTAATCTGACTCTTGAAGCGTGGGAGGCACGGCGCAAGACGGTCGCTGAGTCTGAAAAGACACCGAGGTGTATTGAAATGCTTTGGAGTAAGCGAAATGTTGCGGATGGAGATATCGGGATGACGATCCAAGGTGGTACTGGACTTGAGGGATGGGAGTTTGATGTTGGAAATGGGTTTGACTGGAATTCTTGGAGTGACTTTTTGCGGTTTTGATAAACTCATCTTTATCTGGAAATTGGTAGCTATTAACGTGGAAAAAACACAAAATCTGACAGTAACGTCTGGGTATTGTGATGCACCAATTCACCAGTATTTGTGTGTGTTGGGTCATCCATCCCTCAACGGATTCTGCATAATATCTTGCCCTGTTCGAAAAGATAATACGAGTGGCTACGCAACGCCCACGTTTCTGGCCCAACAGCTGACACCCTTAATATCCAATGATAAAGCGTAGCTAACGTTAGGTGGTAAAAATCTTGACTTTTGACGCTTCGGAAACAGGGATACATCGCAGCCGTCCGTGGTCGCATTAGCGTAGTTCTCCCCCATTCCAGAGAAGAGGGGGAGGAGAATTAATTTTGTGATCAGCGTTAAGCATTCATGTATTATACATATTGTGCAGTATATCACTGGAGAGAAAGGGAAAGGTGAATGCGGTCTCTTACATATCGAGGTTGATGAGATATCCAATACTCAAATGATGAAATCTTCGGCAGACAGTAGAGAAACGAGACCCTTGATCGCTTCCCCTGCAAGCCCCGCCTGTCATCCTGTCTTCAGTGGACGAGCGTCCCCGTTCATGCACCTCCGACGCCATGTTTACGCCGCAGAACAACATGACTTGTCATTTCTTTGTTTGGGTAACCCAGCACGAGTACATAAGGGTGCAGAAACCCCGCATGCAAAAGCTTTTCTCTCGCGTATCTGACACTCATAATGGCGACCCAAATTGAAGCAGTAGGTGTGACCCTTGTGGGGATAGATCAAAACTGATGCCGGTAGGATCCTGAGCTGGATTTGGGGAATGAGAGTGGGAGTGACATCTCTGCTGAGAGGTACGTCCGTAGGTGGGGTAATTGGGCTTTTGCTGATTTAGACGTAGCGACACTGAGTCAACGGCGTCTATCACGTCAAGTATCTTCGAGCATCGATATTTCCAGGGCAGGGCGTATGCCAATCCCAAATATGGAAGACACTGGTAAGTGACTTGGCACTCCGAAGGCGTCTATCACTGATGATACAGGGCCCCCAATGATGAGGAACAACTCGAAGCTCTTGATCTCATGTATGTTTGATGCTGTGAGCTCTTATGCAGTTGCCATACTGATTTCTCAATGTAGACACCATTGGTTAACACTAATGCTCGATGACAAACTTTTCCTCGCACCCATTGGAGATAATCCCCAGGTACCTCTCATGAGCCCAACTTAGAAGGCTTCTCCTCATACCTTTAAGGATATTCTAGATATCGGTACCGGCACCGGGATATGGGCTATGTGAGTTGAATGAGAACTTTTATTTACATAACTAACACGTCTTAGTAATATGGCAGATGAGTTCCCATCTGCAAAAGTTGTAGCAACAGACATTACGCCAAGTCAGCCAGACTTTGTCCCACCGAATCTCGAATTCCAGATCGACGATGCCCAACAAGAATGGACATTTGAACCTGAATCATTCGACTTTATTCACATTCGATATCTGCAAGGCTCCATCGAAGACTGGGATAAGCTGTACAGCCAGGTGTATAGATGTCTTAAGCCTGGCGGGTGGTTTCAGCATATTGAACCCGATCTTCTGATGGCTTCCCAAAGCCCTGATGTAAAAGTGGATGACAAGCAGTATACCTCTCCGCCAGCCCAGCATATTCAAACACTGACAATTGACCCTAGCATCTATACCCGCTGGGCAAACATCTTCAACGAAGTGGGCCAAAAGACCGGCCGAACATTCGACTTCTCCAACCGCAAACTCGAAAAGCTCGCCGAAACCGCTGGCTTCAACAAAGTAACCTTGCAGACCCACAAGATCCCTGTTGGACGCTGGCCAAAGGACAAGAAGAAGAAGGAGTTGGGCACGTTTGTTGGGTTGTCGTTTAGCCAGGCCCTGGATGGGTTTGTCAAGCTGCCTTTGTGTGAGATTCTGGGCTGGAGTCCAGCGGAGATGCAGGTTTTTGCGATGGAAATGAGAAAAGTGCTGATGAATCCGAAGACGCAGACTGTTGGACATGTGTAAGTTCTACATGATGAAAGGCGAGATGAGAATACTGATTGTGTTATAGGTTCAGTGTTTATGGACAGAAACCCGGGGTGCGGACGGGCGCCCCGGCATCTGAGTAGTTCATGGTAGTATCTCGGTAGTCCAGCTAAGGGATTCATGCGGATTCATGGCTCCCTAATAAATTAGGTTCACTGTGGCCGTCATCGTTTGAGCTATCTTCATCGACATAAATCGCTTTCAGCTATTTTGCTCCAAGGAGGACATGATCTTATTGGTAAGGATCGCACTATAGAGTACCGGCTGTATTACTATTCAGTAATTTTAATTTTAATTCGCCCTAGACATGGCCTTCTTTGCTGCCGCCTTCGAAGTGGTGTCTGTGTCACCCTGATAGGTATTACTATATCAGAAGGTATAAGATCGGCTTTCAAACCCTCAAAATTAACACCACTTCCAAGGAGTAACACTTTAACTTGTAGCTTAGGTGCTCGTTTAAGTATCTCCCCCAAAAGATTTTGGAAATCAGTAAACCATGAGAAGCCTTCTGTCGGCACAAGGCTGTGGTCAATTGTTGCCAGATCGATCACTAAATAAATCTGACCTCTGGCTCGGAGTAATGCCGACCCAAGCAGTTGAAGCCAGTCTTGTTCCGCCTTAGCTCGATGAAACTGTGCGCATTGAAGAGATATAGTGCTTTCGGTCGAACAGCTCTCGGATAATTTGAATGCCTGTAAAATGAGGTGTTTAAACAAATCTGTGGTCGAGGCTTTACCTCCTTCAGTATTATTCTGCGGACCTCGAAGAGCCCAAACTACAGGAATGTTTTTCGATTGCAGTTGCTGTATGATCTTGACGCAGAACTTCCTCGAAGCATGGCGGGCACGAAAACCACCCTTAATAATAGCCAGTTCTGACTCTGGCGCAGAAGACCAAACTTGTAGCTTGGGGGATTGCCAGAACTCATTGGTCGTCTCATGAAGCCGAGCGTGGTCCTGACGCATCTGTAGCGATACGTTGAATCGAAAAGCTTCCAAGGGATCACCAAGCTTCCCCTCGGACATATGTGACATAATCTGTGAGAACTGTAGATCTGAAAGCCTTTGGTTCGTGTCCAGCTGTGCGCTTGACTGTAGAGCCTGGAACACCTCCAGTTTTGCGACTATAGTCTGATTTGTATGTAATAAAGCGCTCGACTGTGTGGCTTGGAATGATTCCAATTTGGCGACGATGGTGTTCAGCTTGAGGCTGATGTCTCTGATTTCCACACGGGCACTCGAGGCTGCTAGTTGGTCGATCTCGCGCGAGTTTACCGCGATGTCCTCCAGCAGGTCTTGGTATCGAAGTTCTGGAGGTCGAGTGATGCTGTGAAGTAGATGGCGTAATTTGCCCTCCTGGCACCATTCATAAGCTCGAATTAAAAACCGCACAAGATTGGCATAGAGGTTGCTAACTGCTTGCTTTACGCGCACAGTTGGATACAGTATGGTTACAAGCTCAACGCGAGGTAGCGAGTCTGCTATTTGTGAGAGGGCTTTTGAAATAAGGCATATTGTTGCTTCATGATTTTGTGCAGCCTCGATCTCATCAGCAAGCTTGCTTCACGGTTTTCACAAGTATCTTCTTCAACTTACTACGAGTACGAGTTTCATCGCCCCCCAAGCCAGTGAAACATACTCAGGATGATGCTGAACCAAAACATCCATGATATTGCCATAATGATGGACCTTCGAAATGGTTCGCTGGAGCCACTTGCTTGCCTTGGGAAATCGCTTCGCATCTGAGTATTTTATGAAAGAGTCGCGAACTAAGATTTGAATATCTTGTATAGTGCTGAAGCCTTTGGAGAAGTCAACCTTCTCAGCATCTTTTGTTAGGTTTGAGGCAAAGCAGTTTAATCCCTCTTGAAAGGCTTGTTGAGCGGCTGGGAATGCAAAGTTCCTGCACTTATCAAATTAATCATTGGAAGTTTATATGACAAAATAAAAAGTATTTGAAATTAGTTCTACTTACGAATGTGTGGTTTGTTGAGTTTGGTTATCAAGTGAATACCAAGTGCTCAGGTAATCTGACATAGGGTGATCCATGGTATAGGTGGATGTAGCGACACTGAGTCACAGCCTGATTTTACCCAAAGGCCAGATTAGCGGATAGGTATAAATACCCCTAAATGTATGTTACTAACTTCACGTATCTTGTAATGTCTTAGCATAGCCCTACCATAGCCCTGTTCGCTTGAACGCTTCAAGTAATGTCGCAGTGCGGCTGAATTGTCTTGTCTCAAATCAAGATCATTCTCCGCTTTCCTTATTCGTCAGCTTAGTACATGACAGGGGCTTTGTGCTTTGGTGTTGATATCACCGGCTTCATCCGTGCCTATCAGGTACCTCAGACCCATGAGCGTGAATAGAATTGCCAAGGCTGGCTGCAGGAATGGTTACGACGCGAGGAATGGTTGCCTTGTTTCCAATCGGCTGCATCATCAAATACCCCCTCAATCTTTTCATTCCTCATTTCGAAGGAGATGTTGACCTGTAACCGTTGTGATCGGTGGCAAGTTAATTTCTTATCTTCATTTTCATCCTTCACCTTATCGCTCACCACGTCAAAGCCTCAGACGAGGCGAACATTCTGTCAAGATTGCTCAAGAAACGAATGAGTCCCCCCAGCGGTTGATTGGGCTGGGCTTGTGGACCCCAAGCGTTCAAGTTCAAGATAACCGAGATCCCGGGGAAAGGTTTGTGTGGCCGAGTTCCTGGTGTTGCGCAAAACTAGGCTTGCTGAAGGTGGCACAAGTGATTCGGAAAAGAGCATAGACGATACCGACAAAGAGGAAATTGACAGCGATAGCGACGAAATAGGTAACTGTAGTGCAAGGTAAACCCATATCCGAACTATAACCGAACTTCTCAAGCTAAGAGACAGGTCCTATACCGATAACAATAAGGGCGAAAACGCGAGTGACTTTGGCAATACCCCATACTCCTACGAAGGCGACGAAGGCGACGAAGACGACGGAGACGACGAAGACGACGAAGACGACGAAGACGACGAAGACGACGAAGACGAAGGCGACGAAGACGAAGGCAACGAAGACGAAGGCAACGAAGACGACGAAGATAAGGACGAGGACGAGGAATCTGTTTACCCGCCCTCTAATTACTCCGAAGGTTCTTTCAACTTAGAACCCTCCTGGCCACTGACCCGCCACATCACCATTTCTCGAGATCAAACGCATGCCAGCTCTTTCAGAAAAGATCTACTTGCCGCGCTCGACCGAGAAGGAGACCCGCAAGAACTAGACTTCCTCATCGATTCGGCGACCGAAAAAGAACAGGAAGAAGATAAAATTGTAGGGAATTGCTCTTGGTTCAACGCCCTACAAGAACAGAAGAAGGTATTCATGTTTGTGCATGACCGGAATAGGAAAATGATGCTGGCGGCCATTCAGGAAGATGAAATAGTGCACGGATCCTCGACTGAGCTTGGTCCAGCGCAGCTTGTACCTGCTTTTGGAGTTGAACATGAGACCGGGAACGACAAGGAACCTGCCAACCCCGAAGCATCAATCAACTTTGTTCAGATCTCCCAGCTGGAGCAAGAGATCCAAAGGTTGCGAATGCTACAAAATTCGCTCAAGTCTACCACCTGGCTTGTCTTACACAAGATAGATTGCGAATCTACCACCTACCTTGCAAAACCCCGTTGGACCCTGAATCAAGGGCCGCCACTCTATCTCAAAGGGAACTCCCCGCTAGCCAACGAAATTGAGTATCTCAAGCATAGGTCTGACGTTGCATTTGTGGTAAACAGACACTATAAGTCTGGGTTCCAGTCAAACGATGTCAAAAAAGCGATGGAAGAGGGATCAACAATGCCCGACCCGAGACCGGTCATGGAAGAAATTCAACCTCGTTCTAAGCAGATGATTGCCGCACTAGACAAATTTGTTTCCTCCCATCCAACATTTAAGGAGAAGTTCCCAGACTGGAGGTCTTATAACCCTATCGATTCACCCTTTCTATTCTGGTATTGCTACCGATCTTCAGGTGTTCTTGAGGGCATGGCAGAGCCTCACAAGAAGCAGATGCTACTTCTTGCAAAGTGGATTGATGGAAACTACAGCGACATACACGCTGGAGTCCAGAGTAAGTTCTCGGCGGGTTATGTATCCGAATCAACAATGCCGTTCTTCGTACAACCTGGAGAAGTATTGCTATCAAAGAATGAGAAAGGCTTCCAGGGGCATATCGCTGAGTCGTGGCCAAACAAAGAGTCGAGCACCTTTGGTTCACCACCCGAGTATTCCAACGAACCTCGAAGGATTACACAACGCTGGTCTGTTAATGTTTGGAGCTATAAGTACGATGGAAAGTTCTATCGTAGCCACAGTACCCTCTACATCAATCTTGAGTTCGATGAACAGAATCCAGATGTCAGTATAGAAAAGCTGAGCATCCTGCCCATGAGATTTGGGAACGATGAGTTTCGTACAAAGCTCGACCGTCGCGCGCGGACTATGTGGGCTTGCAGGAAAAGGAATCTAATCGCCTACAAAGAGAATTCTGAGAGTGATCTCGCTAAAGTAAGTAAGCATTTATCATTCTATTTTCATAACGCTGACATCAGGTAGGAGGGAGAGAGATACATGATCGATTTCAACACATACAAACAACTACACTCAGACTCGAACAAATTCAAGACGACGTATCTGTCGCTAACGAGCACAGATCGCAAAGAAATGGAGGCAAAAATTATGGAATGCGATGATCCGCCCCAGGGCCCTGAGCTGTTTGTCTTCCCTAGCACGATTGTCGGCTATAACCTTCGACAGAAGAAATGGCGTAAGAATGATACAAAATCCTCTTTTATTAACAAGCCCATTGATTGAGATACTGACTTCGTGCCCAGAGGACCTTCAGATCGATCTCATGCAGAAGGTGGACTGGAATAAGCAAGCTTTCAGACACTTGGTCATTGACCAAGAGATCAAGGACATCATACAAGCTCTTGTCACCAGCAAGTTACAAACGGATCAGACGACAGACCTTATCCAGGGAAAAGGAAACGGGCTAATCATCCTATTACATGGAGGACCAGGCACAGGCAAGACCTTTACTGCCGAGAGTGTGGCAGAGCTAGCTGAGAAGCCTCTCTTTCGCGTAACTTGTGGTGATATTGGCACGAAGCCTGAAGAGGTCGAGAAGTATCTTGAGTCGGTCTTACATCTCGGTAAGATCTGGGGTTGTGTCGTCTTACTTGATGAGGCCGATGTCTTCCTGGAGCAACGTACTCTTACAGATCTTGAGCGTAATGCTCTAGTTTCTGTGTTCCTCAGGGTCCTTGAGTACTATGAAGGAATCTTAATTCTCACCTCCAACAGGGTTGGCACGTTTGACGAAGCTTTCAAATCTCGGATTCAACTATCACTCCATTATGAGAGTTTGACGAAATCCCAACGGCGTACCATCTGGGAGAACTTTCTCAATCGACTCAACAACCTTGAGAATGAGAATTTATCTGTTGGTCCCATTGAGGGACGGAAGCGCAAGTTCGAAGAGAGTAAGGAAATCAATTTTGATGAGATTGAACGCCACTTGGCGGATCTGGCAGAGGAGCAAATGAACGGACGACAAATTCGCAATGCGATCACGACGGCGCGACAACTTGCCAGGTTCAAGAATGAAAGCATGACGTATCGGCACTTAGAGCATGTTATTAGGATCTCAAGGAAATTCGATAAGTATTTGGAGAAAGTCAGGGATAGTTACACTGATGATCAAGTGGCAAGGGAGGATGGTCTTCGATAATAGGCTAGCTAGCTTGTGGAGACGTTTATCCTTGATCCAATGATGCTAATTTCTTTTACATGTATGCTGTGATCGAAAATAAAAGTGCAGATACTAGTTGCATCTAGTGGGTAGAGAAATGTAGATTGGAAAAAGTGATACAAGAACGAAAAGACCTACGAGTGGTAGTGAGTTCCTACGATTAAATGTGCGGAGAGCAAGTGTTAAAATCGGCACCAAAACCGAGGTAAAAGTTACGGATGTCGTTTTGATCTGCTGACGGTTGAGAAGCTATTGAGAAACCGCCATTGATGAACGTTATTAACACTGATAAAGCAATCATTGTTCTGAAAAGCTTCATCTTACTCCATATATGTTCATTTTGCTTCACAAGGGGATGTGCCCTGTTTGGAAGCTTGTAGGCAGGACAAAAGTGTGTACTTGGCCAGCACTTGTTCCAGATCCCCGAATGCAAATGGTTCTCAAGTTGCGCTCGTAAAGCAGAACGCGCCAAAGCTATCGATGACGACTTTAGTTACAGACCCGGGATGAACTCATGGGTAGTCCAGCTGAAGGATCTCATGTGGAGGCTGAGTCCCCTAGGCTGTGCTGTGGGATGAAGTGGATGGATATTAAACGTACTGTCGAAGGATTGGGACTGGGTGTTGATTGAAAACGTACCAGAAAGCATTTATAGTAAGACGATGATCCTCATTCATGTGTCATGAGAGGATGAGTATACAGCTGGAATTTATCCTTGGGAACAATTCGCGAACTAAAAGGCCATCTTTGCTTGAGACTACTTGGCTAGCCCAGGTTTAAGGTTGCTGTGATCGATGTTAGTCGCTTCCGCAGAGCCTAGTGATGCAGGGCCAGCACTGCACAGTTTTTAGGCTTCTTTTAGTGCAGAACACGTGTACAAGAATGCAAAAGTAGCGGCGTTCGAGATAATCTTGTTGAGGTCAAAGACACCCGATGATCACCATAAACGGCCAGGCTGGAAATTCGTCTTGAATCCTTGCCAAGAAATCCGTCTCAGCTAAACCCGGAACAAGTCTACGATCCCAATTAACGGTAATCTATTTGAAGCCAAGTCTCACTACCAGCAGACAAACTGCCGCATTCCAAGCCTTGCCACGCTTTCAGATCCTCTGATAATTCTTAGAATCTGCTCGGATTCCCCTCGGACTGCATTCTTCAGGCTCGTAGGAACACCCAATTGGAGTCAATGCAAGGGGGAAATTAGGGGACCCGCTATCGCCTTCGCCACGCTGCATTGTTTCAATAACAATCTAGCGCTTACGCTGGGAAATGATCAGGCTTTGTCTCTATTGTTTCGTCGACGAGTCTCACTCGAACCAAGGAATCGGAAACATTAGACAGGACGCCAAAGACAGGTTCAGGACACAGCCACAAAGCTTCGGCTGCTAGAAATGAGCAGTACCTGGGCTTAGATACCCACGATGTCCGTTGGCATGCTGCGAAAAGTTACTGGGCATGGGACCCCTGGAATGCCCCGGCCTGGATGTCCACCGCTAAACCGAACCCGACATTAGCAGCGCAAGGCATTCCTCTCAGCTTGGTCTAGACGTCAGTCCGTCCGCAAATCCTGCGATCCTTCAAATTAAGCAAGCTTACTATATATGAACTGCACGCCAAGTCATAATGGAGGACTCAATCCAAGCTCATCACTCTTTGTACAACCCTCACCATGCAGCTGACTTCCTACCTCTCCGTCGCCGTCGCCATCCTGGGCCTGGCGACTGCTTCGCCCTCGCCCAAGGTCGCTTGCAACAAGCGCTCCCCTGTGCCTACCCATGAGAATGGCCAGTACGTTGTGAGCCGCGATGTCAAGTTCGCCAACAAAAGAGTCTGGACCTTCAATGGCAAAACCCTTCCCAAGGGCCTCTATGCCAGCGAATATCAAGTTGGAAACACCCACGTTTACACCTCGTCTGGCGTCAAGCTTAACAAGGGCTACCTTGAGCTTACTGTACCTGGTGGCCAGAAAGCTAAGCCCTACAAGGCTGCTGAGATTGCCACCGAGATTGAGAACATCAAGTATGCCTCTGTGCGAACTACAGCCATCCTAAGCGAACCTGCAGGTGTTTGCAACGGTAAGCCTAGCTATCTCTACTCAATTGGCCGTGACTAACCCTTTGCAGGAATGTTCTTTTACCAGTCTGACACCCAGGAGACCGACATCGAGTGGCTCTCAGACCCCAAGTCCCAGTCCAACGATGGCGGCGTCCGACATCTTTGGTTCACCAACCAAGACCGCGACGGTGACGGAGAGCCTTCGCACAAGGCCGTCCTCCCTCCCTCCAACCCCACCTCCACCGAGCACGAGTACCGAATTGACTGGACCGCGAACCTGGTTACCTTCTACGTCGATGGCGTCAAGCAGTGGTCTACCAAGAAGGATGTTCCCAACGTGCCTGGTCCCTGGATCTGGAACAACTGGTCCAACGGCGACAAGGGCTGGAGTGCTGGTCCTCCCAAGCAGAATGCTGTTTTCAAGATCAAGAAGATTGAGATGTACTACAACACTGCTTAACTTGGATAACTGATGGAAGAAGTCATGTGCCGAAAATAGATGTTGGGTTTCTATGTTTGTGAAGCTGGAAGCTTTATCCACGATTTGTTGGAAAGATCACCAAAGTAACAGGATTAACAATATATACTTCGCAACTACTCTACCTATTATGGATTTGTTACCATTCATCTGGTTCTATCATTATTCAGATGAAGTCTTTTCGCCTCTTCAAGCTTACTAAACCGTAAGAACTAACCTGCTAAAATTTGTACCTCAATCAGGCACGGCAGCATACGATATCTGTTGTGAGTTTTCGGAATGTGCACTTCGGCATATAGTGATGAAGAATATACTTAAGAGAGTAGCACAATTGGACATATATGGCAGTATAGCCACTGGCGCAAGGGGCAATAGGCAGAACCTATGCACTTGGGAAGTAATCTAGGCATAATCTAGGCATTTGTCCAAATTACTATTAATCTTTTCAGGCAGTGGTTAAACTACCCACGGTCCTTACCCATCATGGCATCCAGACGCCAGTCCCACACTCCTAGTAATACTTTACCTAGTAGACGAGGATTTGCAGCACAGTCATGAGCTTATGCAGGGCCATACTACGCTACCTGAATGGATCACTACAACTGCTGCTATTTCCATGGCAGAATGTCTAGAAAATTCAAGACTTGCAAGGTATCTTCCGCTGGGTAGATGGGTAAACCACAATGCATCGAGTGATGATGGGCTTCGTTAAGTTGCAACACCCGCGCTAGCTTTGGTTTTAAAACTTCGTCACAGTGTCGAAACTAGTAAAAAGAGTGCTAGTGATTTGTTCGGACTTCATTCCGCCGAGTATTACCATTATTGCCTGTCAACTGCATACGCCTTTTTCGCTTCCAGTGAAATAGGTAGGTAACCACGCAATGTTCGTGATCCTTCGACAAGTTCTTGTATCTAGTCCACCAATTGGGAATAATCAAGCTAGTCAATAATCACTGACATGTGGATATCATTCCTCTTTGGGAATTCGCCGAATCTTGCTTAACTACCTAGGGCCAAAGGCGGTCTTGGCACCGTCTGACTGAGGTGGTCTTACACGCGAAACCAATCACGCGGGTCGGGGGCGGGAGGCGTAGTGGGAAGGATTCTGGTAACCAACTTATATAAGAAGGTCATATAGGGACTGAGGATAGCTTTTTGTACACTCAGAGATTCACCAGGTATCTTGCAGCATCAAAATGTTCATCCAGTCTACTCTTGCTCTCGGCCTTCTGGCCAACGCCGCAGCTGCTGCTTTCACAGCATGTGGCACCACAGGTTCTAGCCAGGCTTTGAAGGCTCTTTCAAAGGACCTTCGTAATGAAGGCTTGGATATTAGAGGGCAAAGGAAGAATGTTGAGATCAAGACATACATCCACGTCATCGCAGCCAGTGAGAAGGAAGAAGACAACTACCTCAGCGTACGCCTTTTCCCAGTTATATGATACGCGAGTACTGACTTTCTCGACAGGACGAGAGTGTGCAAGGTCAAGTCGACACGCTCAACAAGTATTTCAAACCCTGGGACTTTTCTTTCAAGGTAGCCAAAATCAACAGGGTTGTGAACGAGTCCTGGGCAGACCTCGACACCGGCCCTGAAATGCCCGATTATGAGGACGATTTCAGACTTGCGCTCCGCCAGGGAAGCTACAAGGACTTAAACCTCTTCTTCATCAGAAACATGATACCCGGTGGAAAGTGTGAACTCCCCATCCCCAACCCGACGAAGCAAGATGTGATCAACGACGGTTGCATAATGAGACCCAACGGGCCCAGCATCCCCCCTAAGTACGACGACGTGACGGTGCACGAGGTTGGCCATTGGCTTGGGTTGGAGCATACCTTCGCAAACGGCTGCGAGTTTCCTGGAGATTTCGTTGATGATACACCTTATGAAGGGTATCCCACCGGAGGTGACAGTTGCCCCGAAAAGGGCCGTGACACTTGCCCTGATAAGCCGGGTCTGGACCCTGTTGACAACATCATGACCTACGTTGGCCCGTGAGTATTGCCAGGCTAATGGAGTTGGAGTCGAGATACTAACGAAAGACAGAGACTGCGGTCCCCAGAGGTTCACACCTGGCCAGGCGGAGCGCATGCACAAGCTTTGGAAGAAGTTGCGAGCAAACTCAAAGGCTTGAACTTGGCCCGTTGGAAGGCACAGATGCGAGACTCATTGATAGGGAATAAAGAGCAAGAAGAGGCCCCTAATCAAGCAATCTATGCAGGGCCTCATCAGTGGGGCGATGAGAAAGAAGGTGTATACTGTATGTCTCAAACAAATCTCCTGAGACCTTCTTTGTCTGTACTATCTATAGCCTAGATACATATGCAACTAGTCATCGGACACAATCAATGCTGTACAGGAAAGAGTCAAGGGGTTGGTGATTGAGGCCTTGATAAAAGGTTTGCCCTTCGTCGGTATTTCAACGTCCTATAGATAATGAAATCAGTTTGAACTACGGAGTAATCGAAACACATTGTGGTAGGTAGTGTTAGTGGGCATATATATAGGCGATGAAAATGGCAAAAGAAAAGGCTGCGGTTTATGTGGATCGAACACATGACCTTCAGATATCGACTGATAGTGATTGAAGTTTAACTTCAGTCTGACGCTCTCCCAACTGAGCTAAACCCGCTATTGGATAATGCCAGAGGTTAAAACTGGAACCATATTCGACGCTGGCTCGACTGCCCTCCTTCCTTGGAAATTCACATATCGAGAAGCTTTAGGCCAAAGCTGGAGGCGCAATATACGAAGAACACGTTGCTCGTCCCTCGATCAGATTCCATTAATGCAGCTTGCTTGCAAGCTACAAATGCCACGTCGACTCTGTTGAGGCCCGAAAGCAAAAAGTGTTAAGCCTGGTCATTCATTTACTTTTGGACCCTCAGCCAGTCATTCCTACAGTCACGTCCCGACGCGAAAGTAAACATGCAACTTTGCTTAAAGCTATGCCTTTCTCGACCATTCAGGCTCTCAGACTCAGATCTAGGAAGGACGGTGCGTCCGCCATCGTCTAGTCTCTGGGGGTTCAATTCTGCGTTTGGTTCCCAACCTGCTCATGTCCCCCCACAACTAGACTTAGTCTTCATTCCTCTCCTCCTCAAGCACATACGACCATACCTATCAGAGAACTCGGGATCCCGTCCGCTCTCCCATAGATAAGCTGGTAAGGGGCGGATTAGTAGTTGGGTCGGTGACGACCAGCGAATCCCCGCTGTTGTATGTTTTGTCTTTTTGCTTTTATGTATCGTATCATACATATTATGTATGGTCTTGACTAATAACAAGCACCTTCTATCTCATGTAGCCCATTTTTGCTATGTGTTAACTGGTAACCAAAGGTGCGAGTATAAGACTCAAATCTTTCCAAGCATGGCTCCTTGGCCTCTTGTAAGAACAATATGACATATCTTTGCCCCACTCGGAATTTACTACAGCGGTAAACTCGGCCTTGCACAACTCCGAGTAATCCGGATACTGGCCAGACTGTTGCCAGTCAACCAGAGCAAGAATGCTGCAAAGAGACTCTTCCGAAACCATTATGGCACTTGGATTGATATCGGAGTGACTGAAAGCAACAGCCAAATCGTCAGGCAGCATCTGGCAATACGGATCTGCTATGTCCTAGAGCCCATATCTCTTCAAGTGGTGTTCCCAAACGCCGTGCTTTCTCATTGTCGACAGCCAGTCATGAAACTCTTTGGCCGACGAAAAGAACCCAGAGACAGTCTCAAGGGAAAATAGTGTAAAACTGATGCACTCCTAACTGAACGGTCCATTTGTACGACCGTCTTGGGAAGGCAAGGCGATTTGTCATGCAGCCAACAGAGATAACTCCGGGGTTTTATCACCGGGCAGGGTCGCCGCGCATCAAATAATGCCCATGGGCGGACTTTACCCAAGACATTCCGCTAAATCCGAAACCGGCCGGTTCTGACCCAAATACATAGTTGCCTTCTCGCCCATGAAGCAATGTGCTGTAACGTCAATCTTGGGAATGTTCACTATAGCATCAACAGAAACCACACACATCATGTCACAATACAAAAACCTCGTTTTAATCACTGGTGAGTGACACAAACCAACACTTCGAACGAAGTTGAGATCCTGTACCAGGCGCCAATCAGGGCGTTGGCTACGAGACTGCCAAGAACTTGCTCCTATCTTCCGTCAAATACCATGTCATCTTGGGCTGTCGAGATGAAGCCAAGGGCGAAGTAGCAGCAGAAGAGCTACGGTCGATGGAGGATATCAAAGGAACTGTCTCCAGTATGCAAATTGATGTGACAGACGATGATTCAGTCGACGCTGCGGCCCAGACTCTGGCCTCTGAATGGGGACGACTGGACATCCTGGTTAACAACGCTGGTATCGTCTCCATGGCCAGTCCTCCAACACGCGAGACCTTCCGGAATATCCTCGAAACCAACCTCGTCGGCGCGTTGAGCGTGACAGAAGCTTTTCTCCCTCTACTACGCAAGGCTGAGCATAAGCCGCCGCGTCTCATATTCGTCACATCTAGCACAGGCTCTATCGCTCATGCCTCCAATCCGGACTCCCCACTCCATAATCCAGGGGCTGCCGAGTATCGCTCCAGCAAAGCCGGGTTGAACATGCTCATGGCTCTATACAACGTCCGACTCAAACCTGAGGGTTTCTTGGTATTAGGAGTGGACCCGGGGCTATGTGCCACGAATTTCACCGGCGATCCTGAGTCGCTAAAGAACCGAGGAGCGGCGGAGCCTGTTGAGGGGGGAGACCGAGTGGCCCGTGTTATCAGAGGAGAGAAGGATAGTGACGTTGGGAAGGCTATTGGAGTAGATGGAGTAGACCCATGGTGAAGTGGTGTCTGGAAGGAAAGAGATGGTTTAGTGGTCCAGGCCTCGTATGAGGTAGACACTAGCCTGATCAACACTGCCAGGAAGAAAGTCTCATGGGCATTGCTGTCTTTTTTAAGATTCTCGTTACTTCAATTTGGGTCAAGTTCGGCATTTCAACATTGTCATTTCTCCACAGAATTGATTTGTCAGGATAATCAATTCCTTGACGGGAGTGCAAATGGTAATCGCTAGCGAAAACGGAGAAAATACAGACTTGGCGCCTATAGCAAAGAACGCCTATCAATCAAGTCTCCAGTCCCCACTGATGCTGACACCTGCTGACGGTGTGCCAACTTAAATTCCAGATACAACTCACTTCCGATTACCCTTGGCACTCTAACTGCTTTTATTGCCCAATATATTTGCCGATAATATCTGCCTGAAAATGACATTGACTTGGTTCATCACCGGCTGCTCCAGCGGCTTTGGTGCATCACTCGCCCGCCAACTCCGTGCTGCGGGCGACAATGTCATAGCCTCTGGCCGTAATGCCGACACAAAACTCTCCCACCTCAAAGACACAGGCGCAGCAATTCTTGACTTGGACGTCGCATCGTCTCCCGAGGTGATCAAGGCCAAGATCGACGAAGCTTGGGGTATTTACAACGGGATCGATGTGCTAGTCAATAACGCAGGGTATATCTTATCCGGTGCGATTGAGGAGTTAACGTAGGTACTGAGGACGATGAATCGAATAGAGATAACACCAAAGCAGGCAGGAGGATATGGAAAAGTCTTTCCAAGTCAACTTCCACGGACCTATGAACATCACTCGTGCTGTTCTGCCGCATCTCAGGAAGAGGGGATCTGGAACCTTACTCTACGTCAGTTCCCAAGCCGCCTGGCACGCGGATCCTAGCGCATCAGGATATTGTTCCAGCAAATTTGCACTCGAGGGTGAGTATGACGTCCATAGAATATCACATCACTGATCCTCATCAGGCGCTGTTGAATGTCTTGCCAAGGAACTCGCCATCTTCGCCCCAGACCTGAAAGTGCTTCTGGTCGAGCCAGGCTACTGCCGCACACCTGTGTTCAACAACATCCAGCACGTGGAGGCAAGGGTCCCAGAGTATGCACCGTTCAATGAAGCAGTGCGTCAAGCTGAGGCTACGTTGACAGCAAATTCTCCTGGAGACCCCGAAAAGGCAGTTGCCCGCATGATAGACTTGGTCAAGAAGAGAGGGTTTGCAGAGGGGAAGAGTGTGCCTTTACGTGTACCTTTGGGCTCGGATAGTTGGTTTAGAATGAAGAGCAAGTGTGATGAAACGCTGGAAATTTGCAGGGATTGGGAGGAGTTGGCTAAGAGTGTAGACATCTAGGTTGCGTACTGGAAGATTCTAGTAGATGAGTGTTACTTTTCAGCAAAAGCAGACAACTCGACGAATGCCATAAACACAGTTCTTCCTTCTCACCTTTAGCGTTCTACGATATATCTGCACCTGGACCACGAAAAGCAAAAAGAAGGGTCTGGCCGGGGATTGAACCCGGGACCTCTCGCAAGCTGTGCTGTAGGGTGTACCCTAAGCGAGAATCATACCACTAGACCACCAGACCAAGTGTTTCACTGATTGAATCTTGGAGCTCAAATATGGGATTACACGACAAGACGTATCCTGTCTCCGTCCCATCTTTATCGTTCCACCTTTGATCGGCAGACTTGACCGACTTGGCGGACCTCCGTAGGGCTTACCCCGTCAAGGATCATTTATCTAGGCGATGTTTCATTGGTGATGGAGATTTGGATATCCGCTACGGACATGCTAGCTCTAATAAGATTAACCACCTAAGTCGTTTGTGCATTGTTAGTGCCTGTCTCTGACCGGGGCGTTATTCCCATCTTCTTTTGTCTCCTTTCTCGTTCCCATCACGATTCCCTCTTCTTCAACATTCGTTCTTTAGTCACTCGCTCACTAATTCACTCTTTCAATCGTTAACGCGACAATCCAAACTCACCCTAGACACTCTTTATCTACGTCGCCAAGATGCCTTCTTCTCTCACCACCTCCATCTACATCATGGGCGATCCAGGTTACCCGCTCATCGCTGATGTCGTCGGGGCGGATGTCACTGCTACCACGTATGTGTTGAACTGCCAGCCGCCTACAGCCACAGGCGAAAACGACGACGACGATGAAGACGACTACGACTGTGGCTTGTACAATATGACCGTGACAGTTGGACCGCATGCCAGTAAGACTCTTCCTGCCGGCGCCGCGAGCACGGGCAGCTTCGACATGTTCATGAGCATGCCTGATGATGAGCATGATTTCAAAATCTCCCTGCACTGCGACATGTCCAGGACCGTCCTTAAGCAATGCACCACCATCAACATTGGCGGCAACGACGACGGACATCCCACGGCTACCTTCTCTGGCACCAAGGACAACGCGATGATGTTCCCCATGGCTTACGTCCCTATCACGGTCACCGCTGGTGCAGAGCTGCTCGAAGCCACGCACACGGGAGCAGCAAAAGCCACCACCACGGCTACTGACGGCCAGACGGCTGCTGACGCCACCAAGACCGGGGGTGCGTCGAGTGCGGAGAGCGGAACTGAGACTTCTGGTGCTTCTTCATCGGTTGCGCGCTTCCTCGGTGCTTTGTCTGTCGCTGGAATTGCCGCTGCTCTCGTTATGTCGTAAGCAATGGGCCCAAAAGGGGGCTACGGGAATCGGTACTCTGTAGTTTAGACTTTGAATCTTAATGGAGGATTGATGCTCCACTACTCCGCACCGAGACATTGATTGAACTCTGTAGTTGATCTGACAACCACGAATTAAACTACGGCCCGCATCGGACGTTCAACTTGCAACTGGTCTTGTGGGCCATAGTCAATTGGTGTCAAACTAGATCCCCTACAACAGGCACTTCATGAGCGTCGATCCTCCGCTTGAAACAAGTGAAGCGAATGCAGTAAATACTCACAAGAGAACCTCGACAAACAAGCGATCCAACATCAGCTCACTCCACGTGGCGAAAGCGTACCGAGAAGAAGAAAGCTTTTGCGCGGTGTTCTATTAACGAATCAGCACCAAGACCCTATTTGCGCCACTGGGTTAGGTGAGGAAGTCAAACCCAACGACGCCTGATTCAGCCTACCAGGTCTCGACGGGACGGAAGGTTCGGCAAGATCCATTGGAGCGCCGAGCCTTAAATAAGAAGAATACCACATGTCCTGACCTGGGACACAGTTACGTGGTGTGAAATAAGAGTGTGTTCTGCTTCCAATAACTCAAATAGGGTGTATATTTATCATGCCACTCCATCCACCCCATACCAACCAAAACGTAACAGAGTCCCAAATCATCCGTCTAACTCCATGTTATCTCCAAAGTAATACGAGTAAAAACAATAATTCGACTTAGCCCCTTGCCTCCAGCAAAACCTCAGTCTCATTGCATATGGTACTCGAAAGCCGGCTGTGATCCTGGATGGCTGGTATGCAGGGAAGGATCACTAGCCGACAGCTGTCCATCATATGAAGAGCTGTAAAAACCATCCCCATGACCATACTGGTGCATCGGCTGGGGATACTCCTGAGGCTGTGCCGCAGAAGGATCCCAATCTAACAGGGGAGGCTCGCCCGCGAATAAGTTGGGGTTGACCTCTAAAATGGCCATACTCGCCTCGTGAAGCTGGGCAGTAAAGCCTCCAGTCTGCCCATCAGCTACCTGGGCCTGGTTGCCTTCCGCTGGCAACAAGATCTCCTCGGCCGGCACTCTACCGACCTCGTCAGCAGACAAGGCGGTAAACTTCTCCGGGCAGAACTTGCGCTCTAGCTTTGGGCCCCCATTGTTCCTGGCTCCTGGTGGACGCCCACGTGGGCGAATCCACCGCAGGTCCTCTGTAAGAGAAGTTAGTTTCAAGGTTGTTTGTGTGAGTGGAATGACAGTCTTTTACTTACCCATGTGCTTCCCCGGCTTGCACTGCTCCGATCTGTTGCCTCGAATACACTTGAGGCAAGCAAACTTCTGGCCGTTAAGGTGTCGGCCCTTTCTTGCCTTTTGGATCCCGGCAGAATTGGCCATCTCGAAAAAGTAAAGTTTGAGATGGTAGTCGAAAGGAATAACTAGAAGTTTTTAGTTACGGTATAGTACCAAAACTTGTTAGTTGTGAAGTAAATACCTAAAGGTTCTTAGCTGTAGCCTGTCGAGTTTATTGAAGAATCATATGTGTGTACTTGGTATGATGACGAGAAGGTTCACTTGGGATGAAGAGGAGGAGAGAAAGGACAGGGGTCGAAAAAAATCACTATATATACTCGATGGATCTTTTAAGTTCACCACTTTATCACAAGAGCCAAAGTATTTCACTGCTAGAGAAGAAAATGAATAAGGAAGTTTATCTGTACGAAGAGGAGTTGCGCCGGGAAGGTGCCGTGTTCGCGGGGTACATTTGTGTGTGGGTGAATTATTATTTTGAGTTGAATGTAAGGAAAGACTTGTGGATGATTCCTGCAACAGTGTAACTTGTACAGAACCTCACCAGTCTGGTTCTCCTCAACCTCTTGTTGCTTGTAGTAATCTCTCCGCGTTCTCTTCTACCTTATCAGGAGAGATTGCTCATTGACATCGAATCTGGTAACTCGTTTGAGAAAGGGATCTGGCTGTCCCAGAAGGTTGTTCATGTCGACCGAATGTGCCTACATCGTGACACACCAATTCTAATTCCCGCGCACATATCCCTGACACTAGCCACTGTGTACTTCGGCCGAGAACTCAGCCAAAGTTATTTGTGTAGAAAGGTGGTGAATTCAACACTATTCAGCCAGTAGTATACTCGAAGCCCATAGTATCACCAAATTGCTATTTACTACAGGCAGTTGCCCGGGAGATTTCCTTCAAAGTGTTCGTGGCTAAGCTTGCCACATCTTAATTCTTGTACTCTGATATCTATTCGTAGTACAACCTTGCATCCCATTAACATTTGACTTCACATTCGGCCTCCTCCCGGTCATATTCTGATTTCTCTAGCACCAATGGTACATGTTGAGTCTTGATGTTTGGATAGAATTGTCTAGCTTTGCCAGCCATCTTTTTCTTCCTTTCTATAAACCTAATCATTTCTCCACCCACAGAGTTCATTCTCTCCCTATAAAAGCTCGCCCTCCTTCCTCTTTTGCAATTTCCATTTCATCACATTCCCAAATCTCACCAAGCTTCAACCTTTAGTATCAAGCCACATACCATTTCTATCATCCAAACTTCTTTCCTCTCATCTCCCCGGCACTACCAACCACCATGGCCCGTACAGACATACACGGAAACCCGATCTCTTGCATCAAGTGCAAGACGGGTCACAGGGATAATAGCTGCAACGACAGCCACCCTGGTAAGTTCACCACTTTATCTTATCCATCTACTTCAAAGCTAACTTTTCTCCAGGGCCCTGCTTCTATCGAGGGAAGCGGGGACGCCCGACAAAGGGCGAAGAAGGTCGAGCCGGGGACCCGTTGGCTGTCCCTGACTGCCTTCTTCGGCCTTCGTCGGGTGTCCCTGGGGGTCCCGCACCTCTGCCGTCGCCTCCAGCTCCTTCTGAGGCTGTGGGGTACCCTCATCTTGGGAATAATGACTTTTCTGCCTTTGCAGCACCAGCAGAGGCTTCCTCATGGGATTCGGTTCCCAGCAGTCTGGGTGGCCCTGGGCAATTGCCCATGGTCCCTCCGCCTACGCCTCCTTTTGAGGCCGTGAGGCACCCCCAAGACGTGGGGAATGGCCACGCTGCCTTTGTAGCACCGCCATATTTACCCTCCCCCGCTCCCTCTCCCAGTGTCCCTGATTTCTCTGGGCAATTTTCCGTGGCCCCCGTGTGCCAGCCTCAGATCGGGGGTAATGGCTACGATTTTACTCTGCCACCACAATCATTCCCTCAGGCTCCCTCTCTCAGACATTTGTGGGCTGTAGACGAGCCCACCGCCCTTGTTTCCGATTTCTTTTCGAAAGAAACTCCGGCGGGCACGGAAGACCAGGGCCCCCAAGACACAGAGATGGCTCCCAGCGTCTCTACCGCCCCTCGTCTTCCGGACCTTTCTACAGAGCCGGCTGCCGCTTTCCGGCCTGGCACATGGGGGTCACCTACGGGGTTCATGTTGAATGAGGATTTCAGTGAGTTGATTAGTTTTGATGATGAGTGAGGAGAAACTTGGGTGCTATTCCTTTCTAGGAGTTTTATTTGTAATTCTATGTAACGTTTGTCGGCTGAGCTGGTCTCTCTTCTTATTTTTGTATTGTTTTTTTAGATTCGTTTTGTTCGTCGAGACAATATGATACCCCTTGAACACATCATGAGAATCCTCCTGACATTGTCCACGCTGTTCTCTCCATGTTTTATTTGTCATTGTGATCTTCAATTTTAAACTCAAGCTGGACCCTAGGGTTTAAAAATGCCACCCCGCTTAGAATGAATGTTCATTTGTGCGTCGACCTGTATAAGAAATAGAGAGCATCAGACAGCTAATAGACAAAATTCGAATGTGATGTTTCTTCCACTACGGGCACGTCTTGGTGGGAGTCCAAGCAAGAGATTGGCTAGAGATGTATGCTTCACATCGATTTACTCTACTAGCGTTAACTCAATTCTCCCGACTGACTGGCGTTGGTAAAGCCAAGTAGCAACAAATTAACTTTTAACGTATGGAGAAGCTGCCACATACTGTATTAAACTTCAATTATGGCATAATGCACTTATAGTGAATGGCTGTACTTCATGGCGACGGCTAGGGCATCAAGCCTAGTTAACTGACTCTGTGCGTGAAGTTAATCAATGTCTGTCGGCTAGGACAAAGGGGAGAAAGGCCTATTGGGACAAAGAGAAGTCAAGGGAGGTCAAGAAATTAACACTTTTTCTGGCATCCGGCTTACTAAAATTATGCGGCAATGCTTCATCGTCCCCAGGCTCACAACAGCTTCCATCGAAGTGTTGATGATAGGCGACTGATCTTACCAACAAAGGATATCCTGTAAACAGTGCCTCCGACTAATTAATTAGTTTCTTTCTTACTTTGCAATATTAGTCTGGCACTAGTCCAGTTATTCCTCGAATGACGGAAGCATGGGCCTTGTCTCCGAAGAACCGAGCGTTGCTTCAATTCTCAAAGCAGCTTCGGAGGGTCAAGTTCCGATCTCCACCTCATGTCATAAACCGGCATCGAAGTTGACTTTTTACATCCCTTGCCAATACATCGTGCAATAATGCTTAAGTAGTCATGTGCTAGCAATCCTCCGTTGCCCGGAATCTGGTCTTCCGTTGTCAGTTACGGATCGGTCCACGGCCTCACGATTCCCCCATGGGGAACCCTTCCGGGCTCTCAAGAGGTCTGTTTTCTGGCCCGAAAGGCATGATATTTCCGACTGACACTGCGGATCACGGGCCGGTCTGTCGATTCACTACCGAGACGAACGTGAATGGGTTCATACTAGTGAATCACTCGTAGTGGAACGTCGGATATTGAGCATAGTGATCCGAACACGCTATGGGGCGAAGGCTCCATGCGGTTAATCACTGGTATATCAGCAAGGACTATGGAATATAAAAGACATTGATTCCTCCCTGAAACGAAAGAGTCTCCTCAGTTGGTCACGACATTCCATAATCAACCCTACATCGAGCATCATGAAGTACCTTTTTGCTCTCAGTCTCCTGACCGGGCTCTCGGCAGCCCAAAACGGAGCTTGGTCCCAGTGTGGCGGAGAGAGCTGGACCGGATCCAAGACTTGTGTCTCTGGCTACAAGTGCACTGTTGTTAACCAATGGTACAGCCAGTGTGTTCCTGGATCTGAGGAGCCTACCACGACCCTCAAGACTACCACTCAAGGTGGCACCTCGCCCACTGGTACACCTGATGGAAAGTTCATCTACGTTGGCACCAACGAGGCCGGCGGTGAGTTTGGCGAGACCAGCCTGCCTGGCACCTGGGGAAAGCACTTCATCTTCCCTGATCCTGCTGCTGTTGATGTGAGTTCAACCTATCCCATACTATGAACGCGTCTAACAATCCACAGACCCTCGTCTCTCAGGGCTACAACAGCTTCAGAGTGCAGCTCAGAATGGAACGAGCAAACCCCAGCTCCATGACCGGTGCCTTCGACACTGCTTACATGAAGAACCTCACCAGCATTGTCAACCACATCACCGGCAAGGGTGCCTACGCCATCCTGGACCCCCACAACTATGGCCGCTACTTCGACAAGATTATCACCAACACCGCCGACTTCCAGACCTGGTGGAAGAACTTTGCCACCCAGTTCAAGAGCAACGACCGCGTTGTTTTTGACACTAACAACGAGTACCACACCATGGACCAGGCCCTTGTCGTCAGCCTGAACCAAGCCGCCATCGACGGTATTCGCGCCGCTGGTGCCACCCAGACCATCTTCGTCGAAGGCAACCAATGGTCCGGCGCATGGTCATGGCCCGACGTGAACGACTCTATGAAGAGCCTCAAGGTTTGTTTACCAAGACTTCATCGAAGTGCTCCGTCGTTAACCAATGTTACAGGACCCTCTTGACAAGATCGTCTACGAGATGCACCAGTACCTCGACTCCGACAGCTCCGGCACTTCAGCAACCTGCGTCTCCACGACCATCGGAGTCGAGCGCCTCAAGGCTGCCACTGAGTGGTTGAGGAAGAACAAGAAGATCGGCATAATCGGCGAGGTCGCTGGTGGCCCCAACGAGACCTGCAAGACCGCTGTCAAGAACATGCTTGACTACCTCAAGGCCAACTCTGATGTTTGGAAGGGTGTTGTTTGGTGGGCGGCTGGTCCCTGGTGGGCGGACTATATGTTCAGCTTTGAACCTCCCAGCGGCACTGGATACCAGTACTACAACTCCCTTCTCAAGACCTACATCTAAGAGATCCTGTTCGGTTCCCATGATGGAGATGCTATATCGTAGGGAGAGGCAGGGCTTTGAGGGTGGTGGTTTGCCATAGGCCGAATCGGATAACAAGGATTCGACAAAAGCTTAGTTTTTGCGCAATTGAATATACTATATGAATCCATCCAGTGGTCACTCAAGTACTGTAAGTTCTGTGACATAGCTAGTCTTTTACAAATAGGGTCCATTTCATTGGTCATGAATCCTACGACACAAAAGACCATTGAGTCTTCTCCCACCCCTTCTTCCTCTGTATCTTCACACCAAACCCCTCCCCGTTATTCTTGGGCTTGAACGCAGCCTGCGAAAAGTCGCAGTCCCTCCCAGCAGGAATTCCAGGTTGGCCAGTCAACATCACATCAAACCCGGCCAGTAAGCATGTCACCAGGCCCAAGTTCTCTGCGAACGCAAAGTTGCGTCCAGGACACAGATTTCGACCTCCACCGAATGGGATATACGCCGCTCGTTTTGCCTTCTCCGCCTCGCTGTTCTCTTTCATGCCGCTTTCCAAGAACCTGTCTGGTTTGAACTCGGAGATGTTCTCGCCCCATACGTCGAGGGTGTGACCCACGAGAGCAGACATCTGTACGTTTTCGCCCCTTTTCAGGAGGTAGGATTTGCCATTGCTGTCTGTCACCGTCGTATCTTCGAGTACTCTTCGGTTACCGGCCGCTTGATTACTTAGACGAATAGCCTCGCGGTAGCAGCTGACTAGCAGAGGGCACTTCTGGTCCAAGATGGTGACGTCAACGACACCTTTGGCATCGCCATCAGTCTGCACAACAGGAAGAACTTCCTCTCTCAGACGCTCAACGAGTTCAGGCCGGTGGAAGATGTGAAAGAAGAACCAGTATAACGTAGGAATGGTGTTTGCTGTTCCGACCTGGAGCAGCGCGAGCTCGATATGGCCGATCTCTTCGTATGGAACGTTGTGCTTTGCGAACGCTCCTGCACGACTTTTCACGATCTGGGCTGCAGCCTCGTGTTCATACTTGCGGGCGCCGTAGTATTTTCCTAAGGCCGCTTGGAGCCTTGCTCTCGCTTGATGCGCCTTCGGAGCAGTGATGGATGGGAAGATGTTAATTAGGAGCATATTGAGACCGCTCTCGAACGTCCTGCGAAGGTCAACACTCTGACGTTACACCCAGGGGGTCACTTACCAGAGATCGGTTGCCAAGCTAGGATCTTCTCTCAAAGGATTCTCCGGACCGTACAAGGCTTCCGATGTCGCCATGGTAATACAATCACGAAGCCAGAGCCACAGGTTCGGGTGTTCCAAGTCACCAGAGTCGCCAATGTTGTTGATGTCATCTGCGATACAATTGAGAGCGTTGGCGTTCATCCGATGAAGATGGTCTCCCGTCATAGCCGGATGAATGACAGAGAAGAAATCGGGCACAAGACTTGTTGTCTTGAGTTTGTCGGAAGTCTCATTGGTGAGAAGGAGTTCTCGCTGTGCGAACTCCGCAGCATATGGTTCAAATGAAAGTGTCTTCTTTCTATAGGCCGACTGGACGATAGTAGGATCGAAGATAACATAGAGCTTTCCGCCAAGAATAGGTAGAGTGGCGATCTGTCGGCGGGAGCGGTCGCTGGAGTGCGCGTTAGTCATTCCGTACCCGTTCACGCAACATACACATACTATAGCATTTTCATGTAAGTATTCTGATATTTCAGAAGCCCTATAAGGTGTCCAATGACGGGGATTCGAGGCTGGAGCAATGGCGGTTCGCGCTCATCAAGCGATGGAAATGAGAGCTTGCGCAGCACAATGGCGATGAGGATTACACCCAAACCAATAAAGTAGCTGCCCGGTGAGCGTCTGAGATCATTGGCCAATGAGCCTAGCAGGCCATTGGAGTCGGATGTGATGTTCACTGCCATCTTCAAGCCTGGACGTCTAAGTTAGAACGATGGGCAAACCCCAAGAGAACCAAGTTTGAGGCGACACAGATATTTATGGTCAAGAAGTGGCGGGAGCTAGCCTCTGCACTATCCGCGGGGCTATGCTAAGGTACCTACCGTAGTTTAGTGAGGCATAGGATGAGACCTGCTTCCCATTCCAGATAAGCAAGTACTTCCTTTTGCCGCTAATTCCTGAGATTAGATACGCCCTGCGAGGACGTCTTACTTCTGATACTGCGAATCATCGTAGGGAACAGGACAAAAGGGATCCACAAGGCGCACCGGATTTCCATGAATTGGCACAGCACTCGCATGGAACTGCGGTTGAAGGATTTTAGTGAATATTGAAAACAGGACATATCATTGGCTACTGGCCTGTTCTTATTCGGATTCTATTCAGCAACCAATGGAATGAGGCGCTATGAGGCTTATCCCCTGCTGAACAATCCTTCGCTCGAAATACCGCTTCAATTCACGATGTAATGCTGTTCCCTGCACCATATAAGACCTAACGTTAGTGACTAGTAGGGTAGGTTATTAGCAATCACATTTCTCGTTGCGATGCAATATTTCGTCTCCAAACGGTTTCAATAGAGATGTGATGCAGGACCAAGCTATTATACCAGCTACCACCAAGGTTCAGTATCTATGACGCGTAGCCAGATCTGTCTGGTATTCACCACAGACATGGCAACTTCGTACCTATTTATCAATTACATTTTATTTCCTGGGTCGGTTACCATACCATGCAGATATCTTCTGCCACTGTGAAAATGTTCTTGTCAGATCACACCTTATTGCTTGTGCAGATAAGATCTTGGTTCCTGACTATGCCGATTGGGGACGGACAACCCAGAAGGATGCATCCAGTACGATAGATAAAGTGGCAATGCGTCTTGTTCTGCCTAAATATATTGAGCTGGTGGCTGTTGGTATCCCAAAATCTGGCTGGAATCTTACCAAGGTCGACGTGTACCGAGATGTGTCGAGATCTTGCGCTTTACTAAAAGCCGAATGACAACATCGCCCACTGTTGGTCATGTTCAGTGCAGTAGTGACCATAGACACAAGTTACACACTCAAGAGGTAACTCGTGATGATTTCGATGTTGAGCAGTTCCGTGCAAGGTTTCCGATAACAAGACAACTACTGATATACATAATGACAAGAGTTCTCAGAATGTATCAAAAGTAGCAGACTTAATATGTAATTTTGGATAAGAGCATATGACGTTCTACAGTAAACACAACCCATCATGATTTAGATAACCTTATGTCAAACACATGAGGCTGTCGTCACCTTTGCAGTCTCATTGTAAACATCAGTCGCAAACGAGTGAGAATGCCCATTGTCACTCGCTCGTCCAATCCTAGAATGGAAAGGCTGAGAGCAGAGGTTCAGTCTCCCATAACCAGAAAGCTTCCCAGCTAAGATGAAGAATGTAACCAAAGAGAGACTAGGGTGATATGAATAGGTCATCAATATTGCAATGTCTTAGTGCGTTGACGATGTGGATTAGTGGTATTATGTATATAACCAAACGCCAGATAACAACCTTGAATAGCTCATTGCATCGACTGCAATACACTACAGAATGAAGTCATTGCGTTCCACGTGAGTAAAGAACAGAAGTAACATCATGTATTTATAAGGATAAAGTTGGTATCGAAAAACACACGCCTCGCTATTATGCCATGTTTATGTATGTACAGGTAAACGTCCAGGCTAAATTCCCTACGTATCCGCTCATCGCAACATGCCCTTGTCATGAAACGACATGGAGGTTCGGATAGCCTCATGGTCGAGTTGGTCGTTGGACTCCATCTGACAAGGCTGTGACAAGTCGATAGCTGAAGGGATCGAACTTGCAACGTCGCCTAGTTTCAGACTCCAGGTGTTTGCCGAGCGGATATGAGACACGCCACACTATTCAGATAGGGCCGGCATCTACGCCAGTTCGTGTCTCTGATGCTGGCCCGTCGACAACTCCTGAGGCATCTGCTCATGCGCCATCTCCGACGGTGGATGCGTCTGCGTTTTATCACCCGCGTAGGTGCCGCTGTAAGTAGTGTTGGGAGTAACCACAATGGGAGAGTTGTCGTGCTTGTCGACTGAGTCGCTGGTACCAGCAGCATGGTACTTGCGCTTGTTGCGGCGCCATAGGAAGAACGCTGCCAGAGCGAGGGCGACAACGCCAAGAGTGGCGCCTACAGAGATGCCAGCTATGGCACCAGATGACAGGCCTGTGCTGCCGCTGGCTTCGCTGGTCGATTCGCTGGTCGACTCGCTGTTGGAGGAGTCTGAGGTGTCGGTGCTGGTAGTAGAGGGTACTGTCGAGTCGGAGCCGGTCCCGGTCGTAGCTGTGGTAGCATCCGTCGATGAAGGAGGCTGTTGCTTCAGTCAGCCAAAGAACCTTGGTAGAGAGGTTTCAAGCAGGATAACTTACCGCAGTGTAGAGCGTGGAGTACATCTCGTCATCGACCTTTCCAACGCTGCTCATCACCCAATGTTGTCGAAGCTGTTCCCCCTCCAAGTTGGAGCTCATGAAGACAGGACCGCCAGGGATGCAGTCGAGATTCCAGCCTTCGCCAACATCAACATTTGTGAGGCGGTACTCGCCTGAACCCCATATCGCCACGTCCCATTTCTGCGCGTCCGTGTCGTCGATGGGCATCAAGCACGGTCTCGTTCTCTTCTTCTCGTCTATAACCTCTTTTGCTGTTCGGTTGCATATCGATAACTGTTTCTTGAGGGTCGTGTCGGAGCATCGTATTTGGTACCGGCCAGGCGTGTTGCTTATTTTTTGCTACATGGTGTTAATAAAATGGGCGATCTTGCAGGCTAATCTAGTGTAACATACAAACTGCCAGTAGGACTGCTGGTTCGCGTCCCATACTCTCAAGTCACCGCCGGGAGATGTAGGTTGGAGCATGGACTTGAGGTCCACATCGTCGTCGTCAACCGCAAGTTCGGAAAGTTGGTACCAGACGTTGGAGTCGAGATCGGTCGCGGGTTTAAGCTTTTCGGACATTTTGGAAGATATGGCCTCACCAACAACAAGTGGAGTATGAAAACAGGACAAAGGGGATGATCAAAGTAAAGAAGGAGAGTCAGCGGGAGGGGTGGAAAAGGGAAGAATGAAGAAAAGTAGGCCGAGTGGATGTTGATAATAACAGGCGACAGGGTAGGGCTGAGTGGTGGCTTGGGGGCCGGTTTTGCCTTGTCAACTGGATCCTTCTTGGCGGCTTACTGTGGGTTATGTAGACTGTTTAATCTCAGGATGAAGCAGCCATTGGTTCAATCTTAAAACGCCCAGGCACAAATTTGCCTAGAGGGTGGGCGATCAATGGAGCTTTTAATGCTGCGACACCAATTGAGTTGGTCAAGTGAGCGAGTCCGCCTTGTGGCGTCAGCGTGTCTTTACCGCCTAATTTCTGCCTCGGGGTTCTTAATTTGACGTAGATGTCTTTCTTCTTCGACTTTAGAAGAGCTACTCACTATGATCATGTCACTATGATCATGATGTTGTAAAGAGCTATTCTCACTATGGACACTGTCACTCCTACGGTTAGCGATAGAGTAATCAGGCTATGGACGGATATACTGACCCGGTTTGTTTGCCACAGTAAGCATGATCTCATTTGTTGATCCTTCCCAATCCTGCTGCGGCCCCCAACAGCCAAGATGATCTCTACCATGTGCGAGAGGAATACCAGCATCAAAAATTTAGTGTGCAAAAGTTCCGATGAATTCTTGCTCTTATATCCTACTTTGAATAATATAAATCAAATAAAGTCTAATGGGCTTCTTCTTGATCCAGCCCTACACAATCTTATCCCGATTGTACCTAAATTCTTGTAATTCTATGTTATTTTATATTTATGAGTCGCTCATTGTGAAGGCCTTTGCACCGGCCTGGTACCAATAACACGAAGCAAAATCATACCACTCGTATGCATGTGAGACGTGAGATTCTGTTTCCACCGGTCGCGTCTCTTCAATCAAGTTCAATGCAGTTTGTCAACCTCGACAGATCAACGTGCCAGCTTTTTGTGAACGAGTTTTGCGATGCAGGTGGCAATTGAGCCTCACTAATACTTTGACTGGTATTTAGACTGTAGCCTTAGACATTCCGTGAGCTCAGGAGACTCATGTATTGACTCATTCGACGTTCTGCCATTAAGAGCACTGACTAGGAAAGCTTCAACTTCACCAAGTCCATAGGGCTGTACGGATACGGACTCCGTACGTCGTGACATGGCGGCCGATAAGATAAAACCCGGCACAGTTGTTGACTGTCCCCGATCCGAATTCATATCCACATCGGAGATCAAGTACAGTACTCCGTATTTGCGCCGTATTCCCACAACCTCCAGACATCCTCTTCTGGTTTAGGGTAGGTGTCGACATGCTTCATTTTGTTGCTCGAAAGTGCAGAAGAGTATTCTCCGTCTAAAACATTCGTAGTGAATGCTTGAAACTACTGCTCCAGATTGTGATTTATATTTCCATTTATGTAAATGTAACGTGGCTTTATGAATGACTTGGTCCATGGATTGGCTCATCAATTTCCTACCACATCGATTCCTCGTGACGTTCTGAACATGCGAAAGGCGATTTGGAGTATTAACAGAGGTTCAAGCGTAAAATTATGAGTGGAAATCGCATTTCAACCGCGCGACAAAGAAACAATTACATGCAATATTTCGTGTTGGTCTATGATAACGCAGAAGCTCACGGGGTGAGAAACGGACTCCTCCGTATCAAGTCCACAACAGTTACGGCATAGTCCGTATTTCAGTGGACATTATTATCATTTCCCTATCTTATATCCGTACCCTTGGAGTTTTTAAGCCACTTGATAAGAGATCTCCGGGTCCTCCCCAGATTCGACATCCAAGCCGAGGTAACTCGGTCGCTATGATGCTATCGCGGGGTAAGAATTCGCTATTCGCTTGTGAGTTTTAGTGACCTGCAGCCTGTACGACCTGGCCCATCGGCGCATTGCCCTGAATCTGGTAAACAAATCGACTTTCGAGCCTCACATCTGCCCTCACCTTTACCAGAGCCTGGCCAACCAATAGAGATCGGTCCCTTTCTCCATAGTAATGGCAGCGAATGATGTTGATAATGTAGCATCGATTATCTCACAGCTCAGCGACTTACGCTTCACCGTCACAGACGCGACGTACTTCCAGCTACGTCACTATCCTCCGACAGCTGCTGACAGCAGTGTATTCACGTAGTATGTGACGTGTGACAACGCGACCGCCCTCAATAGCATCGGATTAGTCCCTCGGAAAGGTGACAGGCGGTTGGAGACGAGAGCCTTTCGCGTGTGGTTCGCTGCAGTGTTTTGCGGAAGCGTCACATCGCTGTACTGCTTGTACCAATTAAGGAGGCATGATGCATCGGACGAGCGTGATAGGCAGTCTGTCTTGTGAGCATATAGTTATACGAAGCAAACGCGGACTTTTCACGCGCCGCAGAAAAAGCTGACGTGAGAATGTCGCAGTCGCCAAACAGCCAGCGAGCTGCAGTTTATAGCCAGTATTTTTGATTTGGCAGTTCCTAAGGAATGCTTAGTAGTTTAATTGCCATTTGCGGACACACACATTGTGGACAAGATTGACTGGGAGGTTGATTAGATAAAAGTCAGACGTAAACGGAGTTGGTCGGCTACGGGTACCATTCCAGAAGGGGGACTTGGGCGACATTTGGGATAGCGGATGGCTCGAGCTCAGTTGGACAAAGTTAATACCCGACCTTGGAGCGACAGTTTTTTCGATAGTTTACGGGTAAAGGCCCTCTTCTCGACTGATGGAACAACTTTTCATCGCGTGCTCGGCTGCCAAGAGAGTCCGCTTGGACACCATGGACCTAGGAACTCGGTGATATTCCCGGCCGAGTCTGATAAGTTTGCGTCTTCAAATCACGCAAAGATAATCGTAAAAAAGTCCAGCAATTGAACCGCTGCTAATCTCTAATTCCTCTGTCGCCACATTCTAGGCTCAGGCTTATCAACTCGGTCCAGGGTCTGGAACCACTTAGGCCCCTGAATGTCCCCGCCTCCAGTGCCCTCCACCACGCGACAGCATCAATCGACCTTCCTACTCTGGCCAACAAGAAACGGTATCAGAAGCTTGAAATCGACGCCATGAGACGAGCTCTTGGCTGGCCAATCGTCGGCCATGCCAAGCCGTGTCAAAAAATAGAGGCTGCTGGCTACAGAGGGAGCAAGCACCAGGAACAGGTTAGTGAGTGCTCTTTTCTGACGCAGGGGCTGGACACCAGAT